>JAWWMP010000165.1:12274396-12460190 GCA_035047865.1 Dendrocincla tyrannina
TAAAAGACCTAAATGGAGAAGGGGATGCTTTTACAGTTTTAAAAAGAGCCCTAAAACAGCTGGGCTTTTTTTTTTTTTTTTTTTTTTTAAATTCTAATCTTCTGCAATCATTATTATCTTTACAGGGCAAAATGGGCTTTCCAGAGCAAATATGGGTGAGTATTTTCTAAAGCACTGTATGATGGGAAACCATGTTCAGGCCAATATTGCTGTGTATTGAAATGTGACTTTTGCAAACAGAATTACTGCCAATGTAAGAAAGCAAGTTTAATGATTTAAATCTGTTGCATTCAAATAAAACTGATCACCTTTACAAATCGTGTGCGGTATATCTGAGAATATTCCAGTAAGTTGGACAAATTCTATGGTGTTCCAGTAGAATAATGCAGTAGAATAGGTTCAGAAGTGAGAACTGCTGCTGTTGCCATACTCTGACACAAGACATTAGAAATTGACTTGGGGTTTTTCAGATTTAGGATGTACGAAGCTACAAGTTAAGCAGAAACACATTTTGGCATCAAACATATGCATCTCATTTTAAAAAATAATGAAACAATAAGTAATGTTATTTTTTTCTACTGTCTCCTTTGGATTTTTATAAGAATCATTATGAGCTGCAATAGTACGGCTTGTAATAATATTTTTATGTTATGGAATCATACTGACAAACAGGACCAGTGAGAAGTGGTGTATAAGGGGAATAGAAATTTCTGGATTAACAGTATAGCTGTTTCAACTGTTTAAGCTTTGTAACATGTAATGCAATGACTGAATTTTCATTAATTTGTGTCTTGGGTTTTAATATGCCATTCATTATAAAACTTCACTGAAAACTGAATTGCTGATGTATGTGTCCTAATATATGACATACTCTGCCAGAGAAGTCGCATTTTTAGTAGAAGAGGTAACATTTATTCTGGTCTGATCACTGTTAATGAGGCTGTCAACAATATTTTTGTAGAAAAATAATTACTCTGCAAGTAAGGCCATTTAGATCTAGATATGAGTAGTAAACCTGTATCAATTTAGGATTCAGACTATGTTAATGTTTAATATTTTTTCTTTATAGAGAACACAATAGTGAGGTCATCTGTAATAAAGATGATAATATTGAACTTTGGTAGTTTTCCTTCCTGTATCTATAGGACATTTATGGCTGAAATATGGTTGAGAGAGCCTTAAAACGTTGTTTTATGACAACCTCTATGCAGTGCTATAAAGCACTTTCTGTTAATGATAAATAAACTATGGAAGATCTATGTCTTAGCAAAGGGCTGTGTTCTTCCCCATGTGAGCAGCCTGACTTAAGCAATGTTTGCCTTATCATAGATCGTGAACTCTGGTTTAGCCCTGTTGCAAGGAGATGTAATTCCATGAGCATTAGTAGATGGATGTATAGACAGGCACAGTGCTGCTGAGTTCAACCTAAGAAACAAAGTACATTTTAGAGTCACCACGATAGTTCTCGAACTCTTAAGTGACTCACTATCTCAGGAATTGCCTCATTAAAAATATGTGTAAAATTGCCCAGGTAGTCTGGAAATATTACTTTGGATGGTTTTTACTAAAGCTGTGAGGCTGTCATTGGTACATGTTCCTTAAGAGGTCACTAATAAAAAAATAAGATTGACTTTCATTATTTTCTGAAACATTGTTTAATTTATTAATGGAATATGAAGTGGAATATAATAGACATAGTACTGTACTGAAAAAGATCAGGTCAGGTTTCGTGTAAAAGCATCTGTGTATTGCACTGATGTATGGGGATATCAGGCTGGGATCAAGCTCAGAAATAGACTGAACTGCAATTCGTAACTTACTCTTGATCACACAACTGCAAAGCTGGGGTAATTTTGTTAAATTTAGAATGAATTTAGGTCTTCTGTAAATGAGAATATTTTTTTCTTTTTAAGGATGATTGGCAATGAAGTCTATGTTCCTGCAATCCCTGTATCCGTTCAGTGGCAATGCTGAGCTTCCTACTAAAGGATGGAGAAATATTTCTTTGACCTTAATGTCACAAACTGAAGAATACTATTCATATTTCACAGCTTGATTACTCTCAATAAATGCTATTTGCTACTCATTTATTTTGCAGCTGAGCCTATGGTTGGGTCCTTGTGAGCTTAGACTATTTCACAATACAAACCTATGTTTGACTTTAAAAATCTGCAATTTGCAAGTAGCTAAGGCAGCATAGAAAGGAAGAGAAAAAGAGAGAGAAAGAGGGGTTAAAGACTTTGCTTAGAGATCACACAGGCAATCCAAGGAGAGCTGGGGCTCCTTGCAGTAACCATGTTATAACTATTATACCATGTTTTTGCTAAGATGTGAAGAAGTATTACCTCTATTCCTAATATTTCCTGCAGAAGTAGAATGCTACTTGGTTGTACAAGCTGCTTCTTGCTAAAGAAAAAGCTTCAGGGACACAGATTGTTAGTGATAACTGTCTCAGGTATTTTGGATGAGCCAAGAATCCATTGCCTCTGGGAAGGTGAAAAATTTTAACACTTAGAAGTTCCCGGCTCATGTGAGTATAACCCAGTATATTTGTTTCCCTTCTACACATTATGTCTGCATGTTATATGTGGTTCCTGACAAAGTGCTGTGTACTCTGACAGAACCAGAATATGCTTTTTAGCTCTTTTTACATAAAGAGCTTTATTGTGATGCACAGTCACCAGACATTCTTCAATAACTGATAGATAATGCTCATTGATAATTTGCTACAGCTGCATGAGAAAGCTGACTGATGGACAGAGGGGAATCAGAGTGATGAAGCTGGCCTCCAGATCTAAACTTCATTAGTCCTTAGAAGTTCCTCCTACTTGAGCTTTACAAGCAGGATCACCTGAATGAATAGTATCTTGCCCTCGTTGCACTAAAAGTTATTGGCTCTTTTTGAACTTCAGGAAAACGTTTTCCTCACTGTAATAAACCAATTTTCATTGTAACCAGACCATAACTAAAATAGTCAAGTGACAAAGTGTCCACCAAAGATGCAAGGGAGCACAAAGTCATAGCACTGTTTCTGGATTATATCAGATTCTTACTAGAAGAAAGGATCTGCCATATTAAGAAGCTGTTTTATGCCTTACTTAATAAGTGACTTGAATTCCCCTTGGAATAGAGTTTACAATTTTTTTCTTAATTTTAATTGTTTTATTTTGTCAATCTTCTGGCATTGCAAACCATTTCTAATAAAGCATCTGTCTGGGATGCTAACCTGCATTTGTCTGATTTATATTTACTAATGCTAATTAAAAAATAGGATTCTTTACAAATCAAGATTTTTTTTTATAAAGCCCCCCTGCTTTATAAAAGATCACAGCAGTATATTTGATATTTTTGTACATTAAGAATTCTATTAAATTCACATTTTCATTTCTTTTTTTGTTGTTGCTGTATTTGCAGCCCTGAATATGTGTCCTGTATTGTGCAGTTCTTTAGTAAGTGCATCAACAGTGAACAGTAAGTAAAGGGAATGTATTAAGCATCATTCTTCAAGCCCATGGTTTTAATTAGCTAGGGACAGGATTTAGCAAGTCACAGCTTTTATTTAAACAGTCTTGACATAACTCAAGACAGCAACAGCAAATTTAACACTTAAGGCCATATTAACAAACACAGATGGTTTCAGATTCTCTCTTTAGAGTGATACTGTTGCTTAGATGATGCAGAGCAGTTGAAAACTTTTTGAAATAACTGCTGGATGCAAGTTGCAAGATTTAGCTGTGAGTTATGTCCATAATATTCTATCCATGCAAATGCCTTGATTCGTTTTATATATCACTGTAAGAAACTTGACACATCAATGATTATTTGGTGTTCAGATCTTTTACTGCAGGCCTGATTTGTCTTTATGCAGCAGTTTATACTGCCTGTAACAACTGCACTATAATTTCTTTTATTTTTTTCTATTTTTTTTTTTTTTCACTCAGTGAAAATATGTGAAACTTGAACTTTTTTGCCTTTAAATTTCAGAATGGGATTTTTTTTTTCTTACTTTAAAGCTATGGGCCAAGGAGTACATTTTTAGCAGCATGTGTAACTAAACAAACACGCAGCTCCCATTAGCTTTAATTGGAGTTACATATTCTACTTTGCCTTTCAAATGCTTGAATACTTATGCCTAACTGTTTAAAACACAGTAGAAACATGCCATTTAAAGTCACATATTAGCGCCAGAATTTCTAACACAGAATAAAACCTAAATGTTGCAGTAGTTTTACCATAGGCTTATGTCTAGCTTAACCTTACAGACCTCTATTTTTCTGTGCTCGTGCTGCTTTACTTGCATCCGTTTGTGAGGTTGTTCATTACTTAAATATATTACGAGGTTGGATTACCTGCTCATGAAGAGATAATCAGTGAGCTGGGCTTTGCTCTTAAGTCTTTTGTCTTATTGTTATCTCTATCTTAGTTCAGGCGTTTTAGTTAACCCCTGAAATGTGGGGTTAAACTACTCTGGAACACTGTTTCTGCAAGATGCTTAAGGAGATGTGGCTGTATGCTGACTTAAGAATAACTCCTTAATTAAACAGGAACTCATTATTGTCCATAACTGTTTTCTATATCCCAGATACCACCAGAAACCCTTCAAGCTGTGTATATTTAGGAAATGTGGAGTCCCCATTGTACCTACATAATGACGTCATTGAATAAAGAGGAAGAGACAATACCATAAGCAGTTTTCATTGAGCAAAAGTTGGAAGTGAAATATTGGAGGATATGAAAGTATTCCAATCAAAATTTTATAGGGGTTATCATGAACTTAGTTTTGCAAAAGCAAGTCTAGTAATTAGTAGCTGCATAAGCATTTATGATCCAATTTATCATAGATATTAAAGTAATTACAGATATTGGTAGAATGTCATTGCTAAGAAAACTCAATTCATGTAATGAATTACTTTTCTGAATTCAGGGAAATATATATATGTTCATAGCCCATGGATTATTGGCTAAATAGATTCTGTTTTCATTCTGTAGAAAATTCCAATGACTTTGGATTTTCTGTCTTCAGTATATTAATGCAAACAGTTACTGCTGCCCCCCTTGCCTTCAGCTTTCCTGAAGGAGCAGTGCCAGTAAGCCTCTCTGGTTTTGAAGGGCTGTGGCATAGGCAGAAAAAAATGAAGGAAAAGGCTGTGTGGCTGTCCTTACCAGTCAGCCACTCCAGGCTTTGTAGAGCTGACTCTATGGAAAGTGAATACAAGAAAATGGAATAGCAGTTTTAAACGTACAAAAATTAATTTATACATATAAAATATAATAATTCTATATAAAATATTTTATAAAAATGTTCACCTTGGAGCCTTATTTCTTTTTGAAGTCCAAGTATGTGCAAACATGGATTGTAAGAGAGAGCAACAGTCTGTAGAAGAAAAGATAATGTTAGTTATTGATTTCCAACCCCTCCCCATTAAATGCTGTTCAGTTCAGTTGTTTGTTTCTTATCCTTTATTGGAAGCCCAAATTCATTCCCATTTTGAATTCATGTACTTATGCTGTGCTTGGAGCTGGTGTGTAACATCACCATATAACTTATTCCATGCCCTTCTGATGTTTACTTTTTGTGTTGTAAAAAGTTTTTCTGTTTAGTTCTTGAATTCTATTATTTCTGTTATTCTGTAGTAAAAACAACACACACAGGGGCACTGTGCTCCAAAGAGATTTGGGTCAGCAGTTTTTAATTTTTCCTGTTTCAAGACTGTTAGCAAAGCTAATACCTCTCTATTCTTACCAGGAGAATCATGAAACTGGGAGTTTTGCAAGTGTCGCCACACTTTTGAATTGACAATGCAAGTTGAAAAACCAGGCATGGAATGACCTTTCAGTATGAGACATGATGTAGAAAAATGTATAGATTCAAGGAAGAAGAAAAACTGTGAGAGACAAAATGAACAAACTCTGATCACTGGTTAGTAGTTTGGGCCATTAATTACAGCAAAAACTTGAGATATATGTAATTTTCCCCTTTCTGTTTTCTTATCAATATTATGTCTCCTCAGTGCTATAATGAAGTCAAAGACATTTAAAAAAAAAAGTAAAAAAGATATTTGTTTTTCTTTTGCCAGTACTGTCTTGCTGCCAACAATAATGTTCCCCCTCTGGCAGTTTCTAGCATTAGAGACTGACATTGAAAAAAATATTCAAATTATAGTTATGTTGCAAAATAAACTTGTTTTGTTTATACTTGCACTCCAGAACCAGGGATAGGTGTAAGCACAGCCCCTTTCCTCCAAAACTCTCAGACCTCACTGGGGAGAAAGCTTCTCTGTCTCAGGAACTGCTCTAGCAGAGCTGACTTGACAGGTCTGAGCACTCAGACAGACCAAAGATGAAAACATTTTTTTCCCCGACAAAAGTTGCATTTTAAGTTTTTAATAAAACAAAAATCAGAATGGTGATTAACACCACTGTCTGGTGACACCTACCCATCACTTGTATAGTTTGTTGGACCACCATAGCCAAGAAACACTTGCTATAGTTAGTTTTTCACATACAAATGCACTCCAACAATGTGAGACTCAAGAAAGAAGAATAATCTGTAGTCTAAACCTACAACAATTTTTTGACTGTAGATGATGTAAACTGGAACTTTAGTCCTGCCTAATTATCAATGAGGTGAAACTCCCAAATTTAAAAGAAATCACTCTAATTTGGTCTTTTATTGCATTCCCATGAAGTGCTTTGAAAATTTCTATGCTTACTCTTTAGTAAGGAGGCAGGGTAAGTTGAGGTTTCTTATGTACCTGAGTAGCTATCTTTTCACTTCTTATCCCTGAAAGAATTTCAAATGTTATTTTATACTTTGAATTTTCTAGTCTTAAAAATATATGTCTGTGTATAAATAAGCACATATATACACATATATGGATAAAATTTCCCGAATACTCATCTCCTTTAACTCCCCTTTGAAATTACTTATGTCTGAAAATGCATTTAGATATGTAGCTGCTTTTATTCATGCTGAGAAGTTAATACCTGTCTCTTCAGATTCTCTTCTCTTTTTTCCATAGCTCTCTTCTTATTTCAGCACTAAACCAAACATGTTGAAAATGCAAATATCTAAAAGCGAAGAATGAATTTGCTAAAGGATCCATCACGATCAGCAAATACAAAAGGGGAATTTGTGGGAATAATATGCACCTGGGGACAGTGTGGTTGAGCCTATGGAGTGGAAGGGACAAGGAAGGCATGAACTACCAGATGGAGCCTATGAAAAAGATTGCCTAAAAAATTGCCTAAAAAATACCACTTAAAGCTCCCGCACCACAAACAGGAGGAAAAGATTCTCCTGTTGGCATTGTGGTGTTCTGTCAAGTGAACAGTGAATGAATTGCTTTGGCTTAGATTTTGGACTCCAACTGATGTTTACTCTGCAGACAGAATTCTGGTTGGTCTTCTAAAAATAGTTCATTCAGATTGCAAAATATGCAGATTGCACCAGCCCAGAAGAACATACGCGACTAAGATGTTGAAAAAATTATGAAATGCCTATGTAACACTTTTTTTTTCCCCATAATTTGCTCTCTGCCACAGTTTTAATTACTGCTTGGTGACATTTTGGGAGCTGACACACAGTTTCAACCTGATTTTTCCCTTTTCCTTGCCCATCTCCCACCTGTATAAGCCACTGTTTGTTTAAATTTAGAGTCTTGCGTGAGAGGACCCTTCTTCCTTCCCTGTGGCGTTCCTTCTTTCCCACTCACTGTTTGATTTTTTTTTTTTGAAATTTATAGTTTGCTTCTGGTAATGTTCGGAGGCCTTGGCTGTCTGTGCTGTGGGCCTGTGTACCTACGTAGAAATAAACAAACAAACAAAAAGCAAGCTTTGCCATGAAGACAAACTGATTGAAGATGCATTTATTACCCACTGAACCATTGCATAAAATGAAAAAAAAAACTTATTGATTTTAGTTGAGTGTTCAAAACCAGGCATAAGGAATGACTTTGTTTTCCTTTGCCAGTTAGGGACCTGTACTATTGTTACGCATCATAAAGACTCTGTAGACGCCAGTGCTGAAGTACATTTCACCAGCACTCTCTTTTCTTTGACTTCTTGCATTTTTTGATTTGTTTGGTTTGGGGTTTTTGGGGTTATTTTGGTGTGGTTTTTTGTTGGTGGTTTTTTGGTTGTTTTTGGTTTTTTTTTTTTTTTTTTTTTTTTTTTTTTTTTTTTTTTTCCCCTGAAGAAAATGGTTGTACCTACTGGCATTTGATTTTAGGCTTTAGTTAAGTTTTTCCCTTTTAATATAAAACATTTGTCTTCCTGTGTTCACTGGCTGGAATGGTTATACACATAATCAATTGTGTGCAAGCTAGACTGAAGATACTGGAGGTGCAAACCTGGTTAGGTGAGATACTGTAGAAAGGCTACAGGCAGAAAGCACTGTAATAGGTAACCAGCTAAGGCCAGGACTGGTGTGCTTGTAGTTGTGTGTTGCCTATTTGTGTCACATATAGCTCTGCTTTGAGGTAAACAGGTGGTGCCTTGTGTCTGCTGAACAGAAACAAGGAACTGAGAAGTCAAAGTTGTAAGAGACCTACTAGAGGACAGCAAAGTAGTGCAGAGTGTAGAAGTAGCTGTGAAATCTAACTTGCAATGGATTAGTTAAGGAAATAATTTTTGTCACTCTGGTGTATTAAACTACTTTGTTCTTAAACTAATAAGTGCAAGGAGACTGCATTTTCTTCCACAGACCTTGTATTTTTCTGGTTTTTGTTTGTTATTCTCTGCTGCTAAACTCTCCTAGAGAAGACTGTTCAGGTCAGGCACTCACTGGCCCTCGTATTAGTACTCTGAAATGCTTTTTTCTCTTCCATGTTTGTGCTGCTGTGTCCCTGTCATCACACCTTACTTTTCTTATCACAGTTAACCTGCCTTTTGCTGAAAGGGAATTGAATTATAAGTTTTCTGTACAACTTACAACAAATATGTAAGGCAGATGCTCTTCAGGCTAATTTAAGTACCCTGTTTTCAAGGATTTGAGTAACTATTCTGCATGGGGATTATCTCTTGGATGGCAGCATTCTGATTTAGTTAAAGGCACTTGTGAAAGTTCAGGGTAGGTGGTGCTTTAGCTCTGGCTTTGCCAATATGGCAATATAAATTCCTACAGCTGATTTAATGGTTTGTTTCCTTACAGAATTCAGCCCACAAGTGCCAAACTCTGTTCTAAAGTAGTAATATGAAAGTGACTCTCTCAATGGTTCTTAAAGTTTCTCCCAAGTTGTGATAAAGTCAGAAGCTGAGGTATTATTCTCTACTTTGCATTTCTTTCATGTCAGCAGTAATCATTTTTAGAAGTTATATGTACTCTGCCTTTTATTTTTCATTATGCACTCTCTCTGCTTCTGACTGAGGCTGGTAAAACTTGTTGACAGGACTGCCATAATGTAATAGAACAAAAAAGATGAAAAATCAGAATGACAATATTCAGTTACAAAACAATTCCTACTGTGATTACTCCAGTCTAAAAAAAAATCTGCCTGTTAGCATAGCTTTCTTAGTCAGACTGTACCTTTGTTCAGTCTTTGCTTGTGATAAAATATGTGATCTGTGGTGTAACAATTTGGGCTGTAGGAGCTAAGGACTGAGTGCACAAATTTAGCTCAACACCAGGGCCCCATTGTTAATAAGTAGGAACTAATCCTCTCAAAATTTTTGGAAATTGGACCCAGCAAGACCATTACTTTATTTCACACAAACAACATAAGACAGCTCAGTAACTTTTCACTGCAGCTTCTTCCTGAAAGTTTACAAGTTTGTAATTTGCTTGAGGCTGAATCTGAACAAGTTCCTGTGCTGCAGGACCAAGACATGGTACATACAGATCTTCTGCTGAGTAAGGAGTGGAGGATTTGGTCCCACAGAAATACTGAACACTCCAGAAAAGGGAAAAGAATAGTGATAAGCTTGGGGAAACATAGCCTAGTATTGCTGGAGAACTTGTTGGATGCATGAGCTGTTGCCCACTTGGATACCCGGTTGTAAAACCAAAATGAAACAAAATATCTATTGTTACTGTAGGAAGAATTGGGAAATCATCAAATCATAATTAGAGTAGCATGAAAGAGTTTATACTCATTATTAGCTAAAACAAAATAGATAAGTAGTTATTGATTAAAAGGTTGAATGTTTAACAGCAATTTATAAATCCAGGACTCAAAAGATAATGTTTGTTTTACTGCTTTTAATTATTTAACATGCAGTGACATTTCTGTTTTGCCAACAGCAGCACAATAGGTCCCTAATGAACTGCACTGAGTTACTAATAATTAAACCATCAGGCAGAAGTAAAGGGTGCAGCACATTATTAGATTAGCATTCTTAAATAGTTGCTCTTTTTGATTTCTGAAGAAAATGGTGAGAGTCTTCTACCCTGTCCAAACCAACTAGACATCAGTCTACTTGAAAGAGCAAAGTTTATTCATGGTTGACACTTACAGAGTCCTAGAAATAATGATAAACAAACCCTGAAATGATTCATAGGACTTGACGAAAGTTTGGTGTCTGTACTTCAAACTCGAGCCCATAAACTAATAGAAATTGATTGTTTGCCAAGGGTGTTAGTCAAGCATTTTCCTTGCTCTAGTTAACTTCTTACTCTGTGATTATTTGATCATTTTTACAGAAAAAGGCTTGGAGTGCAATAAAAAGTTGGTTTATATAGTTTCTTGAAGGGCAGCATTGGAAGACAGTGGACTTGAAGGGTTTTTTTCACCAGGGAGAAGAATACATTAGCTTGTGTAAAGAGTATGTTGGTGGTTAAAAATAAAATCCTAGTCTCATAACTTCAAGAAAAATCTTTTTTTTTTTGTTTGTTTGTTTGGGTTTTTTTCTAGAATAAATATTCAGTTCTACTGGCACAGTAGCTTCAAACGATGTGGAAGAAATAAACAAAGTATTGAAAGGAAAAACAAGATTGGAGTTATGGAACAAGAATAATATGAAAAGAGATGGAAAATATTATGACTATTTCAAAGCAAAATGAAAAAAAAAGATATGATAAAAGGATGAGAAGAAATGATTGTTATAGTAAAGGTAGATCAGGAACACTATACTCCTTTTTGTAAGGCTAAAACAAGAAAATATGCAACAGAATGAAAAGGAAGTAACTCAAAACTGATAAAAAGAAAGACTTTCACTCGATTCCCTGGCAGAATTCCTTGATAAAAGGTGTCACTGAATTACAGAATTTAGCAAGATTCTTTTCTAGAAAATGGACTGCTAACATTAAGAAAAATTCAAAACATTCTGCTAATGTAACCTCCAAAGTTCCAGTTTTCATTCAGAGTTTATCTATCTATGACCAAACCCTTGATTTTTAGTCAGGCTATTCAACAACCACACTTCACTGCAAGGGCCTGTCAGAGGCTGGTGAAGGTAATAGATGACACACTCCTTGTCCTGCATCCCACACGAGATGTTTTTGATGTCTTCTGCCTTCTCCATCAAGTTAGGAAATTCAGATGACCCTGAACTGAAATTAGCTATGTACTGTTCATCCCTGAAAGCTGCAGTGTGGAAGTGTCTGAGGAATGGACTGCTCTTGTCCATATTGGTAAGTACTAGTTGTAAATGGACAGAATCAAATATGTTTTCTAGATGATCTCTTATATTGTTGAGAAACTTTCAGAGCTAAGCAAAAGAGGGCCTCATTAACATTTAAAATTACTGCAGATTCATAAATGGTTTAGAGAAGCTCATCTACCAGGCACAATGAGACTAGAAGGAAAGAATTTACACTGAGTTGTGAGAAGAAATCAAATATGCCTAGGACCAGACCAGGACTGGTGTTTTGGCTTCACTAAATTTTGCCACACGTGCAAGAAAGAAACATCGATCATTTGTCTTTGTCTCTTTTTTTTTTCCCTCCTTTTTTAGCAGTACTACCAGAAGCTGTTATGGATACTTTTCTATGAAAAGATAACTTGCATATATTTATGGTCTTAATAAGGCTAATATTGGTAAAATAAGTATCTTATGCTTGGACTATTTTGTGTGTGGTGTTTTTGAGACTGACACACTACATTCTTGAGAGCATGAGATGCTGTCTTAGTTTCAGCGGGGATAGAGCTATTTTTCTACTTTGTAGCTGGTATGGTGCTGTTTCATGGGTTTACTGTGAAAATGAAACACACTGATGCTTTAGTTGTTGCTAAGTAGTTCTTTCTCTAAGTGAAGTACTTTTCACTTTCTCATGCTCTGCCAATGAGCAGGTGCACAAGAAGCTGGGGAGGAGGACGGCCAGGACAGCTGACCCAAACTGGCCACAGGGATATTCCATACCATGCCACACCACAGAAAGTCATGCTCAGGGTGGGGGGAGTTGGCCAGGAGGCATCAGTCACTGTTCAGGGATGGATGGGATGAGCATCAGCCACCAGATGGTGAGCAATTGCACTGTGCATCACTTGTCTTCCTTGGGGTTTATTCCTCTTTATCTTTTTCATTTTGTTGTTGTTGTACCATTCTTATGTCAACCCACTGATTTTTTTTTTTTTCCTGATACTCATCCCCATCCCAGCTTGGGGGGAGAAGTGGAAAGGGGGAGTGACCAAGTGGCTGCATGGGGCTTAACTGCCAGCTAGTATTATACCACAGCAAAACTTTAGGTCAGGTCAGGCTCTAACACCATACTGGTGCTAAATGGATGTGACTAAAATAATCATGGTCTGGTTACAGACATTCTATTAAATAGATGCATAAGCTTATTGTATATCCATCTGATGCTTCTCTAGTCTTTATTCTTAGAGTAAGTGCATATCTGAGCTACTGCAGACTGAAGTCCTCCAGCGACTGGCAGTGGATATGACTTTGTGTCAGTATTTTTGAGTGTTTGCACCCTTTTGGGGGAAAGGAATCTCAAATGTTCCATTAATGCTAAAACATCTTGTCATAGTTGTTTTGAAAAATTGAGTTCTTCTAGTTGGTGCCTTAATTTATAGGGCTATTATCTTGTCATCAAACATGAGAGCTTTCTGTTTCCATTATTCCCATTACCCATGTATTTTAACATGAGTAAGTCTGGATATGAAACGTCTCACCACTTTGAGGCTCTTAGGGCTAGATATGGATCCATCTCCATCTCCATCCATGTAGATATTGATCTACATCTTTCTCTCTGGTGTTTGGCAGCAGTCAGGTCATGTTCTGCAGAGGCTTTGGATAGTGGTACTTCTTATCTGTGCAGACTGTTCAACTACTGAAAAGTTCTTATGATGTTCTGCAGGTAAAAACTTTCGTTGTACTCCATATCCATATCTGGGTAGACTTTGACTTCCACCTGTAGACATTATATTTGAATATTTGCTTTAATAGCCTCAAATCATCCATAGGCACTCAGTTTAATGCTACTTTATTTTGGATTCATGATTTATATTAATTCTAACATTACTAGGAAGCCTTAATACTGGAGGTGCTTTCTCAAATGTGCATGCCCTGGCAAACAGGCTGAGAAACTGCCTGCATAACAATCCTGTTTCTGTAAATATGTGCAGACTGCATTTGCATCAAAGCCAAAGCAGCCAAAGGAATCATATATTATACTTTGCACTATGAAAATCCATCCTGCATGAGAAGAAACATGAAAACTAAAGTGGTTTTTACAACATTGTAGATGATAACAATGGTGGTTTGAAATTTTCATTACGGAAGGTTTTCAAACGTGATTACTAGGGGCTTAATTTTGTTCTCAATAAAGCAGATGTTGCCAAGTTGCACTTTGCCTGGTCTAGGAGATTGAGAAAACTCACCCTAAAAATGATCTTTAAATGGTCCTCCAGGCTTGATCCAAATCACAGAGTAGCAATTACCCTGTCCTTGAGCGGCCTGCAGTGGCCTGCACCAGATGTTTCACAAGAACTGACGTAATTTTACAATAGGGAGGCTCAGGCTAAACCATTTCCAGTTTTCTGTCTGTTTTACCCAAGCAATCATATTCTTTTTAAAAGGTTTACTTTTACTCATGAATGTTCTGGATATTCTTGAAAGTGATATTGGTAATTCCACCATTTTGGTGTTTATATTGGCAGGCAGGCTGAGAGCAAGTCTGTCCTGGCTATGCTACTGTAAATCTGACCATGCAGAAGTTTGTAGGTACTGTATGAGAAACACATTGCATAAAAAGTACTTTCTTTTGCAGATTTTTTACTTTGTGACATGAAGATTTATGAGGTGTATTGCTTCACATTGCCATCATCTATGTGCTAGACACAAAATGAAGAGTATTTCCATGACTGCTACCTGCATGTGACTGCTGCCAGTTTCCTACCAGCACTGTGGGGATGGGGCAACTAAGAGACCTCCTAGATCAGAGGGTCATAGAATGATCGGGGTTGGAAGGGACCTTAAAGTTCCCTCCTACCAACCCCTCCACTAGACCAGGTTGATCAGAGCCCCATCCAACCTGGCTTTGAACCCTTTCAGGAGTGGGAATCCACATCATCTCTGGGCAACTTGTTCCAGGGCCTCACCACCCTCACAGTGAAGAATTTCTTCCTAATAGATCATGTGCTTCATAAACTAACTTAGACTGAATTGTTGAGGAAGTATTTTTTTTGTTCATGTGACTCACTTCTCCCTATTTATATATTATGTTTCTCATGAAAATCTGGAGTATCTGAAGAAAAGCAGTGCTTGGGAGAACTTCAACCCACTTTTGCAAATTCGTGAAACTCAGCTAGTATGTGGGTTATTCAAACTGAATCTCAACATATAATCTTTTGAAATTTGCTCATCTGTCAAGAATATGCTATTTCACTTAAACTATGAAAAGACCAAATAGATTCCATAATTTAGTAAATATTTTGTCTTCTGACAGCTCTTCTTTTTCTTCTACTATTTACATTTTTAAGATTTTTTTCCTCCTTTATGTGATGTTCTGATGAGTCTTACCAGTGGCAAAAGAAGCAATTTGGGAAAAGAGTAAAAAAGCATTTCTTACAGTAATAAGTTCCCAAATAAATTTTTTTCCTCCCCTTTGTGGCATATAGGTATGTCTTTTCATTTTAGGAAACTAATCTGAATATTTGGTAAGTGACTGTTTGGATTGGTGCTCTTGGATTTAGGTCCCTTCTGAATGTGAATGCAAAGCTGGAAAATGTCATGTTGGTTCTTTTTCTTTTTCTTTTTTTCTTTTTTTTTTTTTTGTGATGCATTAGAAGGTTCAGAAAAAGTTCATTTTACTTTTACCTTGAAGAATTGTGATTAGCCAGAAACGATGCTTTCAGAACCTGCAAACAGTCCATTTATTTGCCAGCATCAGAATGAGGCTCAGAGTTCCAGTGAAAACATCTTTTTGTCTGCTAATGTAATGGGTGCTTATTTTCTGCATCTTCATGTTCCTTGGAAAAGCATCAGGGTTTCATTGTAAATCCATTATGTCTCCCTTGGTCAGAAATTATAAATGACAACTAGTCCCAAGGTAAAGAAAAGAAAGTATTATTTTGTAGAGTAAAAAGGGGTTAAATCACTTTTTATCATGACTGTCCTCCTGGTTATGACATATTCAATGTATTATTTAGTTTAAGTGCATGATTAAGATAGAACCGGGGTACTTCTGGGGAGCATTTTCACAGATGTTATACTTACAGTACCTCATTCTGTGGTACAGAAGAAAGAAAAATGACACGTCCCTTTGTGAACCTATCCTTTTAAAATTAGGTTATAGATTATATAGTGGTGTGAGATCCTCTAAGAATTTCTGGGTCAGAGGTACTTTGTTTTCTTTCTTTTATACAGCAAAACCCTTGTATCTTTATTAAAAATTTATTTGCTGTCAATAATTAAATGCTTATTATTTGATCTTTAATGGGGTCATGATTCCCATATTCCCATATTAATGAAATAATGCAAAAGTAAAAAATGCCTTTCAGTTGGAAAAAGTACTTATTATTCTTTCTTTGTTCTGAGTAAAATAGTTTATCTTAAATTAAAAATTAAAAAAAAGAATTTTCTTTAATCTTAGAATTAAATTAGTGCTAATTAGTTCTATTTTCTCTACAACATTCAAATGCTAAAGTCTTAGTCATTTCTTCAGAGTATTAATAGTGCCCTTTGGCTGTAATCAAGATTATCTTCAATTAAAAGCAATACAGTTAACTGAGTTACATTAACAGTTATTGTTCTCAAATCACAGGGTTAAGAACACAAATCCTGTGCATTTTCAGCATGGGGACATTTCAAGGGTGCATGATGATGTAGGTAGGACCTGTTATTCACATGTGTTCACTAACGCATGGTGTTCACTGATGGAGCCCTTCATACAGGTAACGCACGGCAAACAAAGCCTTTCCTAAAGACAGTGGTGTAGATGAAATTCAAAGATGTAGTAGTAAGCTGAAACATTTTTTAGATTTAGTCAATGTTTGAGGGGTCTCCCCTTGTCCCTCTACACCCCCACCACTTTTCACTGTAAACTGTAAATTACGGGGCATTTTCAATGAGTGAGTTCTGCTTGATATTCACAGCTCTTATTCACTTTCATGAAGAGTTAAAGAGCACTTGCCAGTCTGCAATAATTCATCATACTTTATCAATGCTTTTCTTTTTTTTAGTTCAGAAAATTTGTTGTATACAATAGTAGTGGATTTCAGCTGAAAATAGGAGTATGTCATTTAAATTTCTTAGTCAACCCAATATGAATAAATTCTGCTCCCACAGAAACAGGAAAAAAGTGTTTTCATCCATTCTTGTAGAACAGTTCTTTCTGGCTTCAAAAACTAAGCAGAATGTGGGAAAATTCCATTAACATTGCTGTGTTTATAAACAAAAAGTATAAACGTCTTGAGCAAACAAAACTGATGAAGGGAACAGTGCTGGTTTTTAGAAGATCACCACTCCAACAGCAAAAATAGACTGTGGTTCTGTCTCAGTAAAAACTAATAACAGTTGGTGAGACAAAAAAAGCTAAGAGTTGCAAAAATATTCGTATGGTATTTCTATATGCACCTGCCAATATCACTTCTGTGATGAATTCCAGCCAGAACAGAAAGCTCTGGGCTCTTCTGGTGTGTTGCAGTACTTGGGAGTTTGCATCAGTTTTGACTAAATTTTTATACTTTAGATGATTTAGCAAATTATAATATCTGTTTATTATATTTTATTTTATTTTAGATTGGCACATTACTAATACAGAGCGCATAATGGTGGATTTTCTGTGCTGTTGCCCTTCAGGAGCTGCTGAGGTAAATGTCAGTTGGACAGATACTGTAAGTAAATCAAATTTAAAGAGGTTTCTAAGATTTTAAAATCTGTCTTCTCAAAGCATAAACGCAAGCAAAGATTTTCTTTGAACTAACATTTGTATTCTGTGGAGCAAATACCCTTTTTATATTTCAAAATGCTGGCACAATCATCCTATTTTGACACTGAAGCAATAAATCAAAAGGGATGGACAAAGATATGAAACTGTACCCTTCAGAAAGAGCATTGTGTCTGTACATGCAAAAATAATTGCTTTCTTGGAATGTGACAAAAGAAAATTGAATATAAAACAGGGTGTTAACAGACAACAAATCTAATTTTTAGAGTATTCTTCTACCTTGGTGAGGACAATTTTCTGAGAAGCCATATATCTTTGCTGCAAACTGTAGTTAGGTATGCAGGTAGAGTTTAATTCTTTCCTCTTGGAGGAAAATTAAAATGTGCTAAAATTTTCCAGGAAACTACAGAGCTTTTCCCCGAATGTGAGTTTTGATAAAACCAAGGATAAACCCAGAGCCCCAAACACCAAGTCCCAATGACTTATTGGATTATTCTGTGACTTAGATGAGACAAAAAATTATCTGGCAAACAGTGTTTTGACTGTAGAACTCTTGTATAGAATTTGGAACACAGTACCTTAATTTTACCCAATGCCCAGTTACTTAACTCTTTCTTAGGCCCCTTCTCTTCTGTTTGTGAGGTAGACGAAGATTTTAGCACCCAGATTTCATGACCCTACTCTGTACTCAGAGGAAATGAAGAAACTTGGACAGATTTTATGCAAATTCTGGGGGTTTATATAAATTTATATGTGTTTCTATAGGAAAGTGTGTCTGTGTATTTGTAGGGTGGAGAGAAAGGCTCAATTTTGTAGGTGTGTTTTTTTCCTAAAAGGGGAAATAGACTTCCTCTTCTGAATCAAGCAACATCTTAGTTTTAGGGAAAAAAAAAATAAACTTGAAGAAAATGGTTAAAAGAATTTCTTTCTTTAGCAGGGCATGCCTCTTAAAATATACAAAACTTGATTTTGCCTTTTATCTGTCTGTTTTAGCAAGTTATATCTCTTTGTAGCTTCATTGCTGTTAGAGGCCTCAATTTGCTGTTTTAGTTTACAGGAGCCTTTCCCATACTTCCATTTGGTTTTCAGACCATGCTGCAAGTTGTCTAAATTATATTAGCAGTTTTATAATGGATTGGAAGCCTTGAGATGAATTGAGTTTGTAATTTCAAAGTCTGATATCTTCTAGCTAGCTTTACCTGACACACAAAATTTCCTAGGAGAAAAGTTCTGCCTCCAGTTCAGTTGCTGGATTTTCTTCCCCTGCAGAGACTATTTGGAAGGATGTGTAAAGAGGATATGTAAAGAGATATGTAAGGAGAGAATGGGGTGTAGAGGTGTTTTAGGCTGGGGAATGTTTTCTGTGTTTAGGCTGGTTTCTGTGTTGTTCCAATTTCACAGTCAGATTAGCTGTTGCAGGAGTATGGCAGGCTGTATTCTGACCCCAACCACTGAGGATTTGTCACAGAATGATTAAGACTGGGCTGTGTTGTAATAGGCATTCTGCTAATTGTTCCAGGCTTTTTCTTCCTTTTTTTTTTTTTTTTTTTCTTCCAAGCAGGACCTACATTTTTACTTATTTACATGCAAATGTCAGAAGGGTAGATACAAAATACTTCCTACCTGTGTACAGCAGTGATGTGCACTCGTGTACCCGCTGTAGAGGCCCGTGTATCTCAGTGAACCTCAGGTGATTGCCCTTTACATTTTGTAAAAGGGAGTAAGGTGTTAATCCCATCTCTTTTTATGAATTTTTGTGGTGGGTAGAAGAAAAAAATACCGCTTACTATCTCTCTTCAGTTACCAGTTGATACGACACTAGGTAAGGAATATAACCTTTAGTTGTAGTTGATTTCAATAGACATTGGATCTAAAATAATATCTTGAATTTCTCCATATCTTGATAGGAAACTGTTTAAACTGTGATTCACTTTTGATTATATCCTTTCTCAAACATTTAGTTTTTTAATATCTCTTCACAGAACCAACCGATCAGATACACATTTTATAAAAATACTTTATTTCCCAATTTTCGTTATTAGCCAGAAGGAGGTACTAAAATGAATACAAATGTCAGCCTGAAAGCTGTGACACTCTAAGAGTAGTCAGACAGACTAGCTGATGTGAGTCATTATATGTAAAAAAAAAGAGAGAGAGTAAGCCAGCCAAAAAAAGCCTTTCTTCCCTAATCAAGTTGTGACAAGAATAAAGAAAAAGCGTTTTGTGTCACAAACCTACAGGAGATGAAAATATAAAATTCAAAGTTCATTCTCTACAAAGAAATGAGGAAAACAACCAAAGAGCTCCATCAACCCCCGAAGCTCTACTTTCAATTAATAGAGCTGTACATTAACTCCTCTGATGTTATTACATTATGAAATTCACAGTAAATTAAAGCAAAACTTGCACTTCATTGAATTTTTAGTCTAATTTGAAATCAGAAATGAATTAGAAATGTTTATGTATATGCAGAGAATGTGGTTTTCTTTGATAACTCACAAAGAACAAGCTTGAAAACCTGGTCCTGTCACCAGGCGTGGGCTCTTGTGGCTCTGCTCAGCTGATGAGGAGTTTGCCTGGAACTCAGACTTTGGTGAAGGCAGCTTAGAACTCGGTGTAGTATAGCAGCATTCTCCATTTTTACTTTAAGTGAAGGATCTCCCCCCAGTAAGTTCCTAATATTTTTTTGATGTTTCAGGGTGTAGTTAAAGAGAGAGTGAAACAATCATTTCCCAGGTATAGCTACTGATGTGCAAGAAGTTGTCTGAAAATGTTTCAGGAATTTGATTGACAAAATGAAATATGGTCCTGACGTCAATTTACTGATATTACTTTTTAATGAATACGCCTTTAAAAGCATATGCAAAATTAAGATCAGTCACAAAAAATGCATTTGGATGTGACATTTAAAGAATGATATACATAATGTATTGGAAATTAACTTTTATAATCTTCAGAAAATGATTCTTGTTGCTGGCTCCCTCAATTTGTGAGAGCTTTGGTAATGGAATTATTAATTACGAGTAAAGGAAAACTGAATTATGTATTTTTTTTATTAATATTGCCTGTGTGCCAGATAATGACCTCTTAAAATATTAGTGTATGTGATTAGTGAGGTTTTTACAGTCAGATCCTGCTAATCTCCCTCATGCAACTTCTCTCTGAAGTTAAGAAATGGGTGTGCCTTGCAAAGGAAATTTGGCCAGAATTTTCCCATGCGCTGTTATTCATAAAGATCATGATGGTTTTGTACTCTTTTTGCTCTCTTTGGATTAATGGTATGCCTAGTGAAGACAATAAAAAAGTTCACAGTGGTTGCAATGACAGAGCAAGAAGTCCTTTGACTATAATTTTGTATATATATAGCTTCATTAACGATATATTAATTTGTAATATATTTACCTGTTTTGAGTTCTTTTTGTTAAAATACATTCCAGTATAAGAATTTAAAGCTAAATAAATGGTTGAAAGATCTGGTTTTGTCTTCTGCTGTTGAAAACCAGAGGAATCTTGGCAGTAGCATTTCAGTGGCTTACCAGTTATCAGAAGTGTGCTGAATTTCTCCCCAGAGCTGTCAGGTGAAGGGCAAGAGGAAATTGGCTTAGTTTATAGAGAGAGAATGTTTCCATTCAGGGAAAAAAGAAAAATCTTGTCACTGTACAAATGCACAAGCAGGCAAATAGGTTTTCTGAAAGGAAGAAATGCAACTGTAGATTTTAAAGAGCAGTTAACTTTTGCTGGCACATATTTAGTTAAGTACAGATGATGCTACTGAAGAGCGTGGTCTTAGAAAAAGTGGTCTGCTGAGGTCCTTTTCATCCCTGCAATTGTCTGACTTAACAACTGTGAGAATTTATCAATGAAAAGATTCTCTTCTTGTTTTGTGAATGAGGTGTGTGATTTTATGGGAGAAATCTTTCCCTTTTGCTTCTTTCTCCCCTATTTATATTTCAGAAGTGATGGCACCAGTTTCAGAGCTTTCTTTTGATGATAATTTGTCCTTTAAAGAAATATCACAGTATGTGTTTGAGCTATTGATATTCCATAAGTTGCTGTGCTCAAGAAGTCACTGTTGTACACACAGTCTGCTAGCAATGATTGTCTTTATCTCGTCTACTACCTCTACTTTAATTGCATTTAAAGGGGAGAAATGCCAAAAATTCCTTGTGCTTCATGAGAGAAGACATGAACTGCATGTAGTTTAATCTTCTCATTTACTGATAAGAGGGGTAGGTATAGGTATGGTGTGTCATTGCAGGCTGTTTTGCTTCAGAATAAAAATGAGGTGAAGTTTTCCTATCCAACTCTTAGCTGAAAAACTGATTCGCAAAGAATGACGGAAACATTCTCAAGAGCACATCTTGCTCTTCTCCATCACAACAAACATGAGGTTTTTTTCCAAGCATGTACTGGTTTTCCCCAGAGATTTGTAAGTGTCACAATTTACCATAAATTACCTGAATAGCATCTTTGAGGCAACTGGTGATGCCGTAAAAATAGTTACATAATTTAGTTGTGCTCCTCTTTAGATTGTCTACTTTCTGCAGTCAGAAAAAAGAATACCCATGTTAACAGAAGTGTTTTGCATAACTTGATACAAGTGTCATGCATCTGAGTGCATATCTGCTATAGCCATGTTGAATAAAAGGGAAAAATCTAATTTTATGAGTAGAGGTAGAATGTTTTCCAAAGGAAAATAAACGAGGGGGTGGGTGAGAAACCAACCTTAACATAAAGCAACTCATGCATCATTAATCTAATTTCCTACAAACTTTGAACAAAAAGCATGTTGAGACATTATTCTGTGTTTCCTTGTTAGACTCTGTTCATAATGCCCTCTCCCATTTTATATAATATATTCTTCAGCCTAAATAAGATATTCTTGAAACCTCAGGATTTTCTTGCTTTCGAAGATCTCGGTTTAATTTCTAAATATTATAGATTTTGAAGCACAAGAGGCTTCAATTTTGGTACCTCAAAGGCTGTTCACCCTTTTAGGTAACCCCCAAGTTGGCTTTCATATTTGCTTATTACCCGAAATTCTTCACAAGAAGCTTCAGCCTGTTTTACAATTAAAGGCTTTGATCATATTTACTGTAGCTACGTAAAATAATTCTGCATGAATGTTACATGAGTTCAATTTCTGTATTGGGCTAGGAGTTTACCTAATATTCAGTATTTCTTTGTATGGTAATTCTTGTCTGTTTTTGACGTATTGAAGATGACCAGGACTATCTTCTCTTAAAGTAATAAAATCATTTCATATTACTTCTTTCAGATTAGACTTGAGCTTTCCAGAAAATTTCAGTTTTAATGGTTTTGGAGTTGTTTGATGATTCCACTGACATTAATAGAAAAATCTCACTTTTCCGTACATGGTGTTTTCAAAATGACATTTCAGGTTTGGCACATATGCACACACCCCCCACCTCCAAAGTACCCATCTACCCCTAAGGAAGAGTAAAACCACAGAAGCATTTCAGTATTTTCAGAATGGAATATTTCAGTATGCTTTTGCTTTGCTACTTATAATTTTGATGTTTAGATATGGAAAATTGAAGAGTAGTGCATTCACTATTTTGGTACTAATACAAAACCTTCATATTTCAACCAAAAAGTAAGAAGAAAAGGGAGCAATTATGAGGAGTGTCACATTTATTTTTCTTGTCTTGAGAAAACTAACACAATCATAGAAATGTTTCAGGAAAACATTGGAAAATTCTGTCTATATTACTTTTCAGAAGAATACTGAAAACTTCCAACCATGGAGGATCAATCTCATTCCTTGTATTTAGGTCTTGTCATCTGAGGATTATTCAGCTGCAAATTTTCCTTCTGCACAAAACTTCAAAGAATGTTCCTTTCTGTATGGACCTGATTCCCTACTACACTTTCCCTTGCAGACCTGGTTGGCAATAACAATTGTTCAGAAATCTTGTGGGAAGCAAATTTCAATACGTCCCTTCAACCTCTTCTGGTTATTTCTAGTTGTTCTGTTATAGGAATTGATGTGCATTCCTTGTGAAAATATACTCTTGTGAACGCTGTCTTCTTTCCCCTGTGCCTCCTCATATTTCATTCTTTGGTATTCACCAAAGCATACAACTCTTCTGCTGGAAGAACTGTTGTGGTTCAACCCAGCAGGCTGCTAAGCAGCTCACAGTCATTTGCTCATTCTCCACTCACCCAGTGGGATGGGAAAAAAACTGGGGGGAAAAAGTAAAATTCACCGGATTAACATAAAGACAATTTAATAGAAGAAAGAAAAGGAAGAAAAGTAATTAAAATAATAATAATAATTAGAATAAAAGCTAAGTGATGCCGCATGCAATTGCTTACCACCCACTGGCAGATGCCCTGTCAGTCCCTGAGCAGTGGTTTCTGGCCATCTTTCCCTGTTGTTTGTACCATTTCCCTGAGACTGATATTCTCATTTGGTTTTTTATCAATTAGTATTTTTAAGCGCAGCTTTCCACGGAACATTCCTCCTCATCTCTTATGCTGTAACTTGTAACCAGATTCAATCTTTCAATTTGGATTTTTTTCCAGAAGCAGATGACATTGGTCTTCTGTATTATATGATTCTTGCTCACATTACTGGTCATATTTCTCCTATGAAAACTCTTCTGATTAATTCTTCTCATTAGTCAGCTTGGTAAACAAATTACTGCAGGAATCCTAAAAGCTTGGGTTGAAAGCCAGTACAGAAGAAAAAGATATCTTGTTTGCAAGTCACTATTTTCCCTTGGAAATATCTGCTGTTCTATCAGGCTGTCATTTGAGGCTGCTAGAAGTTTTTATTACTCAGGGTTAATTGCCTCTGGCACAATAATCTCAGATTTCTCTGGAGAATTACTGATAGCACACACTTTCCTTCTGAACTAAAATTACTTTCCTGTCATGAGAAACGTGTCAACTTTTTAACATTTCTTTTAAAAAATAGAATAAACGGCATTAGGACCAATATTCCTCTGGCTCCTAGTTCTGTCTTTTCATCTCTCCTAAGGATATTGTTTCTGTTTCTAAACCTTCTCCAGATTAACCGCCAGTGGAAACTGTGTCATACATTAGTTCAATAAGTATAACTTGTTGCATTCTGGGGTGACTAATCTTCAGCTTGTATGTGTATGCGAACATTGCAGTGCAAAAAGGCCTTGGAGTGTTTTTAACTCCTTTGTTTGCACAGTTCAGACATAGGTCATCTTTCTAAATACTCACACAATCAGGAATGCTTTTTTAGCTGGATGTCTGTATCCTATAGTGTTTTTCCTGTGGTGTATTAGGTCACTGAAACCTTTTGAAAGTAGGCTACCAAAAATCCATAGTTCCATGTAACTGCTTGCAAATTTTTCTGAATAGTTAATGTATCTTAAATATATTACTGTAATATGACAGTTAAGAATAATATACCAGTGCAATTATTTTTTTTTTTTTCCTGGAAATACCCTTCCTAAAAAGGGCATTCCAAATGGTGATATTTTTGTCAGTCAGTGACTCTTTAATCAGTTGTGATGTAATTCTGAAATTTCTACTTCTGTGCTCAGCCATGGAAAGCAAAAGTGAGAATATCACAGTCCCAGGGCTGGCAGCTGTAAGGATGATACATGTTTTGATTGACCGTGGCTTCTGCCAAAGCCCTGTGTTCACAATTCCAGAGCATGTGGAGGGCAGGATAGAGTTGTCACTGACATCCCCATCATATTTGCAATTAGTAAACATGCTTCTTGTGCGTTCCAATGATTTAGGAATGGGAAAATATATTTTGCCTTTGAACAAAAGCCACTGAAGATTTTCTGGAAAATGCTTGATTGGAAGTGTGACAAATTGAAGACATTTGGAATTTTTCCAAAGAGATTTTTCAGATGTTGGGCAGATGTTATTGTTTGCTGACCTAGGACTTTGTAGAATGACAGAAAATAATTTGACGCTCTAACAAAACATTGATTACACACACTAAATAGCCCTGGTAGAGTATTTCCCTTATGGCTTGCACTTCCAGGGTTATGGTTAAACGAGCACCCCATGTCATCAAACATACAGAAGGTGCCTTTGCCACTCTGAGGGAATGATCCCAGCATTTAAATAATGATTTACTGATGCTTTTATTAGAACAATTATTGGTTATTTCAGACTTGAAATGGGCAGATTAAGCTCTGTGAACCTCACAGCTGAAACCTCACAACACTGGCAATTTTCAGTGATTAAAGTAATTTACTTTATCTATAAAATGTAAAGATATTTCATAATAGCCATACAGCAAGTACAGGGAGGTGTAGTTTTCCTGGAGATAATCAGACCTCTGGGGATAAAGGGTCCTGGCTGCACCTCATGCATTGCGAGACCCAGAGGGCTTTATTATCTGATGATTACCACACCCCCATTTCCATGTCTTTTTGCTTAATTAATCACAGTAACATTATTGCCCAACTTCAGACAACAAAAATAATGAGAGAGGCTTTAAAAGATTCAAAGACTAGAGGAAAAACAAGAGATCCCATAGGAAAGTACCCATAGTGAAACTGAGGTTTACAAATCACTGAAATCTATTAAAAATGATGCTTACATTTTGTAAAGTGCCTTCTTTAATATAAATATAATTATGATTTAAATATTGTAAATGTGTATATACAATATAAAACATATACTTGTTTTGATCAGAGTAGATGAGGTTTTACTTTTAGGACACAAAAACCTTTAAAATACTCCAGCCATAACATTGAAGGTTGTAGTCACTTGCTGTTTTCATGGGAAAATTTGCCATATTTGCTGTGTTGTTCCTTATTTGGTTCAAGTACAGTTTCATGTACATTCTTTTGCCTTTTCCGCCTTTCTAGATTGTCAACTAATCCTGGAGTTTACAGGTATAAATCCAGAATAAAATCTACAGGTATTACCTGCCAGAAGCGACTTCCGAAGAAGATTGTATGATTAAACATCTACTATATTCTAATCATCTCTCCTATTAGTATATCCTTCTCCACCACACTTGACTGTTGTTCTCAGTGTACCTCAGTATAATTGGTGCCTGATTTTTAAAAAGTTGAGTGAAACATAATTAGCTGACATGCTTATGCCCTTCCTTACATTTGTAACGTTAGCTTAGCCTGCAAACGGAAGTCTTGTGTTGTAGCTCCAGATACAATTGTTTCCAGAGAAGGTTTTATCAAAAGCTGCGTATCACTGATTTTTTTCCTGATTCTGCATTTTAAAAGACTCATTGCTTTTTGTAGGATGCATTAAGTATTTCTAATATTTTGTGTGAAATTTGGACAACCTTTTAATGGCCACAAGCTAGTTATTTTGAAGTCATAAAAGATACAAGTCAAGAAAACATGGTTTTCTGGAGCTCAGACGTTTCTAGATGTTCTTGTCTATTAATCAAAATATACCAGATCTGCACAGCACAGCCACTGTCTGCTTTCTCAAATGGAAGCTGATACAGGTGGAGGATTATGCTTCCAAACCTGTTTCAGAATTTCGGTCATCAATGTCTGAGGCATAGATAGTCTAAATTGGAACACAAAATGAGTTTTCAAATAGTGCTTTCTCCTTTTCACTCAAACATAAGTATGTTTAGGTGCATATATGTGGGTGATCAACCCCTGGGGATGCCCTTTAGTCTCAGTGGGACATGTGTTGACCTGCCTAATTTAGAGAGCCAGCTAAGGTCAGATTATTTCTGGTAACAATTCTTGTACTCCACTAATTTTAAGTGGAAGACGACCCTTCTGTTTTGTAATTCACTGTGATAACACTAACTGATTTCATCTTATAGTGACCTTAAAACTGGCCTGTAATCCCGTCAATGGAAGAACATGCAGGGAGATAAGAACACATTTGTGTGTGTGCTGCAGCAATACCCCTTTCTTTAAAAGTCTCTCGTGCTGTGTATTTAAATCTTCTGACTGATGTGTTTGAATTGTGCTCATTAATTTATCATCTTTGAGAGAAATAAAAGCCATACTTTGTTAGGGCAGTTTTTAGTATGTGAACCTGTAGGGTCTATGATTTCTCTGATCATAGATAGTTTCCTAATTTAAAAATCTGCCTTTTCTTTTTGGTGCCAAAGATTTCAGCAGTAGACACATCAGAAAGATAGCATAGTAGGTGTTTCATACCTAGTTCAAGTTGAGATAACCCTTAGCCTTCCCTGTTCATTATTTGATAGACATTAAGGAAAATAGCCACCCAGGAAAGATTTTTGCTGTGTTCTTGGCACTGAAACCTGGTCTTTGACACAATAACACTTTCCTGGGACAGTGTTTTTATGACTGTCTTAGCTTTGTAATCAAAAATGTTATTTTTTGCTTTTAAATCAGGTGTATTGTTATGCTGAAGAGCAGCATGAACGAGGTAAGTCAAAATAAATGTCTAGCCATCTGTAAGTGGTCCATCAAATCCTATAACATTTACATAGACTGTGTTCCATTTTATAACTTTTTCTCAAATCTAGATTGTAATGGGCATATAGAATTAAAAATCAATGAAGAATGAATCAACTCAGGCGAACACATCTGTTTGAACTAATAAATTTTAATCTTGCAGAGCAAAGGAAAAACTCTAAATTGCATCCTAATAATGTTGTCAGAAGCCTTAAGGTGTGCTGTAGAAAGCATGAAAAGGTTTGTAAGCCACTCTCATTAGGTATCTAATGGATTCCAGTGAATAATACTGGTTCAGTCGTTAAAACAGAACAATAAAAGAGAAAAAAACCCAACAGAATAGCAATAACAACCAATCAAAAATATCAAAAGGAAGAGATTACAGTCAGTTTTGAGAAATATATAGTTAGCATTTTCATTGTTAAGTTCTTATACTGTCTCCATCTCAGTAGCTTTCAAATGACTATGATTTCTGACTTAATACTTTCTAGTGACTTTAATGTTTTTATTTTGAAATTTACTATCATTCAACTCCAGAACAAAACAATTTTATTTCTTTTCCATTATTTCTTCACCAAATATGTTCATTTTGAAATGATTTTAAAAAAAATAAAGTATTTAAGTAGTTTTTTTGTTGTGGAATATACCCCACCTCTCCAAAGTAAGCTTGCAGGTTTTCTATAGGAAATAGAAAAGATATTGTTAAAATTATTTTCCCCTAAAAAGCATTTTTGCATGAAAACAATTCCAATTAAATCCTTTTAATCACCTCTGATTCATGGATTAAAACCTACAGTAAATTTCCCAGGAGACCACTGATTTCTGAGTCATGCCATGTGCTGTTTGTTGGTTCAGACGAAAACTATGTGGGCATTTTTTTGTCCCTCCCTCTACAGATGTCTTTATGTCTCAAAACCTTTTTGAGAAAGCTTAAAGCACAGCTGTCGTGAATCCTTTTCTCTACCAGAGCCTTTCACTGACAAGATGTGCTGAAGAAAGTATCTGAGAAAAGATCTGGGGTCCTAGGGAGAACATCTACTATGTTTTCAGGCAGGAAAATTGTTGATCTTGCACTCTCAGCCAATGTGTTCAAAAGTTGAAAATTGGTGGAATTTGGGATGGGGGGGGGAATAGGAAGAAAACATTTCCCCACATAAATGTACAGATGTGGAACCTTGGTAAATGAAGCTTTTTCAGAAATGTTAGTTGGATATAAAGTATACATAGAATCCAAATGCCTTGACCCCCCTTTTTTTTTTTTTTTAATGTGTTTGACAGACCCAAATATCCACTTTCAATTTAATAATCTGAAGCCTAGTATCAGAAAGCAGAGTAATGGGTAGAAATTCACACAATCACTGTTGCTGCACCCTTTTACAAAAGACAGAACCATGAAAGGTATGCAAATTGTCCATAATTATACTTTCAGATGGTTACTTAAATACCTGTCTTTTTCACACTACAGGCACAAAGTTAGTATACCTCAGATATGCTAATAACAACAAATGTCTGTGGTTTCTGGCAAAATAAAAGCTCCAGTAGTTCCCTATGTGTGCTACATACAACTCTTAGGCAGTGTCACGATGCCTACCGAGACAAGCTTGGATAAAGCTGCTACAGTATAAAGATTAAGGCTATTTTATATTCTTTGATTTTTATTTAAATTTTCCCTGCATTTAAATTACTGTATTACTAATTTTAGCTGATGTATTAATACAAGTGTCTCAGCTATTTTTACATACAATATGAAACCCAAGTGAAATACCAAAGAGGGTGTATGAATCTGCAACACTCTAACACTATTGTCTCTTCTATATAGTAGGTTTGTTCACAGGAATCAATAGGATTTGCAAAGTATTTACATTAGGAACTGACTTTAGACAAATCTTTACAGGATCTCCTTAATTACAATGGCTAACGAGAGCCTAAAATTCTCTCCCCCTTTAATTTCAGAGGTTGTCACTTTAATCTAAAGTGACTGCTGCCCCTTTCACATCCCTATGACTTTTAATAGCATTACTGGGAAAACACTTTCAACTCTGTCAGTATTAATGGTGATGGAATCTGACCCTCTGTAAATGAGACATGAGTTTTTATAAAAATTAACAGTGCCAAGGATGTGAGGATTAGTGCATTTTTTTTACTAACTGTTCTTGTAAATTGTATAGGAAAACCACACCTCCGATTTCAGGGTATTCCATCAGTAGTGTGTAACAAGTAGTGGATTCCTGAGTTCAGGACAGTGGGCTGAGTCTGAGCCTGTGCTCTTTGTACACTCCCAAGACCTGAAAAGTTCAAATTTGAACTCTCAGTTTTGATCTAACTTGTCTAACTTGACCTTCCATCATGTATAACTTTCTTCCAGCACAATATACCTATATGCTGTCTTTAGTTTTATCCTGATTCTTCCAAAAGTACTTTATCACATATTTTTCTTCCTAATCAGACACTCATTTTATATATTTCATGTGTGTTGCTCAAATCTCTGCCTTCCTCAGATTAATCACAGACCAGATTAATTGTACTTGGTAACCTAATACTTTATCTTAATTATCTTACCATTAAACCTAGTGACCCAAGAGAAGGTTTACCACCAGGTTTTAAACCCTCCTTGTATATTGAAGAATAATTCAGTCATCAAGGCTATCGTTACACTTTCAAGCATTTTAATAATATTTTTCACCATCTACTCACCTCTTAGATGAATATTATGTCTTTTACCTCTCAGGCCTGATGACCTTGGATAAAGACTGAAATGTATAGGGGCAGTGTGTAAAACTGAACTTTTTTTTTTTCTTACTGTCTTGATTTGTGGCTGAGTTATTCTACTGTTGGTATATACTTAGTGCTGTTTAACTATATGTCTATTATTATTTACTTTAGTTTTCATATAGCTATTTTTTATTAGTTTAAAGTTTTTTAATTAGTTTAATGCGTGCCACATAAGTATGGAGGCTTGCTTCTTTTGGAAGGTTTCCCACAAGTTTTGTAAGAATGAGTGACAAATCATCAGAAGTGGTATTCCTGTTTAGACTCTCATACATAGCACAAAGTTCCTTCCTCGTCCTTCCCATGAGAACTATGTATAGATCTGAGATTTTTTCCTTTTCATTTATGCTGGAAGCAGGGAAAAATATCTAAAGAGTCTAAGGTAAAATTTGTAAGGTAGGAACCGATTCTTCAGGAGCCCAAAAGAGAGAGATTGCTATCAGCAGGGAGAGGTCTTCACCCAACATAATTAGCATCTCATTTTGTAAAAGAAAGAGAAGAAAAATTACTTTCTAGAGGGTGTGTTTTGTTATTTCTGAGAAGAATATCTGATGTCATCATCATTATCTTCATCTTATTAGTTAGAACTACTTGTACAAGTTAAGCTTATGTTTCATAGAGATGAAACTCTGGTCTTGCTCTGCTCTTTTCACTGCAGCTCATTTTAGCAGCCCTGCTCGTACCCTACAAGAATCTAGGAAGGCATTTTCTGTAGTAAGCACAGAAGAGATCACATGATGGATGCACTGGTTACTGTAGTGTTGAAATTGGAGTGTAGATTCTTGGAACCACTACACAGATACCTTCTCTCCCTGGCATGTCTGGTTTTGGGTGATGCTTGTCTAACTCTTGAGATTTACAAACAGATAGCTAGGTTTGCAAAAGTGTTTTTTTCAAGCAAAGTTACAATACCCTAAGGCATGTCCTAAGTATTAATAGTATTTAAAAAAAAAAGAAAAAAAAAGAATCCACAAAACCCTGGAAAGTCTAAGTGAAGTAGGGAAGACAATTTGGCAGGTAGGCATTCTCTGGTAAAAGCATAGACAAATGCAATTCACAGTAAAGTGATCCTTTACCTGTCTTTCCTGAGGGGTCCAATTAAGGTAAGGATTTATTCAAGATTTGTACAGACCTAGGGCTTGCACAGTGCACATGTGAGAGGAACATGATGCTGCTTCTCTTTTATCTCAAGAGCACTTCCTTTGCAAGATCTTGTACTAGCAGTTACTCTGGAAAAGTATTTTCTAGTTGGAAATTCTACCATTCACTGCTTTATTACTTGTTATACTTCACATAATTATATAGAGAGGGAAACGGACTTGTTTCTTTCATCTCCTAATGGCTACCCAGACAAGTGTCCTCAGAACCTAAAAAGGCACTTGAACCAGGATACTTTGCATGTCAGATGAATTTTCCAAATGCTGGTCTATAAGGAGGATGTCCCTTTTGCTATCTCCTAAGAATAATTTATCAAGATTTTCTTTCTGTTTGCTGATGAGACCACTTTTAGGCTGTGGATTTCATAACATATCACAGAAAAGAAAAATAAATGTATTTCAGCTTGCATTTATCCTAAAGCAACCTCATACATACATATATATATATATCATATTCACACACACATATATGCATATACACATACACTTCTCATGTTTACCTCAAAGATGTAATTTCTTTCTGGTGCAGTTTTTGGTTATGATTACTCCATAATTTTCTTGGGGAACTGTTGAGCTTTGTGAGGAGTTGCAGAGTTCATAATCTATGAGAAACTACAATCTCAACTGTAGGTGAACTATTTATGGTTTGAATAACACTGTCTACTTTGCCCTTCTGCCTAAATCAGTCTCATGTCATTGCTATCTGTAAATGATTCGTATCTGCTCAGTCATTTTTAAAGACATCTGCATGTGAAACTTGATATCCTTCCATTGGTTTCACAATGATTACTGTTAGACCATTATTATTTGTAAATCAGATGATCAGTGAATCTCAAAAAGCCAACAGCATACACCTGGCTAAACTACAGAAGCAGAGGAACAACTTGCTGTGGGCAACCCCTCAGTCTGTAGGATACACAAGTTGCAGGGCTGTGACTGAACCTAAGCAGAGGTGGATGCAGGTGTTCATAGCAGAGCTGCTGGCACAAACAAGGTATGGAATTCTGGTCATCTGATTGTAGCAGCACAGAAGGCTCAGAGTTTCTCCTCAATTAGATATCAGCGAGGTTTAGAGGATATATATTACAGAGGTGGATGCTTGCTGGTAATACAACACCATTTTGTTTTATTAATAATAGGATAGTAATGGAAGAGTGAGTAACATCATAGTATAAAAAACCATGGGGTATATCAGGATGTATAAACAAAACAGAATTGTCATGATAAAAGGAATTTATTTCTCCCAATGAATATTCAACTAAAATGTAGAGTTTGCAGTTTTGGTTTATTTCCATCAGTTAAATGCAGTTATATAACTCTTCTTACAATGCTTTAGCATTCATATTCTTTTTCATTCATATACTTTTTAAATTGTTAGATTTAAAAAATGAAGAGAGAATGTTGCAATTTGCAATTAATGAAATTTGGTTTTATTAAAAATAAGTAGAGACCCATATCAATAAAGAATAGACATTGAGATTATGAAGAACACAATTTGTCAAAATCCTTGCCTGTAAGCAGGCTCTGCTTGGAGGTTTTATTGGCCATATTATCCTGGTTATTTAGGGAGAGACATATGATATGTTCAAGGTAAATAGCTTGAAAGCTTTTCCACCTGCAACTGAATCTGTTTATGTGTCGGTGAAATTGGGGCCTGCCTTGGGCTTTCTGGGCTTGCTGCAGAGCCTGAGGCAGTGTCTTACACAGCACAATGTTACTGAACCAACATAGTTACTACTGCAAGAACATTAGGATAAACATTTATTAGTGAGGTGACTTTAATAAGGTATCTGTCTGTACCAGTAATTTACTGAATACGAAGTTGTTCAGCTATTTTGAAAGACTTGCATGTCCTTATAATTTCTTTTATTCCTGAAAATGAAAATTTGTGAAGAATAAGACATTGCAGAGTGCAAATACATAAAACCCATTAGACAGAAGTGACTGATCCTGGCAGTAGATAATCTGTGTAATTTGTACCTACATGTGGGCACCTGGGCAACAAGGGAGGCCAGCTGGGACACAGAGGGATGTCATCACACTGCTGCAGAGAGATTGTAGGACATTAGATTTCATGGAACCAATTTTACACTGGAGTTTTAAGTCACAATAAACTTCCTTACTCTTCTCTGTAAATATGACTTGACACCTCCATGACACTATGAATTGTTAATAGAAGTCTATGTCTGTTTTGCCAGCAGGTAGCATACCAAAGTAAAATTACCATGAAATCTGTGTTTTGGGTAGACTTCTAATTGTAATTCAAAAAAAGACGTATTAAAAAAGATGTCACTTATATCTTCCTTCTAGTTATATGTGCTAATGGTATCACTGAATTAAAAAAAAAAAATTCTCATAACCAAAGTTAATCTTTAAAGTTCATTTTTTTGCTGATATGTAAGTTCATGTAACAAAAATCCTCATGCTTTCCATGCTCGCTTATTTGCTTCCCAGCATAAATAACCTTTCTGTCTCTGCTTTAAGCATTCAGGGGAAACTTCTGCTCTGATGGTGGGACCATAATAAATGAAATGCAACAGAGTCCTTTTCTAAGCCTACAGTTCCTGAGTGTTTTGATAAAGTATATGCTAATAGAGTTTGTGAGCTTATCGGAAGTTCTTAAAAAATGCCATCTGCTACAATTTTTGCAGCTGAAAGTTATATTCAATCAGAGGTAAATTTTTATATGCTCAGTCTAGTGCATGGAAATATATTCCTGGAATTAGAGTTTACCTAAACTGTGGAAAACACTTTTTGCATGTAGTTACTTTTGAAGGTCTAACCTAAGATTTCAAAGATGAGACTGATACTAGAAAGGAAGCTGATCTACATATGCAAGTCTGCTGTTAAAGTACTCTGCGATTCATGAAAATTCCTCCTTTTCACTTGAATGCTTGGAAACAATCTTTAAGTATGAAAACTAAATGAACTGAAGAGCAACCCTATATTTTGCATCTGACTACTCAGTGAATCTCTGTTCCTCGTCTGTAATAGATAGTCTTAATGCTTTAAATCAGCACTGGCTGCTAAAACCCACCTCCACAAAAATTATTTACAGGTTTAAAGTAATAGTACATGATAAAAAGCATCACAGTTTCACCATTATCCAAATCTGTCTTTATATGTTAATTTTTTAATATTGAGATAAAATCTGTCAATAGATCTTTTAGATGCTTCTGGGGAGACCAAAACAATTAGTTTAATTTGTCAATAAAAACCAGAAATAAACTAGCTTTGCAGCTAATTTGCCAAAAGAGAGACTTATCTATTCTTTCTTTTTAACAAACTTTGACCACACTCAGTCTAGGGAGCTCCATACAAAAGATATACAGGACTGGAAAAAAATAACTGATTAAATTTTAACCAGCTGCTGGGCAGATAGTTTGCCTGAGGCACTTTTGTCAGTTTCAAAGGGTCCTTTTATTAATTTTGCATTTTGTATTTTGTTAGTGGAAAGAGCTAGCTCTGTTGGGACTGCCAAAAGCTATAGGCAGCGAATCTTACAGCAGCAAAGAGGAAGCTGTAGAGCATGCCAAGTAGATTTAGCACACTGAGCACTCTAAATTACATTTGTTTTATCAGTTCTAAAAATATATTAACTTCAGGTGTAAGTTCTTTGAATAAAGCCTTAAAGCTAGTACATTCAGTTCCTCTTCTGTTTATATAAGGCTTTTACTTTGTCTATAAAAATAAACTATGGTAGTCTTTGCCAGATAACTACCCATGTAATTTAAATCTGTTCTTCCTATGATTATTGGCTCATTCTTTGTCTGTTTTTCTTACTCACATTGAACTTATGTTCTTAGTGAAAAAAAAAGTGTTGCAAGTTTTATCTAGACCCTCCTCGCTTCCCATGGCATTTAGGTACAGCTTTTAGACCAAAAATATTGATGCCTAAGTGGAGTAAATATTTAAATAAATGTATTCTGCTTTTATTTGAATTGGAGCCCAATGTCCATATCAGCATGTGGAACGTGCTGCATGTAGCATATTGCTCAGACAATTTGTGAACAGAAGTTAGAACTCAGGGGTTAAATGGAAAACACAAACCTCTCTTGTGATGCTGGGAATTTCACAAGTTTCACTCAGGCAGCTTCAAACAGCATTAAACACAAAGGAAAAAAAGTATACCCTCAGGCTAGAATTTGCAGAAGACTTACCTGTAGTAGAACAGAACTAAAATTAAGCCAGAAGACAAAGCATTTGGGCTTACATTTAGAAAATTGAAGGACAAAGTATGTATTTTTAGAATGTATATCTTACAGTTTTTCTAGTTTCATCTCATCTTTTAAAATAGCCTTTTTTCCCTAAAAAAAATTGCTTTATCCCAAATCAATATATGATAGGGTTACTACTGCATTATTTAATGTCTTCTACAACTATTTTTGTGTGCAATCCTGTGATGGCAAACCTCATTGGTATCACTTATACATAAAGGAACATGCTCTTGCTGTTACTGAAGTTAATAGTAAACCTGATAATAGCAAAATTGACTTAATGGGAGAAAGCTGAGCTCAAAGTAATTAAAAAAGTCATTTATATCCTTGTTTTTTTTCATCAGAATATTTTGTCAGGTTTTGTATAGTATTTGAAGGAAATTGTGGTCTGTGCTCTGGTTTACCTCCTAAGTTTAACTAAGTAAGTGAACAAAAAATCCCCCCAAAAAACATAAAACCCAAAGCCAACTGGGAAATCTTTAAATCAGGAAATTTTTAAATTGTGCCAGTTCCTCAGTCTGTAGTTAAATGAAATTTTATTCAGGAACATACTAAGTAAGAAAAAAAATTTAGCTGGGGCAGTTGAGGTTGTCAACTGAGCTGTGCTCTGTGAGAACATAGACATTACTTGTCTTTAATGTTTCATTTGAATGTCCAGCCGTGGGCATAAATAAATGGTTAGCTGATGAGATATGATGGTTCTGTGAAGGCCTAAGTTGTTTGAGTATTTTATGAAATGCGAAGCAGACAACTGAGTATTTACTCATTGTGTCTATAACATAGAACAATGGTAGAATTTGAAGTATTGGTGTTGTGTATTTCTCTGTTCAGGGTTATTTTTTTTGTAAGAGGAAGATTGGCTTCTGTTGGAAGCCTCTGGAAGTTTCTCTGTAATCAGAGCAAGGTTTTTGACACTACCACAAGCTAATACTTTACCAAATAATTTTATCCATTTGTTTATCTGAAAAATAATCCAGAAGTCAGTTCTTTCTTTCATAACTGCATGTGCACTATATTGCTTACAACAAATGACAGTTGCTGATGAGATGAGCTAATTCTGTAGTCCCTATGGAGCACTGGGAATGCCAGGGAATACAGCATGTTGGCTTTTGAGTCAGCAGAGATTTATATACTGTGCTTTATGTTTTATCTAAGTAATGCATATGTCTTGCAGGTTCAGCATCATAATTTCTGCCACAGTGTAAACCTGATGAACTTTTTCAGTTTCACAGAGGTTGTAGTATTTAAAATCATGAGGGGATCATTCCCCATTTGTTACTGAACAAGTAAGTTGAATTCCAGACTGTGGTAATGTTGGAAAACAAGATGTCCTTTCATGTTGTGTATCCTTACTCCCCCTTGACTGTAAAGAAGTAGTTTAATATTAGAATAGATTTTGTCATTTCAATTAAGCAAAAAAAAAATATTTCTGAGTTGATTGTTATATTTTGACGCAGTGTTAATACTATGGAAATGATTCTGCTAATTTTCAGTCATGTGCTAACTTGTTTTCTCTCTATGGTATGTTCTTTAGTAACAGATGTCAGATCATGGCCAAACTGATATCAATTAAAATTCATCACAAGTGGCCAGTATCATAAACTTGGAGCCAGTATTACTGAAAGTGTTTAGTGAGTTTGGACCTCTTGTCTTGTATATTCCCAGTTTACACGAGGCTGATGTACTCTCTGACAGCAACAGGACATATATTTAAATATTTTCACAAAACTGTTACTATTGGTCAGCCATCCTCCCTACCACTCTGATGTTATCTGAAAGGGTGCTGGACCAGGCTGCAAGTTCTTTCCGCTTTGCATTTCTTTGAGCTGCCTGTATTTCTCCTCACTGACTATCATAGTTATACTTACCTTGAAAAGAACCTGAGTTACTCTGCATAAAACAGTCTCTCAGAAGCAGAAAGCAGTAGTAGGAACAAGTGGCATGTGATCTGAAGAATGAAAAAAGAGACTAATATGAAACTCTACCACTTGTAGCCCGTGATTTTCTTGCCCTAGAAGTTATTCTAAGTTTTCCTACCCTTCAAAATATTAGTTGGGTCAAGAGTTCAATATTGTCCCATTTTGTTCTCATTAAATTGTGAGATGCATTGTCTTGCTGCTGGGAAGTCAGATCTTGCCATGATTGTTTCAATTTACATCTACTTGGGTTATTATTGAGTATTCCCCCCCCCCCCCTTAAGAGTCCTTTCATGTATGGTGACATGCAGGTACACAAGCATTCAAGACTCTTAAAATTTTTTTGTGATGTCCCATTTAAATTAGGTAAAATCACTCTAATGATTAAGGGAAGGCAACACAAAAGCAGCATGAGCTTGTCTGAAATGAATTCTTCTTTAGACTTCAGTGAATACCTCCTGAAAAGTTGTTACAGTGTTTTATCTGACTCTACATGCAGAATAACATGGTTCATGGATATTTTATCACAGAAGAAATGTCTGCCTCCTATTGAGCCTCAAGGATAAGCAGAAGATTATACCTACTCTACTACTCTTTTTACCCCACTTTTGAACATCAGCTGTGCTGTAGTGCTCAAAATTCTTTCACTGCACCAGTGTAATGCTGAGAAAAGGTAGCTTTTTTGTTTCTTTGATTGCATCATCTTACACATAGCTTTAGGTGAGACAAAAGATATTTTTTTTACTAATTTTGGCATTATTGCCCTCTGTGTGGCCAACAGAGAGGATTATGCAATAGCCACATTGTATTAATATTCTCCAGTGGCACAACACTGCAATCCTTTCACACAATTTTCACTTGCTCCTGACAAAGGTCATGAACCCCCTGTATTATGTCAAATAACCTCTTTTTTGGTCACACCTTGAATCCAGCTATCTAAGTGTAGAAAGATTTTTCAGTGCTAAAGCTGTATTCTGCATGGTTTGACTGGTTGTGGTATACATGTATTTCATGTTGATGATCTAATCTAAATAATGTTAAATTGAAAGTGCAGGCTTAAACTTTTGGAAAAAAAAATAATTACCTTTTGCACACACTAGTCAAATTATTCCCTCCCTAATCCTGAGTACTGGATTTACTTTGAACTAGGGATGGAGAACTCATTATGGAAAATTTCAAACCAGCTAGCAAATTGTGGGTTTGAAAGTATCTCTAAAGTAAAGTGATGAACGAGATCATCAGAAGATAAGAGATATGTACAAGGTGTGATTTCTTTATGGTTGGCTGCAGAACATAAGGAATATTCACAGTATTCAGCCTTAGAAAGCCTCAATCCAAAAAATTTGATAAACAGTTTTGGGGGGGGTGGTAGCAGAACATCTTGTTTTATTTCTTTTTATAATCTCTGTGTCAAAACATAAATTTCAGGTGTGCAGTGATTAATTTAGTAGAAAGATTTTCTTTCATGTAGCAGTAAAACCATAGAAACTGTGGGGTTAATTTTAGTGGCACCAATCAATTCATGATTACTATTTACCGGGATGTTTTAGTTTTCCTCTTCTTTATTCTAACACAGGATCAGGCCCTGGCTTTTATATTCCAACTTTCTATTGAGTGCATATGGATAGTTTGGTTTTAAATAAATGGAGTTAGGATTTCAATGAATAATGTGAATTACATGACTTACTATTTTATGTACAACATAAAGACTAAAAACTAATGTCAGTGGCTTCATTCTGCAGCTAGACACAGGGTGAGTTTCCTATAACTCTTACGTTACAGTCTACCTATCCTTTCATTACTTCTACCTTTTCAATATTTAGAGAATTTGTATTAATTATGATAACTGACATCTATAATATGGATTTCAGGCATTCACTTCAAATTCACTTCTGCTTCACGAAGTAATTGCATTCACTCAGCCAAGTTCTACACATGTTTATAGTCTTTCTCTAGTCCTTACAAATGAAATGGACCTCTTATATATGTTATGGAGGTTTGTTTATAACAGAATATCCAGGGTCTTCATATGAAGAAATCTAGTAACCATTCTTTAATAAGTACTTTGTCATAAAATGGCTTGTTTCTCTTTGACACTAGTGGTTGATCATAGCTCATCAGTTTGAAATTTACCATAGGAATGTGGCATGTACATTTTTAGTGTAGCTTGGGAATTTTTTATTTATTTATTTATTTATTTATTTTTAATAATACCAATTTGAAGTTTTTCCTGGATAAGGCTTTTCTTTTCAGCTCAGCTTTCCAGTGTTGGCTGATTTTTGTCAGTTTACATGACTACAGAATAATGATACAATACTTAAATGGTTAGGATTGGAAGGCACGTTAAAAATCACCTAATTCAGACCACCCTGCCATGGGCAGAGATGTTCCATTAGACCAGGCTTCTCTATCCAGCCTGGCCTGAAACACCTCTAGGCATGAGGCATCCACAGCTTCTCTGGACAACCTGTTCCAGTGCCTCATCACCCTCACAGTAAAGACCTTCATGTGGTTTGAACTGCTGGTTTTTGTGGGCTTTGATTTTTTAAATTGTTTTTAGCTTTGTTTTCTTTTTTTGTTTGTTTGTTTGGTTAGTTTGATTTCGTGTTTTGGCGATTAGCTCTTTGTTATGAAAGAGAGAAAAGGAAGTGATCAGAATAAAACTTTGCATATAAATATTCAGAACACAACACTGAAGGCTGTTCTTTGCTTGAAGTTCTGAGATAAGGTGCTTGGTTTGTTTTGATTTTTTTTTTTTAAATTGAGAAATTGTGCTAAAGCAGAAAACGCTGGAAATTACATCTCAATTTGTACATTGTAGTCACATTACCTACTGATGTATTATTCCTGTTTCTCTAATTTCCTCACGGGTATACTAAGGAATTTATGTTACAAAAAAATAGACCACAAGCTCTCAAAATTATAATAAAAACATAAAAGCAGACATTACCCACTCCAGACCTGCTGTTAGTGCAATATTTGTGGGTTTTTTAAAAGATTGCCTCCTTAATTGCTGCACTGGCGTTACTTTGGCCATACCACTGACACCAAGAATTGAAGTGCAGAAAGAAACTTTGCATGAAGTACTGAACTTTTGTAGCTGTAGAGTTTTCTTTTTGTATAAAATCTTTAGTTTGTGGATTATATAGCATCCTGTCAGTGCCAGAGGTTTGCTTTTCTAAACCAGCAAGAATAAAATCAGTGTGAAGACTATGAGAGGTTAAAAAAGCAGTTTGAATCGAAATGAATGAAGTATATGCAGTGGAAGAAATATTAGGAAGAGAGGACCAAACTCAGGGAAATGAAAAGGCTAAGGCTAGTTGAAAAAAAGCCAAGAAGTAAAACAATGTTATTAAGGTAATAGTGAAATAGGAACCTTACAGATAAAATCAAATATGTATCAATTAACAAGCTAACCCAGTGTTGCACTTCAACATTTGGGGTCCAGTTAAAAAATTATATAATTTAATTAATATTTGGCAGAGTCATACGTATGTATGATTGCCAATGTAAGTATTATAGAAAAAAATCTGAAAAGCATATTAATCCTGCATTTTTGTTTGTTTGTTTGCTTGTTTAGAGTTCAGGAAGCCTTAAATAGATACAAACTCTCTAATAGATCTGAAAATTGCAGGGATGGATTGCCATTGTTTAAATTTGTTTCCTGTGGGGAAAAGATGAATCACGATTTCTTGGTTTGTATCATAGACTGGAAGAAAAAAATCCTTGTGAAGTTCACAGCTGAATGAAATGGAATATTAAATCATAGCACAGATAAATCTGCTTTACAATGTAGTCTGAGTACTCTTGCTAAGCGTGTTCATTTGGCCTATGTGTGTTTAACACAGCTGAACACAAGGTCTTATGTCTAGGAATTCAGGTATATTAGTTATACTTAGGAAACCTTATTATGAGGTAATAATATTGCCTAAAGTAATAATACTGAACTTTAGGGCAGTGATTACCCAAGAGTTACTTTTTTATAGTTCATTCAATATTTTCATAAGTAAATTTGCTTTAGAATTTAAATACTCCTAACAGGCCAATAGAAAGGGATACTGCAAGTCTGAGCCTCACTCAGAAAACTGGAGTTGTGTGGGTGGGACAAGTGGCACATACAGACATGGAGTGTTACTCCAACAATATACTTCTACTCCAGGCATTTTTTTTTTTTTTTGTGGCCTCACTTATCCAGTGTGGGTCACAGTTTAGTTACTAAGTTTAGTAACTAATTGGATGGTGTCCATACCCAAAATTCACATCTTTGCTGTTAAATTGGTTTTGTGTAAGCATATAAAGCTGAGTACATACAGACTCCAAATACACACACTGACTTTGGAAGTTATGTTGTTTTAATTATAGCTTTAACATGCCACTCTTTGCTGCTTGCAATTCCTGAAAGACCAAAAGGATCAAAATATACATTGTTATGCATTTTGGCTATACATTCTCATGCATTCTTGTCCTTCTCTATATGAAGATTTCCATGTAAACAAAGATGAAAATGTGTGAATGTCATTTAAATATCTTGAGTTCTATAAAATCAATATGAAAGATTAAAATTAGTGGATTTCAAAGCCAAACATCTTTGTGAACTAAATTTAGTACATGTTAATATTTTATTTTCTACTTGAATAAGTAGAATAAGGTTCATCTTAAGTTGTCCATAACCAACTAATTTTCACCTTTTATTACTAAGGCTGTCCTGCTTAAAAATTCTGTAAATACAGAGCTGTTCTGGCTCTACTTCATGTTCATTTTACAGATTTCAAGTAGAATTGTCATATAATGGTGTATCTGGGACAAAATCTCATGCAAGTTGGATCAAAATTGGGAAAGTGATAGGTGTAAAGTGTCACTTCAAGTGAGCCAGCTGTTGAAGCGGATGATTACCAAAGTGACCTTCTCTTTGAGGTGTAAGAATGGTTGTCCATAAGTGCAGGGAGAGATGGTGGAAATAAGGAATGGTCGCCTGGAATAAAAAGCTATCTTCTTTTTTTTTTTTTTTTTTCCAAAATTAGCTATGAGTTGAGATGTGATGTTTGAATAGGAGTTAATCACACCTAATGTTGGTGCTTGGATAATTGGTGAAGTCTCTTTTTCATGTTGTAAATCCCAAACATTAAAGAAAATGCCCACTGGAAAATAGAAACCAGCCAGATGTCTAAAACTAAGACAAGAACAAAACCAAAAGAAAAAAAATAGTACTGGTTCTTCACAAAATTGAGCAATTGAACAACTTGAGGATTGGAGTTATGGACTTTTTAGTTTTATTTTGTTTTTCACAAAGAAATTCACCCATAATGAATAGCACTGATTTGACAAAAGTTAATGAGTGGAGTGGATAAAAGCTAGAGATGTCTATTTTGCATTACAAAACATTTTAATCTTTTTTTTTTTTTCCTGATTTGGAGCAAAACCAAATTAAACATTTAATGTTTCAGAACTTTTAATTATCTGAGAATATCATGCAGAAAAAAGGCAACATTTTTGAAAATAAAATTTTCTGCTCTGTGTGTATTTTTCAGTTGTGCCTAACTTTTACTATGTTACAATGTTTTATGGCATATAGCAAGAAGCAAAATATTAAATTAATGTACTATATTTGCATATATATTATTTAAGGACAGCTGCTTTTCATTCAATGCTGTTTGAAACATCCTTGCTATTTAGATTTGTATAGCTTGTGTTACACTGGAAAACTTTGAGTATGATTAATCTTTATGGGTGGAAAGTTTCTGAGATAAGTGAAAAAACTTTTACGTGATAGCATATGCTTCATAGTTCAGACTAAATCTTTCTAAATATCAAAATTTAATATTTTTAATATAAACAAATAAAACTTTTCCTCTGGGAAAGATCACTTGAGTATATGGGAAAATAAATATAAGTCAAAACCTGTAAAAGCATTGTTGGGGAAAAAAGCTTTAGCTAGCATTAATGGAATTTCCTGACTGAAATTTTCAGTATGTACTTAGGTCAAAATTAATTTATATTTGGATGCTTATGGTATCCAATTGATGTTCTCTTTGGAATGTTGTCTATGTAGAAAAATGTTTGAAGTGTCTGCTTAAATGAAGAAAATAGTGCTGTGTAGCTGGTGGATAAGTTACAGTCCTGGTGTAACTCTCAGTAAAGTACCATTTTTACATTACTCACTGAAATGGTAAGTTTCCATTTGTAAAGGTACCATCATTTCAACCTCTGTGTAGATAGCAAAAAGCTAATCGCATGAATTAAAAGTATTGGAAAATGAATATCTGGCTACACAAATCATTAATATCTTGACATCATAAGTTTAAATGTTTTCTACAATCAATCCAATGGCTTACATTATTTACATTATGAGTCCCACAAGGCAAAGAGAGCTGAAATACCTGTACCATAATATTTCTCATATCTGATTAATGTTTGCCTTGGGAATTACATGATGTTCAGTGTATTTACTTTTTGCTACTTCTAATGGTAGGTAGAATTTTCCATAAAAGATAAATGTACTCTTGGCCCCTTAAGCAATACAGAAGTAGTAGCTAATATGTGTGCATTACAATAGTGTATAGTCGTCCAGATGTATGCTATGTTTTCTATTCTCCAAATGAATTTTCAGAGTCACTTGGGTTAACAGGAGAGCTAATATTTCAAGGAGAGTTTAAACAAACTGGTTTGTTAATTTTTCCCTGGGGATTAAAAGCGAGAAATAGGGAAACGGCTAATAAGAGCAACCTTGAGCTAGTGATATTGTGCTGATAGAAGGAACTGAATTAACTTAAACGTGTCACATTGATTTAAGATGTCTGTGATGTATTACAAAATGTGTTCTTGCCCTGCATATACCATTGGAAAACAAACCATGCATTTTATTAATGTTGTATTTTAAGACCTTAGTAAAAACAGCCAAAGCAAACCTATCTTTACTCTCTTGTGAGTATTTGCTTTAAGATGAAAAGACTTGAAAACACAAAAGAATTTGCAAGGAAAAGTAAAATGCATAAATTGCTGCTCTTATTCTTTCTGATCTGTCGAACTTTCAGTGCTTTCCAAGGTTCCGTTGTACATCTTTTTCTGAACAAGGTCAGTGTTTGCAGAAGGGACCCTGTGGAGCACTGCTCCTGCAGTCCTTTGGTGTTCCCTGAAGGAAAAAGAAAAAATGCATGGATAAGGAAAGGTGCTTCACCACCTCCCTGGGATTTGGTACCCTGTAGGGCTTCTTTGCACTACAGGGTGGATGCAGTCACAGAGAACCTACACCGTGTTGTTTCCAAACCCGTGGACAGATTCAAATGCAGTGTGGCAACATGCTCCAGAATGCCCAAAATATGGATAGCTGTCACTTAGCATGAGTAAGTGCAGTGGTTTTGTAAGTGTAGGTTGTTGTTCCACGTTTGGTGATTGCTGGGTTTATATCTCAAGAAATCTTTCAGATCAGGTTTGTTTTAAAATCCTTGGCTATTCATAAATGTTACAGTACTCACATTTAGGTATCACAGAAAGAAAACTAAACATTGTTTCACTTAATGGAAATCAAAAGTATCTGAGGGGAAAGTTCCTCTGTTCTATAGATTTGGAAAGGTTATGTCACATGTTTCAATAAAGACAGAAAAAGCAGTGAGTCAAGGCTCAATGTGGCAGGCCAGAGAGAGAGCATGACATCAAAACGGGTATTTTAAAGAAAACTGTGTGTTTTTCCTTTGCCTCTTCTCTACTTTTATATGTACTATCCTTTTAGCATGCGGTTTAAACTAACAATGGAACACAATATTTGCCTACTGCTGCTATAGGCTGCCAGCTGCCACAAGGCTGAAGATCTTTTCAATTTCTAGTTTAAAACTGAGCATGTTAGATTGGTCTCAATGTAGTGTAATATCAGAAAGAGAAGAATAGTTTTCACTGAGACTGTTAATATGTGCACCTCTGTCCTCATCACTTCAGTGGTTTTTTTTCCTTTGACTTTTTTCCTTGCCATGTATGCATAAACACAGGAACCTCAAAAATGAAAAGCAAATTCAAACAAACCTTTTTATCTTGGCATGGCATTTGCCACAATATTTGATAGTGTACCCTTCTCCCTAACCATAAGTTGTTCTTACCTATTGAGACTGCAGGGTTTTTGACAGTCCTTTTGTTTCTCTGTTAGTAAAGCCTAACATTTGGGATTACAATTTAGCCTGTAGCAGGTCTTAAACAGTGCCAAAATGAGTAAAATTACAATCAGGAACAAATTATTCTCATATGGATTTTGCCACTGGTTTTGAGCTTAACTACAGTGATGCTGTTACTTCATTTATACCTTTCTTTGTCTCACTGTAATTTTGTTGAAATTAATGGGAGAAAAAGCCAGAAAGCTTTTTTTTTTTGAATCCTTTATTTGGACCTGTATGCTGAAAACAGGAGAGGATTATAATTCTAATAATGCATTTTATAGTATTTTGAAAGCTCTTGTTGGACATTGGAAGGTATCTTTTCCATATGTGCTTAATAATGCACCAAGTTAAAGTATTAATTTCATTCGTATTCACTAAATTTCTCTGACACATTAAATCCTTTGGGTAGTTTCTTAACAAAAGTTTTGCAAGTGGATCTGAAACAAATACCTTTCCTGATATTGTGTGCCTTCAAGGCCCTTAGGTGTTTTTTTTAAATCAACCATTGATACGTGTTTCTCCATATAGACCGAAAAAAAACCCCAAACCCCCCAAATATCCCATGCAGGATCTAGCCTCTTTTACATCTCACCACCTGGCTTACAAGGTTGTATATCTTTCAGCTGAATCGTTTATGACAAGAGAAGATGTTAAAGTTTCTTTGGCAGATTGTTTAGATGTGGCTGCCAATGAAATGACAGTAATAAGTTAGATATTGCAGCTGTGCTTGGATGTACCCAAGGCAGTTTCAATTCTGCTATTATTCAAAAAATCTGGCAATTCATATTGTTTTCTATGTGCTCTTGAGCTGGGCTCTTCAGGTTTGTCTGGTTCCAGAGTTAGTTTTAGTTTCCATTTGTTTTAGAGACAGCCTTTTGCAGAGAGTGCTGTGGAGCTGTTTATGGTGTGGTGTTGAGTGACAGGCTCATCAGATGTCAAGTTGCAACAGCGCAGGGGTCTCAGAGTGAGAGCAAAGCTTCGTGAGCCAGACCTACACTACCCAGACATGGCTCAAAAAGCACACTTGTGCCTTGGATTTTCTGCTGTAAGTCTAACAGCTTGTTTCTTTGTCTTGCCCAGCTGAAGAGCTGGCATAGCCCTTTGTGTGTCTGGTGAAGAATGCAGATCAAGCGTATTCATTTGGTCATATTTCAGTGACAGAAAGTCAAGGTAATCTCTCTGCTGAAGTCAGTGTAATATTTAACTACTTTTTCCAAGTTACCAAAGTGCCACTGACATTATTTTTCTTGTGACTGCTTGGAATGTTCTAGAGAATACAGAAGTTCTATGAAGTTAAATATTGGCACTGGTCAGTGTTATTTTATCATGAATGTTTGTGACAGCTTTTGTGTTGTTTGTCAGAATGAATAATTATTAAGAGGTGCATAAATCACTTATATCTGGACATACATTTAGATAGAGGTAACAGAAACAGAAAAATATGAGAAACCTGTCAGCATGATTTATCTGCAGATGTAGAAAAAGTTCAGTGAAGCTTTTAAATACATGCACCAAAAGCTCCTCTAGAAAGGACGTACTCCTTAGTCATAATCATTTGACTAGAGAAATACAAAACAACATTTACATAAAAGTCTTGAAAAGCTGGTTTTTTGTCTTTGCCATCTCTTTCCTTGGCAGTATTGTTTGTTAAAAGTTGTGTTCCTATACTCTGTCCAATTTTATTCTACCACCTTGACGACTGCTGAAAAATGCATTGCAGCACTGGCTTACCCGGAGTGACAGTGCTAAGGAAACACACTTTGCTTGTTAGAGAAGTTCTAGTAGTCAGTATGGGACAATATTTTCTGACTAAACTAATTTTGGGCAGTATAATAATTTTTTAGTATGTTCCCTTATTGCTCTACGCCCCTCCTTTCTCCCAACTGCTTTATGTCTAGCCTCAATTGCTGGGACAAAATGGAAATTATGGAATAGACAGAAAACCTGCAAGATTTCTAGAATCATCCAGCCATCACAGAAACAGACATAGCTCCTACATGCTTACAAAAAATTCCCCTTAATTTTTATGCTGAGTTAAATTTCCAATCTAGTAAATGGGCACAGCAAGCACAAACTTTGAACATAAGTAAAGCACTGTAGAATTAAGTGATTTGCTTAAAATTGTACTAATAATAACTTGACACTAGCCTTTTTGATAATTCAGTTTTGGAAGGATCTAGGTTTTTTCACTGTAAAATTCAGACTTTACTATTAGATGTGATTTACTTTCCAGCACAGTCTGTAAAAAATGTTTATTATAAAACCATAAAACTTATAACCCTAAAATTTTAATTATACACTGAAAAATCAGGTTAAGTGCAAGTGAATATTTACAAAGATTCACCAATTTCTTTATTTCTGGCCCCATTTAAAGTGAAAAACTGAAACATTTGCATCTTGCTATCAAATCAAACCACCGATGCAGTAAAATGTTTAAGTGCAGGGGCCAAGTCATGTCATACAGGCTTGTATGACATGACTCATGTCAGGCTGAAGTGAATTGTGCTGCTGTTTAGCTCCTGGCAAATGATACCAAGCTCTGGAGATCCTCATGTGTAGCTGGGTACAGGGTATCTCCCTGGTAAGGATCACGGTGGACATTGTCACTTGTTATTGTGCAGTGCTGTTACTGAACAACAATGAGCAACCCTTCCTAGGATTTAAGTGGTTAAAAGCTCCAGGCATACCTCTGATATTTCCTAAATCTGCTTTTGGTGAGTAATAAATAAAACTGGAAGGTTTTCTTTAGTTGGAGATGCTTTTTAGTTGATGGAATTTTGGGGTTTTCAATATGCTTCCTTTACGTTATCCTAAGTAGTATAATTTTTCTTTTAAAGAATTCTGAATACAGTATTTGATAGTTTTATCATATTAATTTCAAGGAGAATGCTAAAATAGAACAAGACAAAACAAGAATGTTCTCTTCTGCCTCAGAAATGAAAGTAATAAAGGTCTAAGGGCTACTAATATTCTGATAACAAAGATGGAAGTCTTTTCAAATATTGACTTCATCTGTGGTTATACCACATTTGACACAATTATCTTGACAAATTACTATTAAATAGAACAGTCTTCTGTACAGATGTTTCTATGCCAGCCTGTCTATTAGCCTGGCTATTTATATATTTTGCTGTGCGTCCTTGTGACGGATTTCAAAAGAGCTAAATTGAATATTTTTGCCTAACTAGAGTAGGTTCTAGGAAATATTATCCCATGACTACTTGTCCTCAGTGTGTGTCAGATGATACAAATCACCACAGTATGCCCTTCATTAACTTGAAACATTTGCCTTGATGTCCCCTGGAAAGACTTGGTGCATCAGAAAATTAATGCATAAAGATTGTACCTGTGAAAAAGTTTTTTTCTTCACTTAGAAGTCTTTATAGGTCAAAAGAAAATAGATTTAAATGTTCCCTACTCGACTGTAGGATCTGAAGTGCTACTCAACCCCTGGTGGGTGCCTTTTACACCCTCCTGAGTGCCTTTCTTAAATTGATCTAATACTGACTCTTCTTGGAATTTCTTCATGTCATTGTAGTTGGCAGTAACAGACCGCAATCATTGGTGGTGTTTTGTGGTTAAAACTACCTGCAAAGAACTGTTAAGAAAGTAGTATTTTTACAGGAAATGTAATTGGGTTGAACATGGTTTTATGCTGAAGTTCACAAGGTATGATTGCTGAATGCAATTATTTGATAAGACACATGAGAGAATAGGCAAATATCTAAAAATAAGTTCAAAGAAGTAAAGAATCAGAAGAAAATATGAAATATTAATTGATATTTTTACACAAATGGAATGAAAAATATTAATCAACATAGAGCATCCCAAATAAATACTCAAAAATGTTTGCAAGGAGATAATTTGTCACAAAAATCAGAGAGATGATACAAAAAATTCCTGTTTGTTTTTACTCAAAGGCACCGTTCACAGAATCATCAAATTACTTGAAGCAACTGCAACATTTGCACATTATTTTTCCTCCATCTTTTTTTTTTTTCCAAAACCATAAAATCATCTCACATTTCTGTTGTCTTTTTGTTTACATGCTTCAAACAAAGTTCATAGTTCCTTTGTTGTAGGTTTTATATAGACATAAAAAATAGATGTAATGTCTCTCCAAAGATGTTCTAATTTTATCACATCATGAGAACAAAAGTAAAAGAAAATTTTGGAGATAAATACATCATTTTTAGGAGTCTTAATGAGAACTCTCTAATAAATATAAGAACTGTAGAAGACAAATTAGGCATAAAAAGCATGCAGCTAATCTTATGTGCAAATGCTAAAGATAGTAATTGCAACCACAGGACAAATCTAGAACAAATCTGATTTATTTGTGTAAGTACATTGTTATTCACCATACAGTACATGGAATAATAGCCTGGGAATAATACTGTATATATAAAAAACCTGGTCCTAGTATAACATCTGAATCATTGTTGACTGTGTTAATGATAAATGTCACAAAAAGAACAGAAGAGTTTGAAGGAATACAGTTACAACTAAAGAAAAAAAAAAAGTGGATTTGGAGTCCCAAGCTGAGATTTGCTGCTGCCAAATCATAGAATCAGCCATGTTTTTCACTTGTAAACTGAGCAAATTTGAGCTCTAAGTAAGTAGGAGATATACGTAACCCCATGATGATATTTAAAAGAGAATAACTTCACTTTAATAAGAACTAGTTGATATAGCTGGGAGAAAATATCCTCAGTATTTCAAATGTAGAACCAAGAGAGAGTACTCTGTCTCATGGTAAGAGTTATTGCTCTTTGTTTCCTTATTCTGTTCATTCTGAATTCTGGAGTTTGGCTAACTTTATATGTATGTTCATGTCTACATACATACATATATATATCACAATAAATACGTGTCAAGTTTCATTATCCTCTCAGAGAAATTCAGTGCAGAAACACCATCTTAAGATGACTTTGTTAAGAAATAAGGTATTTAAATTCCAAGTCCTTAGTTAACCTTGTTTTCTTAGGCAGTACTTATTTGTGAGTTGACGACAGTCCTACTCAACAGAGTCAAAGCTTGTCTTTTTCCTGGAACTGACACAATGAGACAATGCAGGTCACTGTGATACTACAGGGCCAGTCCCGTGGATGCCTTTTTAACTCGGCATTTCATCCCTAACTGGTCCTCACTGTCCAAGATTAGGTTTTCTGATGGTGCAGGACAGACTTCTAAACTTTTAAAACAGTTTTAATTAGAAGACTAACTCTTCTTACAAGACTTAATATGACTTCTTGCCCAGATCCCATATAGACTTTACCACAGAAGAATTGTCACTCCTTATTGCAGTAAATTCTCTCTAGCACAAAGACAAGGCAAAATTAGTTCAGTTTTACCCCTCTTGCTCACCTCAGAAGAGAAATTGAGAAGGTAGATCAACAAGGAGGAAAGAACTTCCAGGATGAGTAAAAAGTGTATAGGCTAAAAGAGGAACTGGGTGTTTTACCAGGTGTGTATTTCTGTGCACAGTATGTTTGTTTAAAGCACAAAGATAATTTTATAGCAAGTCCATAAATAAAAAGTCATCCTGTGTAAAGGTAGTTGTCTATGCTGTAGAGTAATATACAGCACAGCCATAATTTGGCTCGTCAGTGCTGTATCAAAAAGTCCCCATAATTGCTACAATATGCACTTTCCACAATTTCAATGTGTTGAATTTTTGTCATTTATTCTTAAACTATTCCTCCTTTAAATGTTCCCTTTCTGCTGAAGTGAATTGAAGAATTCTTTAGTTAACACCATTAGCTTTTCATGGTATCTAAATCTCCTCTGCCATGAGCATCAATACTGCAGTGCTGCTGTCTGCAAGCAGTTCTGCATCAGTGCTTTTCGATGGAACATGACAGATACAGTAATGCTCTCCACACAAATTGCTCTCTACATATAGGCAACAAGCAAAATAACATGGAACATTCATTGCTCTGTGACTGCAAAAATTACAACTGTATTCATTGTATGCTGGTTCAAATGCCTGAGCCAATCATAATATACAGCAGTCATAGTGAATTTTAAAAGCCATGTTCTAAGCAACAATGCACTATCTTGCTCCCACGGGATTCCTGGAAAAAGGAACAAATTTCTTCTTTTTTTTTTTTTCCCCCTCCTCATAACATGGAAGTGAAAACTTGCTAAATATTTTTGGGTTACAACACAGTTTTTGAGTTGATGGTCTTGATTATTACCAAAGACTATACTACATGCACAATGTAATACCTATTCTGCTTAATTTTACACTTATATACAAATCTAAAGAAGCAATTTTAAATCAATGAAATACATAAGCTTATTGCAGAACCAAATGTTACATTCTTTGCAGAGTTGCAGTCATTCACTCCAGTCTTATGGTTTACAGATTCAGAGAAAGTTGATAATGTTGTCATTTGGCTTTTTAAACTCAATCCATAGCTCATGACAGTTACTTTAGAGAGTAAGTCATATGAGGAGCAGCTGAAGGAGCTGGGGATGTTTAGCCTGGAGAAAATGAGGTTCAATGCAAGACCTTATTGACCTCTGCAACTGCCTAAAAGGAGGTTGTAGCCAGGTAGGGGATCAGTCTTTTCTGCCAAGCAACAAGTGACAGGGTAGAGGAAATAGCCTCAAGATATGCCCGGGGAGGTTCAGAATAGACATCAGGAATAATTTCTTCACAGAAAGGGTGATTAGACGTTGGAATGGGCTGCCCAGGGAGGTGGTGATGTCACTATCCCTGGAAATGCTCAAGAAATGACTGAACTTAGGACTTAGTACCATGGCGTAATTGACAAAATGGTGGCCGGCCAAAAGTCAGACTTGATGATCTGGTGGCCTCTTTTAATCTGAATGTGATACTGTGTAATGGATAGTTTTGCTACATGTGTTAATGACAATGTAATTCTTGCTTTCCCCATGTCTTTTGCTTTTTGTGTTTGTTGTTGTTTTTTAATGATGCAGTGTCATCCATTATTTTTCCTTAATTTCTAATGAAAATCTATAAAGAATACCTTATTCTGTAATGACAGATGTGATTTAAAGATATTGGTTCTTAAAAAAAAAATAAAGCTGTACTGTGCATTGTGTATTAAATACACTATAAAAAGTGGGATACTCGCCATGTGTTCATATGGTTTACTTCCTTATACATATTTCTTTTTGTTGCAGGTCAGTTTATTAGGAAAATGCAGTTGAAGTTGCTGTTATGTTGAAGAAAATTAAGACAGCTATGAAGCATAGAACATAGAACTATTGTTATTGAGCAGAACAAAGCATTTTATAAAAACTTACTGAAACTCAGTTAATGTAAAAACACTTAGCATGCATGCAGGCTTTAAGTTACTGCCAACTACTAATCAAGCAGTTCAGCAGTAAATTTCTTAGAATCTCAAACTACAGAAAAATTGTAAAAGAAAAGGTTTGCTAGAGTTTTCCGACAATTTAACAGTGCAAGTTAGTGATCTCCCTCTCTGAAGTGACATCTCTAGTCTTTACAAAACTGCATTCTTGTCAGACAAGAATGGCTGTCTATGATCAGTCAAATTTCATTGTGGGAACATTGGGCCATCTGGAACAGAGCAACACAGGAGTCATATCTGCTTGAATCCAGCATATTTGTTTTCCAGCTGCAGAGATATGGTGGGATCTGAGAAGGAAGGAAAGAATCCTTATTTGTAGATTTTTTAAAGTTTGCACTAATGGACGGTGCACTTCTAACCCTGCCAACTATTTTTCCAATTTTCTTCCTCCCTAAGCCCTTCAGATGATGGGGAACTCTTTGGTTCCTCATTCTCTTTCAAAAGTTTTGGTATGATTCCACTGCACTCTGATTGTCAGTCTGCCTGCTACTCCAATTTTTTTTAAAGCATGCCCCATTTTCCTGAAGAACTGAATTCCCATTTGACGGTCTGACTTCTCCTTTCCATTATATCACATTGTTTTGACCCATAATATCTATGTCCTTTTGTACTTTGGCACATGGCTGCCCTCACTCTCTCAGTTCTGTTCAACAGCTTTCATGAACCTCTCTTCCTTTTTGTACTTTGTCAACTTTACTACCAGATGCTGCTTCTTAAAACATCTGTAATGTTGGCAGCTTTGAATTGTTTTCCCTTGTTTACTGATTATCGAGTTTCAGAACTAAGATCCCTCTTTTTTTCTTATCATCTGTTTGATGCCAGAGTTTTGTCTGTCTCTATAACATAGAGATTTCCAGATCATATACCAGAAATTTGTGCTGCTCAAATCTTCCAGAGCTAATCATTTTGCAAATATGTTCTCTGGGACATCTGCCTGCATTTCAGAGGAGCACTCTAGAAATGACTGTTACAGTTTAAAGTGTTGCTGCTATTCTAATCCAGAAAGGGCTAAAGATACTTTAAAGATTTAAGTGATGAGAGATAACAACAGAATATTCAGCCCTGTACTTAATCAGAGATGGCAATAGTGTCTTTATGATTATGAGAATAAATAGCTCCTCTTTGACATAGTAGAGAAGAGCAAATTGGTTGTGAGATGGAAGATACTGGAGATGATGTAATTTAAGCCCATATACTAGCAAAACATTTGAGCTACTTCTTGAACTGATGAAAGAAGACAAGTTTTTTGTTTAAAATGTCAAAAAGTATAGCAGTCAAATCTTGTGGAAGTCATATCCTGGCAGTCAAGACCAACGCGAGCAATCATTTTACCTGAGTGGATGGATTAGAGATTCCTTCCTTTATGGTGCTATAGAAAAAGAATGTAAAATACTTAGGCATTAGTATTGCAGGTGGACCTACAAAAATGTGAAAGTGGAGAACTATGCTGGCTGTTGTCTGGAGTGATAGGGTGGATATCATAGTGATCCATGGAGGATATATTGAAAGGGGCTTAGGAGGAGGATCGAGTCCCCTTGGATATTTTTCTAATTTCTAAAGTGATGCCTGAAACAGAATTGTCATGAAAAGCTGCTTGTTCTGCGTGTGTCATGTCTTTAGGACATTGGCTTTTGTAATTCTATCATTCAAAATAAGATGTAAAGCTACTGAAGAAGGTCTGACGATGGGATGAATTTTGGCTATGAAGAGGTCATCAGAGACATTGATAAGAACAGTTTAAACTAGATGAAACAGGGTAGAACTGGTGGAGAGAAAATTCTGTGTACTGTGAACTGGTTGTTTGATGAAAGCAAAGCCTGACAAGAGGAGGAGGAAGAGGAGAAATGATAGTAGTTACAGGAATACAAATTTATTTTACAAGAGGACAGGTCCCTCATCTTTATCATGAGGGACATGTTTGGAAGGGAAGAGTGAGTTTCTTGTTGGGGAGACGTAATTTTCTAAATGCAACCTAAACTTTGATCTAAATCTAGCCTTAAGTTCACTCCTGCATAGTAACTTTTCTAAAATATTTCTGCTTCAGTCAAAAGCATGCTTTATGCAACCAGAGAATTCATTTACACAAATATGTTAAGCATTATTTTAGTATGTCAAGTCAAGGCTTTTTGTCAGGTGGGTGGAAGATGCCTATCTAACCCTAGTTGCCTTTTGGGAGCATCAGAGATGTGAATTGTTACTAACAGACCGAATGAAACAAACGTCTACTGTAGTTCTTCTGACTTCTATTCCTTGGAGGTAAGCACAGCTACCAGAAATGGAAGGAAAAGGAAGAGCCAAACCCCAGCTGTCTGGTGTCATCTAAGCTGTTTGTGCAAGTGCATTTCCTCTTTGATGTTCTTGGCAATGGCAACTAACCAGCTGGGACGTGTGTCAGCTTTTTTCCCGGGAATGGAGGGGAGGAGGACCATTCATACACATACACTCTTGTCTCTGGTCTCTTTTGGGAAGCAGCAATTAACAGCTGAGAGGTTATTAAAAATTTCTTCCTAAATTACATCTTATCTATGGCTTTCTCCTTTTTAAACAGTATAACAAACCTTGTTGAGTGGCAGGGCTCGTTTTAAGACCGTAAGACTAGAGGGGAAAATTTCATGAGGAAACAAATGAAATCATAATCCTGAAGCTCTGGCCTAGGTCACGTAAACTTGGGCTGGCTGGTTCAAATAGGAAACACCTTGAAACCACAGCAACACCTGCCACAGGTGTACTGCCAGATAATCAGCTTCGTGGTTTCTGGGGCTGTTAACTATGTTGTTATCAGCCACCCAAATAGGCTCACAGTTACCGTACCTGCCATGTTTACCCAGGAAGCAGTCACATCTGTGATGAAAGCATAAACACAACTTTTGATTGAGGTAATGATTCTTACTTTGCCTTTTTATTAAAAAGAAAAGGTTGTAGCTCTAAACATTTAAGACTTGGACACCTCACTGAGATTTTTGTTAATGTGCTGCTTTTCATTTAACAGTGTTTATAAGCTCATATGGTTATAGCTCTTAATTTTTTAAATTCCTCTTTTAGTAATGTAAGTTTTATGACTCTCTGTAGTTCCGAGAAATTCAGAATGGCTATAACTTTCTTAGTAAAAATCTTTGTGTTAACTTTTATCAAAATTTGTGTAAGGCTATATAGTTCAGTGCCAGTCACTTGACACACCAACTTCTATTTCCACAAAATAAACCACACCAAGTGGGTAAGCAAAATGTTTTTCTTTCCTTTAATCTCTTGACTATAGAAATAAAAAATAAAATGTAAGACTTCATGAAATAGTGGATACTATAGTCAATCTATTTGTTCAGCTCCTCCCCTTCTCTCATTTCTTAAACCCTAGTAAAGTTGTACTGTTGTGCCATATTCCTCAGTTGTGGTATACCTCCTAATCTATCAAATGAATCAGGCATCCTAAAGATTTTTGTCAATTTATCTACCATGTCAGATAAGAAGCATTGGACTAGCATACACCCATCACTGTGCACTAAAAATCAATGGAAAGTAACCCTGTTTACTGCAGCATTTTACGCTGACTGTAGTTAACATACTGTCGTTCAGTAAACAAAGTACTTTGTAATGTGGAATATATTATTTTGCTATAAGGTATTTCAAAATAAGGTGATATATTTCAACACTTTTCTTAGTGCCAGCATTACAAGTATGAAGAGACTGGTTTTTGATAGATTGAGCAGCACATAGAAAATCAGAAGTTACTTTTGGTGGTTGCTCCTTTAATGAGATGTATCACACAGCTTGGATAAATTATCTGCTGTGTGAAGCAACTTATCATGCCAGAATATACAGTATATTGTCATGGGCTTTTTTTCTTTTTTCTTTTTTTTTTTTTCCTTTTTGATTCTCTGGTATTCTGATGAATTATTTGCAGCATTTCCTTTTCACTGCTGCTAGAATAATCAAGTTATATTTCTTGAACATCAGTCTATCATTTTCATTGACTTCCTCCGTTGTCAAAGAAAGGGAGAAGGCAAAAAACCCCACTGCTTAATTTCACAAGACATTCTTCTGTTTCCTTTGCTCCTTTGTTTCTTTGCTTCCTCAGCTTTCTTTGTTACAGCTTTTAACTTAGAGAAGACTTTTAAGTTTCTCCACTTCAGTGTAAGCTAATGAAGGCTCATTATTTATTTATTTTTTAAATGAACTGCAGTTTCACCACCATAGTCCTCTGAGCTTTAGATGCTTTCTCGTCCATAGCATCAATTAATCATTGTCAGGATTATACTTTTCTCTACATATGGAATATGCTTAAGATTTTTTGCAGTTTTTTTCTTCTTTATTAAAAGGGAAAAACCCCACAAATCCCCCTCCCCTCTCCCCCCCCCCCAAAAAAAAAAGAACCCCAAACCACCACTACAACAAAAATATAATCGTAAACTGAACAACTTTTTGCAGTCAGAAAGAAACTCTTGTCACATTTAGCAGGACTTCAGACATAGTTACTGGAAAGTCCATGACCTATTTCAGCCTAGGTTTCCTAGTTTAATGCATTAGTAAACTCCTTTCTTCAGAACAAGCATCAGCTGAAAGTTTACATCTCTACTTGTACAATTAAGACTGCGGTGCATATCCAAAATTTCCTTTATTTTACATAAATAACATCAAATTCACAAAGACCAAACTGTAACAGATTTCCTTAAAACGCAGTATTTTTAAGGTGGTTTGGGTTTTTGTTTGGATGGTTTGGTTTTTTCCCCTCAGTTTTTGTTGTTGTTTTGGTTTTTGGTTAGTTTTTTCCGGGTGTGTATTTGTTTGTTTGGGTATGGGGTTTTTTGTTGGTTGCTTTCTTGTTGTTGTTGGGTTTGTTTTAGGGTTTTTTGGGTTTTGTTTGTTTGTTGTTTTTTTTTTTTTTTTTTATGGACTTCTTCCCTGACCTTCTGGAATTTCAGGAGGTTTTACTTCCAGCAGAAAAGACAAATGGATGTATCATTACTCCTTGGAAATGTTTACTACATATCTTTCTGGGACATTTTTGAAGCTGAGTGGTTCCAGTTTACCCAAGCCTTGTAAAAGTGTCATGAAAAAAAATGAGGTCTTCTTTGGGTGAGGTTTCTTAGAGTTCACACTATGTTTGTATGATCCTATTGAATTTAGCAGGAGAACTTTCATTGAAACCTAATCATATATTTACTAGTCTGTGGGTATTAAAGATGTTTATCCTATGTTCATCTTCAGAACCCTTTGGAAGGTTTCTTTTTTTTTTTTTTTTTTTTTTTTTTTTTTAGAATTGCATTATTATGTTCTAGTCTGATCAGATTAAAATTTCACATTTTTATATCAATAATTTTAAAATTAGTTTGTTTTAACTTATAAATACTCCATTGACTCCATTGATAACTGTTCTTTATTTGAGATTGATAGTATGGTCTCATACATACATTGCCACCCTTTCTTACACAGTCATCAAGATATCAACCTATTCTCAAAAACACAGATACAGACCCTAAATACAGCCATGGCACTGTGATAATTATTTTCCAACAGCCAAGGATATTTATTGATGGGCGAGTCAGATATGTATTGCTTTCTCAGCTTTGCAGACAGCAAAGTCCAATTTTACATCTTTTTTGCATGGAAGTAAATTTAATCTCAACTTCCAAAATGGGACAAAGCGCAAGAAGACAAGATTCCTTGACCAAACACTGAGTATTAGACCATGCAGTCCTGCTCGCAGAAGCTTGTCAGTCCAGTAGCATAATTAAAAAACCATTGAATCATCAGCTGTGGAATTACTCAAGGGCCCTTCTCTGTGTGGGGGTCTGGCACATATACAAACTAAGGGAAGCCATCGGTGTTGAAAGAATAGTAAAAATTACATAAATTTGGACTTTCTCTTATCTGCCACCCCAGTGAATCAGTATCTCCTGACATTTATTTCTGGAAAATCATGAGTAAATTTGTGGGAAGGATAGAGTGATTGTGTCTTTTTCCCCTCCTCTCTGTGTGGTATTCTTTATAGAGTATGCTTCATTTTCCCCTGTGCTGTAAGTTCAGTATGGATCTTAGAAACAGAAAGAAAAAGGGTTTGCATAGTTGGAACACACTGTATAGCTTCCTGCAATTCTTTTTTATCCCTTCAAGCAATCGAAGAGTGTATTTTCTGGAACAGCTCAAACAAAACAGACTGAATTGAATATTTTGTGGATGCTAGGACTGTTATGGGTAACTCAACGTGACACTTTCCTTTAGTGTCATATTCAGTCCATTTTATACACGAATTTCTGTAGTTACAATAGCCTTTAGAACGTGGAGCATATTAGGTTTGCTCCCAGGCCATGACTCTTGGGTTTATTCCATTCAAAGGAATTCAGATTTCTGCCTAACCTAACACCAAATACAGGTAGAATGTTGGATGTACACCATAAAGCTCATTGCGTATTTTCTCTGACTTCCATGTGGGATGTGTAGACTAGTTTCCCTATTTCATTGTTGTGTTTTCATGATGACATGACCATTTAGGGTTCAAATGGGCCCATTCATGTTTAGAAATCCCATCAATATGCATGTACCTTGTGTTGTAGCAAGACTGAGGCTAACAAACTCTTTTGCTTTTGGTCTTCAGGGTAATTTGAAATGTGACTGTTTAGGCATCCATTTTTTGAGCCGTTACTGTAAAATTAATGTTTCAAAATACATTTAGAAATACTTTATTATAAAAAAACCTGCTTGTTATATTTTACATGGAACTTCTCTGTAATTAATTTTTTCACTTTGAAAGGCAGATTAAAGTAAGGGTTATGATAGGTTGTAGCAATCTGAGTGAACAGAATAGGCGATGTAAGCAAGGCTCTGTGGTTAGATAAAAGAGGCAGTTTGTTCAGGGCCCTCCCTGATTCAATATACTCCGACTGAAATAAATGCTATCAGAAAAAGAATAAAGACAGCAAATATATTGGAATTTTGATGGACACTCTTCTGACTGTGCATTCAATATTTTGATATTAAAGTTAAAACTATAGTTACATTGTTGTGATCCAAAATTCTTCGAAGTGAACTTCCACTGATATCCATGTGTTGAGATCTACTCAATAATGTACACATTATTATTATATATATATTATTATATATATATTATTATTATGTATCATTTTGTATGGCAGAAATTCTTGGTATGGCTTCAGTTTTGTAAAATGCACTAAAATTGTGTACAGAGGGAAGACTTATTATGTGACAGAGTGTGGAGTTAAATATTTTAGACCTAATAGAAAAATAATTATCCCCCCAAAAGCTCTAATTTACAGTATATTCTGTAAATATATTTTCAGTGAGAAAATCCCAAATCACACTTAACGATCTTTGAGACATGAGCACCTTTTGATAACAGAAGAGACAAAATTTTTACAGATTTAAGACTGGCAAAAATATATTTAAATTTGACTCAAAATATATCCAAAAGGCATCTAGATTTAAAACACGTAGACTATAGCTTACAATTAAAAAGCAGAAACCCACTTTTAATATATATCTAAAATGATAAAATAATTGCTGAATTATGTAAATTTTTATGATAGACCAGAAAAATAAGTAGATTTTTGTTTAATTGCCACCTTTCACTGATTCAAGTATGTTAATCACAGGGAGTCCTAATAGTTCTATCAGGCTTTACTAATGTATTCAAGTAAAATGAACAAAATAATTAAAATGTCTAAATATTGATTTAAAGTGCTCCAAGTATTAATGAAGTTTTGCTCTCTACTTAACAGGGGTTAAACTGCAGTTTAGATACCTTCATTCTTTTGGGTTGTTGAATGAGACTGAGAAAACAGGATCTAGATGTGATGCTGGCAATTTCTTCACTGCAGTGCAGGGAAAATGTATTCTCATTGACATGCTTCTTGCAAGATTCTTTACTTCTGTTTCCTGAAAACCTCTGCAGAGTGATGGACTAAAATTTTCAAAAACTTCCATGTATTGCATGATGGGTCTAAGTTTAGAAAAGGCTGGCACACGTATGCTGTTCAGTGAGGTGGTTGAAGAACCAAAAAGGAGGCTCATGTTTGTGTTTGTTAAGCCTTCAACACTTGGACATGTCTTCAGGTGAAGGATAAAGGCTAAGACTGCCAATCCACCCTGGATAACAAAAGACCAGACACAGGAATGATTTACCTTTGCGTGACTGGGATTAGGGAAGCTCTGCTCCTTCCCATGTGAACAAAATCCAATTTTTCACCCGTGAGAGCAAGAACTCTTAGACTCTTTCTGTCCTTCCCAGCTCATTGGACTTTGTTATACACAACACCTGCTCCATCATGTCTTATCTCCACCTCCAGTATGTGACTGCAGTTAACAACAGTGGCCTGTCCAATTCAGTCAGTGCCCTTGTCACTTTTTCCTGCATTTTATCCTGTGTTAAAATTATTCCTCTGCTAATCGTGTATCAGAGGTTTTCATCATGGTGCCATTTTTGGAAGTTAAGTTGGAGAAGCTGTTGTCTGGATAATGTGACCCTTAGATGTTTGAGAACCAGTAGCCCCAGTGATATGCCTGACTGGACCTCTCTAGAAGTACTAGCTATTTAGAAAATTTGGAATTTTTATTAGACTATGAGTTATTTTAATTCAAATTTCTATCTCTTTTCTTAAAACTGTGCCTGAAAACAGCAAAGAAATTTTTTTTCTTCATGAACATGGAAGAAAATGAAGCAGAATACCTGTGACTAAATTCATTATGGGAATTCTTTTTCTCACTTGTCCCTTATATTATCACTTGTATTATATTTTTGTTTCTTTAACATTTCAACAGTTCCTGAATAAATAAGACTGCTTGTGGCCCATTAGGGCTGCTTTTTTAAAAAATATTTTTATTGAATTGATGTGTAGAGGAATGCTGGTAATGGTTTAGGCAGATGCTACAGGGAAACCACTTCGGCTCTAAAGAGTTAAAATTGTGGTAGTAATGAGCAGTGCTAATTGAAACATTTCTCAGTTGAAAATCTGCATAGCCAATAGATGAGGGCCCACTTCATTCAGGGAATTATCTCACAATTTTTTCATACTATGGGTTAGATAAAACTAAAATTGATTGAAAGCTGCAGCAGACACATGAACAGTAACTTTTAGAGAGGAGGAGAGAGGGAGTGCAGAGTGCCAGCTAACCCTAAATATAAACTGGTTGCAGACATAATTTTGGGGGACAGGGGTCACTTTCTCTCTACCCCTGAGCTTCTCCCTAGCCCAGATACTGTTTGTGATCAAAACACTGACATTTAATATTCCATGCATTGCTTTTCAAGTATACCTAGTTTCTAGGTAGAGCTGTTATTAGATAAATGTCATCATTTCAGTTTATAAACAAGCAGGTTATTACAGAGTCCTATGTTTTCCAACTTACACTACACAATGTTCTTTTGTATTCCTCAGACAATAAGCTGACAGCTCTGTGGAAATCTCTTACAACATTCAGTAGTCAAAAGTGTTACAGAGTTCACTAGAAGTAGAAGAATGCATAATGTGTTGAAGCAATGTTTTAGGCATTTATATTAGACTTTTAATGGAAAAATTAAAAAGTAATGCTGCTTTGCATTGCAGTAACTGTACATCAACAGTATGTCTTCATTTCTGGCACATGAAGGGTGGTTTCCATAGCAGCAGCATCTGTAGCACTGAGCAACATGGAAATTGGATTTCTTTTCTCTTGTATTTCACAGATTAGAAAGGTAAAACATATGGAAATAGGGGAAAGTATGTACTGCAGAAATGTAAACTTTTAAAACTGTTTTTTCTTTCTAAAACTCTAAAATTGTAATAGAATGAAACAACTCTTGTACTTCATTCCTGCTTTCTTAAGCCTCATATATGGCTTAATAAATGTGTATGGTAGCTATTTTTGGTTTTGACTGACAGAACTAGAAAATTGCAGAACCATCAGTCCATCCCCTGATATCGTTTATTAGCTGGCAATTTCTTTACTATTGGCCAAAAAGTGACGAATAATTAAGGCCTATTGCACTGAGACTGTATTTTTATATTTCACTTATTTCTCTACAAATAGAATGTGAGAACGTGAGGTGCTACAAACAAGAAACACCGTGTGTGAAAAACGTGCTATTTACTCAAATTGATGATGATTTTTCAATCAAATTCTTAAACTAAGCAGGCAGATACTTTTTTTTTTTTTTTTTTTTTTTAATGTGCACAGAATTTAAAAATGCAACCACATATTTTAAGGTACGCATTCTCTTATTCTCCTAGACCCAGAAACACAATAGAAATATCTTCAGAACAGCAGAAAGAAAAAAGAGACTGAAATATATTGCATAGTTTACATGCTTTGATGTAGGAAAGCTTAAATCAGAACAAAAAAAGCTTAGTCTCAGAGTTGCTACTCTCTAATTTAGTAGGAAGTGACTCAGTAATTATTTTTCCTAATATATGAGTGATATTTTATTTACATTATTATATTGCTTTTAAAGGGAGCGAAATGGTCACGGTTGCCTAAAAAACCTTCTGAAGCTCCTTCCTGGTGAAAAAGCATGAAAGAACTTTATGCAAACTATGTATTGAAAATATTATTTAAATGTAAACTTACTTTAAACTTACTTTCTGAACATTTTACCATAAATTTTAGAAGCAGCTATATAGTATTGAGGAATGATAAGTATAGAGTTCACCAGTGAGAATTTCTTTTCAGATACTTTCACATTTTGTGTTTAGTCCAAGTGCCCTGTGCAGATATTCCTTTGTGCACACTTTTAAAATTTGTTTTGCGTTTTGCAGTTCACCCTACAGACTTGTTCTAAATGCTTAAGCAACATCAAGTCTATGCCCATCACTTACCAGCATTAACTTGCTGTATTTAGAGATTTTAAGAAATAGCATGCCTCCTGAAGGATTCATTCATATGGCATAACTATTAGCTATATAAAGAAAAAATATTCTCTATCTATAGTTTCATGCATATGATGCATTTTTCTTAAAACACATCTTCAGCTGTTTGTCTTGCAAAGATGATTTTTAGGAGCCTCATGACAGATAGTCTATAAGGCTGGTGTGCTCTGCAAGAACCACCTTGGGTGAGTCAGGTGCTGCTTTCCCACAGGTGTATTCAAGGCTCACCTGTACAAGGTTCCAGAGCTTTAGAGGTTTGCTGCCTGCACACACAAGCCTGGACTAAGGGATTGCTGGCAGTTTTCCCTGCCTTGTCTTTCAATTTGCTTTGCTGTATTATTACTGATCACTGCACTTCATTTTCTGGAGCATTCCTGAGAAGTTATATACACATCTAAAATAAATAAAATATTCACCATGATTTGCTGCATGAATACAATTTGCAAAATTTCATGATTGCTTTCAAACCCAACAGCTTTTCTCTAGTTTTAAGCCTTCTAAGTAAGGAAGTTTACTGGGTTGCATAGTGTCAAGAAACACGAGTTTCCAGTGCTGTATGACCCTGTTTGTGTTTTTTTCTCTCAATTTATTTCATTACAGACTTTCTAGTTGCACTTTTTTTTTTTTTGGTACAAATAGCTTTCATCCAGAAGACAATAAAGAAATATACTTCTTTGTTATTCTGAGACCCTGCTATGATTTATAACCAAGTGCTTCATGACAGAAATGTGTACCTAAGCCTAATATGAAGCTTGGCTGATTCTTCATTTGGATAGAATTATTTTTTTGACACATCAGTGTAGCTGATAAAACTAATAGTTCAATACTTTGTGGAACAAACCTCAAAACTTCCTTGCCTGTTTTAAAGATAGGAGACTTCTTTAGAGCTTATTTAATGCATATGGATATATGTATAGAATTGACAATGCCAGTGAGTGAATAGCATACAGTGTATTTACATGAGGCATGGAAGAAAAGGCTTTCCACATTTGATGATAATTTACACGGTATCTTTTAATGTTTGGTAAATTGATATTTATTATTTTTTATAGTAATTCATGGAGGAAGAGGGGAGAATTAGTTTTAATTCCATTTCAAAGGCTGTGTCTTGAATCTTAGATTATATTAAGAATGTTTAAGTATAATCATATGAAGAAAAACAGTTCTATGATTATCTTCTTTGCTCTGCCTCCTCTTTTCCAAACTTATTTCTTCTATGAGTCTGATAACTGAGTATGTAAAAAGATATTTATATCCATTTTTCACCTTATAATGCTTTCAGGTAATATATAATTCCAAAATCACTAGAAATGGTTTATTAACAGAGAATCTGAATATCATATGGCAACTATAGTTTATGACTATCATATTTTAATTCATTCGTCCTCCATATATTTGCAAAAATATACACTTAGGTCATAATGTGGCAGTATTATCCCTAATTATTACATCAATAACTTACCAACACAAGTATGGTATACAAGTATATTAAGAATGAAGTTGCTTAATGAGTGGTTATTATTAGTCCCTGGCCTTTTATGACATACGTAAGGTAACACTTAATTCTTGTAAATTTTTTCTGTCATGGCTCCAGGAAATATGTCCGTCAGTGAAAAAGTGGTTGTGTGAAGTCTTACTTTTCTCCCATCTTCTCCATTCCTTCCTGGGTTTGGCGTGGTCCCTATGCACAACAGGGATGATCTGGCAGAGGTGCCTCTAAAGCCAGAGGAAGTGCATAGTGATAACTCCCCACTTTTCCCCCCTCTAGGCTTCTGGCAATCTGCAGAGGAACTCAGTGTTATAGCTGTATCTTTTCTTTTAATACTCTTTAATAAATGCTTCTTTCACGAATTTTCATAATAGTCTTTCAAAACCATTTTATTTTTCAATATCCTTTGGTGATGAGTTTTGAAGTTTAATTACATATAATATAAAAAAGTGCTAACTTGTGTTTGTTTAAAATTTGCAACTGAACATTCCATAGGACACTTCTAATTTATTGAGCAATAAGGAAGTTTCTTTTGAATTTCTGCATATCATTCACACTTTTGTGTGTCTATGGTATTCCCTGTTAGCCATTTCCTTTGAAAGCTAGTCCATTTAACTTCTTTTCAAATGGCAATAATCTCTGATCATTCTCTTATCCTTCTTACATCATGTTTAATTGTACTGTATCCTGCTTGAGATGAAGTGACCAGAATGCCATGGATTTCTTTAATGCCAATAAGGCTTTCTCTCTCCTAAGCTCTTAATGCTTTCCAAATAATTCCTAATGTTCTATTTGTCCTTTTAGCTGCTGCTGAGCAGAGCTGACTTAGCAGTATTTCCTTAGAAGTATCATTGTAAGATCTGTGATGACTTCAAGATCTCTTTGCTGACTGGTTATAGGTAAATTAGCATCCATCACTGGGTCAGCCTTTTTTTTAGTGTATCTCTATGTACTGTATGTACCCCTTTGAATTTATCAAATTGAATTCTATCAAGTAATTTGTCATGCAGTCACTCAATATTTTGAGATACTTGTGCAACTCTTTGCTATTACCTTTTTCTTTTTCCTTTTTCCTTTTTTATTATATTTTGAGTAATTTTTTGCTATCAGTAAATAGCTGACTTCTCAGGCCCTTTCCAGATCTTTCAGGAATACATTAGGGAAGCATTTATCAACATAGGATACCTACTCTTCAGTAATTAATGTTTTCCTCTTAAGAACCACCTTTAAGAAAGAGCCTTGGTGAGCACTTTTGCCATAAGGTTGTGAGAAATTCAGGTGTAGAGTATATATCAACTGGATTACTCCTATCAAAATACTCATTGACTCTTTCAAAAACCTAATAGATTTGTGAGGTTTGACTTGATCTACAAAAATGTCTCACTTTCATGTCTGAACTATTGCTCACTATATCTTATTTACCTCCTTGACTCCGTGTTCTACTCTTTATTATATTTCCACCAACCTGTCTGCTGTAGAAATAAAATTTACTGCTCTTTAGCTCCATAGAATCTCCTGAAAGTTTTATAGAGAATTTGCTTCACCTTTATTACCTTTCATTTCTTTGTTATCTGGTCTTATTTATGTTAACCACCAAAATGTGCTGTATTTCTTTAGAATTTGTGGATGAAATCCGCCTGTTCTGGACAATTTGCTATTGCTCATTTTGTGATTATTTTCCCCATTACCCTTTCTACTGGCTCCTCTGTATCAGAGAAATCCTGTTCCTCACAAGAAAGGCTCCTTTAGAACAACCTCTTCAGCACCTTCCTGATGCATTTTAGTTTAAAGTTTAACTATTTAATATTATTAATAATTTTAATAATATTATTGATAAATTTAATAATATTGTTAATAATACTATTAAGAGGAATTTAAAATAATTCTAGTAACAATTCTCATAGCTTAGATACATTGTTTTCTATTTCCTTGTGCCTGAGCATTCTAGGAATTTCTATAGATGTTAGACATTGATGGATTTCCTTTTTTCCCTTAAACCTCTTTGATAATGGTACCTCAATAAACAGATTTCCTGACATCCTTAAAATTGTTGTCTTTTCACTGCTCCTTTTAATAAGGAGATTTCCTTTGAACAAACTTCCTCACTTTTACACAGCTTTCCCTTCTGAAATTAATAACTGCTGCAATAGAATTTTTTGTTTCAATGTTTTGTTCTTCCCCTAGATCAAAAAAACTTTCCTTTTCACAGCCTTCTAGGCAACACGTAGGAGACCAAACTAATGCACATTCAGTCTCACAATCATGTATAAAAAAAAATTCATAATGATTCCCTTTGGAGTATGTCATGACTTCTGAAGTATCTATCAGCTCCTGACTCTGAATCTCCACTGTATTGTAAGTTTTTTATATCCATAAAAATGAATACGTAACAATTAATTTGACAATATTTAAAACTCATTTTCCATGTGTAAAATGAGAGAGTGTAAGATAGTAGACAACATAGAAAGGAAAGCCTTAAATTTATTAAAAGAAAAACTTATTTCTTATGTTTGGAAATATGTTGCATTAATAAAAATACTTAAATGACTGGCAGTCTCACTGTTCACCTTACATCTTGCACAGAGCCACTCTGATTAGGAGTCACTACTGGTCTTGTATAGTCTCTCTGTTTTGAGGGGAAAGGTATAACCATATTCCATTCTGTTAGAATGGCTACTTTATGAAATTTTGGACATATCTGGAATATAATTGAAAGATTTTCTTATTCTTTTTGAATAGAAAAGTATGCTAATTTCTCATTCTTTTTGGAGAGATGGAATTTTATGGTTCATGTTATGGGGTTTTTTTTTTGTATTTTTGCTTATATAAGGTTTGCTGAAAGTTTTACTTTTTCCATGTGTGTTTACTTATTCCATCTAAAGATCTAATGTACTGGCTTCTGTCTTTAATTGTATTTATTCTTTAATTGTATTTATAGAGCTATTTATTTGATCTTTGCATTTCAGCTAAAGGAATAGTACTCGTATTAAAGATATTATGTTGTATAATTTTCTGTAATAATTTAAGAGAAAAAACAATCCAAACTGGAAAAGGAGCACAAATGTAGACTGTCATATTAATGCCTCATATTTTGGAAGCTTCTTAAAACATACCAGCAATTTTTACAAGGTCTCTATTTTTTTTTTCTTTTTAGGGAATTTAGTGCATTTAGAAAATGTCAAAAAGATTTGTGAATATAATTGTAGTTGTTTATATCTCTTTCCTCTCTCCTGATTTAAATAAGGAGGTTTGCCAGATACATGTAGGCATGTGATTCACTGAATTCCCTTCATACACCCCTCTTATCTCCTGTCTTTTCCTATCTGTTATCTATGTGAGAAAAATGGGTGTTTGATAAGAGACATTATTAATCTGGAAAACAAAAAGGGTTATTGGATGGAGAGAGGATTGATTAATTTATTCAGGAGAGACTGTTGATGTGATCAGGGAAAACAAATGAGTCATATGAGCAGTAAGGGCAGGCAAAGACAGCATCTGAATGGTGGTCTAGAGTATGGAGTGCTGAATAAGCAAACGAGTGTTTGACTAATCCAAGAGTTCTGCATTGTGTGTCTGTAAGCATGTAGCAGTCTGTGGCTCTGCCACTTTTTCCCTTTTTTAGCTAACCTTGATATGGACATGAATGCACACAAATGTGCATGTTAACATGTATTTGCAATGAAGTAGATGAAAAAGGGTGAAGGAATGTGCTTGCAGAAGTTTCTTTCTGTGTCCACTGTTGAAGAGTAGATACAGAAGTGCTGATGCAGTGCTTGTGTGGTTACAGTCATACATATTATGCTTGTCAGTGTTCATACAAAGCAGGCTACCCAGGCACTCCTCTGAACTGGTTGGTAAACTTTCTTGATAATTATGAAATATTGACAGGCATTTTAAATTCTCAATGCAAAATTAAAGGAGGTTTAATGGAAAGCATTCTTTTAGCATGTCTTCTGAAAACGAATCCCCCAAATAATCCATAAGTATCACATTTTTATTTTTGCCCCCACCTAATATGACACTTCTTAATTTCCTTTTGGCAAGCTGGTTGTAATCTTTAGCTGGTAACTAATTTGGTCATAAAATACTGTCCCAGATTTTTCTGGATAATTAACAAGTTGGGCAAATCAGCAGAAGCAGGTGTAGTATATTTTCAGTATCAGTGGAGAAAAGCAGTTAGCTGGTGTTTTAATTCTCATTTCCAGTAATGGACTATATAACATTCTGGCTGGCTAATGCAATTAGCATTGTTTCCTCCTCCCCTTACTTCCTCACTTAAAAAAAAAAAAAAAAATAAAAGAAAAGCAAATTCAAGCCAGGAATTTATAAAAGGCCACAAATTACTGATCCTTTTTGCACTCTTGTTACAATCACATTATTAACCTTCTGGATTGACACTTTGTAGAACAGTAATAAAAATTTTATACAAATATGTATCATGTCACAAGCTGAGACAGAAAACAATGTTTCCATTCTTCAAGCAATTAATTATTGTGATTAATGTATTCCCTCTTCTCTAAGCACAATTCTGTCAGACAGAGCCAGCCCATTGACATATTGTAGAATTATAATGCATATCTAATTAAAGGTGACCTGAAAAGCCAGGGTGTTTAGCCTTCCCTGTCAGGACCAAAAAACTGTTAATCAGAAAGTGCTTGCTTTCCACACCACACCACCCCTCCCTTTTTTTATTTTTGTGCTAATTTCAAATCTTCTCCCTGCATCAGTGAGCAGATGAGATCTTCAGCCAGCTTTCATCTTTCAGAAAAATGAATAGTGCAGAAAGAACATTATCAAATGAGCTGTTGAAGAAGTCAGTGAATATGTCATTGAGTGTGACTGCTTCCAGAATGAATTTAGATTTATCTCTGTTATCTCCCCTCTCCCGACTCACCCTCCACACTCTGTTTGCACTCAGTCCACATGTCAAGCAGGTTGGGTCATAATGAATCATAAGGGACAGTTACTTGTAGTATAGTGACAGGTCCAATTGTGATACAACTTGTTCTGGAATTAAGTTTGTTAACATTATAAATTGTCTCATTTGACCAGAGGTTTAAACACCTAGAAGCTTTTATCCATGCAATTTCTTAAAGTATTTCATTTCCATTAGGCAGCTGCTGCTTTACAGTATTCCACAAATTAAATTGTTTCATCACATCAATAGCTGCACAAAACAACTGTGACAAGAAGACCCTTTTTTTCCCCCCATCTTGCTAACAAGTAACATTCAAATCAATAAAATGTGGCAACTGAATAACACCAAGAGAAGATATTATTTAAACACCACTTTAAACACATTTCTGAATCCATATGCTGATACAAAATTTTGATACAAGCCGAGGAATTATCACACTGTCCTGTTCAGTTTCTGTAAAAATAACCCACTGAATTAACAACATCTTCAGTAGAAAACCAATAAATATTTTTACCTTTCGTTTCAGATCCAGTAGGGTTTTTTCCATATATGATGCAAAGTTGTTGTCATAAGATTTGGGGTTTTTTATGACGGAAAATGGTATAGTTAAATTGCAGTGTTTTACCCACAGGGACAAAAAGAAAGGCTAATATTTTTCTTTTCATATATTGTCAGTATTACCACATAACAGAATGTGATATCAAAAAACCTGCAAAGTCAGCACACCTTCTGAAATATTTGTTGTGTGCTGTAAACCCTTTGGGTATTTGACTAGTTACTTCCTACTTGAGATCATACTTGATTAGTCTAGACCTACACAACAAATATATCTTAGATGCTTTTCAGTTAAGCAAAATTAATAAGTAGTATAAGACTCACCAGAATAAACTGTTGGTGCACCTGATTTTTTTTTTTTTTTAATCATAAGTCTCTTTCATATTCAAAAGTCAGGAAGTTTCTGTTGTTTTCTTGATGATTTTTCCATAAGTTTGCTGTTTTTCAGGGAAAGATTGGCACTGTTATAGATGTATATTTTTCCTCAGATATCTGTGAGGGCATGAGTGCACATTTCCTCTGGATTTTTTTGCAGACACACACACAGAGTCCAGAGCACACACACAAACATACTTTCTTCTGGGTTTGGTTTTTTGGGGTTTTGTGGGTTGGTTGGTTTGTTTGATTATTTTTGTTTTTTCTTCCCATATGCACACACAGAGTCCAGATCTCTCCTGGAAAAATGTGATCAGTTTTGATGAGGCCATTTCTACTTATACATACACCCGAGGCACAAGAAGGTATTTAGACAGTAGTCCATTCTAGAAGTTAACAGAAGTCCTGAAGGAGTATTTTAGTGTGAATGACTCTTGGAGTTTGTGTCCCCAGTCAGTGTTTGAAGTGACTAAGACAGACTAGCTGTGTGCTATGAAAATACCTTGGAAAAATCATGTACCAGTTCCATTGGGTGCCAGAAGAGGTAATTTTTGGTTCAGTTGGTTGCCTCTCTCATGCATAAGCTGTTATTTGTCACTGCATGTCATGCTCTGAAGTTAAGTACTAAAAATATGGTGACCCAGTGGTGATCACTATTGGTCCTGTTAGTTGTCTTCTGACATCAGTCAGAGCTGCAGAACTTTGCATGTTGTTGTGGTAGAAATAAGGACAGCTCCAGGTGCCAGATCTGGCATTCCCTGCAGTCCATGGAGGTCCACAGTGATGCAGAAATCCACGTGCAGCCCATGGAGGACCCCACACCAGAGCAGGCGGATGTGCCTAAAGGAGGCTGTGACCCTGTGGGAAGGCCATGCTGGAGCAGGCTCCTGGCAGGACCTGTGGAGACAGGAGCCCAGGTGGCAGCAGAATGGGTGGCAGGAGTGGAGATGCTGTGGGGGACCCACACTGGACTAGGCTGTTCCCAAAGGACTGCACCCCATGGAAGGGACTCACCTGGACCAGTTTGTGAAGAATTGCAGCATGTGGGAAGGACTCACACTGGAGAGGTTTCTGGAGAACTGTCTCTCATGGAAGGAACCCCGCTCTGGAGAAGGGCAAGAATGTGAGGAGGAAGGAGGGACAGGGACAATGTGTGATGAACTTGACACAGCCCAACTTTTCCATCTCTCCTGCATTGCTGGGGGAAAGGAGGACGAGAAACTGCGAGTAAAATTAAGCCCAGGAGGAAGGGAGGGGTGAAGATCTTTTTAAGATTTGGTTTTATTCCTCATTATCATACACTGATTTAATTGGTAATAGAGTAAATAAATTTCCTCAAGTTGAATCTACTTTGCCCGTAACAATAGTTGGTGAGTGATCTCTCCCTGTCCTTATCTTGACCCACAAGCCTTTCATTGTACATTATCTCCTGGTGCAGCTGAGGAGGGCGAGTGATAGAACAGTTTTGGTGAGCATCTGACATCCAGCTGGGGTCAACCCACCACGTGTGGATAACGAACGTATGTTGCTTGATGAGATTTATTGAAAAACAATTCACAGGTTTTTTAGCTTTGATTTTTGTTGTTGTTGTTGTTATTATATCTGGATCCAAATACTTACATATGGGTGATATTGATTTAGGGGTTACAGGTAAAAAGGTAATGAAAGTTATATACTAAACAGTGAATTAAAGAAGTGTAGTACTTATAGCCCATCTTAAAATTAGAGCAAGGTTTGGTCCTAAAATCTATCACTGTGATGGGAAAAATAGAGCAGCTACTACAATGTGAAAATACTGCCGTTTTGGTTATTAACGATATGATGTATTTAATTTTTTTTGTATTTTTAGCAGTTTCAAATGATATTTCTATAATTATGTTTTTAGCTGCAAAAATTATTTACAACCTCTGAACAAGGAAAATATTAAATGTTTCCTTAGGAAGTACTATTTTGCAGAAGAGAAACTAGGGCCTGGGTCAACTAAGCAATTTTAAAAAAGACTCAGGGGAAATCCATGTCAGAATAGGGAGCTGAAATTCTCCCATGACCATGTCCATTACCCTTATTAAAAAGAAATCTTTCCTTTCTCACGGACACTCCCCCTCGCTTCTAAGACTGTGAATAACTAGGGAACAAAAAATTGGTAAGTTAAAGATACTGAACATTGCCACAGTATCCCCTAACATTAGACACAAGCTTGAGCACACTTGCGTGTTCTTCTGGAGCGTTTAAAACTATCTGAGAAACTCCTGACATAGGTGAATTTCTACATGACTGTCTTCAAGCATTAGAAATTCAAATGATGGTTGTTGTTAAACCCAGAAAAGCTGATATCCAAGTTATAGCATACAAAGAAAAATGTGTTTTCTTACCTCTAAAAGGATCAGAAGGCAGTTTTAACATTAAGCCATCCATCCACATGGAACATATTTTGTCATCTTGGTTACAGTATTTCATCAGTTTCTTCTTTCATATACATACATTTTTTTAGGCTGCCCATAGTGTATGTATATATATATGGATATATATGTATGCATACAAACATTGTCAACTGCCTTACTTTTAAACTTTCTCCAGTAAAATATTTCTAAGTGATACACAAAACCCATTCCCTACCCTGCATTTCTGCCTGATTTTTTGCCTTCTCTCTGTTCATCTGAGTCAGGTTACTGTACAATTTGCCTTAAGGTTTTGAGGACTTCTTAATTTCTGTTTTTTAATAATCTTTCTCCCCATAATAATTTAAAATATGTTTGGAGGGGCTAAGTTTTCCGATGTGCAAACCCTTCAGTCTTCGCTGACTTTACATGCAAGTAAGAGTCCTATTAATTTCAGTGGGATTTTTGGATGATTGAGGACTAAAGATTTCAGGATTCTATTGCCTCAGCCTCCAAAAACATCAAGTAAAGTGTCTATTTCAATTACTTTAGAAATAAAGTTTGCAGGTAGTAAACTATCACAAGTATTGATAAAACATGGAACCAGAGCAAAGCATTTGCATAGATCAGGAGGCACTTAAATATGATCAGATAGTGCTACAAGTGTTTTGAAGGTCTTCTAAATTCAAATGAGAAATTTTATGCAAGTGATTTTGCCTTAATTGAAGTGTCACAGGACATGAAAATTTAACACTGAAGAATGATAAAATTTTTGTTGCTTGTAACATATCTTTTTGCATAATTATTGATGTGTAGAAAATATTTTTCCAAAGTAAGATCTATACTTGTTAAAGCATAAAACACTAGGGGTTTTTCAATTATTCCAGAATTTGTTGTAGAACACAGTTCCAAATACTAGACCTTAAGTCCCAGAAGATATTTAAAAAAAAAAAAAATTGTAATTTTCCTTATTGTGTGATGGAGAATACTCAAAATACTAACATAAACGCAAGTAAATTCTGAAATTTTGCAGTGTGTAACAAAATTCTGCTGCAGGGAAAATAAATATGAAGAAAATTCTCGGTTAACTGTTCCAATGTGCACATGCTGCACATAAAAAACCTTTTATCTGAACTCTTATGCCCCTATTAGTCCTGTGTAGAAACTTGTTACCCAAATGATGGACCTGTACAGGTCAATGGGTGATTTCATGGAACATGAAACAAGTACAACTTGGCCTGTGTAATGCTGATTAAATCTGGGCTGGAGTCTCATTTCTTCATGTATTGCATATTACTTTCATCTATCATCAGATACCTCAAATCAGCATGGAATTAATGCAGTGAAGGACCTTAGGCAAAGACTAAGCCTTCCCAACATTTTAAGCTTAGAAATCGTCCCTTTGAATTCTGCAATCCAGTTGATACTTCAGTTCCTCTATGAGACAGTGACTGATCATAGCTTGCAGTAGCGTTCGACTCAGAATCAGGTCCTCTGTTACTGGCAACAAAAACTGAAAACAGAGGAGTGGGTTTTGATTTCAGTTGTGTGCATAGAAATCTCAGTAATTCTATCTAATTTAGAGAAGTCACTCCAGATTTACACCAGTGCTACTGAAAATCAAAATCTGGCCCATTGTCTCAGCAAAATACACCAAGTCAATATCAGTTCATTATAGAGAGGGAGAGAGAAAGGGAATGAGCGAGAAAACAAGGATTTCGTTAGCAATGCATTCTGTAGTATAAAAGATAAAAAGGAATATCCAATTAACACACCACTATAATTGCTTGCAGACATTCTTTTTTATTTAAAGATGAAATAGCTAAGAGTTCTCATCAAAACTGGGGTCACAGCCTACATATTAAATGAAAGAAATTGATTGGGCTTTATTACACCCTGACTACTGCAAATGTGCCTCAATCACTGATTGCTATAAATTTATTCTTATAAACTACTAATTGCCCAAGTCATAATGGTAACAATGGTATAATGAAATTATCTTGATCAAGCTGATGCACAAATTTTGCTTGACAACATGAGCAGTGTGAGAAAAAAGGAAAGAAGACATGCATACAAATACATAATGTTTCATTAAAATTAAAACCAATGTTAAAACAACTGTTCTCTGAAGTATACAAAGTTCTGTATTAGAAGGACTTCCTTTAGAAAAATCATTTAAGAAGACAGGCATTTACATTTATAATAAAATGATCTTGCATTTTTTATTTGTCTTGAAAATTAATGACTTACTTAATCACATTTGATCAAAGGAGATAAGTTGATGTAGTCATGTGTTTCTGATTGCATTAAGCCTGATCCAGAGTGGCATGATGGATATTTAATAGTCTTGCTGTCCCTCTATATCTTGTCACTATTTCTTGATATGCATGGATACTGTAGAGTACACCACAGCACAAAACTGCTTTTAATAGAACAGACGAAGTTCAGAAAAAAGGGAAATTCTTTTGGAGCTTACATGGTGGAGCTTTTAGAAGTAGGTTATCCACCATCAAAATATATTTCTTTAAAAGACAAAATTCTCAGATAACTCTATATATCGACTGAGGTATTTTTTTCTTCTTAAAAGTGCATTTTGCTTCTATGCTGTCTCTATTAAAAGTTGTTGCTATAATAAGTTTCAAGGACTTGACAAAGTATGTAAAAACAAAGATAGCCATCCAGAAAATGTAGGAAATTTCTAGACGCTGGAATGCAGAGCATTGTGTCAAATGCATAAATTGGTGCTATTTATATTGTGCTAATAGCTGTTTCTACAAGTGTCAGCTGAGCCTTTCATAGGGAATGCTGGTATGTATGAGAAATTATTTCTAAGTAGTTCAAATGTAGTTCCAACTCTTCCCGAATTAATCACACCAAAAATTTTATTTAAATCTGTGCCTAATTCTTTCTCACCAGAGTATTTCATCAGTGTGAAATTGTCCTTTTTTCATGAGTGTGTCTTGCTGTAACCTCTCAAAACAGAGACCCAAACTTTTATAGAAGGGTGCAATATTTTTATTCAAATTAAATTGCTCCTAAAATTGCTATAGTTGACATGATCCTATAGGAACATAAAAAATTCAGAAACAACCAAGCTGGAAGGGTTTCAGGAGGCCCTTTAGTTTAGCTGGCAAACCCCGCCCAAATTGGGCTCTGTATTTGCTAAGCTGCCCCACATTTTAAGTTTTCAAGTATTGCAGTCTCTGTCCTATTGCCAAAAAGCTTTTTGCTAATGGCTAATCTAAATCCTTTTTGCTGCAATTTATACTTAGTGACACTTATTTCTTGTGTAAGGACCATGGAAAATGGTTTATCCTATTAGTCTTTGCAACATTTTTGATATGAGAAACTCTGCCTCTCCCCACTACTTTACATATTTTGCTCTTTCTGCTTCCTTAATGCCTTTAAGCCCTAATATGATGAGAGTGATATATATATATGTGCACACATTTAGAGCAGAAAAATGTCCACCTCTTAAGAATAAATTATCTTGAGGAGGGCACACCTACAGCACCTGGTAGGGCTGGGGCAGAGAGGCACCCTGGGCACCCCTATATGCATGATTCTGTGGCGCTAACTCTATTCTAAGTGTTTGATAGTAAATAACAAAATCATACTAAAGCACGTTTTTGTGTTTAGCCAAGTATTGGGATTCTGCTGTGGTGTTAATGCAGTTGCAAGTAAGGTTTGGGGTTTTTTAAGAAAAAACCACACCCCTTTGTTTTCGCACGCAAGCCCTTGGATTACCCTTCTTGGCTCCTCAGTAGAGAGATCAAGAGTTTTAGAACAAGGAAAAATAAAATTAATTTCTCTCACAAAATAGTTTCTTATATATTGGTGAGGCAGCCTGTAGGTAACTTTCTCTAGCTTGCATATTCCCTGTGTATAAACAATGTCAGCTTGTGTTTTTTAATGTCATATTAGACCAGTTAGTGTTTTTCATCATAAATGTTCTGCAGTTACACAAACACTAGATACTAAATAATGGTGTGAATATTGATAGTTACTATATGCTATTTTATTTCCTTTAATTATTATTTTGCTTTAGATCATTTTATTATTATAATGTAGTCTGAGAGGAAGGGATTCAGCTTTTTCTTTAACACTGTTAGGTAGAACTTGCCGAAAAAAATACATTTTCACACCTGGAAGACTTTTTTTTTTTTTTTTAACCTCCATTGACTTTTTCCTTTTTTTGCTGATTTTAGTTGCACTTTTGGGGTTAACCTGTCCTTTGACCAGTTAGCATTCAAAAAGACTTGTGTTTCTACAAGTGGGCATGTTTGTACATTCAGACTACATATGAGAGAGAAACTTGCCTGGACAGGACAGAGCTGGCTGAAAAATGACAAATCCCCCAAAAGATGTGAGAGAATGACAAATACTGTAACAATACTTACAAGGGAATGGTGGAGTTTTTGATCTACTATCTACCAAAAAAAAGGTGAGGAAGTTCCTTAATATTACTAATGTAGTCAGTAGATGATGTCTGGAATGTTTTTCTGTAATATCCCTATTATTTCTGGAATTTGTACAGCAAGAATGCAAAAGTTGGGATTTCAAAATGGCCTGTTCATGTAATGCTGTAACACTTGTTCTCTGTCTTACTCATCCATTTCTTTATCCATCTGTCTCTGTATCTATCATGAAATGACAATCCTAACTTACTTTAAACTCTCCAAAGGTATATTCTTAAATTTTAATGTTGGAAAAGCTTCATGATGACTTGTACTTTGGCTTAATATGGTATAGCTTCTGACAGCTGCTGCTGTAAGAAAAGCAAAGGATGGCTGCATTACTGTCAGTTTCTGTCAGGTTCTGGTTGCCAAACTCTTGCAGGGATGATGACAGTGAACCAAGCAAGAGTGACCAAAGAAGTCAAAGCTGTGATTTTGAATAAGGGAGAGTGGACACTTGAATTGCATTTTTTTTTTTTGAGCCATTTATTCTGTTCTATGTGTAGACTTCTTTGTGACATGGTGTCTGCTCCCATTTTTTAAATTATTTGTTCCTCAGGACTTGTACCTAATTGTGGCACTCTCAAAACACCCCAGAAATAACTGTTAAGAGGCTCTGAGTAAGAGTACGAACCAAAGAATTGCTGTAATTGTGTAATGTACTTGAAGGAGAAGACAAACTCAGAGATGTGATGTCCGAGTACACTGAAACTGTCTGGATGGCAGCTTGCCGTTGTAGATGTAATGAAAATACGACCTTATTTTCAAGTCAAATAATTGCGAGGGATATAAATTAATAAGCTATCTCCTTATGAAATGTCACTTATTTATTTTTTTCCAGACTAATTTCTGTACCTTCATTTATCCAAAGACTCGTTCCTGGATTAGTTTGTGAATAGGAGTTTGCAAACTTCTGTGCATTAGATTGAGGAATAGCTCTAAGTGTCATTTAAACACAGCACCATCATCTATCTTGTTCAATTTATCTCACAAAACGTTGTGAATTGGAAGGGACCCACAAGGACCATCAAGTCCAACTTGTAAGTTATTAGCACTGTACTCTAACCAACGGAGCTACTCTCAGGGTCTTTTCCAAGCTTTGTCACTCTACAAAGAACAAAGTTGCAGAGCAAAGGCATAGAATCCTGCTCACAGTGGCAGGTTTTGCCCACAGTCTGATGTCCACACTGGAGGTCTTGTGAGTGAGGAGCTAGTGTGGGAGGGTAATTGCACCAGGACAAACTCAGCCCCACCGCTCTTACTCCCTAAGGAGCAGCTTCCTGGCTGAGTTCCCAACAATGCCTTGGGCAGGGTCCTGTGATGACCCAGAGGCAGGAGGGGCACAGGTTTCCCCAGAGTTTTCCATTTTGTTTCATTCTAACACCTGAAGGTGTTAGAATTCTAATGCAAGAAAGATGGAGAGAGATTATTTACTAGCGCATATAGTGACAGGACAAGGGGCAATGGCTTCAAACTGAAAGAGGGTAGGTTTAGGTTAGATATTACAAAGAAATTCCTTACTCTGTGGGTGCTGAGACACTGGAACAGGTTGCCCAGTGTTGTGGATGCCCCCTCCTTGGAAGTGTTGGATGGAGCTCTGAGAAACCTGGTCTAGTGAAGGTGGCTTTGCCCACAGCAGTGTAGTTGGAATTAGAGGATCTTTAAGTTGTTCCAAAACAGTCCATTTTCTGATTCTATAAAATAACTTGGTTTTACATATTATTGTGGGGTTTAGTGTAGTGAAGCTTAAGTGTGACACTGCCTCAGTTTGCAATTTACTGCAAATTTGTCTAAGTGCCAGTGATTGTCAGGATTAAGGGTGAAGTTGAGGCAGTTGCCTGGATCCAGGTAACAGAAGTCCAAAAGATGTAGTGGACTTCTCTTTCCTGATTGTATCTCCCCGCTTTCCCCAGTTTGCTCTACTTCTTGTCCATTCCATCTATTCTTGACCCTACAGTTGTGGTGAATGGGCTGGGTGGGTGATAATGATATACAAATATTTTGTCGACTTAGGTCCTAAACCATTTTGCCATGTTTTCTTGTTTTGTGAGGTTTCCGCAGTGGTAGGTAAGTTTCTGCAATGGGCAGACATGTACTTAAGCTCCAAAAAAGCTCTATGCGTAGTGTTAACCATTTTCCGTATAGATAAGCCAGGAGGGAGTAAGTGGGAATGAAAATAATCAGTGGGCAAATAGTGTGACTAGTAATAGGACACAAAACCTCGTTAGAAAGTTATTTCCCATATTATCCACACTAAGATAACACTATTACTCTGTCAAATGTTATTGAGAGTTGATACCTGTGGCTTATTGTCCAAGTTTCCTTGAGAATATGACTCCACTAAATCGACTGTATGATTTGTATTTTGTGTCATTGTTCTTCAAAGATGAGATTCTCTATTTCCTCTGTTCTCTGGTATTGTCAGCTGAAACGTGCTATCACAGTCACAGGAGAGAATACTGCAACAGATTGCAAAACAGTGTTGTTTATGTTTCAAGTTCCATTACGAATGAGCTGTTTTAGAAATTATATCAACTGTGGTATTTCAAATTCTGGGAAATGTTTTTCAAAGAGCCTCGTACTGGGAGATAATAAAAGATTTGTTTAGTTTGTTTAGTTTTGAACCAGAGAGAATTTTGGAATGCTGAAAGTAAAGCCTAGGTGAACCACAAGTCTGATCCGTCCTGGTGGTGTCTGTGTTCCTAATTCTAGAGCAGCATTCAAGTATCTTTAGGAACAGAGGTTTACTGAGAATATTCCTTGTTATTTATTCTAGGAAACTACTGGCTTTTTTTGAGCAATGTAGTTTCAGAGTGTTGTTTTATATTCCTAGGCAGAATACATGTGGTGTTGATGGAAACATTGAAGTTTTTTCCCTTTTTTTTTTTTTTAATGTTTTTAAAGACTGACTTTGGAGATCAGTATTTATAATCAAAACTTGACAGCATACAAAAGAAAGATTATCCTCCTAACATCTTCATCAGCCATGATACTTAGGCTTCTCTGTGGCATTGAAAGCCTACTTGTGATGAGGATTATTTTGTTTTTTATTACATTTTTCAATGTAATAGCTGGTCAGAAGAGCTGTGCTTTAATCTTATCTGGAATATTTATATGTTCTTGGTGTTTTAATAATCAGTTATGTTTGTATGTTAGAGCTACGATGAAGCTTGTGATATAATTTTTAAAATCAGACCACTAAATGTAGGGGACAAAATGACTACAAAGCATGCCATGGGTATTATTTGAAAGACAAATTCTCTCACTTTTAAACTTTCTTCATACTAAAAATAGGTGCTTCTAGTCCTAAAACAAGAGCATGATTGAAGGTCACGTAGTAATTAACTCTTGGATGCAAGTCATTGGCACTAGACGGGTATTCTTCACTTGTTTTGTGATGCAGAACGAATGCTTCATTAATCAGAAACATATCAACCTGAGATTGAAAACTAATAAAATCAAGTGCTATGATTTGACATTGCTGGGGACACTGCTTAATACACATAATTCTTCATGCAATTTTGAACATAAGTATTTTTCTTGATTGTGGGAATTTTAGAAGTCTTTTAATAACCAAACACTTATGAGAAGATAAAACCCACCAAAGTTACCTTCAAAAACAAGATAAGAGGGGATGAAGATTTTTGTATAGAACATCTAGACTTTTCATTTCTCACACAAATTGTGGCCATTCTAATATCTTCAATACCGTGGGAGGGGGAAAAAAAGACATTTATAAAAGGCCATAATGAGCTACATTGCTGGTTACGTTTTTTAACTGCAGTGAAAATTCTCAATGTACACCAGTTCTGAACATTTTGTTTTCTTCTTGTCTGAAAGGAAGGATGAAAAAATGAGTCTGAGACATAACTCTCTTCCTCATAGTGGGGTAGATCACTTGACTAAGGCAACTCCTAGGTTACCTCGCTATTAGCCCTCAGCTATGAACACATGCGGTTTAAGAGTGTAATGAATAATCTTGTTGGTTTTGGGTTATGTTCTGGTTTTTGTTGTTTTGGGGTTTGGTTTTTTTTTTTTTAAATCCTTTGATGCCTGACATTTTCTGAGTTATTTAATTAATTGTATTTTGTGATTTCACTGTGTTTTGTAATTTTGGCATGAATCACAGTTTTAAAGGAAAAAAGTGAAAGTATAGCTAGCAAGGGGAAGAGTCTACATACTTTTCACTTGGAAGATTCTTAACACTGTTTTTTCCTCTCTGTATCAAACACGTTAAAATATCTGGATCTGAAATGTTTTTGTTGTTATTGCTCTTTATTGTTTTTTCTTCAATAAATTGTTAATAATTAAGGCACTTTAAAAGTAGAGTTTTCTCAGCTGCAGCACTAACATTGGAAGAAAAAAAAAACAGTAATTGAACAAAAAGTCTTAAAATCAGCTATCATAAATGGGTGTTGAAATAGAGCACTAAAAAAAAATCACATTAATTTGTTTTATATTTTGTTGGTCACCATTTTGATTAATAACTTTTGACTATATTACCATTCAAACATATCACCACAACACAAACCTTCTTTAGTGACCTCTCTTGATGTTACCATCATTTCTGTGTTCCTTTACCATAATCCATGTATTTTCAAAGAACAGACTGTTATTGCTATCATTGTCACATTGTTTTCCATTTTTTCTGGCTAAAACAGTGGCAGAAACAGATTAGGTGTGATGTTTTATAGGTGGATACACAGTTAAGATATCCTGTAAAATAAATATTTACGCTTTCCATCTGTTTCAACAATCTGAATGTTTCTTTTGATATTTGCTACCTGAGTTTGAAAGATTTAAATCTCCAAAATATTGTCTTCCTAAAATTTACTTTAAAAAACGTATTTGACCAGAATTAAAAAAAAAATATTGAAAAGACAGTGCCACTGCTTTTCTTTGCAAAGCTTCTTTGTAATGTACAGGTCAACTGTTTAATAACAAATGGTTGAAAGTAGGGCCAACCCAAACTTCAATGGTTTGGTTTGTTAAAAAAATTCATGTAAAGCGTGATGAACTTTTATCACAAATTATCTTTTAGGATTTTTTTTTTAATGATCACACAGGTAATACTGCTTTTAGTCTTCAAAAAATATTTAGAGCAGCTATGTGACAGTTCTTCTGAGCCAGGTGTGGGTCTGGGAATTTAGTTTGATAGATTTGAGAGCATGAGGTAATGTGTTGAAGAACCTGGTCCTGGTCAAGGGCAAGTTGAATATGAGCCAGCACTGCCCTGGCAGTCAGGAGGGCCAACCGTGTCCTGGGGAGCATCAGGCAAAGCTGGTTGAGGGAGAGGATTGTCCCGCTCTGCTCTGCACTGGAGTGGCCTCACCTGGAATATTGTGGCAGTTTTGGGCACCACAATATAAGAAAGATATTAAGCTGTTAGAGGGAGTCCAAAGGAGGGTGACACAGATGGAGAAAGGTCTTGAGGGAAAGCCATATGAGGAGCAGCTGAGGGCTCTTAGTCTGTTCAGCAGCTAAGGTCACTTGATCCTCTGAAGAAGAGAAGACTGAGGGAAGACCTCACTGCAGCTACAACTTCCTCCTGAGGGGAGGAGATGGGGCAGGCACTGATCTCTTCTCTGTGGTGACCAGTGACTGAACCCAAGGGAATGGCCTGAAGTTGTGTCAGGGGAGGTTGGACATTGGATATCAGAAAAATTTTCTTCCCCCACGGGGTGGTTTGGCACTGAACAAGCTCCTCAGGGCAGTGGTCACAGCACCAAAGCTGACAGAGTTCAAGGAACACTTGGATGATACTCTCAGGCACAAGGTGTGGCTCTTGGGGCTGTCTTATGCAGGACCACGAGTTAAACTTCAGTGATCCTTAGGGAACCTTCCAGTTCAGGATATTCTATCATTCTATGATTCCATGGTTAGAGTAAATTTTATTTAAAATCACAACAGGCACCTTTCCAACTCAACTGATTGCTGCTCTATCCTTTCTCAGAAAGAGGTGATATCTCTCTTAAGAAAATTTCGGTTGACTCAGAATGTAGATCTGTGATCTTTGCTGTCATTAGTTCAGGTATCTCTTTATAGAACAGAATACTCAGCTTTAAGGAGAGAGAGGAGCTTCTACTCCCTTGTGTAGATTCTTTCAAAGTAGTGAAGGAGATCTTTCGGGCTTCTGAAAATTTCCCTATGTAATGGAATGGATAACTTTTAGGTGAGGTTTCAGACTTGAATTCCTGAATGAAAATTCCTTGAATTCCTACTAAGAGATAAAGAGAACTCGGAAACATTAGAACAAGTTGCTGCAAAGACTAGAAGAAACTTTATCTACTGGGTCTTCTTAGAGCAGTTTTGGAAATATGTCTGGTTTTTTATATAATGCTTGGGCAGGTGCTTTCTATAGAAGGCCACTGCAAGGAAGTTACAAAAAGAAGTGGAGTAAAAAATACATGACAAACTTCTGTTTGTACCATATAGTAGTAGGATATGTTTGTAAGAAATGTGGGGGAAGAGAAAACATAAGAAGAGAATCAGAGTATTATATGAGTAAATTAAATATAAGGGGAAAAAGGTTTCTTGAAACAGAAGGGACAAAAGGTGAGATTTGTTAATTTTGTTGGTGCATGCTGCAAATTGTAACACAGCATTGATATCAAAACTGCTCATAATAATATTTCTTTTTCATTATCATAGTGTCTAGGGGCCCCGGTACTAAAACAACATCTCTGATTCCTAAATTGCAAATAAATTCACATCAGTCCATCAGCACAAAGTTCTAGGATGAAACTGGACCCATTTCACTCAATTCTTAGAGAATCTTGGACTCAAGTCAGATGTCCAGCACTTGGATTTCTGAACCCTGATTTACTCCCACCAGCTTAAAAACCTATAAAGACTATTGGCAGGAGGAGCATCTGTTGCATCCTTTGTCTCACATAGTCACTCCTTGGTGCAGAGGACTTCATAAGCAAGCATTTTTTCTCTTTATACTGTGATCTGTCCCTTCATCCTCTTAATCTCTCTCTCAGTGCAGAACCTAACCATCATGTGCTTCAATAGTTTTAACAGTCCATAAATTATAGACAATAAAATGCCTCGCATTTTCCCACCCACCCATTTGCCCCCTTTGTGTCCTTCATTGCCTTCATGTTCTGTTCTTTGCCTCCTTCTGCACAGCCAACTCTGTCTCGGTGGGTTTTATTTCAGTTTTTCCGGCTTTGACTCTTCAGTGTGCAAATTTCCCTAAGCCAAACCTCTGCAGGGCTGACTCGGCAGTCAGTGGCATTTGTCAATTTCATTGATCACTCTCGCACCAGCAGCAGGCAGGGAGACTTGCAGAGTCAGCAGCGAGCAACTGGCCTTTGCGAGGGTTATACTGCAAGAACCTCCAAATTAAAAATAAAGAGCTTTCTGATTTCTCTGCAGTGGGACTTTCAAAATGAATTAAAAAAAGTCTCACAAGCCTCTTGCTTCATTCAACTGTAATTTTTCTTATTAATTCCTTCTCATTTTCCAAAAGACGACTCTCCTGTGGAAAAGGAAATTGTGCTTTACATGTTTAAATAATTTTACATTTTATTCTATTTCTTGTTATAACTCTACATCCACATAAATCAAACAAGAAAGCACTTCACATACTAGAATATGTCCCTGCTCCAATTTTCAGCATGGCATGATCTAAGTTTAAAGATGTATTTTCACTACTTGCCCTCTCCTTCTCTCCTCTCCCCTGCCCTTTTTTTACCTATATCATCTCTGTAATCCATGTCAGAGAGTGCTGGTTTGGGACAGAGAACAAATGGTTGAGTTGGGGATAAATAAGGTTCCTTCTGAACATTCTGAGAAAAGAAACTGTTTCATTTCAACTGAAGAAAAACTATAGCATTTTCACTGCTACAAATTCTCCCTGGGCTAAATCTATTTTCTCAGAGGATCCAAATTTTTTGAAGGATAAAGTCTCTCCTAAATAGCTCTTCAATAAGCATTTTCATGGGAAATGGATTGCACAGTTCTTGCCTCTCTATCCTTTCTTTCTCTCCCCATATATACGCTCTAGACTGCTATCTCTTTGTCAGGAAACAGATTTGCAGATTCCCCTTAAAAAACAGAGAAGTTGAAGATTTGCACAATGGGAAGTCATCTAGCTGTATCTTATATTTTCACTTCCTGAATACTACTGCACCAACAATTCCATGTGAAAAAAATGCAGTTGTTTGTAGACAGGGCATAGATTGTGTGCATTCCCTTCTCCTCCCCATTGCTCTCTTTTCTCTCCTCTGCTATTTAATGATACTTGTACATGAAACAGAGCTCAGATTCAGGATTCTGCAAGTCTGATTTGTATGCCTAATTTTGTACAATGTAGTGATAAAACAACAACAACAAAAAGAACTCCATTGTCATCCTTGGCAATGACATTTTAAATTATTTAAAGGCTCACTTAGAGAGCAATTTCCAGGGTTGTTGCGTATAAATATACCATAAGCGTCAAGTTCAACCCTTTGCTCAGGGACTTGAGTGTGAACATCATTGGTTTTGCTACTGAATTCAATAATCATGAAAAGTCTGCACTTTGTGCATGATCAGAACATCTTATTGGTCTCTTTCCTTTTCTTCAATTAATAGAGAGCTTCTTTGGAGGATCATCCTGGCAAAGGTTGTTTAACTTAATTGTGCTCTTTCACCAGTCTTCTGATTGATAAAACTGGTGATAGCTTTGGGAGATTACATCATCCAAATTGAAGCATGCACTTTTTTAATACTGAAAACAGAGTCCTTTTGAATGCATCAAAAAAACAATACAAGTATTTGAAAGGTAAGTTCCATATTTTATTTTGTCCAAATTTTCCTTTTTGTGAGCTTTGTGGTACTTGTTTTCCAAGCAAAATCTACAATATTTTATTCAGGTTGTTAAAGGTTTTCACATATCTAGATTGCCTTTTGCTGTGTATTCCTTTGACATTATATCTTTCTTTAAATGCATTCTTAATCAGAAAGAATATTTGATGTAATGTCCAAATTTTCAATGATGTGTGTTTATTCACCAGTGGTGAGACAAGAATGTCACCCTGACTATACATCTCATTCTATCTCTTTACTAAACTCCACCATAAACAAACATTCCTGCCCTGTGATTATGACTTTAAGTTGTAGGGTATTGGTTTGTTGAGTTAGTGTGCAAGGGAGGAAAGTTTGGGTTTTCTACGCGTGTTACAAGTGAATGAAAACACAGATTAATCTGTTCCAAGTGTTGTTTTTGTAAATTTTTTCTACTTAAATTTAGCACAACTCTTGAGTGCTAAATAAAACTTACCTTCAGTTTAACAAGAAGGTTTGATCTCATTTTTCATAGAACTTTGGCTTGTGTGCTATGCATATCATATATCCATGTCTTGTGCTTGAATGTGCATTGAATGCTGTCACATTTTAATCTGACTCAGCAGAATCACAGAAACAAGAAAATAATCTGCTTCTACAGCAATTTACTGAGCATAAGATTTATATTATATGGTTCTTTGTAAAGGGCCAGATTATGGCTGGATCTTGTGAATACCAAACAGCAGTAGAACTGAAGTGCCTACAAAGAAAAGATCATAGGAAAAAGGACACTTTTGGGAGAGCCAATGTAGGAAAACAAATAAACAAAAAAGCCCCCATAAACAAATGAAAAGCATTGCTCAGTTTTTATATTCTTTCCTTTTTCATCTCCTGCTCCCCTTGCAATAGCAAGTTGAAAAAAAAAAAAGAAAAAGCAAAAATCATGCTAGTGTAGTCTGGCAATGAGTAGCACAGAAGGTAAGAATAATTCCAACACAAGTTATATGCTTCATGAATTCAGTCTTGGTTGATGCAACTAGAGAACCTGTGGTACCCAGGAGACCAAAACTCTCATTAGAGGTTGTGGCCTTTAGCTTTCTCTTGAGTTGTTTCTCTAGAATTCGGATGCATTCAGGAGTGAGATTAGTTTCTTTGCCATATTAGGTACTCATTGCAACTGGGTGGAAGGAAGAAGGATTGCTGAGCTGTAGAAACTGGATGAGGTGTGTGCCTTTTGTTGGTCCCTTGTCTATGCTGTTTTTGCACTTTTACTCTCCTTGCCCTTAGGAAATACACCTCCTGTCATCTTTAGGAATTTTTGCACTTCCAGCAGTAGATTGTCAGCTGCCTTTCTTGGTTTATGAAGCTAATGTCCCTACATACTAAAATCTCAGGGAAATGACAGATAATCTCTCAACCATGAAGAGTTCTTCCATCTGTGTGCTGTGATCTCAAAGGCAGATTCTTCCCCACAGAAACCTTCAGAGAACAGCTGTGATACAAGTCTTCCAAGAACACAAAAAAAGTGAATAATATATACGTTTAATTCTACGAATGTTTGCATTAAGTTTGAATGTTTAATAAACTTTAGCTATTTACCTTTGTTTTCAGAAGGGAATTTACTGCACTTTTATTTTTTTCAGGTTTTTTGAGTTGTTTGGTTTGCTCGTTGGTTTTGGTTTTGTTTTGTTTTCCTAAGTAATTTAATTAACTCTCAGAACTGAAAGCACTAAATGTTTGTGCTGCAAGTTTCAGTTGCTTCTTAAAAAATCAGACTGGATCTAAGAACCATTATTCATTTGAATAAAAAAATACCAGTGTGAAACAGAGACAGCCAAACTACAACAAGCATTACGATTAGGAAGGTCAGGTGAAGAAATTCATCCGAGTTCCACAGAGTTCAGTCCCCAGCTTCGTCCCACTGCAATGAGTAGCCAAAAGTCTATGGACTACTGAGACCAGACCCAGATGTGTCCATGCTGTGTTACTGCAATGTCCTCTTCTAACGATGAGTGGTACGAGGTGCAAGGCTTCATATACTGATATCCTGAGAAATATACATATATATATATATATATACAATGAAGGCAGATGGATATTGTAAAGTGGGGGTCTGCAAGGATGGTAGAGTACAACAGTGATAAGAAGGAGTCAGTGAGAATGAAGAGAAATACAGCTGGAAGGTGTTGCTCAACAGTGCTGCTCTCAGTTGATTCAGGCTTTTATGTGCTGAATGGCCCACGTTTCATTTTCCATGACAGAGTTGTAGATGCAGGAGACCCCTGAGGTCCTTTGGGGCTCCAAATTCAAAGGCATAGTTTACCATTGCCTCGGTTTAGATTTACTCAAGTATGAAACAGGAAGAATGCAGTTATAGCTAAAACTGAAGCCTCTGGTACAGGGTGAATGACTCTGAGAATCAAAAATACTAGGCTAACTGTAAGGGAACTTGACTGTTTTGGCTATCAATTTGTGTTGAATATTGCCATTTTATAATGGGGGTCTGAAAAAGCTACTGAAGAAGAATTTCAGAAAAATTATTTCAAACTTGCAGAAAAAAATTTTCACAAAATCCCAGGGTTCACAAGGATGAATATTTGTCTAAATGACTGAAAGTCGTTGGGATTTTCAAAGGCACAGGCTTTTGACAGTTTGCTCCTTTTAATCCCATTAGAGCAGTGTTCAGCCCTAATAGAGAATAAAGCAGCAACAGAAAAGAGACACAGTAGCATCGTATTTTGCAGGTCAGTTTTTTACCCATAAGCAGTGAGTGAATTAACTGTAGAACATGGAAAGAGGAATTATGCCTAATCACATCTGGATGCTCCATGGGTCTCCACTTACTGTTTTAGTAAGATGTCTTACTTAGCTCTCAAATTTGCAAATACCAGGCAGTTTCTGGGCATGACCAATACTTGGTTGAGGACATGTTCCAAAGAGATTTAAGTCCTCTTACATGTTCTCTCTCATACAGGTTGCAAAATATATCAGTTTAAATATAAATCTTAAAAACACATCAGTCATTATCTTTGATTAATAGAGAATCTTGCAATCTTTTATAGATCTGCCCTTTTTTTTAAAACCATGAAATGTGTAATACAATACTTTGTGGCAGTTCAGACTGTCAGAGGTGAAATCCCATAAGTCTGGGTGTTTTCATTGACTTAAAAAATCTTCCTTCATGACAGCAAAATAAATGTGGAGTTCAAACAAAACTGTGTTAGGGCTCAATTTGGGTTTTATTTTCTTTTTTTGCCATATATAAGGATGCAGAATTGAGACAGTAACTCCAAATACAATTGTCACTTTCTCTCTCATGGGTCGCAGTGACAGAGACAATGACACCGGTGAGTGGGTACAATGACCATTAGTGTTACAAATCCAAACTAAACATCCAGGTATGTACTTCCAGTTGATTTCTTAATGCAAAGTAGTGTTTTTATACAAAGGCACTCCACTCATTTAAGAAATCTTTAAATGTTTTTAATATTATAGAGAGTTAAACAGAGTTTGAAATGCTGCTCTTCTTACAAATTTAAATAATAATAATATTAAAAAAAATCTGCTGACACAAATGTATTAGAAACAAGCCTATATAAAAGAACAGTTAACCTAGAACTATTGTGAGATATATATTGTTTGACATACTTTCATATGAGCAAGCAGAAGTACCCCATCCTTTAGACTGTGGTAATATGCCTTATTGTTAAATTCAATAGGAAAAGCTATTCATACTGTAGTATGATTGAAAAGAAAATTGAATCCTTTTGATGTTATAAATGTGTCTATTACTGCATGTGCACACAAATTTTCCATGGAAATTATGGTGAAAGTAGTGATTCTCCTAGAAAAATGCATTAGTGTTGACATGTCCAATTTTAGCCACATCAGAATATAAATACCTTTTAACCATGGTAAAATTGTTGGGAATGTATATAGTGTATCTACATAAGTCAGTTGTCTGTCTAAAAATATGTGTTTCTATAGCCCAGTTATGTTCTCTGTTTCAGCTGAAAGGGAAATTAAAAACAGTGACTCACACATATCACTGTTTCCTTAGAATATTGTCTTTAAAATATTTCAGTATGTGGAGTATATTGTATATAGCTGTTCATGATTACTTTTAATTTTGAAAAACCACAGTATACTTAATGGGATTTTGGCTATAAAGCAAATTATATGTAAGAGGTTGTCCGTTCATTTGCATGGCATTGGTCCTGTGTACAAAGTACTAAATTTTCCTGGTAATGCAAATAGTCTATGCTCCTTTGCATTGACAATTGAATAAAAAAGTGTAGCCAATAGCCAAAGATTTATGGTAGTGACACTTTCAAAGTTTGCAGTTTGCCCAGGACCATAACTAGAATGAGAAATGGTTTGGGTTTTTTTTTTTCCTAACTATGAAACCTACTGTATGCTGTCAACTAAAATTATACACTGTTTTAAACTGTATCACTCGGTGCACTTTGTATATTAAGGTACATTAAGTTATATGGTATAATGCAATAAGAACTAACCTGAAAACAGCAGATGTGAAGCTCTGTGTATATTGCACTGAAATTATATAAAAGCACCAACGTCTTTAGGAGGGAAAAGTTTAATTCTTCAGAGCTCACTTGGTGTAGCTATGGCAGGAATACTTCCTGCTGTTTGAACCCGAGAAAAACTCAATATATGCTACTTGCTTGTTTTTTGTAGGTTTTGTTCTTTGGTGTTTTTGTTGTTGTTGGGTGTTTTTTGTTTGTTTGGGGGGTTTTTGCCTACTTTTTAAGGCTTAGTAGACAGAGATTTAACTTGCAGAGTATTTTAACTAACTTAATAAAATGATAGAAAACTAAAGGAGAGCTCAGAAAAGCTTGCAATTCCAGATTTAGATTACAATTTTAGTTAATAGCTCTACAGTTAGAATCTCTCCTAACATCAGTTTCTTTTACAACTGCAGTGTGATTTTTTCTTTTTTTTTCCATAGAACTGTATCTGGAGGAGCAACCACTGGTCATTTTGGTATGTTTAGAAAGCAGGAGTCCAAAATAATTTTAAAATCAAGTTCATTTATACTCAGCTATCCAATATATTAAGTTTTCTGCTGTAGTATCTGAACATCTTTCGTGAAGATTAAACATGAAATCCTGACTTTTAACTCTGCTGGCATGGATGAACAATGAAGATATTATCATCATTTGAATGTAAACTATATTGGTGGGTACATATTATAAAGAGTATGAGTGCTGATATTTTGGGAAATAATTATACATTTTTCTTTGCTTCCGTTCTTTGACTCCTTCCTTCCTCTCTTTCCCTCCTCTCTCTTTCCATTCCCATCAGCTAAGTTAGTGTATCTTTTCTAAATTGCTCAGAATCCAAGTATGGGTGGATATGTTTACACAGAGTGAATTATGGCTGGATGAGTTCCTATGTCAACATATGCCATGTTGATTTCTTATAAAGTAGATCATTATTCTGTGTGGCATAAATAGTATTACCAGACTGATATGATTAAAGCCAGTGAGTCATTAATTAGCATCTAATAAAGAGACTACTAATATGTCCACGTACAACAGTTATTGTTCTATATTTTCCTTTACAGAAAAAAGTGATCTGAATTTGCTGGATAGTGTTCAATATGTCTTTTAATATATATTATATAGTATAACGGGGGGAGTGTATATGAATCTGAGTATGATTTCTCAGTTTTGCTGGGAAATTCTGTGTTATATTTGAAGAAATAACCCCCCAAGTTATAAGAAAATTATACTTCGGCAAGGGATATCTAAAAATGCAAAAGTATTTTCTCTGAAAAAATTCGAAGTAGATATTGTTGTGTTACTATACTGACACTCATGAGTGAATTGACTCTTAATTCACATGGAATAGAAAGGTAGTCTTTTGGGGTAAATTCACTGTGGGGCAGGGGAAGAAACTGTGTGGGTACAATGAACATGCTTAAGCCTAGACTGGCTTCTTGCTGTCCACTTCTACTGTGAATTGATTATAAGCAAATCATAACAGTCTATTCCGAAGAATTGCACATAGATCAATCACAAAGCATGGAGGCAAGGGGTTAAGAAAGCCCATAAAGTGTGGCTGAAATATGTGTATTGGGCCAGAGATTATTTCAGTTTGACAGGTTTACTTGAATTTATCACAGTTTTACAGAATTGCATGATACACACTCATAGATTCTTAACAAATAATTTGAATTTATTACTCTATTAAAAATGCATTTTTAGTATACATTTAAGGCCATATAAATGAATCTGAAATTATTTTAGTATTGGCAATCACAATTTCTTCTTCTTGCTTTAAGACAGTGCTTTATACTTAATTTTGTCTTTTGTTTGCAGCCCGTGCTTAACACTTACATCATAAAGGTCAACATGAGGACTGGAAGACTTTTTGCATCTCTAATAAATAATGATTTCTACTAGTTTTTGAATGGGTAGAAATAATTATGCATCTGAAAAAAGTTTTGTGGGAAGGAAATTGCCCCACGTTCAAAGCAGAATATGGGTTTATTTCACATCGGCATCCAAGCTTTCAAAAAGGATATCAGAATCTTGCCCACAGATTCATATGCACAGAAAAAAGTCAATATTGAACAATTAAGATTTCTATAAAGGAAATTATACTAATTCTCACACCTTAGACATTTACTGTCTTTTAGTCCTTTAAAGTCTGAAAGTCTTTCAAAGTTCTCTTTGTTTTAAAGTCTTTCAAACTCTTTTAGACTTTAATGGCTTTCTTTGGTCATCTTTGATCAAAATTGGGGGTTTTGATTGTTTTTGTATCATTCTCTACTGTGTCCACGTTTTCCATTTCATATTATCAATGACTTCTAAAGTTTGTATCAACTCTCTAGTTAATAATATCATTTAGACTATTTTTTTATTATTATTTGGAAGTTCTCAAAGTGATTCCCAGGCATTCATTAAGTACATTACTTTCCTGTCAGTGTATTATAGGTACATGTATTCCAAGTTATTTTTTTCATACGGATAATTTATTAAGTTTAAGCTCAACGCAGTACTCAGGCTTAGGTACTTTGCTCCATTTTGTTGAACCTTCTGTTAGAAGTTTAGATATTTTAATGTAATGGATAAAATAAATCAGAGTGAGATTCAAAATTTCAAAGACAGAGCAGAGAATTAGGAAGAATTTTGTTACTTCTTCAGGGTTTTGATCCTTTGGTTGGGGCTGAAATGAGTTACATCTGTCCATTTAAAACAGTCCCAACTTCAGGGTTAGTGCCTGTGCTCTTTCTTAGTTGTAGTGAGACAACTCATTTGAGAAGAAAAATGAGGGGAGGTGCTTGCTCTGGAAAGTGACTGGAAAGGACTTAAGGTCCATTACTTTAGCAGTCTGAGGCTCTTCAATCCACATCTTTGGCTGCTTAAGGCAGGGCCACACTTTACAGGCTGCAAACTGGACTGAAAAGTCTTCTCTGAAGTCATTCCACACTGTATTAGCAAGAACAAAAAGTCTGCTAGGACAAACAAACTGCTAGGAAAATCATTATCTTCTTGCTTAATGGTTCTCGAGCAGTTTCTGTATTTTGTATGAAAAAGTCCTTGTCATCCCATATCTATCTGACCAATTATCTACTTATATGAAAATTTGAGCGTAACCACATCACTACTGTAAAAGAAAAGAGCAAATGCATTTTCTAGGTCCCATATGTGAACACTACCTCTAGGCAATCAAATTCTGCCCATACTATGGGCCATACCTAAATTCTAAATTGATTTTAAAAAGCAGGACAAGGGGGCAGTAATGTAATCAGTTAAGCACAATTCCCTAGCTCGTGGTCATGTCCATATGCCCTTCCCAAGGAAACAATAGTTCCATTATAGACAGAATTGGAAACTATTTCTTCTTTGTGGTTCTGGTTTGCTTGATCTGAAACCTAGGAATTAGATGACTCTTTTGACTTCACATTCCAGTTTTCTAGCTTAACCCACCACAGAAACGTTTTCAGTCTCTCGTCTGAAGTATATTATTCTTGGACAAAGTTAAACTCTTCTGAGTTTCAAGACACTGTGAAGATTCTAAAGATACTGAGAAATTTGACAAATCGGATGAAACACAAACTTTGAGAAACTTGGAATTCAAGTGTGTGTGTGGTGAAATCAGGATTAGTACTTGAAAAATGTGTAGCTGAACTACACATTTCACACTGAGTGAAAGATTTGACTTTGTTCAAACAAGAAGCTATTGAACTGAGCTGAAGAATGCATTATTTTGGTTTCAGAAGAAAATTAGGTAATTCTTATGATAAGTCATCTATCTGGTGTAGACAAATATATTTATCATCCCCAAATGAGCCTTCAAAATCAAATGGAAGTCAGTGTTACAAAAATCATCTTTTTCATACTGATTTTCACTTTGTAAACCAGAAAGTTGAAAGTAACCATGAAGGGTGTAAACAACAGAAACAAAATTGGCAGACCTCATATGGATGCAGTTCCCCACTTCTGGGATACATTTCATGGAAACAGTAGCTTTGGAAGTATTGCCAAGGTAGGCTTTCAAGTAGGTGTGCATATATTTACCCTTTTTTTCTCTTAAAAAAAAAAAAGTGAAAATAAGGTGTTATGGATGGATGTTCTCATGAAATACACAGAGAGAAACCTATGTTTGGAAAAAGTGATTTTAAAACTTGTATAGTGTGTTAAATTCTCTCACCTCTTTAGTTTTGACAGATGGTTAAGTTTCTGAAGACTAATAAGCACTAAGTATCGTAAGACACTAAGTTAATGCCTTATATATCCTTATGTATAATGCCTTATATATGCCTTATATATATCCTTGCCCCCTGGTACTTTTATTGTACCTGTACAATAGCTCTGCCTCTTTCTCTGTAAGATACGTGGCTTGAATTATTTCACATTAGTTGTGGAATGCACAAGGCAGGAGAAAGGTGGCTGAGGTAATGGAGTAGTGGTTGCCACTCTGCCTTGTTTGTGTGCAGAAGCTTGCACTCAGCCCACTTATTAATCTTTTCTAATGATCATACTATTCTTTAGAAGTCTTACTAAGGGCACATTATGTCTGAGGATAGCTGAACACAGCTCATTCTGAACAAGTAGCACCCAGGAAAGCTGATATCTAAAATGTTTAATCAACTTTTCACAGCTGTTGTTGTCATATCAACTGTTTGAATATTCAACCAGAAGTTAATGCATCTACCCCTGCTGTCATTAACTCTGGAGCAGGGCTAACTCTGGAAAGCTATAAAATAGGTTACATATGTTCACAGGTCTGTGTAAAAGTGATGTGAGAATTTAATTAGGCCCAAACTATCACTAGAGTGAGGAATATAAAGGGGGATATATGTCGCTTCTTGCCAACATGCGACAACATTACTCTCCTTAAGTGTCTTTTTACACTAAATTTGGGAAACAAATTATAGTCAATAAAATCAGTGATAAACCATAGTTGTAGTCTAGGTGTTTCAAGATGCCACAGAAGTTTATTTCTGGGATATATCTGATAATACTCATAAAGATGCAGTTTTTCCATTGAAATGAGTGAAGCTGTGGACACTCAGCATCTCATAAGGGACTGCACTGCCACCTCACAGCAGAGGGTGCCTAATTGCCTTTCATCTTACTGGAGTTTTAAATAGAAGAACATACAAATTACTTTGTTTCTCATCAGTCAGCAAGATGTTTATTGCAGTAAATGAGTCATGCCCCTGTATTTCTGCCATACTAGTTCAGAGGTCTACAGGTGTGATACCAACAATCAGAGATCTTATTACAGCCTGTAGGTGTAAAATTGTTTTTCTGTCTTTGCATTCCTGCATAGATTTCATTTGCATTTTTTCCAGTATGCTTTCATATCCATCACTAGAAGTTCTCAATAGTGATTATCAGCTTTTGTTGTTGAATGTTGCTTTTCTGCTATTTGGTAGAGTCTATTTTTAATATTGCTTCTGACTACTGCATGTGCAGGCTTGTCTCAGCAGTTCAATCCTGAGTGTCAGGCATTCAATTAAACAGGGTATTTTATTCAAGGAGACTGCAGTGTGTCTAACCCAGTAACTATCTGAGTGAGTAAGAAGGAAGGCAGGCAAATATTTCCCTTGAATATAGCATAACATCTGCAGCCAAATGTGAAAAGATCACGGGATTAGCTTTTCTTTAACACTATTATTTCCTTTCAATAGAGTGTAAAATTTTGAGGTATGAAGTTTAATACTGGGTGTTACTGTCATAAAATTGGGTTTGCATGTGTGACATAGCAGAAATAAATTTGTATATCTGTTTCGTATAATACAACTTGGGTACTTAAATTTTAGGTGGGTTTTTTTTGTGAGTTCTTGTACCAGATCATTTTCAGGTATGCAGTTCAGGTATGTATATACTAAACTATGTGTGATGTTTTGAAAGTTTTACATTTTGAGCAATTTTTTCTCTATACCTTTAAAGCTTTTGACTTGGACACTGAAATTTGAATGTAAACCAGTCATTCACATGTGATTAAAAAGAGTTTACCAGTCCATACGTTATACTACAAGTATGGTATTAACAAAATACACTTACATGAATAGTTATTACTTAAACTGCAAACTCTTAAGAAGCACCCGATGAATTAGTAGCTAGTGACCTGTTTTCAAAAACAACTTTATAAATTTAAGATCATAGCTATGTTTTCTTTTTAACTTCACCTAAAACATACTTCTAAGGCTCATCATCAGCATTACCTTATCATGTTGCCAGTGTTACCAATCCACTGAAGTCAAAAATAAATGAATATATTTTAAATAGCTTTAAAAAATAAGGTTTTGTCAGTTTCACTCATATTGGCAGAAACTGTTTATTGGCAGCTCCCAGAAATAAGCCACTGTTGGAGCAGAGGGGACAGAGAGATAACTCATGTGAGAGAGTGTTAAGCAGCTGAGGACTCAAGTTTTTACCCCTTCATGTACCCCAGCTGAAGATGGCGTGTGCCCATTTTGATTTACTAGACAGCTGAAAAAATGTAAAATCACTATTGAAACCAGGATTTGGACTAACAATTTTTACCACAAGAAATAGTCTTGTTAAAATAGTTCACCATCCAAGCAGAGCATACATCATTACATATAGTCAAATTTAAATTTTGAATGTAAAATATTAACTGGTTTAAGTAATAGCACCACTAATAGTTTACAGGTGATTAGAACAGTAACAGCTGTGACTGTACAGTTAGATGACATCCGGAGTGCTAACTGCATCCACAATTTGAGTCTGCATTGCAGTAATTGTCTTTCTGTAGGAGTGTTTTCCACTGGAATTTATTTACAGTTCAAATGGCAGGAAACTGATGATTCATAGGTTCAAAAAATTTAAACAGAACAATACAAGCCTAGTGTCTCCATACAGTACTTGAACAGACAGTTTAATATTTCTTACATGAACAGCCTAAATGGAATTGAAATTTCATTAAATAATGCAGCCCTACCTGCATCTAACTTTCAAAAACAGAAATACAATAGATTAGATCTGCTAGTACAAGTCATCTCATGGTAAATTCTTACTTCTCAAGATGTACTATATTTTTCAACCCTAATAGAAAGAAGTCAAAAAGAATGGCTTTTTCTCAACAACAGTGTGCTGCCTTCTCTTTTCTCTTCAGTAAGGATAATGCATTGTCAAGAGCTGAACTAGCTCCTGCTGGTGTATTAATTAATACCACCACCTGGATCTATCAACAACAAGACAGCCAGATTCACACTAGGGGATAAAAAACAATCTGCACCTTGTCAACCCTGCCACACTGGGAGTAGTCACAGGTCTGCAGCCCCTGGTAATTACTCACCCGGGTCTTCACACTGCCTGCATTTCCATTTTGATTGTTGACATTGCACAGTACTGCCTCATCTGCCTAAAAAGGTGGGAAAAAGTGAACAAAGTATGTCAGCCCTGGTAATTACACCACTGTCACCTCTCCTGGCTATTGGACCCCATCAGTAAAATGATAGTTGTCAGTCTCCTGTTAACTGTTTCATTAAAGGGGAATGATTATGTTGAGTGAATGAGTTGACACGAAGAATCAACACCTCCTGAGCAGCTGTGAAAACATTTAGAATGGATTTATGTACCAAAAACCTAAGTGGAATGAGAAGGAATAACTGTAGGTTAAACAAATTAATAAAGAAATGGGAAAAAATATTAATTAAAATTAATTTTATGAGGTTGAAAGAATAGGTTTAAATTCCTCACAAGAAAATAAACTCATATTTTTAAGGGTCCACATACATTTGACAGAAAACACCTATAAAATCATGAACTAAACTCCATTGAGAGGGATTCTCTCTGTTGGGTCAGCAAATTTACTTTTCCAATATATTGCACTCTTTTTTTTTTTTTTTTTTTTTTTTTTTTAAGTCTTTGTGGTTTCCGTCTGTTGGTATTATACAGGCCGTTTCTTTCAGGACAGGAGAAGAAAATGTCAGGGGGTTCTTCATGAAAAATTTAAACAAGGCTAAGAGTATGTCAACAGTTCTGACCCATACTTCAGGACTGACAGCACAGCTCAGTGCATGCTCGTGTTCAGGATTCCAAAGGATGAATCCATAGTGTTCATTGAAACTCACTCATTTAGAATTGTTAATATAGAAAGTATCACATCAAACTTATTTACAGTATAGTTGACAAGCTGATTTGGGATAATGTGCCAGTGATATGATTAGAGAACTTCAGACATGTTTGTACTTTGTTTCCTGAAACGTTTTACATCAAGTAATACAGAAGGAACCTGTTAACAGTTTCAATATATGAAATGATAAGACACATATAGACAGAGTAAAAGGGGATCTTGGAAGACTTCTCTGCATCTGGAAATGAGGCATGTGCTGTTCCTTTTACCATACTTGTCAGGGTGGTTTGTTGCTCAGGAAGGCCAGGATGGTTTGGTGTTGCTTTTAAGGACTGTAAATTCTGTGCTTCAAAATGCCATGTGTTATTAAATTCTGCTGCCCGCTGTTAATTGGGAAGATGATGACCAAACCAAGAGACTGGGAGGTGTTCCATTGGTTCATTCTGGTATGCTTTTGGTTTTCTTGTACCTGGTGCCAAAGTAACCAGCTGTGTATTACTTTATGTTTACATAGTGCCACACCAAGGAATTCTGAAAAATGCCCTAAGTAATAGTTAAACAAAACCTTTCAGCCAAAAATGGTTGATGTAAAATAAGTATAAATTGTAAGCCAGATACAGTGAAGTGTCAGAGATGGTAAATTACTGCATCACAATACTGGAAAGTAATTATAAAAAACTTTTGACTCTGTTTTGGCTTGAGACCTAATAAGGCTAATGAGTAGGGTCTTGTCTCATCTTCTTTCATCTTGTAGTTGTTGTGGCAGTTCACAAACCCTTTATATGAAGTAATAAAAAAACCTCTCAGCTTGAATCAAACAAGACAGTGTTTCTACTGTAAAAAAGTATTGGAGCTGTGCTTTTTAACCCAATGTGTAATATCAATATGCTCAGAAAAAAAGAAGAAAATATCCTTTTCATGAGATATAATTCATTACTAGCTGCAAACCAGTCCACAAACAGATGCACCCTTGTTATCTTTTATTCCTCTTATTCTTTCCTCCCATCAGAGTTCAGAAAGCCAGAAGTACAACATTGTCTTCCTGTCCTTAACAATGGTGGTTATGGACCAAAAACTAGTGAACATTAATAGGGACTAGTCTACTATACAGAACTGTCATGAGATTGCTTTCAAGGAGGGATCGTTTGCATTTGAAACATAGAATTGTTGACATAAGCCATTCTCTTGGTATATTGTTTTGAGTTACAAACCGTAATTCTGTAGGGGTTTTGTCTCAAGTTTGTTTTGTCATGATAAAACTTCCATTGATCTTCTCCTGCATATTTCCCCTGACTTTTTTACTTCTAATCTATTATTAAAGTGCTTATTTGAATTGAAGGCTAAAGACAGAAACTGTTATACTCTGTTAAAATTTGTTTAATATAAAAGCAGGTATCTGCTCAGTAGAACTACATAGCTGTGGAATATACACCTAGAAACACACAACAATTAAAGTAGTCCAGAAATTATGTTTTGCTAATTCATGCATTCTTCTAATATAGTTAATCCAAGTAAACAATTGTAGCTCAAAAAAATGATTTTAAACTTGTATTTATGCATCAACTCTTCTGACACTTAATACTTTTTTCTGGATTTCTTCTTCAAAATGTAAAACATTTCTGACATTAGCAGCAAATAGCCCAAAAGTGGAAGTCCAACCTAGGATACATTTAAATCAAGGAACAATTAACATATGCTGACTGAAGATTCACAAATTACACATATTTTGTTAGCTATTTTAGACTTTATAAATTCACACACATAAAAATATAAAAACACTTCTAGCAGCCTAAATCAGATTTTCAGTGTATTTTACATTCCTCTAGGTGATAAATATAAACATAGTGTATAATAAAGACCAAATTCTGATCTTTATAAGTTCATTAGAACTAGAATTCTGGGAGATTTTGTCACTCTCACTGATGCATTTTTCTCACACAACAGAGAAGAAATTCAGTCCCTGTTTCTTGGAATTTGTAATAATGATTTTGTGCATTGTTTTTCCAAAGTACATGCACAATATGTGTTTATGACTAAGAGAAGATGACCATTAGATTTATCTTTGAACGAGGGAGAGCTATGAGGAAGAGCCTAAAACTATACTGCTTCTGCAAAATGTATTGTTCAGACTGCTGTCATTTTAATTTTCAGAAAGCCACTTCAGATAAGTCTAGGAAAAGGTGGGAATTTGCAACCACTCATTCTTGAATGTTTTGGTTATTAGAAAAGAGTCACAGTTTTGAGAGGGATATCTGTTCTCCATCCTCCCCACCCACCTTTCTGCCCCTAGGATACTGTAAAAAACCCCTCCTTATACTTGAGAGACTTTACTGAAAATTGTTGAGATAAAATAAGACAACCTGAAAGAAATTACTTTCTTAGAAAATTGCAAGGGAATGGAAATAGACATTTTAAAAGAACAAGCTTCAACAAGAAATAGTTATGATACAGTTCTGGCAGACAAAACAAGGTGTCCGCAGCTCAGATTTCTCAAGATCTGAGGAAGAAAATCTATGGCTCAAAATATTCTAAAATGTTGGACTGTGTTCTGCAGTTTTCAGGCACAGAACTGCTGCAGTGAAAGTTCATTTCTCTGAACATCTCAAATATAGAGAAAGTAGAATGCACTGAGATTAAGTCTTTGGATATAAAATCATATAGAGAGATTCTCTTATCAGCTCTGCCATGCATCATAGTGTATCTGGATCCGGTTGAACTGAGTCAGGCAGTAAGTCTGTATGTGTTTCTACTTCTTTAACATGCAGAATAATAATACTTGCATTTTGATGGCCCTTGGAGTGGGCAATATTGTGAAATTGCTGTGATAGTGTCTCTGTAAATACACAAACTTTACTACAGTGAATTTTGAAAATATTAGATTAGTTTAGTCTATGCTAGAACATAGTAGTCAAAAGATAACTAACATTTTTTAAGTTACAGCATGTAGTGCATTTTGACTTTTTCCTTGACTTCACCTATCTAGTCAAATATCTTTTAACATTAGCCATATGTAAAATGCTCATAATTCCTAATGTTGCAAGGCCTAGGTGATGATACCTTTTTGGCATTGCATATTTAACAATATGTTGCTGTGCTCAGAGTGTCTTGCAGTTATGGATTAATTCATTTTGAGCAGACAAATCATTACACAAGTAACATATGATGATTTGGGGGTTTGTTTTCTCTGTGTCTGTAAGTAAAGCAAAGTTTTGGTGCTTTTCTTAAATTGCTAAACATATGTATTTTATATGACCTTCCATAAACTTCATACTCCTTTACTAGCAGGTTTCAGAGCTGGAAATGTGTAAAAATAGCATAAGCAGGTAGCGAGGTGCTATTAAATGAAAAAAATACTTATTTTGACATGTTTTTTTTCTTACTAAATGATATGTTTCACTACCATTATATGGAAATCAGCCACACAAATGACTTGCATATCAATACAGAAGATTAACATATCTATTTTTAGAGATCCTAATTTTTAAGCGAATACATCAGGGACAGACAACAAGCAAGATAAGCTGCATGTATGTAAGCGGATTTCTACAATGACAATATATGTATTTTTTTGCACAGTATTTATTTCCACATCTTTCCAATTTTCAGTTACTTTCTTTTCTTGAGATCTTCAGTCCAGCTATGTGAAGTCTACTTATGAGTTGCATATAAAAAGGAGGCTCCTCTGAGCAAGAAGATCTCCTTTAATTGCTGTGCTTGTGGAGGATTCAAACTGAAGTGAGAGAATTGCTTCATGTTGTCACAATTCTAGTGATTTAAACTAAACTAAAATAAAAAATAAAAAGGCAATTTTTGATTTACAAGAACATTGCTTTTTCACTGCCAATCATAGGCATTACCTGTTTTGATCCATTGAAAAAGACAAAACCCCTCAAAATCTTTCAACATTAATCAAAATTAAGTCAGGACAATTGAACGAGTGAACTGAAATTGTCTTAGTTTCTTTACTGCACAGTATAGCTGTGTATTCTGTTTTTATTCCCCTCCAGACTTCTTAAAATCACATTGTTATCTTAGTCTTTGAAATGTAAAAATGCTGGGACATCAAAGAAATATTGTGATGGTCAAAGAAATTTAGAAGGAGAGTGTATATAATGAATACCTAACACCGGAGCTTTACTTCATTTTTTTTTTTGTGGAGATATCCATTGTAGCAACTTAGAGCTGGAAAATGAGGCATGAAATTGTTTGTAGAAGGTTCAGTAAATTGGATGTTAAGCATTTGTATGTTTGCTGCAAAACTAAGCATGCAATTTTAGTCATAACGCGGGTATCTTTGCATTTGTTCTGTAGCTTGTTAAACAAAAAACAGATAAGAAAAACTTACAGCAGCAGAGAAAAACCATTTGAGGAATATAAGAATACAAAACCCAGCACACCAGGAGGCAGAGATGGGGACAGCCTCCTTAATTAGAGTGGTGTCTTAGTCTAGCTGAGAATGTGAGAAGAGCAGTGAATTAACTTTCTCCAAACTTCACTAGGATCCAAACACTCCACATGATCCAGAGCCAGACAGACTGCCATTACATTGCACAAAACTACTCCATTCTTCTGCTACCGTGTTTATTCAGCTTGCAGTACTTGAGGTGGCCTTTTTAAAGTTTTTCTCACCACCTTTATCAGTGTTCTTCATTCCAACAGTACTTGCCCTTTAGGAATGTATTGCTTACAGACATCTGATTTCTCTTTTTTGATTCTGTTGCCTTCAGTCATGATTGCCTGTTGTATAAAACTTTTCCTCAGGTTAGCAGTAAATTCTACCATGTGATGGGGAATCCCATTCTCCTGTGACAGAGGATGTCATATGAGCACTTCAGACTTCTGAAAATGTTGTTGTGGTGAATGGCATATTTTAAATGCCAAAGTGGCTACACAGAGTGACTTGGTAAAATTATTTGTACCACCTGTGTTTTTCTGTCTAAGCCAAGAAACCCCTGGAAGTGAAGAGAGTAATTAATGTTTTGTTAGCCTGGGATTAGTCCTTGTGCTGTAGAGCATGCATCACAATTTCTCATACTTTTTCTCTATATACATCTGTATTGAGGTTATTTTAGAGAACCTCTTTGAGGGTTGTTTAATTTTTGTTCAGTGATGTTCTGTAAATTGTCAATACAGCTTTTCATGCCTGCAAATGTACACTTGCTTCCGTGGGCAATGCTGTGTTATATTTTTTTTTGTCTTTCACCAAGGTAATTACTTCTATATTACTTATCTCAATCACAGGCATCTAGGGAGACTTCTACTATGGTTTAGAATTCTTTTTGACTTGTCCTGTTCAATCTTTCTTTTTGCTTCTTCATCAATTTTAAATAATTTTTGACATCTGAGAAAAAACACACATTCAGACCATTAGAATATTGCTGCCACAAGCCAGCTAAAAGAGAACTGGAGGAAGAGAAAATTAAAAGGCAGTCATACATGATCTCTTTCCTATGATGCTTATTGAAGGATGATATCTGTGTTATCTATGTTATCTAGAAAATGTGTTTCTCTTTCTGGCTGGATTTGTGATCAATAGGTCTCCATACCCATGCACTTTAATTTCTCTGTAAGTTTTACATTGACTGTTCTCCACGTTGGCTGAAGTCAATTTGGGCAATTCACCGTTGTGTTTTTGATTCCATTCTTGTCAGTATCAGTGAGGGTATCCTGTGGTTTTGTACAATGCTTAAAAGACTGATAGACTTTTTCAAAAGCATTGTTTTTGACTTTTCCTAACAAGAAAGCAGGACTGCCAAGAATTACTATAGTGACGTGAAGATATCACAGGTAGCTGTGAAGACAGTAGAAAAAAATTGATTTTGTTTAGTTTCCTGTTGGGGATCCTGTCATACTAAAAACCAGATACATAGAAGCCTGGTTTTCTTTCTAATTTCATTGTACAAACATCACTCCATGACAGTATATTGTAACAGGCATCTGTTTACAGGACAGAGGACAAATATGAAATGTGTTCTTCTTTAAAAAGGAATGTGAAAACTAAGTTAGGAATAGTCCCAAGAAAAAGTAGGGTGGGAAAAATAATATATTGGTTTTTTGACATCTCTTCTTCTTTCTTACTTATTTCCTTTGCAGTCTGTGCTGCTGTTCAACTTATATTCTCCCTTTTCTGTGAACTTGTGCAAATACTGAATTGAAAGCTGTTCACACTTTAAGTACCTTTGACAAGTTAGCATGTTTTTTATTTGGAGGATAGGTTTGTGGAGGAATACTAGCTGAACTAGTAAGAGTCACAAATTAGAAGAAATCATTAAAGCTAGAGCACTTTACACATATTGAATCTCCATCTCCCAGATATTTTTAATGATTCTGTGTGTTCCTAATTTGGGGATTAAAAGAAAGACAAAGAAAATGCTTTATTTGAAACAGAATATATGATATGCCATGTCTCTTCTTTAGGCTACATTTGCTTTCTAAATACTTGTACACATATTGGACTTAATTTTACATCTTTCCTGTCCATTTTAATTAATGTAGAGAACATAAGTTAGCTTTATCTAAAATTTAATTAGTTCCAGGAAGAGAAACCTAGCTGCTGCACTTATGGGCCAGCTCAGTATGTGCTTCACCCCAACAGGTCCAGTGCGATTCAGTCTCCCCTTAATGTCAAGACATCTTAAAGCAGAGTCCTTCCATGATATCATACCTGAAGAAATTGTTGGAGAATATTGAGAAACCTGTGAATTTACAACCCATTTAATCAGCATATTTTCATGAAGCTGTGATTCAAAATAAAATGTCACTGCAGACAGGCCTTTATTTTCAGGTGGGTTGAAAAATTCTGCTAGTGGGTTTGGATGGACAGGAATGCTCAGTATATCAAAAGAAAACTGATACCTTCCCTACACACAGCTTTGATTCAGAATAGTATTATCAAAAGAAGACTTTCAGTATAGGCAGAGTTGATGGAAAATAAGCTGTTTTCATTGTATGTGTTTGGTCTTTTGTAGGAAATGCATGTACTTGTTAAAAAGTGGAAATTCACCTGCTGTGCATGAATTCCTTGAGATGTACCCCTCAGATATACTTATCTGCCTGAATTAGGAGTAGAGGAATCTTGTGTCATTGTTTGTTCAATGGCCGTAACTCAGATACCAGCTTTATATGAAGTTTAATAATGTTGTGAACCACATATTAAATAAGTGTGTGTAGGTATATACATTTAATTCTCTATTATCATCTCTCTGTAGACACATTAAGTACATACTTTAAAGACTCAATGGTAATTTCAGACTTCAGTACAATACTTGAGAGGGCAGTTAAAGAAAATCTATTATCCCTTTCTCCCTCAGGAAAGATAAGAAGTGTGGAAAACTAGTTCCTATTGCCAAATTACACTTTATGCTGGAGTGGCAGTTAAAGAAATTCCATTCTTGTGTCATACAGTCTGACTTTCTTCATTCACTGAGAAGGTACTGGTTTATGAAGTTTATACAGGAAAGCTAATGTCCAATGAGTTTCTCTCTCATTTTCATGCACATCCATGTATTATAATGCCAGTTAATTTCATCCTTAGTCTCATTCAGTTCAACATATGAGACGAAACTGGGCTTCATCTTCTTTGATCCTGAGGGGTAATATGACAAAGATGAATGTTTGGCCTGTATGGGGATGTATAATATTTGTTTCTTTGGGCTCTGATGAAAGTTGGTGCCAGTTTCAGAAGCTCCAGAGTCTGAGGACAGAACAAATATATTCTATATGAACAATCAGGAAAAGTAAAGTTGTTTTTTATTTTTTTTTTTCCCCCACGGGTACAATTGTGACTAATGCATTATGTTCTATAATTTTTAGTTCTTTATGGCTTAGTAATTTATCCTGTGCAACAGAACTCATGGAAGGGTTACTCCTACTAATTTTTGCTTCCACTGTGCAATGATGACAGTTATTATATAACTCATAACAGGGAACTTTATCCAAGGTATTCATTCTTGTCCACTCATATTTACACCATCTATAGAGTAATACTTTTATAGATTTGTGATTGCCCTCATCCCTAATGTGGGGTCTAAGAATGTGGTTGCATTTTCTGTTTTGATACATGAAGATATAAAACTTCCATGTATACAAAGGTTTAAATTAAAAAATAAAGGAAGAGAGAGTGCAGGTAAATCAAGCCCAGGGTAGATTTTACACTCAGCAAAGGAAATAAGTTAGGACAAATGACCACGTATGGCACCATAAGCTCAGGCAGGGAGCAAACTAATTTACATTTTGAGTCATCAGTGTATCCTGAGCTGCATTAGGAGAAGGAATGTCAGCAGGTCAACAGAGATGATTCTTGCCCTCTTCTCAGCACCCGTGAGGCTGCACCTGAAATAGTGTCCTGTTTTAGTCTTCCCAGTACAAAAGAGAGTCAGATCTGTTTCCTAATGGCCAAGGGCCAGTAAAGTAATAAAGGCTTTGGAACATCTCTCATCCAAGGAAAAGCTGAGAGCTGTTCAGCCTAGAGAAGGGAAGGCTTGTATGCTTATATGTGTTTAAAGAAGGTTTATATACTTATCAATGTGTATAAATACCTGAGAGTATAAAGAAGGCATAGCCATGCTCTTTTCAGTGGTGTCCAATGACAGGACAAGAGGTAGTGGGCACAAACTAAAACATGGGAGTTTTCTTCTGAATATCAGGAAAAGGTTTTTCTACAGTGAGTGTCAGTGAACACTGATCTAGGTTTTCCAGAAACTTTGTGGAGTCTCTTCTTCATCCTTGAAGATATACAAAAAAGTCTGGATATGGTCCTGGGAAGCCCGCTCTAGGGGGGCCTGCTTGAGCAAGGCAGCTGGACAAAATGACCTCCAGAGATCCCTTCCAACCTCAACCATTGTGTGATTCTGTGAAGACTGAAGATAAATTGCAGCTTCAAGAGCAAAACCATCTTTTCTTTTCAGAGGAAAGTATAGGTTACAGCTATTCTGATTGCAGAGATTCCACCATATGTTTACTATTCTTCTAAGTACATTATTTCTTAATGATTTAGTTTGAGCTCCTATTTCGGTCAGCAATATTTGGGAATGAATCTAAGATCAATAAGTTGAGGGTGCTGAAGGGAAGAAAATTCATGACAACCAATTTTTATACTTCATTAATTAATTTAAACAGCACTTAATCCTAATAATGAAGGATAAGAGAAATTTCTCTTTTAAGGTTTACTTGCTTTGTAAACATACAACTCCTTTATTTCCTATACCCATGAGAAAAAAAATAACTTCAAAGAATTTGGTATTTGGTTCTGAGAAATATTCAGTCTCTTAGCCTGCTTGCCTCCATAGGCAGAGGATATCCCTTTATTGGTGAATCCTAGCTTGTCTGGCTTTGCTGACAAATGATTTTGCCTCTGTGGTCTGTTCTTTTTAGTATTAACATTCCAACTGCACTTAAATCTCAGTTGTGACCAGGTTTCTGCTGTGCTAAGTGCTTTATGGACACGTGCCTCAAACAACTCAGAAAAGAGGAATAAAAATAGTAGTTCAGGAAGTCAGTGGCGGGGCTAGAAATGCAGTCCATGCCTATAGTTTGGACTAATAGTGTGTGTGTGTGTGTGAGGATGCTGGATGACTCTGTGTCCTTCTTCCCAGCCTACTTCCCATATGCTTAGACTATCTAGCCCTGCAGTGTAGAGCAGGAAAAAAAACCCCAGAAACCAACAAAAACAAAGCAAAAAGTTTATTCATGTTATCTGTTCGAAAATCCAGGAAAGTTAATACTGCTGGAAGTTATGTAATTTGCTTTTCTGGAAGTAACTTTGGAGGAACAGCCACGGGCAGCTACATACCATGCTTTGTGGAAACCTGTCAGGAAAAGAAATCCTAGAGAATACAGGAAGGAAGACTGTGGAGTCTTCTGTTAGAAAGAAAAGGATTAACTCACATTTGTTTCCTGTCTGTAGCATGAGCTTGTGCAGAGAAGAGGAATTTACCTGGTTATCCTGTAAACCTTCAGACAAATCCCACAGAAGAAATATAGTGGGATTAATATTAATTATATAATTTTAGTTTAAAGAAGTATCAATTAAATTCATTAATCACCTCTACAACATATATGGTGTAAGTTAATGATATTTTTATTTTCTGGATCTAAAATATTTTCTCCTTCTAACAGTTATCTTTGTTTTAAACAATAATCAAGAAGCACTAGGTAAAAAACTTCTGTAATATAAAATCTAGAGGTCCAGGAAGACACTTGTTCTTCTCTATTTCATAGTACATCTCAGTTTGATATAGAATTTGTTTTAAAGAAATTTGGGGTTTCTGCTAGGCTATTTTAAAGTCAGTTTGTGTAGTTTTTGTGTTCACTCTAGAGCCCTTGTCTCAAGTAAATCATACAGACTCAGTGAAATTGATCCTCAATTAACTTCTCAGCAATAGGAAGAGATTGTTTCAGGACCCAGACTGGTCCTGAGGTCCTGGTCTTCTTGAGGAGATAGTGGATGGTATTAGATCTTTGAGATGGTGCATTCATTTTTTTATTTTATGATATTTAAGGATTTCATTAACCATTTTTCTGTTTTTCAATATTTGGCCTTCAATGTTTTACAAAATCCTACCTTTAAGCTTTATTTCAAACTTGAAATCTGAGGATTCTAATTCCAAATCCCCAAACTGACTGGGATATTTAGATGTTTTAACACTGCTTGTCTCCTTTACAGAGTACATTACCTATGCTCCTCTGTGCTGAGCTCTACTATTTGTCAGCTGTTACCTATCACTCTGAATAGCAATGGAGAGAATCTAAATCTCTTAGTGACCATCCTGTGTAGGTATGAACTGATGATCTATTTAAAAAAACACCCTTTCATTTACTGCCAAATAAGTAATAAGGAGGTCTGGTGGGGTTTTGGGCTTTGTTGTTGTTGTTGTTGTTTTTTGGTGGGTTTTTTTCTTTTGTTTTAAACAGAGAGAGTAATTATTCTGTGCTACTCTAGGAGATATTTCTATAATTAGAAAGCAGCCATAATTCATATTATATACATACCTTTTGGCCTTAAAGGACAGAAAATATATCATTGATCTCTTACTGGTTTCTGGATACTTCCTATCTGTATTTTAAGCGAGCTTTTGTTGTTCCTGTTAACAACAACAAAGACCTCAGATGGATTCTCAGCTACTTAGTAACAATGGCCCAATTTTCATCTTCGCATCCTTTCATTTCGAAATTGCTTGTGCAGGTGGTTGCAGTACAGCTCTTTTCCTTTTACACAGCTATAATGCCTGTGATTTGTTATCAGTCTAGTTTTAGACCAGGCCTCTTTGCAGGGATTGCACTAGCAGAAGTCTGTAATAATCGATTCCTCGCTGACCACTGCTAGCATCCCACGGGAGCATTCTCAGTGCCTGAGTAGTAGGTCTGACTGCCCTTTTGATGCTGTTGAAGTCTCCTTGTAGCTTTCATGGCATCAATGTTCAAATACTTTACTTTGTTAATTCTGAAGCAAGTAGTTGTCCAAACGAAATTGCAGGCCATTGCCTCCAAATTTGAAAAGGTATTTTTATCTCAATAGGTCTGTGTCTTGTGTGTTCCCTTTCTCCTAACTTCTCTATGTTCTTCCTCCTCTTCTAGTGTCTTTCAGATGTGTGGCTAAAACTGATCATTAGAAGATCTCACATTCCAAAACACTATACTATTTTTCATTACTGCCTTCTTACTGGCAGGAAAAGGACAGGAAAAAATAGAGTGTTTCTGACACAAATCCCCCCCAAAATTTTTCTGGCAATACACCGTAATCCTGACCCAGATCAGTGGTTTCTGATCTCATTGAATTCCCTTGTGAACACACAATATACCTATGGTCTTTGAGATAGAAATCTAGTACTATTTCCAGGAGATGGAGAACAGACATTCACTTCACAAAGTATATAGCAGTTATTAGATTGTAACTCTGTGGGCTAGACAAGGCAAAGCTATTGAAATTTTCAAATCCTCTATCAGAGTCACTCTTCGTTGGCACTTATTCACGGGAATGATTTGTCTGTATTTAAGCATTCTTACATGGAGACTAATTTGTTCATATAATGTGGTTTGCTCACCTCATATTTGAGAATCCATCTTCCTTCATTTTAAATCCTTTTGATAATGAATAGCAATTACAAGTGCATTGTGAGCTCTAAGATGAAGCAAGGCAACAGCATCAATGTACACTAGAAAGGGAAGGTAAAAATACAGGGAAGACAACTCTACACTACAGCAATATGACTAAAATTTGTACTTTTTTTTCCAAATCTATTGTAGGCATTGAACCAGGATTTTGAATTAGTGTAAACCTGCTCATGACAAAGCTGAATTCCTGTCTGGTGTTTTCAGTTTTCCCCTTTTTTTCTCTTTTTTTTTTTTTTTTTTTTTTTAAAGTGGGATTTCAGTTATGAACTTGTTTGTGTTTACATTAACAGGCAAGTGGAAAGATCCAAACTGCTCTGCTTCTCAGAACAATCTTGAAATATCATAACTGAGCTCCCAAAGTGCAAAGCACGCACATTAGCTGTTTTGGAAAACCTTGACTTTACAGATTAAAGTTTGGAGGTTTGGCAAGTGGAGGGGGGATGTTGTTGGAGTTTTTATTTGGCAAGGAAGAGAGAGGTTGTTGCGTTTGAGCACAACATCAGATAATGAAGAAAGGCATTTTCCTGCAAACTTGTTCCATTTCTATTTGGCAAACATCTTTCCCTAACTTTTTTTTTTTTTTTAAATGGAAATTCAAAACATAAAGTACTGGACTTCATTAATATGAAGAAGCTTAAAGAAGTTATTGTCTTATAGAATCCAGTAGGCATACAGAGACAGCCTTTTTGCCAGGCATTTGTTGGCCATGTCCTTCAGTATTGGTTAAAAGTCGTCAAAAGGGTAGCATTGGCAAAAATGATCATAAAGCGTTCAGGCATATTTCCTCCAGTAGAGGGCGCTGATACTTGAACATATAGCCCTGAATTTGGAAGTAATGTAATAAATATGGCAACAAATCTTTTCTTTCACTGTACAAATCCAAAAATGAGTGTTGTCATATTTGTAACTATGTTTTCACTTATGTCTTGTTTATCTCCCTGGAAACGGGAGAAACAATTTTTTATGGGGTTGGGGTTTTTTGTTTTTTTTTTTTCCCCCCTGGATATCCACATGCAATATGCAATAAGGAATTTACAGCAAATGCCAGTGTTAAGAAAAGAGAATGCTTTTGAGAACAACTGCAGTTCAGAGCCTAGGAATATAAAACAGTTCTTGGTGTGTATATGAGCTCAGTACAAAATGTGACCTAGCTTTGGAGGAACCCGCACAGAAGATGAGAGGTACAGGGCACATGTAGAAATGGCTCTAGGGTCATTAAAATAGAAATGGTTCTTCATATAATTAAAACAACATGATAGCTTTTCTGATCCTAAGTAAGTAAGCATTATAGGATCTGAGTGCAAAAAACTGTGTAGTACTAAGAAACAGATAAGTGTATCATTAGAAAATGGGTAGTTGATGGCCTAATGTGACAGAGCTGACCAGTGACAGTACTGAAATCCTAGGTCTTGGTCTCACTCTCTAGCCAGTAAATGTTCTTGCATTCCTCTAACAAACAGTTTTTCGGGATGTTGAGTCCTGTTTGCAGATCTTTTATCATAAAACTGTGGTGAGAGTCAGTCGGAGGAGATAACTCAGTGCAGTAGGTATTCTGGGAGATGCTCACAGGGCTAGATGATGCCAATTCAGTCTCTTGCACTCAAGCAAACTTTTTTTGCATGAGTAACAGGGGAAGGAAAATGTCCACATGGATGATATTAGCAATCAACATATTTATTTTTTGGTGTCTACAAGAGATCTGGGGATATTTTTCTGTAGGAATGTGTTTAGTTTTATAGCCCTGTTTCCTTATGCAAGTAAGTGACTGTGTGATCTAGCAACCTGAGTTGAATAGCCAGTCCTTTAGGTCTTTCACAGGCTATGAATACAGTAAGAGCACTCAACCCTTCTGAAGATATGCAAATGTAGGCATTTAAAAGATTTACATTCATCTTTCACAGGCCTCAGAAATATAAATATGAAATATCCAGAACCTTGTCACTTCAGTAATAATTAAGCTGATGGCCTATTATGTTCGATTGCAAATCAATATAGTATCTTTTGGTGCCACTTGAGTTCTTGAGGGTTGGCTTGGGGCCAGCACTAGTTATACAATTGAAGAGCTGCAGCTGCATCTAAAACTTCTCTGCCATTTCCATTCAGAAAGAATAGACTGGTAACAATGGTGGCCAGCCTCTTCATAGTAATTGTGTGCAAGTACACATTTTGAAATAGTGTTTTTGTTCAGCAGGTGCTGTTATTTTAGTTTAATTTGAATTTTGAAATATGGAGGAGAGAAGGGGCCTAATCTTAACAGCATCTAACCTACAGCTGTTCAGAACAGGACAGCAAACAGCATATGTTGCTTAGATGAAAATCATAATTGCTTATTCTTCCTGGCATATTAGCAGGCCAGTGCTGAGCCTCTGAAATTATCTAGCATTTTCAGGCATTTACTTTACAAAGTGATCTACAATACTCTGGAAGAACAATTCTAGAACATCTGACTGTAAGTTTCCCCACAGGCAGCTACTTGGTTTTACATCAGAAAACACAGAATGTATAGAAATAGTCAGTTCATTGCAAAAGCTGAAGAAATAGCTTGTAAAACTATGATTTCTTGGGAACTTTTGTGTGTTTGTTTGCCTCTTCTCCTTTCAAAGGGAAGTCTCAAGGGTTTCAGGAGGACAGAAAGGTCACAAAGTGTTTGAGTCTATACATTAGTCAAAAATATTTATTGAAACTTAAGTCCAGTTCTCTTTTTTCTATGGCCTATTGTTTGGAGATTTAAAATCTGAGATAACTTGTATTTCTTGATTTTTTTTTTCTGTATAAGTGCTAGAACATAGGATGTACTAGAAAAGGCAAAATAAGAAAGACATAGAAAAGGTGTGATTAGAGTAAAAAAAATTAATTCCTAATATCAATAGTCCAAAAAAAAAAAATCTGGTTTAAAGCCTTTCATTAAAAAGGTGTTGAAAATGACACTTACCTTGAAAAGTAATGGACATGAATTTTAAGCATTCTGTATCATCTGTTGAAACTTGGATAGTCTAAACTAAGGCACATTATTTGTAAGATCAGTGCTTAAAGGAGAATTTCATGTGAATGAACGTCTTTGGAAACGGAGCATGGATATTTAGATTACTTCAATGTGATCCATTTCTTTGTGGGTGAATGCTTATGCCTGAGTCTTCTTAATGGTCATTAATGAATGAATAACATGTAACAAATCAAGTTGGGTTCAAACACATTAATTAAAAAACCTCCATGACTATTCTGAATCCATATATATATGGATTTATATATACACGTATATGGATATATAACATTGCTTACTCATTTCTACTTTGGGATGTGTAAAAACAATATGAGAGTTTTTTTCACGAATAATATCCTGTTGATTTCATCAAATAATTTCTAGCTGTAATTTTATTTAGATCCCTGAGGGAAGGGAGAGACAAGCATATGTATTTTTGTGCTCCTCGTCAGCCTCACTAAAGATACTGATTTTGTACTAGCCTCAGAGGGAAAAGTAAAATAATACACTAGCAATTCAACATGTAAATAAAATCAAAGAATAAGCTTTCTTAATGAAATATTCCCCTGGAAACCCAGAGGTTTACATTGTTCAAAATTTTAAAGGAAATAGGTATGATACATGAAACAAGCACTGTCTGGTTTTGACAAAATAACTTCTTTAAAAAACGAGATGCTTTTTTATTTAATGTTTTTCAAAGGAAGACAGAAAGTCAAAAGTACTGAATAATGTACAAGATGATTTTTTTTTCGTACATCTTCTGGGAAGGCTGACTAGGTGAGTTGCTCTGCTAGGTCTACTCCTCATGAATAAAGACGAACTAGTTGAGATGACAGTCAATGGCAGCCTTTGCTGCAATGACCAGGAAATAGTAGAATTTAAGATCTGGAGAGAAGCTGAAGAATAAAACCCTTGGTTTCCAAAATGCTTCAGTTTATTAAAGGAAGTGGAATATGCCATGGGAGGCTGCCCTTCAGGGTAGAGAAATCAGTAAATTATTGAAGATAATCATCTGAAAACATAACAGCAACCTATTCCAAAGGACAAGAAAATGAGCAAGAGTGGCAGAAGATCGTCTGATTTGAACAGTGAACTCCTGACCAGGCTGGAAAGTAAAAAGGACATGTCTGAGAGGTGGAAGAAGATACACTGGATGGACCAGTTGATGGATAAGTAATTGCCTGGATGACCACAATCAAAGAATTGTCTACAGTTTGGTGTCCAGGTGGAAATCAGTGACGACTGGCATTCCTCAGAGGTATTTGCATAAAAGTTACTGTTCTGAAACCACTTAGAAAGTGCATCAAGTGTGGTCGAATTTACCAACAGTAATGAGAACCTCTTCTTTGTATTCACTTTTTCGACCACATGTATGTCTTGGAGAGAAGAAGCAGGGAATTTAAAAGCAAACATCCACCCATCCCCCACCCCTCAAATTATCTTGCAGAATTAAACCCAGAGCTTTAAAAAGGAAAAAAAAAAATTGCCTTGTTTTATTCCAGGGATACAGAATGCATAGTGAGAGACATACGAAGAAATAATGAGGAAGTGGATGGAGGGCAGAAAATCAGTACTTACATAAACTGACTGAAAGGTCACACAGCACTCTTCTTGTACTGGCACTTTTTGGATGGGCTTTAGTTAAGTATTTTGTGTTGCTCAAATATGTTTTGTCAGGTTGTCTGCAGAGCTGCCTGACTGAGTATGGAGTGAAGAGTGTGATGTGGACTGTAGCTGACTAGCGTGGAGCAAGCACAGAAAGAATCTGGTTTGTGTAAAAGATACGTAGCTTGTCCTCAGGCTGCTCAATGAACAGAAAGTGTCCTTGTAAATTCCTGTAGTTTGAAGTTGGAAAGAGTTGTTTTGTTTTTTTTTTTTGTGACCACAATTTCCCAGACTGACTTAATAGAAACTGAGCAGCAAAACCCTTATTCAGGTTGCCTAGATTAACCTATACAAGTAGAAAATAATATTGTGATAATTACTTTGATTCTTACTCAGTGCCCCAATTCTGAATGTTCTGGTGTCCCTTCTGTCGTTCATTAAAGTGTTCAGATCATGTAGTAATATATTTCTAATATCTATTGTTTCATGGTGTGAACCTGGATGTCATTGCACATTTCGTTTCTTTTCTCCACTGCTATTAAGGACTACATTGAAAAAGTTTCCCAATATTTCCACATTTAGTATTTCTAAACTTCTTCTGAAGCTTTATGGCCCATTAGAGAGATCACCACAAGTGTATGTTGGATAAATATCCTTTGAGAGCAAGTACAATTCCTTAGAGAGAAGGGATATACTGTGGAGAACAGAAGAAATTTTGAAAATCATGTCAACCATCAACTTAATAAATTAATCCTAAAAATTCTTCTAGGACAACAAAAAATATTAGTTATTAATTATTTCAGCCAGCAGCTTGGGAGTAGGAGACTGAAGATAGCCAGCAGATTTCAGCAACAATGAGATCTCTTGGTTATGACAGGTGGGTTTTTTGTTTGTTTTGAGGGGTTGGGGTTTTTTTGTTTTGTTTTGTTTGGGTTTTTTGTTTGTTTTTTTTTTGTGGTGTTTTCTTTTTCTATTATTTCATACAAAAGAGATTAGACAATGTTTTACAGAATCCTTTTCCCTACTAAAACAGATTCTACTCTTCAGTTCCTTCCTCTTTTTCACTAGCAGGTCTCCATCTGGCCTGGGAGGCTTATCACCTCTATCTGGTTATTAACAGTCCATTTGCTTAAGTACCTACCATAATTACTTTGTATGGTTCCTCCGAGAGATGCTTCATTTAAGGAACTCTAGGAAAAGTTCTGGTCTGACTGATAACCACACAGTCACATATCCGCCACCTGCTAGCATCTCTTAAGCCAAAATAAGTTTGTGGGAGAGAGATACTGCACTCATCTGTATTTTAAAGATTTCATTTCCCATCTCTTGCTTCACATTCCCTACTCCCTTTTTAACCTGCCTTTTCCCCCACCACGTTTAGCTCTTTACATAGTATCAGCATTGTGTTTTGATACTAGTTGCTGCTCTGAATTTTGTAGGTAGGGTACTGTGCAGTGCAGGTAAACCAGGGAGATTGTGTGAACTGGATTCAGGTGTCTTGCTTCATCTTGTCATGATCATATAACTGTGTTGTCTCTTCTGACTCTTGCAACTCCACAGTCCAAGGAATAATCTTAAAAGCTATTCTTTAGAGTAGCTGGAGGTTATAGTAAACTATATTCTTTAGTGTGTCATGTTAGTGATTTTATTTATTGGTTGCTTATTTTGGTTTAATTCTCTGTAGGTTCCCACCCCCCTTTTTCTTTAAACTTTATCTAAAATGTTAAATTGAAACGAAATGATGGATTCCTTTATTATCACATCTTTCACAGGGCTTGAATCAAAACCCTGAATCATCTTCTTTGATAAAGTTAGGATCAGGTTGACTCAGCCTCTATACATTCTTTTCACAGATTTGCCTTGGGGTTTGGGTTTGCAACAGACCGTGAACTACAAATGACCCAGAGTAACTAAGTCAGTGCCCAGACACAAATTTTCCTGAAATAATGTTGTTCAGTATTTCAGGCTTTTTAGACTCAAATGAGTACAACAGAAGGGATGAAGCTGAAAATTGGAGTTGAGAGTGTAAATACAATTATAAAGAATGACAGGTAGCTCTTTCTCTGTAGGAGTAAGAGGTTAGAGTAGTGAAATAACTTCTATCTCTCACAAGTCTCTTCCTGAGTGAAAATACCATACTAAGCCTATCAAAGACAATGGAAAGATGCAGTTGCTCTGGGTACAAATACTATGTTTCAGACTTTGCGTGTCCTTTATGCCTGCATTCCCGAAAAAACAAAAACCAAACCAAACCCTAAACCTAAACACCAAAAAAACCCAAAACAACACACTGCTGTGTTGTGCTAGGTTAAACAGATACATTCAAAGATTTCTGGATGCTCTTTAACTGCTGTTTTCTATAGAACAGCAATATGATATTTATCCACCAGATGTGACTGTAATGACTATAGCCATTAGAAAAAAAAGGCAACTATCATTATGCTTAGGTTAGCCAATAAAAAACATGATGAATGCTTTGTTCGGTCATTTTTGCATCATTGCGTAAGTACAGTAGATTTCAGGCTTATGGTTAGCACAACTATACCTTCTCATTTATGTCTTAAATATATCAGTCAAATAAGTATAGCACATTGAACACAAATTTTGGATCCATGGATGAGGCAATAACACACCTGTCAGAATCAAAAGGTGCCATAAAAATGGCCTTCAGCAGGGAATTATATCTTTTGTACTTCTTTTGTAAACCTTTTCTTGATAGTTCTGAAAATAGGAGTTTATACTGAAGACTGACAGAAGAACTGGAGAGGTGTGAGGAACATTTCTATGGTAAAACTAAATGCTGGGTATGTGAAGAGGCAGGTAAGACCCCTGTGAATCATCAGATGCCAACTAGGCTATTATAATGAATGGTAATTGGTTAAATTATTAAGCATTCTATTGCTTATCCCAGAGTAACTAAATGGCCTTGAACTTGCTATATAAGTACTGAATGCCTGATGATCTGTTTTCTCCTTGTGATTTTAGTAGTGTCTTTTCTGTCACTATAACAAGAAAATAGCCTAAAACTTTCTTACCAACCACAGATCCTGTAAAGTCATGAATGCTTTAGATTCAGCTATTTTTATAATGAAGTTGTCATATTGAGTTCTCTTGAGGATTGGTTGTCAGGGTACCATAAAACAAAGTGTTGCTCCTACAGGAAACAGGTGTTTTGTTTAGGGCACGATCTGAGATTTAAACTTTATGTCCTCCGCTAAACCCAACAGACAGCTGGAGTTTGTAGCCTAACTTAGTATTCAGATTACTTAAGCTCTCATTATAGCTTTTACCTACATAGGTCCCATGGTGAGTAGTAAGTTTGTCCACTTCATTCAGCTCTGCTCTACTCCTTGAACAGCTGCTGAGTTGCAGCCAAGAGTCACGTTTGAGAGATGCTTTTAATTGCCTCTGAGCCATTAGGTGCCACTTCTCAGATGAAATCAAAGCCAAGTGCACACAGCTCCTCTTCTTCATTGCTGAAGTGGCGAATTCCATCTCCCCTGGGAAAGGGATGCTGTTAGCCATTGCCTCCCATAGGCATGAGGGAGGAGTGTAGTCCTGTGTTCACTGTCATTTTTGGTTATGAAGTTCCAGGTAACAGCTACAGTGTTCCCTTTGAGAACGGAACTATAGTCTACTTCCTCCCCTCCTTTATGGTGAGGCAAAGTGCAATATGAGCTGAGGAGTGTTTTCTAAACTCTCACTGCTCAATGCTAGCAGAACTGACTCCCAATAAAGAAAAATAAAAGGAGAATTTGTGACTCATAATTCCAAGTTTCCATTTTAGCTACTGCCTCAGTCTACAGACACCCACCACTGACTTTGGACAAAAAAGGGCACTAGATTTTTTAGATTAAATTGTATGGATCAGACAGATCTGTTATAAATATAGACTGAAGAAACATGGTTTTACTTTTGGGTTTGGCCACTTAGTACATGGACTTGATTGAATAATCCTTTATGTGTGTTTATACATTCCATCTGTAAGTCTTGAAAAACAGATTTGTCATCCTTTGTCTGACTGGACTTTTTAACCTAAGGATGTCAGTGTCACTGTTGGGTTGTTTTTGTTGCATATTTCTGCCAGGCTTGGCTCATTAGTTTGTCTGTTTGGGGTTACCCAAGTAGTATCATAATATGTTGAATTTTGGTGTCAGAACACACAACTCATTCTGATAGTCTGCTTTGATCCTCTTTTCACTTGGCTGTAGCAACTGCACACTGGGAAAGGGTTGGACAGATTCACATGATACAAGAACTGTGTCAGATATGCCAATTAACTGAAACAGCTTTAGAATAAATTGTTAAAAGTGATTATGAGTTTTCTTCTGGGCAAACTCATAGCCCTTTGGCAAAAGATCTTAAAAACTCTGGGTTCTCTAATAAATGTAAAGTACATTTACAGTTTTCTAATGCAAATGTAAATTGTAAATTTGTAACAGAGCAGAATAGGCTATTTTTGTAAGAAATGAAGTGGTCAGGATAAACATGCAAGAAAAAGGATAAGGTGAAGAAAAAGACATCAGTAGCTTACTTTCTAATGGAGCTTCTAGTCTTTTAGGACTCAGAATCTCCTGAATATAAATGAGAAGGATAGCCTTCTCTCATGCCTTTGCAGTTGGAGATGGGATTTGTGGTTGTATTTTAGAGGATCTGCCAAGTTACACTGAAGGTGATTGGAGTGGATTTGAATGTCTCATTAAGAAGAGGGATTCACTCACTAAATATTCAAGTACTGTAGCTGAGAGTAAGGATTATGGTTAAGCAAGCTTGGAGCTGCAGAATATGGGCTTCTTACTCATTTCAGCAGTGCCTGAACACGACTATGTGCAGCTAGCAAAATTTGGATAATTTAACATTTTGTGTAGCCTGGACTGCTATTCTTTGAAGAAGCCTAGGCCAAGTTTTGAGAACAGAATTTATATTTGTTAGAATGATCATACATCTGAATTACTGCAGTAATTTGAAGGGTTCTGTGATGTAAATTGAGGTCTTGACATCAAAAGTTATGAATGTCTGATTCTTAATTACTGCTCAGTGATGAATCCCTAGCTTTATATTTTGGGGGTGTTGGGAGTTGGAACTAAGGATAGGGAAAGTCAGGATTGTAGTGAGGCATATTTCTGAATTTTTTAAACCAAACTGAGGTAGTTGCATCAACATAATTTTCCTCCTTCATTTTTCAAATGCTGGAACCTGTAGGTTTCTTTAGTCAAGCATGGTATTAGAGATCAGCAAGTTTGTAGCCACTCTGCATGTATTGTTGATGATCCAGAATCATAAAGTGTGAATGGTTACCAATTGATATGAAAACCCATTTTTTAAAGTTTCAGACATCATGGTGTTCACAGTCTTTAGGGGAAGCTAGGTTTAAGCAGGGAGAGGTTGTAGAACTGAAGTCACTCATGTAGTTTGGCAGTTCTGCTTCAGAGACTTGAGAGCAGTTTATCAACAGATGTGAATATTGCCTTTTCCCTATTATTCATGCACATGGGAAATGAAAAATAGAAGTAATCATGTAAACTATGCCTTCATAGTTTGAGAAATCTCCTGTGATTTGGCCTGTAAGATTCTATCTTCTGAGACAGAGATGTAATTATTAGACTTAGAGACCATAGGCCTCCTACATCCTGAGGAAGTATTCCTAGCGCTGTTTTATTCGGACAATTGTATATGGTAGTGTTTTTGTAAAGTTTGAGTAGGCTTGTAGAATGTCCACCACAAGAAAGCCTAGAGACAGAATAATTAGAAGAATATCTAGTTCATGGATCCTTGCAAGACACAGACATATTAGACTGTTGATTGCTACCACAGTGCAGGCAGTGTTAACATGCCCAGTCCTTTTTAGAGACTTAGTGGGAGCATTATAAGGATCTTTGACCCTGCAGGAATTTGGCAACTGTTGACAGGAATTAAATGGCAATGTAAATAGTGAGATGGAAGGAAGATAGATGGATAGATAGATAGTTGGTTTTGGTTTTTTTTTAATTATTATTTTATTTTGGTTTTTGTTTGTTTTAAACTAGATTCCTCCACCCCTTACTTCCTTAATATCTGTACAGTAGTAATTGTCATAGAATCATAGAATTCTGAAAACCCATGCACAGCACCATAACCCTAACTATATTTCACAGAACCAGACAATGTTTGCTTTAGAAGGGACCAAGTTCCAAACCCCTGCCGTGGGCAGGGACACCTTTCACTAGACCAGGTTGCTCAGAGTTCTCTCCAATCTGGCCTTGAACACTTCAAGGGATGGGACACCCACACCTTCTCTGGGCAACCTGTTCTGGTGTTTCACAACCTTCAGAACAAGTAATTTTTTCCTAGCATCTGGTTTAAACCAACTCTCAGGTTGAAGTCATTCCCCTTTGTCCTTTCACTCTCCATTTTTCTTGTAGGCAGTCTTCAGGTACTGGATGGCCTCAATCAAAACTCAGAGTACTCTGGAGCCTTCTGGGCTAAACAAACCCAGTTCTCTCAGCCTTTCCTCGTAGCAGAGGTGCTCCATCCCTCTAATCATCTCCATGGCCTCCTCTGGACTCACTCCAGCAGGTCCAGGTCCTTCCTCTGCTGGGGACCCCAGAGCTGGATTCAGCACTCCAGGTGGGGTGTCACCAGAGCCGAGCAGAGGGGCAGAATCACCTCCCATGACCTGTTGGCCATGCTGCTTTTGATGCAGCCCAGGATATGGTTGGCTGTCTGGGCTGTGAGCTCACATTGCCAGCTCATGTCCAACCTGTCATCCACCAGCACCCCCAAGTTCTTTTCAGCAGGGCTGCTCTTCATCTGTTCATCCCTCAGCATGGATTGATACCATGGATTGATATCCTGATACAGGTGCAGCACCTTGCACTTCGTTCTATTAAACCTCATGGGATTCCTTTGGCCACACTTCTCAACATTGCCCAGGTCCCTCTGGATGGAATCCAATGAGCCCTAAATTAGGCTGATGTTTTAAACTGTTTCAGAGTTTGTTTCTTAAATAAAGAAAAAAAATCCAAACAAACAAACAAACCAATAAATAGTAAGAAACAAAATATAGCTTAAAATTACTGGGGAAAATAGCTACTTTTTTTTTTTTTTTTAAGCAAACATAAATAAATATGAGTAAAGAACTGTCATACTTTTTTGTGTTGAACCTGTTTCAGTCTCCAGGGCATCTAACAAGAATGCTTATAATAAAACCAGGAAGTTTGAGACAGCTGTCATGTTATTTAGGGGATGCCAGTAAAAAAACCCAGTATCAACATTGCTAGCTTTTATCCTGTTAAGGTAATTATGGAGATGTCTTGAAACTGTGATTACACATTGAAAAGATGAGTCAAATAAATTAGCAAACAAGTTAAAAAGGGACAGCAACGCAACACACTGAACCTGTTCTCTTCGTTTCTACCTCAGTTTCTGGCCATTTGTTTGATGTATTGAATGAGAAATACATTTTCAACTTCCTATACTGATTAAATGCCAATTAACAAAGATATTTCTAGTATTTCATGCATATCTAGCATGATATCATTTGGCATGCTATCAATGGAAGAAGAAAATATCAAATGACTGAAGTAATGATGCTTCAGTATTAGAAGGAAGAATACATATGCTCAAAACAGGGCTTATTTTTAGAGAGTAGGGAGCATTTGAATTAAACTTGATGTCGAGATATTTCTGAAAACACCACATTGTGAAGCAGCAAAAAACATATTCTACCTATTTGAAGTCAGAGACTGTCATTTCACATCTATTAGTAAATACGAGAGAATTAATAAATTAGTTAATTAGTAAATACAAGAAGTAGGATAGAATCCTCTTATTTTCACAAAAAATTACAATACTAATGATTAAATGAGACTGCAGTTTAGTGTTAACCAAAATATCTAGTTTTTGCATTAACACAGAACAAGATTTCCCAAACTTAAAAATATTTTCATCTATAACATTAGCTGTCATGACTTGCATTTTGTAAGTTTCTGTAAAGAAAAGTTAATGTTAACCTTCAGAAACGTTCCTTTCTAAGCAAGGGGCCATTTAAAGTATTTTATATCTTAAAATATGCAGGCAAAATCACCAAGGAAAATCTGCAAAGTCTTATTTGTTTATGGTGTTGGATTTTTTTAAGCAAATATATTTATGGTATGGAGATGGTGAAAGTTTTGCTCACAGATTTGTATTTTTGAAAAAGAAGCCAACTTTTTCTCACTGTCAATATTGTGCATTGCAGACTGTGAAAATCAAAAGATCCGATTTTCCAGAGCGATTCAATTGACATTTCCTTTCCACACTCTAGACTTCCAAAATGTTAAGAGTATTGATTAAACATCTGGTATTTTGGTAGGTTTCCCATATCTTTAAAAGAACAGCTCTCAAATGGTTTGGAGACTCCAAAGGCTCAAAAGAGGAGCGTGCTGTTTCTCATTTTAGTGCAATTGAACAGATTTTGGAGGGAGAAAAACTTACTTAAAGTTTTATACATGTTGTGTTCTATATATGCATGTATATAAATGAAATAAATATTCCACCTCCATCCATAAATAATGAGATCCCTTTTCATTTTGAATTGCCATAGGCCTTGAAGGGAAGCTGTATGAGGTGCAGCTGAGGTCACTTGGTCTCTTTAGCTGAAGAGGAGACTGAGGGGAGACCTCACTGCAGTTACAACTTCCTCCTGAGGGGAAGAGGAGAGGCAGGGACTGATCTCTTCTCTGTGGAGAAGACAGAACAGGACCTGAGGAAGGGGCCTGAAGTTGTGTCAGGAGAGGTTCAGTTTGGGTATTAGAAAAAGGTTCTTCCCCCAGAGGGTGGTTGGGCACTGAACAGGCTCCCCAGGGCAGTGGTCCCAGCACCAAGGCTGAGAGAGCTCAAGAAGCATTTGGATGATACTCTCAGGCACAGGGTGTGACTCCTGGGGCTGGTCCTGTGCGGGGCTAAGGGTTGGACTCCATGATCCTTATGGGTCCTTTCCTACTCAGCATATTCTGTAATTTGCTCTGACTACAAGGGAAGGCTGTCTTTGTCATCTATTTGAGGAAATAGCAATAATAATTAAAAATATGCCTGTAATCTGCTGCTTTAAGAGTTTAGGTTCATGGTTGTACAACCCTTCTTAAGTCTCTAAGCATGGCCAATAGTAAACACCTACAAAATATTTAAGATAAAGGGCCACTGTAGGGTCATCTTTTCATTGTTACAGCCTCCCAACTGCATAGAAATGCATCCTGACATTTTAAAGCTGCCACCTGCTTATTTTCTAGGCTGTTCCTTCATTCTTGTGTTTTGTGGAACACAAGGTAATTGTTTCCTCTTTGCTTTCTCCTCTTAATTCATGCTTCTATAAACCTTTCTCATCAGCTATCTCTTTTTCATCTGAGAAATTATTTATAGTCTTATATGATATGGAAACTGTTTTAATCTGTTCTTTGACAGCCTTAGTGACCCTCTGTTTCTACAGAACCTTAAATTTACTATGCATCTGTATCTATTTTTAGTTTGTTATTTTAAATAAGAATTTAGGAGAAAATGAGAAAGGTAAATAGTGCAGCAAAAAAAGACAAGGATTTCCCAAATTCTCCTTTACTATTTTTCACTTACCCGTGGATTTCATATTTTAACTTCTGGAAGGTAATTTGTTTCCTTATCCCTGCAAATATTTACAAGAATTAAAAATACAAAATAATAGATAAAAAGTATAAACAAATCCATATTATCTAAAAATGTATGCAATGAGTGAACAGAATTATTTTTGCTATTGCAGTGATTATTTTTTTTTCCAGTTAAAACAATGGTATGTTTCAAATTGGCTTCAATGGGACCAAACCTCACTCTAAGAGATATATAAATAGGAAATATATAAAACATTTCAGTTTCCACCATTGCAAATCAGTTGAGTAAAATTTGGCGAATGTTTAAGTTGCTGATGTGCTACTGCAGCTTTCTTGTCATCACTCAGATTTATCTGTTGTATTTCATGGTTTGGACTGTAGATACTTGTTTGAATTAGATGATGCAATCTAAGCATAGAACTTCAGAGAATGAAAAATTGAATTTTCTTATTGATTTTGCTGTGGAAGGAGAAGAGTTCTCATCAGAATATAAAATTTCAGGGTTTAGATTATGCTGTAATAAATTCCAAGCTTATTACCAGTCTTATGTTCTCAGGAAGGGAGGTAAAAGATTCTCCTCTGTAAAAAATCCCTCTCCCTTTGAATGTTTAGCATTCACTTAGCATGCTTTCTCAGCTGTTAAATGTGTAACTTTATTTATGGATGAAAGCCACCACTGCAATGTTCTTCAGCTGCTCTTAAAGTCTGAGGGCTGAATGATTTTCAAAACTGATACATCTCACGTGTAGGAGTGCCAAGTTACAATTTTTAACTCAAGATTCATTTCTCAGCAAACCTTTTATCACTCAGCTATCTGGTTTCTATCTCAGCATATAGGTCAGAAAGCAGTAAAGGGACAGGTCAGATACATGAACTGTACAGCTCCAAACACAAATTTTCTCCCTTCTTTTTGGTCAGTGTAGCTCAATACCTAGCAATGGAGGCAGCTGCCAAGATGGATAACAAAGGTGTGGAAATCCCACTGACATTTGTTTTCAATAGGATTTTTTTTTACTGTCTTTCTAGGTTGACAACATGAAGTGTGAGACAGGGAGCTGGCAGTAGCCTGAAGAAATTTGGTAACAGGAAGGTAATTGTTATATTCTTAATGAACTTAATTGAACTTGTGGGATCAAGAGAACTAGTTATATTAACAAAAGTGAGGTAAAACTATTTCCTCTGTTAATTTTTCATCCAGAATTATATTTTTATTGAAAGAAAAATATGTTGCTAAAGCAGAAATGTCTGGTTTGTTAGTGTTTATAATATGAAAAATCCAAAAGTAATTTTTTGTTTGGATTGGTTTTGTTTTTTGTTTGTTTCTTTTTTGTTTTGTTGTTTTTTTTTTCTGATGAAAATATATTGTTTTGATTTTACACCTGGAATTTCATCTCATTGTGCATATATTTTTTTAAATTTACATCCATACAATTATATAATTCTGTCCATTGACACTGTAACATTTAATAAATGAACTGCAGTTGCTACTGCAGTGGCAACATTATCACAATGATAAAGGTGTCTTGCTGAAGAATGGATGATCCAAAACACAAAAAGCATTCCCAGAAAGTCAGCTGTGTCTTTTTAAAGTCTGTGTTTTCATTCCTTATTTGTTACACTTTTACATGATCTTCAGTTCTGGAGAGAGGAAAAGAATTGGAGATTTTATTAGTAGGAGCACTCATGGACCTGATGTTCTAAGGTTGCTGCACATATTTCTGGAATGCTGCATACAGCTCACTGCAAAGCTCAAAGATAACCTGTAGCCCAAAACAACATGAAATCAGTTTGAAAGATTTTTTAGAAGTCATTGATAAAATGTATTTTATGCAGAGTAAAATAAGCAGAGAATTTAAAGAAGGATAAATTCTTTCTGCAAGAATCGAGCCATAATAGCCCTGCTGAAATTGTTCAGGTTAAACAGTCATTTTTAAATTTTTCAGGATAATTCCAAAGCTTGTTAATTCCCCCTTCCCATTGTCTCCAAGGAGGTTTGGATTGAGTACTTCCCGTAAAGAGGTTAAAAGTAAGGGTTCTGGGATAGCAAAGAACTTTCAGTGGAGTTTTGATTTTTTGCCTGTTTAATTCCAACTCATATTTCTCTTCTAGATCCTGAATTCAGAAAAGGTAATAGAAAAGTACCATGACTCAGCTTAATAGGGAAAGTGAGAGTGGTTAAAGCAGTTAAGAGAAATGTGAAGTATTATTATTACCAGTGGACTATTCTCTTGTTCTTTTAATATTGCTCCAAGAACTTAATGGATCCTTCAAAATCTGGCTAACTACCAAGGACACAATCAAACATCTGTGCACCAGATGCAGAGAGCATTATATCCAGCTGTGTTACTGCAGCTACATCTGGAGAACATAGCATATGTCAGCTTCCATGGCCAGCAGGCTTTGGAAATGCTATCTGTAGGAATTAAAGCTTTCAGCAGAAGTTCAAGTGGGTGTTTTGCTTTCACCTATTTTGTCTTCTTTTACCTCTACATTTCTTAACTGAGTTACTTGTAAGTTAGAAATATTGGAGGGAAATAGCATGTGACTTTTCAAGAAAGGAGACCTGATTTCAAGTTATGATAAAGAAATCATCTAATCCTGTATTTTCACTTCAAATTTGTAATTTTCTCTCAGAAAACACTATAATGAAAGGATTCTTTTCATCTTATGGAACTGATGAAGTCCTGTATTGTAGGTGAGGAAAACTGAGGAGAGCATTTCTTCCAGAGGCCACTAGAGCAATCTTCCAGAAGAATTAGAGAATTTCTGCTTAACTTGCTGAAGCAATGAGTTTTTGTAAGTAGGATGTACTGTAGGTTTCCTGACCAAATACTCCGAAGCATATTGAGGTTGCCTTATTACAGAAGATAGCAAAGGTCTGTCATTCATTGCAAAATTTATTTCACATATTACCCCTCTTTCCTTTTCCATTGCCCTTAGGGATCTGCTGTAATTGTCATAAAAGCAGGGGAAAAATTATTATATTTGTATATCTTGATTTCTCCTTCCTAATTGTGTAGCTCTGCCTTGTTAGGGAAAGCCATTAGCAAGTTAGCAATGAAAACATTTTATTGCACAAAAGGGAGAAGCATTCCTCGGTGAATGCAGATTAATAATAGTGGCTACTCTTTTGAACGGGCAGTATTCCTCGTGGTTTTTAGACAAGTCTTTTAAAATTATATTTATAATTCCCACAAACAGAACAAAGTGCTAATTTCACACTGCTAAATGCATAAAGCATTTTTCATGATGGTATTTTTGCATGTTTAAACTTAGTAGGTGCATTTGTATTTTAAAATGTCTCACATTTTTAAGGGGACAGCTACCTCAACAGAATCCAACAGTTTCCAATTAGAATTATTTTTTGTAAGACAGTAGCATAATTTTAAAGTTACTGATTTCCTTTTACAGTTCCACCTTGCTGAATCATTCTATTCAAAGTTCTTTATCTGCAGTAAATATTCACATTTGATCAGCTGTGTTCAAACGTGATTTTGCTGAACACAATGATACATCTTCAAAATTTGACCATGTGTAAATATATATTACTCTTGCAAATTCAAATAAAAAAATATTTGGGGGTCATTTTATACATACAGACAAAATATTTAATCAGAAGTACATAAAACAATGCAACCATTTTATGAAAAAAAAGAGACCAGACATTTGCAAGGTTAATTAATACAAAACGAGAATATATCACTTTATTAATGTCTGTTAGTACCAGACCCTTTATACAGCTGTAAAGGTTACTTATTGACTACGTCTTACATAAAATTCTCTTTAGTTTTGAGTCAGTGTTCTCTGGTTATTTTAAACCTTCTTCCTCTCTGTGTCCTGCTCTTCCTATAGTAATAGCTGGATTTTAAAAACATCTTGAATTGCATATTTGCCTTTTCTGACAGTGTTGTGGTAGCAGGAGACATAAACAAGATGAAGAACATTAATTTTCCCTAACCTAAATCATAGGCAGTGTTATCTAGGCTCTGAACTTTGTATGCAGATAATAATGGGAAGCAAGATGAAACATTTTTGTTTCCATTCCAGGCCTTTTAATAGCAAATATTTCTCCTTAGAAGCAATGTTTTTCTAACTTACTGGACATTTTTCCACCAAAAATAGGAGCTCTACTCTGCTAGTAAGCAACTCATATTAAAGCTACTAGCTGCTTTTCTGCAGCTTTGTACACTAATGTCAGTGGAACCAGAATAAAGGTTACAAATTGTGATTCACAGCATGGGTCTGCTGATGTGGTTAGTGACTCACACACAGTACGACCATGGCAAAATCAACTGCATTAGTATAATCTAGAATAAAATTAAATAGTTGCATGGTGTTCTTGATTAAATGCCATAAAGTTGTTGAAGTAACTTAAATTAAGGAGAACTGATACTGTTATATATATCATGTTATGATATCTCCAGTTGTTTTTAGTGGTGAATGTTGAATTTTTGTATTTTATTGTATATGGTGTTTAAAAAAATCCCCCCCCAAAATATTCAGCTGATTAAAACACACTCCACGCTCCATGTCTTATGCAAAACACATCTAAGATAAAATTACTTCAGTTGGAATGTGGAAAAACTGAATTTCATTCCAAGATTACTCTGTTCTCACTAAGGTTCTCAATTATGTATATACTTCCAGAATATTTTGTATTGCTTTAAAATGTCACTGTGCTGTTGAAATCAGCAATATCAGTCACAGTTGTGCCTTGTTTAGGGTACTTTTTTTTATGTCCTCTCTTCACTGTCTTTGTCTTCTTCTGCAAGGAAAAGATAGTGGAATTGTCTGAAAGTTTTATTGCTGACAAATGTTGTTCCTTTGATATGACAGGTGCCTAAGACCTATACACTCCCATGATGTAAATAAAATCATATTATAAAGCTCTGGAATTGATATCTGCTGTCAGATGTGAAAGAGTGCCCAAGACAGAGATGCTATTGAAAGAATAGGTGGACAGATTTGAATAAACAGAGGAAATAAGGATGAGGTAGGTTACAAAAAAAAATAAATAATTTCAAACATTGATGTTTCGGAAAGTAGTATCTTTCCAGAAAATTTATAAAAGTACCTGGAAAGAAGAGGGAACAAATAACCTGATAGCTGCAATGAATGTTGAACATCCTAAGAAGCACTAACTATGTATGCTAGGTACAGCTGGGGAGATATGAAAGAAAAATAGTCAAAGGAGCTGTATTCACAGATTGTGAATTAGACAAAAAAAAAACCAACAAACAAAAACCACAAAAACCTGAAACAGTTAAATCTGCGAGGAGATTATAATTGCCATGTTATTCTACATTAAAAACTATTCTCACTTAATGCTTTGAAAAAAAAAATCTTGCTTATTCAAAGCTTCATCAAATTTAATCTTTGTTTGAAAGTATTTAATAGATGTTGGAAATTTTTCTATATGACTATAATTGTCTTCATAAATAAAAAGTACCTTGGAAGTAAAACTGAACTCCTAGAATAAATTTGATTAATTCTTGTTAAAGTGGAAAGCAGTGATAAATCTTAAGGTCTGTGATTTGCTTTGGTAGCACAGCCTTGCCTGGAGTTTCAGGTTGGTGATATTTGTTACTATTCTAATGTCACCCAGCACTTTATTGAGAGATAACGGTGGATATGAGAGGTGTTTTCAGGTCTTTGGGCACAGTTCCTTGGGTACTTATGACATGAAAACCTCTTAATATTTTTTTCCTGTTTGTAAATGTTCAAATCTGAATCCATTTAGAAAGAGAGCTAAAATTTTCATTAAAATGATTGTATTCATTGATAAAAAACAGATCTTGTATCAGTAATGCCATGGAGGGCAAATAAAACACATGTTATGCCGGAGAGGTAAATCATCTCTGCATGTGGAGGTCTGGCTTTGTTCACAGACTCTTAGAATTCCCTGAGTCGAAAGGGACCCACAGGACCATTGAATCCAAACCCTGGTTCTGCACAGGACCAGCCCAAGAATTCCTTTCACTCTTAACAGAACTTATCTCTAGACATGATTCCAACTCTTCCTCATGCAGATTGCTTATTTTTCTGTTGTTTTTCCATGCAGCTGTAAATGGAATTCCTGGAAGGTCCTTCTTTTTATCCCTGTGCTGAAGAAGTAGGAATTTATTCCTGCTCTTATTGAAACCCAGGAGTGGTCTACACCTAGTAGAAATACTTGAGAGTGGCTAAAAGTGTTCACTGATACATGATGTGCTAACCACTTTCCTATAAGAAGCTGTTATAAGCTCTATTGTGATCTTACACTGACTGAGAAGGCAGGGGTTTAGGAAAACATCGTTAACTTCCTTGAAGAACAATTTATTTTTTTTATTTTAATTTTTATTTTATTTTTATTTTTTCCCCCTCTCATTGCCTACATTCCTTTTAGAACACTGATGTTGACAAGCTTTAAACAAGCAAGATATTGAAAGATTTGAAGACAATGATTTTCCTCAAGTCACTACCTTCTTACAATTTGGCTAATGGCCACAGCAGTAAAATTTTCTGAATCCAAACTACTTATACTATTAGAATCTAAATATATTTTGGTGTTGTATAACAAATTTTAATTACTTAGTGTATGGATGCTGCCATCTGTATAATGAAGTCCAGGACACACTTCCTTTGAAGTGAGATAGAAAGAAATATTTAAAAGTCATAATAAGAGAAAAAATTTCATCCAGAAGATTTCCATTAAGATATAGCAATAATTTTGTTGTTAGTTTGGGTAATTACTGTTTTTAAGGAATAGCTAAAAGGTGCTGTGCTATTTTCAATGTGAAGGTAAGGAATTTGAAACCAAGGGTCATATAGACCTTCCAGTATTTGTGTTTTCTGACAATTCTCTTTCCATATAATTTACTTTTTGGTTCGTGGTTTTGGTTTTTTTTGGTTTTTTTTTTTTTTGGGGGGGGGGGGAGTGGGACGGGGTTGGGTTTTTTTGTGTTTGTTTCTTTTTTTGGGTTCTTTGGGGTTGTTTGTGGTTTTTTTGTTTTGGGGTTTTTGGTTTGGTTTGGTTTTTTGTTTGTTTTATATTTGTTGTGGGTTTTTTTGAGAGTAAGTTTTCTGCTATTTCTATTTTGTTTTGCAAGGTGTCATGTATCCAAGCACAGAATTAATTTATTTATCACTTGTAACCTTAAGCTAGCCATATTCTTTCTGAAGTATTGATAAATATAGTAATTCTGCCAGAGAGTTTTAAAAAGGCATTGGATTTCATACTAACCATCTTCCTTTATTAACACTCTGTAATACAGTGTTTCATATATTCGCTGTTACAGGTCACTAGCCAGAAGTTCTTTGTGTCTAATACATTAGTGTAATCCTACTGTAAGCATGGGAGTTCTATTTTAATTTCTGATACATGTTTCTCCTTGTCTTTGCTGCTTTTATTTTTGTCTAAGCCATAGCACTGTGATCTGCTATGATTAACATCATGCCCTTGTAATCCAACCTTCTCACTATATGCATGATATTTTCCTTTAACACATTTCATAGAAGGGCAAGTTCTACTTTGTAGCAAGTATCACTTATTCAGAACTGGAAAAAATTAATTTATCTGGTCGAAGGTTCCAAGGTCTTCAGTCAAGGGCAGAGAGTTTCTTATTATCTGAATCCTTTTGTTGCAAACATTTCAAGTAGTGGATTATTGTTATTCTTTGTTCCATTTTATTTATGTACTTAGCCTTTTTCTGTTTCTCTCAAAAGTGGACAGTAAATAAAACATTAAATATCCTAGTAATAAAGATTAAACTCACCATGTTCTGTCATCTTAAAGCAACTGCAAATTGTTCCCTTGCAGCCTAGCAGAGACTAAATGTCATTGCTCTCTAATGGAAGCTAGACATGCTCACCAGTGTGTCTGTGTAGATTGTTTCAATGCAGTTCTCAACGGATTGAAAAAGGGGAAGGCACAATGGTAATCATTGCAAAGCCATGATTCAGTCTTTTAACTTAAGCAGTTCCTCTTTTGTCTTCTGTTACCTCAGTCTGCTGTTTTTTATTCCTTTTTCTAACCTAGATCAATTCCCTGATCCATCTCAAAGCAGCCCAAAAAAGAGTTTCAGCACCACAGTTCAGAAGTGGAACACTTGTATACGAACTGTTGTGTACAGGAACCATTTCAGTTGATTTTGCTACCATAAGCTTTGCATCTTCAAACCGTTTCCTCCGACTTGATGACTGTATAAACGCATAGGAAAGTAATTGAATGTATTGGAAATGAGAGAAATATAGGGCTGATTTTTTTCAGGAAATCAAGAAATATCACCTTTTGTATACAGATCAAGTGTCATTTTAATGCAAGTTAAATAAATTAGGAAATATTTTTTTTTTTTAAATATTATAGCATTGTTCCAGTGTTACTTGAATGGGCCTTCTAATATTAACAACATAGGTTATTCTAACAGTAGTTTAAAATTAAACTTGCAATGAATGCTTAAGACAGATATATATGTGGTCTGGTCAGAAAGTGATCCTTATGAAGCAAACTGACCAGGTCTTCTGGTGTAAAATGCAGTACTACTGCAGCCAGCAAGGTAGCCAAATTGTATTCTGAGAACATTCCAACATTTTTCTTCTCTTTTAGTTATGTATTTGAGGTGTTTCAGAATTGCAAAATATTTTGGTTGAGCAATAGCTACGTATTTTATTTCATTGTTATTGTTCCATTACATGTCACTGTATCAAAATGACATTAACATCCAATTTATTTCTGTTGGCCAGTTAAGACATCAGAGAAACTATTTCTGTTACTAGATAATTTTTTGTGAATCACATCTTATATTTTTTCCTTTAATCCATGTGTGAGTCATCTGAGAGAGGGAGCTCACTTTCCTAAGCACTTTTTCACAAATGAAAATGTGCCATCTTGATAGCTTTGCAAAACTGATTCAATCCTGAAGTTGAACAAAACATTACAGACCAAACCATTGTCTTCCTCACCTCTTTGATTAACACACATTTCTAAAAATATGGTCTGAAATTGAGCTACTTTTTTTCTTCTTCAGAATAAGTAATGTATATAAACATCAGCTATTTACAGGACTATAAACCTCAGGTCTCTCATGTACACAGACTTTGAAAAAAATATGCCTATATTTTCAGTTGTTGTCCAGGTTTTTCTGTAGCTGCTATCTAGGTTGCTGCCAATGTTTGGTATGAATTAGAATTCCATAGAAATCCATAGCAAAGTGCACTGGTTTTACTATATGCTAATCACTTTTCCCAACACAGTCTTCAGAGTTAATACTAATTTTATTTCTATAATTTGTTTTCCTGCCTGAACCAAACTACCCAATGAACTCATCCTGTCTCCTGGTACTTTCTCATATGTCAGACTAGATCTTTCTAGGGACACACTGCGCCACTGTAGAGGCTGCAGTAAGATGGAGTTGCATGCCCAATCTGTTTCAAGTTTTTGAAATGAAGTCCTTTTTCTTGCCTCTTTGACCTCTTTACCCTGCTCTAACAAAAGTAGGTCTGCAAATGGGAATGACCAAATTTCAGCAGAATTGGTGAGTATGCTGATAGAAAATGGTGGCGGTCTTGGTCTTGTGACTTTTTTTTTTATTTTTTTTTTTTTTTAATAAGAACTGCATGGCAGCGGTGGGGTTTTTTTGGTTTTCTGTTTGTTTTGGTTTGGGTTTTTTTTGTTTTGTTTTGCCTTTTTTTTTAAATCCTAGACTTATTTTTTTTTCCCCATGGGCTTTTAAATTTCTCTCTTACTCTTCTCAGAGTGCTCTTCTGTTTGCTTCGTACTAAGGACTGGTCTTAAGGAATCTTGATGTTGCATGATTATTTGCGGCTTGGCTTTCTCTCTATAGGCTTGTGTTCCATTCAAGCCACTAAACTAACTGGCAGCAAGCTTCTCTCCGGGTTCTCACATACTGCTGGGAGGCAGAAAAACCAGTTTTATCCAGACAGCACTCTGAGGATGAGTTGCATGAAATTACTTATCCAGTCTGCTTGCAAAAAATTTACATTTCTTGTAAACATATACATTGTCTATTATTAAAGGAATTTCTAGGACTTAAAAATGTCTAGGACTTAACCATTTGAGAGAATAGTTTGCTATGTGGCACGACAAACAGTACATCTATTTCAAAAAGTAGTCTTATCATTCTAAAGTACATCCTTAAATGGATGAAGTGGCATATATCTTTTTACCAGAAATCAGAATAAATAGGTTATATTGATCGGTCACCTAGAAATGTAAAATAAAATGTTTACTATAGATACTCTTCAGAGTCTTCATTTTTTTTTTTTTTTACTTCACACTAAATATCATTAAGCTGCTAGTAGCTGCACATCTTGTGTGTGAGAACAGAAGATAACTGCTTTTTCCCATCAGTGAAGGCATTTTTGTTTAATAACAACTTTGATCCTTCTACTGTTGGCAATGGTCATTGAGAAATCCTGACATAAAGAAGGTATCTGCAAGATAAAGTTCTACAAGGGATGATTAGCAGCACTTAAGTTTTCTTTTTGTTGAAAGGAAGAATCCCTGATTGAACAGTGCATTGAATGATATGACAAGCAAGTACTTGATCCCTGTCCAGCTGGAAAGGAATTGTATTCATCAGCAGCTTTTTAGCTAAGGATGTCTTTATATTTTCACTCTTTGTTTGAGTCTCTCCAGATCCTCCCTTTACTTCATGTCAGCACTATATAGTAGGTATGCCAAGTGGTTTTGAAATTTAAATTACAGTCTCTTTTTCAGATGTTATTGGAAAGAACATGTAATTTATAACCACGTGTTAGGAGTACAGGATGTTCATGGTTCACTGCCAATTCTTCTTTTGTAAAGTTAATAAAACTTTCATAAAACACTTATACACTTGTATATTTCATGGTAAAGATTTTTTTATCTCATAGGCTAATGTAAAGATTTATTAAAAACATTTTTTTGTTAAGAGGAGTGTCAATAGTTTGCAGCTGAGTGTAATTTTGAATTCCCAGTAGATGACAGTCTGACTGAAAATGACACTAACAGCTTTGTTGATTTAGCACTAAAAATAAAGGATTCTTTCAAATGATATAAAGCTCTAATACCCTGAGTGTGCTGAAATACACTTGAGACCCTTAAGTAGAGTTTCAGCTAAATGTTTGCCAGTACTACGGATTCCGGTGAACAAGCATTAACATGCTTCCTGGCACTGACCCACTGGGTTCCCACCTCAAAATTAGTGTGAAGGATTGGGAGACTGCACTAAGAACAGAAACTGATACGTCTAAATATGGGAACCATCAGAGCTTTGGATAATGTCATGGAATAGACTTCTAGTAAGACCTTGTGACATCATTGGGACTAAGCTGGTGTTTTTTTCCTCAAAAATTGGGCACTTGAAATATTTAATTCAGTAGCAACCCAAAACTACTACCATCTGATAGCTATGAAGAGGTATGTGAAAAGAGTTGATGGTTTTATGCCAGCTCCTGCAGGATGGTTGTTCACTCTCTTTTTGTGATGTGATAATTGATAGCTTTGCTGGCAATCTTGGCAAAGAAGCTGAGCATTAAATAGCCCAAGAGATGGAACTTTCCTAGTCTCCTAAGTGAGAAACAGACATGTTGGCCAGGCAGCACGGAAGAGTCTACAGTGCTCCTGCTGTCCTGTACTAAACATAAATACTGCAAAAATGTTTCCTCCATCTTAGAGAGGGTTTTATTCAAACTAAGAGTATTTAAAGCTATATTCTCCTCATCTTTGTCTGATTTTAATCTATTTTTCGCTTGTATTCTGGAATAGGTCAAGTAATACAGTGAAAAAATATTTGACACAACTTTACAGACACCTATCCTAAGCATTTGCATCAATGTAAATGGGTAGAAAGCTCTACCCTTCTATAAATAATTGCACAAAGGAAAGTGATGAAGGGACTCTGGTGTAGACATAACACCAGAGCTGGTAACAAGTGAGAGGGAGCACTGATAGATTTGTTACATATAGGATCCAATTTTTTAATGAGAAGTCTGCATAGAAACTACCTCTCACAATCTGGTAGCTTCTACTTAAAAAAAAAAAAAAATAAATCACTATTTACTCTGAGCCTGCCAACATTTGTTATTTCATCCATATGTTGTGACTACTGCAGCACATTTTTGCTGTCTTTAGTGTTTTTCTTAAAACAATTCACTCCCGATACACAAGTGGCTAAACTTGGCGAACAGAAGGGCTGCATTTACAGATCCATAAATGGTAGTAATAATAGTATTTATAAATGGTAGTTTGAGCTGTGAAAACAGTATCACTGAATACTGCAGGAAGCAGCAAGAGATCTAGGAAAAACTAAGGATTTGTTGTATTTTTCCATTTTATCTTGCCTATGTGATAAAGTAGAAATGTAGATCCTTAGAGAATCAATTAGTGTGCATAGGAATAAGGAGGAGGTAATTATATAGAGGGAGTTAAAGACAAAATGGTTGAAAACTTAATGTGTTTATAAGAAAATATTGAGTGACTGCTGGTTCTTGACCTACATCATACAGTGATCACAAATTTTTTAAGGCACATTAAACAAAGTTCATATAATGGAGCAGCTTTTGACTCAGATTGACCTCCCAAAACACTGTGTGGGATGTATATACACAAATGATGAGAAAATAAGCTTTATTTCTCAGTACAGGTTGGCAAAGGGGCTGTTTTGTGCTCTTTTTTTCCCTACAAGCATAGTTTCCAGATTCAGAAAAAAAATTGAGAGGATCTTCTCAGTTGCTATAAGTGTTGCATATTGTCCTTGCAAACTTCACTAATCAAAGAACATCTAAAACAATTTTAGTCCTTTGTAAATGTAGCATAAAATCTCAGAAATCTGAGATGTTTGAAAAGCAATAACTTTTATATTTTTATATATAAATCAGATCAAGAAAAGTGTGCTATTCTTTGCAAGGAGTTCTGTTGTGTTGTGTTGTTTCACTGAAGTAATCCTATCCATTTTGAATATCAAATGAAAAGCATCGCGAATTTCAGGTTATTTCTCCATAAGCAACAATTAGGGTGCAAGGCTTGTTTAGCCCCTTTTCTTGGTGAGGCTTGTAGAAAAAGAAAATACCCTTTGTTAAAAAACCCTTTATCAAAATACTTGAGAAAGTCTGAAAAAAAGAGAGCAGCTTTTAGACACATGAGCTTTTGAAAAGTTTTGTTTTAAATTAATCTTTCCAGATTTGATTGTGAGCTGACCACCGTGTTTTTCCATCTCCACAGTAAATTCTTTTCTTCTCAACTTTCGGTAGGCTAAATGTGTCTGGGGTAATTTTTCAATTTTTGAAACAATCCCATCTACTTTCAGAAACACATTTGCTAGGGAAGTCTTCTGTATTATACGAACATGAATCTTCAGAAGAAATAGGATGACACTGGTACCATTATACTAATCTCTCTTAGTATAATTAGAAAGTAGGCAAAAACTATGTTAAACAACTTGGGAAGATAAACAAGGTATATGGTGGCCTTTAACACCTTCCAATTGGAAAGAAATAGTTTCATTATTTACAGTCATTTTATTCTATGTTAAATTTACAAACATTTACCCATTTTAATACAACATTCTTGAAATATGAAAGTCCTCTAGATAACTATGGGAAATATAGTTGTCTTGGATTATTTTTATTCCGTACATAAGAAAAAAATAAAAGAAAAATGAATATGATTATAAATAGTGATTAGAACTGAGTGAAAAAAAATGTTATTTGTGTTTTTCATTGTAGAATAATCATGAAAGATTAAAAGATGAGAAAAATTTGTATCAACTAGTTTGTCCATGGGATAGATCTGCTTCAATAGTGTCTTGTGAACAACGAAGTATAAGTTATAGCCGAAATTTCACAACTGCTTTCTTAAACTCTACAGAGGAGCAGGCCTTAAGGTGGCGAGAAAAGGTGATACACTGGAGATTTCTCTTTGTGATGTGAACTGACCACTAGCCCATGCACAAGGTGACAAATCTGCCCTCATGCAAAAGACTGCTGCTTGCTGAAGTGGTGGTTTCACTGTTCCTAAGGGGCCAGGTAAGCCAAGTGCTACTCCTGTAATATTCAGTGAAGATTTCTTGTCTTTATCTTGTTCCATTTTCATTGATTGCTGGAGCTCTTTGGATAGGGCATTGATGCTCCTTTCCCCTGACAATGTCTTTTGCAACACCCCTCAGCTGTGGAGAAGGCTGCATGATGTATTATTTTCATGTAGGAGAAGTCTCTTCCCAATTGAGATATTTTTTTCTAAATGAACACTAGACCATTGTCTGCTAACAAAACCAGTAGCACTCTATAAAAACTAAAGGATAAAGCAAACACATTAGGCATAATGCTTTCAATAGTGCAAACTTGTTTGTGCTAGTACAGACATAGTTAAATATTCACCAAATATATCTTAAGGTGTTTTGATTTTTTTTTGTTATAAAATATATGTTAGAAGATTAAAGCATGTACAGAACATTCCTCCCTCTCATTCATGTCAAAATGAAATTGATAATTGCCAGTTTTTAACCAGCTCAAAAGATGCTTTCACAGCCTTCCCTTTGCAGGAGATTACTTATTGTTGCCTTTGATGTTGACATTATTTAATAGAGATCTTTTTTTTCTTTATGAATTGTTTCAACTTGCTCATGCTGTCTTCAATTTAATGAAGCTGTTCAGAAGAAAACTGTAAACAAATGAGATAGGATGGTTTAGGAAGAATGTGAATTGTATTCTTTAGCAAGAATTGTTTATGGGGATGGTTTCATAATATGTAAAACATATGGACCACCAGAAATCTAAATGTCAGACTTTAGGTCTTTGATTTATTATTTCATGTAATTTACATTATATTCACTTTTTTTTCCTCTCTCTTTCTTTGTAACATTTCATACTTGTAGCAATAGATCTGAACAAGATATGCTCCTGGTACTGGATCATACTATTAATTGAAACACATGAAAAATGCTGAATGCAAGGTACCAAATATCACAATTTTAAAGCTTACCAAGGATCTAGAAATATTACACTTGAAAGCGACAATAAAATTTATTTTGCTTTTCTAGTTATTTCCTTAAAAACTGCATTACTGGGCCCATCCACAATACAGTTTTCCTGAGTCTGTTTATACTTGTCTAATATCTGTAAAAGCTGTTTTTTCACCTAATAGTCATTCAGAACCATCAGATTTTGTTGCAAGATAGCCAGAACCAAATTGGTTTTCAATATTCTGTTTTAGCTACTGAAACAATAAATCCACAGTTTTCTGCTCTTTAATTATGAGTGCACAAGTGTGTAAGAATAAACACAGACCATGTTATTGTAAAATGACTGTTTACCACCGTCTTCATTTAACCTTCATATTTTGCATCCTAGTAGAGAAAAACACCACACAACCAGTACAAATTGTAGTCGTGTCAGATGAAGCTTATTTTAATAATGCTAACAAGAACCAGCAAGACTCATATTAGTGGGATTACTTTGCCTCGAAGAGCTTGGTTTCCCCGGAATTTACCTGAATTTTAACATTGGAAAATGAAAACCTGTGTTGCTTAATTTCATCTACACCTGTAGCCATTTTGCCAATTAGCTGTACAAATTCAGATCAGGTGTTGAATTGCTGCCCAACAGGGAAAAGAAAAAACAACAACAGAAAAATCCAGATCCAAACTTCTGGTGAGGAATTGTCATCAGGGAAAACAGGAAAAGAAGAAAGTTGAGCAATCTTTGATCCTGCTTTCAGCAAACTTCTGCTGTACAAGTGAATGGGAGATCAAATGGGAACAGATTTGTGTGCTGTACTGTGCTATAGGAATCCAATATTCCAAGAATCCTATGTAAGTAAAAATAGGAAATCTGCCAAGAACATCATAATTACTTAGAAATTATTACTGAGAAATGCAAAAATGCAGTTTGCGTATTTTCCTGAACTGCTGGACTTCAGCTGAAGATGGCATTGAGCTGTTGTCAGTTGCATCTGTTGAGCAGATTAGACTTTTGAGAGACATGATATACAAGGAGGGCATTGCTAATAATATTTTTCTGGGTGTGGTTTGTGAAATTTACCTCTTCTTGAGTATTTCATAACCAGTGTGGTTTTTGGTCTCTCTATAGCTGTGTTTTAACTTGTTATTATTAATTTTTTCCATTTTAAGAGATTTTTGTAAAGAAATATGTTACAATGGGCATTTGTGTTCTCCTGTGTTATTTTTCAGCAGAATTTAATTCTTTCCTCATTTTTAACTAATCTTTTTCTGAAAGATGAAATTTTGTTGGTTTTAGGATGCATTTCTTTTTCATATGTCTAACTACATCTGCCCTAAGGGGGTCTGTATACATTGTATTCTGGTGTTACAGTAGGATTTTTTCAGATTTGATCTTTTTTTGGTGATAGGAAGTGGAATAATTCATGCCTGTGAATGTAGGCCTGCCACTGACATTCAGGTGATTGTTTCCATTGGCATGAAGCTAGACATATAAAAGCATGTATATGGGGGAAGTACATCTATATGTTGAGGAAGAGTGGGTTTGCACCATTTTCTTAGACCAAAATCAATAGGCAATACAATTTTGGTGTGAAGAGAAAGCCTTAAATAGATTCAAGACACACTATGTCTTAAAGTAGGTGGCTGATAAATGAAAGAGGAGTAACTTAAAGAAGGATGACTTAGCTGAAAGCCTGAAGTAAATGAAACTATAGGGCTGCTTTTTCATTTTGTTTTTTGATTGTGATTTTATTTTGCTAAAGTAAAGAAGCTTTGTTGATTTTAGTTTAACAACTGGCAAAAAGGTTGTGATTTTGCTCCTTAGCACAGTTAACTTGTTCACAAAGCTATTAGTAAGGCCCTTCTATACATGTTGGAATAACACCTGTGACTGCAGCTTTTTTACAGCATCCTCTGAGTGTTGGCATGTTGTCTGTGTGTTCATGTACGTCTGTTAATTGCCAACTGGGGGTAGGAGGGAAAGGAGTAATTCCAATGAAGAGGAACTAAGTCTAAAAGCCTGGTTTAGGTGGCATCCACCCAAGGGCTTCTACTCCTTTTCCTGCTCTCTCCATCCCTATACTTCAATAAAAATTACTTTTTTTAAAAAAATTTTCTATACATTTGAAAAAACCCTAATCATTGAAGCATCTGGATGTGAAGTATTTAGGAACCTAGTCAGCTCCCTTCTTCCTTGTATAATTCTTCATCATTGTCACTCCACCCTACTTGTGCTACCCACCCAGTATTAATTTTGTTCCTTTCATTTGTTCCATACTGCAAATAATATTTTTTAAGCCTCCTGTGACTTCAAATTGTGTATTAAATATACTTTGAAGGGCTTTAAAAGAAATAATTTTCTGTCCCATTTCAAGCTACAAGTTGGTGAGAGTTTTCTTTTTTTTTTCACAGCCATGTTGCTGTAACAGAAAGATATTTTTATACATAAAACTGGAATGCAGGGTGTCTTTGATATAGTGAAATTTCTTCATAAGATGCTACAGTAGATTTCTTAACAGAAGCAAACTTTTTTTAAGTCTAAGCAGGACTCTTGATTCCATTTTTCTTTCGCTAGGTATCTGTCTGTCTTGTTCTTTCAGGCTACCGCTCTTTATGTTGTTTTTCCAATTTTATCTCTTTAATATCTGTTCTCCCTCCTATGATAATTAGCTCCCTTCTCTCTGACTCAGCCCACGAGGCAGCAACAGAGCCTACATCAGTGTTAGGTCAGTTAATAATAATTGCCACCATTTCGCATACTCAAGAAAACAGGCCCATGCAAGTGGCTCTGGCCGATTCGGAGTAGCAAGACAATGGAAAACTAGCTTTTAGCAGTGATTAAAGAGCAGCTTTTGTTCTTGTATAATAGTTTAGGTACTGTTAATTCAAAAAAACAGCTACAGCAGGATTGGGAAATCTACCTGTGCTGTATTTGAAGTGTCTTGTATGGTAGTAAGAGAATAACATTTGTAGAAGGCCCAGCTGCCTGTCAAGAAAGAGAAAGCAGGCTATTACATGCTTAATTCTCATTCCTGCAGCCTATGCTGACTAAAACCTGATCTCTGCTGCTCTGAGCCATCATGTTAGACCATCAGCTGTCATATTGTAGAAAAAAAAATGCAAAATGTTTCTTGTTCCAAACAACGCTGGCAATGTTTTCTAATATTTTTACCGTAGTTCAACATGATAGAATCACTGTAGAATATGAACTATCCATTCACTCTCCAACTGCAGCTGAATATAGTCAAGTTTTCACGGTGTCCTTCTTTGTTATGTGGGTCAGAGTAAGTCTTTTGGTGCTCTTTTGCAACTGTGCTTTGGTGTACCTCAGTGTGAGCCCTGGTATATGAAAATTTCATTGTGGCTTTAAATGTTGTAAAGTTGTTTTTTTCAGCACCAGTGACCAAGAAGAGAAGTGATTGTGTGTGACTTGGACTTATTTCTATTCAGAAATAAACATGTAATTAGGAGATAATTATAGCTATGAAATAATTTGATATAAGGGAGATGTAAATGTAGATTTTGGATTACTTTTGCTACAGGAAAAAAATTTATTTACCTGTGGTTTTGTTCACATTTTAAGAACAGTTATTTCACTTCAGAGCTTGTGATAGGAGGAATTAATTAATTACAGAGCTATCCTTTCTGATGATTTACAGCTTGTTACTTGCTAAAGTTTCTGTGACAGATCTTTATATTCTGGCCTTGTTGATGAAATGTCCAGACAAGATTTCCCTGAGTCATAGGCAACTGTATCAGTCCTGAATACTACCAGAAAGAGCTGGAAAAGTACTTGAGTCTTACCATAGGTATGTTGATAGCCATAGGTATCAACATCAGTATCAAAGAAATACATATGCTGTTTTCTGGAGCAGTACAAGGAAGCATCAGGTCCACCTTCCTGATCGACAAGGCCTTCTGAGCTGCCAGGAGAACTAGACAGCAGGTGTTTCTGTGTAAGTGGTTCTTGGTTCAGAGGAGAGTGGGCAAAATCCCCTTGTTGGACAGGATCCCACTTTCTGAGTTGTTCTTGCCCCTGACAGCTCCTGAAATTAAAGAATTGAACAGTCTAATCCCTCTGCTGAAGATATTTAGGTGCCTTGCTGTCAGTTGAGTGAACAGCCTGAACCTTTGTGTAGCTACCCTCTTCATTTTATCTATGTCTGTCCTTTGAGGGCCACACCTGTAGGCAAATTCTGTCAGAACTGAACCTGGTGCATGTCCAGAACTATCAAACCATTTTCAGAAAATGATATCCAAGGAGCAGAAGGGAAGATATACTTTTTACGCTATCTCTAACTCTCAAAGCATTTTTGTAGCTGTTAGACCCTCTGTTCACTACAGCTATGTAGGCACTTGTGATATGAAATCCAGCTCTTAAACAGTTCAAAGCAGTGGGTATAAAGAAAGGTCAGTGCCCTCAAAACAAAAATGGTGTTCTGTATACAATTTAGTGCCTCTATCTTATTTTAGCCATGCTAAATCATATGATACCAATAATATTGATATAAGAGAGTGTTGGAAATTTTGTACTAAACAGTGCAGAGCTTTTGGGGAAATATGCTGGGAAAACTGAAAGGTTAGTTCAGAAAACCAAATTTTACTACCAACCAAAACCTTACTTTCCCAGCTACACAGATATCTTTACGTTCTTGGCAAAACAATAGAAACTAAGAACGGCAAGAAAGGAAAGGAGGGAGCTCCTAACTCTTTGTAGCTGTTACGTATTGGCCTTCACGTGCTTACAGACACACCTTGGTCATGCCAGACTGGAGCCTATTTCAGCACAAATAACTGTAGCTCTTAAGCTCTCTTGGACTGTGAAAATTCCATTTCTAGAAAATAAAAGAACATATTCACCTGCAAAGTATTTTTCCTAGCGGATAAAATCTTCTGAGTTGTCATGTCAGTGGATTATTACAGCTCCTTTATGAACATGTAAGGAAAGGGGAATAATCCAACTTTTACCAATTTCATTTTGTCTGCACAAGGTTGTGGGGATTTTTGGTGTGGGCTTTTTGCCTTTTTTTTTTTCTTCCCCCCTCCTCACAGCACTACTTTTTTTGTGTGTGTGCGTGCATGCCAGGATTTATGACTGAATAAACCAAATATAGAACAGACCACTTACATAATATTTAACATATGCTATAATGTCAGATGTGAGTTAATTTTAGAAAGAGTAATGGAGAGAACCAGACAAAATGGATCATCGCTCTTCCCTGAATGTGATTAAGCAAAGAGGAAGGATTCTATCCCACCCCACCCATGTATTCAGTATAAATTTCCTGCAAGTCCTCTAGCAGAGGAACATAAAACTGACTTCCAAGTGAATGTAGACAGATGTTGGGTGGTCCTATTTTGCACATGATTACTCAGTTGCTCTTCTATAGGAGCACACTAGTTTCCAACCAAGTAAAAAGCATGAAAATATATATTCTACATCATATTTTCCAATCTCAAGGTAATGTATTCTCTTAAGGAACAAAATTCAGATAAAAGATGATTCAGTCATTAGTGGACCATTAAAAAATTAGATTGAACCCCATTTGTTACTGAATTCTGAAGCAGCATGGGTGTTGCACTGCAAACTATTAAGGCTCTTCATATGTGTAATATATGTCATGATGATGTCTTTAAATCACTACTCGTGCGAAAGAAAAACTGTTTTGAAAATATGGAAAATCCATGTCTGTAGAGAAGCAACTAAGATTCTGAACCATTCACTTCCTACATACATGAATGGCAACTGATGTATGAAGTCTTATGTTAATAGATGCTCAGCACTGTGCCTCATGTGTCTGAAGTTAAAATGCCAAGGCCTGGCATTTGGCAGCTTAGACTGAATCTGAAACACACTATGCTGTGCAAAATGGTGAGACAGGAACACATTATAAAGCCTGTTGATTGTTTTCTTTTGGTATGTGAAGAGCAGAGTGGTTGCACTTGACAATATCTGATAAATTGTGTCTGATGAAAGATGGATGCAAAGTAAAATATTATGAATGTGCCCCTTCTGGACCAAGGGTATTTTATGTGGCTCACAATTAGTTCTAATGGATTGTGATAAATCTACTTAAGGAAATAAGCATGCAGGTTCCTCTTATTTAGGAAACAGTTGTGAGAAACCCATAGCAGTAGTTTGGGGGAAGAAGTGGGAAGCCCAGAAAGCTCTCTTTATATTCCACTTAATTATTTTCTTACTCTTGTGTTATAATTTTTTACCAGTTATTTCATGTTTTTTCTTCACCTCACACTAGTTCTCATGATATCTGCAACTTCTTCACTTAAAATACTCGTAAACCAATAATTATTCCCATAGCTCTTTGTTTTAAGCAAAATCATCTTAGGTCCATCTTGTGTAAGTTTTGGTTCAATGACACAGTAAGTAAAGGACAATCTAGGGAGGCGAGTTAAGGAAAGAATAAGACATAATATCTGATATGAAATAATTTCAGTTTGGAAGTTCTGTAGAAGGCAATTTTATTTAAGATATAACAGTGTAATAGATGTCTGTTGAAGCTCTTCAAATATGTGAATATACTTCAGGTAATCCCCCAAGTCCTCATTCAACTTGCTTAGGTTTCTGTTTTGATTTAGTGACAAAACTTCAATAATTATAAATGTAGATCCATGTGGAAACTCAAAGATTCATTTTCACTTCCGTTTCCTTCTTTTGAAAACAAAACCAAACAAAACCCCCTGAAACTTCAGAGAATGTTGGAATTTCACCTATGAGAGGTTGAGACAACTTCTTTCTTAAACTCTGACAGATGAAAATTACTGAGAATTCTGGCCTGTCTACAGATAGACAGAAACTGTATGTTGAAAGATGTTACTAGGATTTCATCTCTCTTCTCTTCTACTCATACTTTACTGCAGTCATGGTACAAGCTGAACTTCTTGTAAGGAAAAGTATGCACACAGTTGAAAGGTTATCAGTTGTTCCACATTCTTATGTACTGTGTTAAGCTTAGAAGAACACTCTTTAATCACATTATCGGAAATTAAGCATCTCCTTTTGTAAAGCTGTTGTTTGGTGATAGGGTTTTGCACATCCTTCCTGTAGGCAGGTTCAGGGGAAAGTGTCAGAAGTGAAAGCCTGTGCTACCAGCGGTAGGGAAACAACATTTTTGTCCCACAGTGGAGCTGGGTTTTGTGGATGTTGAACTCCTAAAATGTTTGTGGCCAGCATTCATCATGACCTAACTCTGTGGTAGTCCAAGTCCTGCATAATGGCTGGAGAACCCTTATGGAAATGCTGGCTCACTGTAGGATAACTCATTTTGGTTAAACGAGGTTGCAGACTACAAGCTTAATTTTAGGTTATCTTGATGATAAAATTATATGTCATAAACCAAAGGGAGAAGTTTAGTTTGACCTTCCATAATAAAAGATTGGGGAGTGATGGGAGAAGTGTGTGTGTGGGGGTATGTATTAGCTTGAAAACCCAAATAATTTTTTATTCTAAATGTTGTCTGATTCCACACTGCAAATAACAGAAACCAATCAACCAACCAAAGCCCCAATAGAAAAGAAAAGAACAAAACCACCTCCAATATTTTATGGTAAATTAAGTCTATAATGCCCTCTGGGCACAGTTCTGAGAAAGCAGTTAGTATTATTGTATTCCAGGTTCTAATTTGATTAATGATTTTTTTTATATTCAGAATATCTTATTTTACTGTATTGCTGATAATGAATAAAAGTGACCAGGAAAAAAAAATCTTGCTTTTAATTTATAGTCACAGCATCTGAAAAACAACTGTAATTTGTAGCATGTGTGGCTGAACAGGTAAACAAAAGAAAACTCAAATTTTGTAATAAATGCTGATTAAATAGGTTCCCTGCACACAAACACAGTTATCTGCTTATTCTTAAGTCAAACCCTTTGCTTTGGGTATTTCTAGTAGTAATTTTTTAGAAAGTAGAAAAGTATGTTCAAGTTCTGTAGAAGACCCTGGCAGAAACTCCAGTAACTGCTTTATCCTGTTATTCTGTATTTAGTAGGAGCTGACCTGTGGATTTGAGATCAAGCTTTACATGCAGAGGTAGCTCTTAATCATATTAAAACACTGTCCGCTTCAGTCTATTAAAGCAAAAGTATTCAAAGCCTTGTTTTAGTTCTCTCCAAAGTCATTGATAATATTTAAAGGTAAATTAGGTAGAGAGTCCACTGTGAGATATCACTACAATATTGATACAAGGTTTGATGGTAAAATTCTCCTTTGACTGTGATTATAGAATGGCTTTAAAAGTCTGAACATAGTCAGAGATTCCTGACTGTCAGTGATGTCACAGCCATGTCTATAATGCCCTTTAAGTGCAGGACTCTGCCTCTCTCACTCCCTCTTTCTCCCTCTCTCTATTATGAAATTCTATTTCATAATAGCAAAAAGACATTTACAGGAAAGTCTTCAGCTTCTTGCCTTATCACACTACTCTAGGCTTATAATAATCCTCAGAAAATGCTCTACCTGTCATGCCTTATTGCTTAAATATAGGTCAGAAAAATCTGCCCTACTAGACAGGGTGGCGTAAGAGTTACATTCGAATGGGAAAAGTCTAACTTTTCCCTGAGGGCAGGGAATAGTCTAACTATATTCTCAACTTCCAAGCCATCCGGATCCAGCATCATTGAACTCCAGTTAGAGTTCAGAAACATGGATGCAGGGAAGGAATGGTCTCTCTTGTCTAAATATTGATCAAACGACACAAAAGGCATTAATCGTGGGAAAGGCCCATATAACAGCAAAGCCGATGGTTCAAGACAAACTTGCTGCACCCTTCCATCATTTAAGTAAATCCTTTGGAGTGTCTTGGACTTCCTTTCCTTTTTTTCTTTTTTTTTTTTTTTTTGTTTGTTTTGGTGTTTTTTGTTTTGGTTTGGGGTTTTTGGTTTGGTTTTTTTTTTTGTTTGTTTTTTTTATGTATTAGATCAAGGTGTTATATTGGTTCTTAGGACATCTTTGTTCTCAAATTGTACCTCAAATTTACAGGTTTGTACCTGTGCTTTAAAGATTAGTAACCAAGGAATGGATTCACTGCATATGATGATGGGATAAAAAGGCAAAGGAAGGAGGAAGCACAGGATGAAAATGCCTTCAGACAAATAAACTGACCAGAGAAATAATTCTCTGGGTGTACTGGCTTGCCCCTCCATGTTATTCTTACCTTTGAAGGAGATGCATGTGAGAGGATTCTGTTTGGAGACTGTGGCTAAAAAGAGGGCAGACTGCAATGAAGGACACTTGCTGCTGAAGGGCCTTCAGACTTACATGGTTTAACAGGCTCTGGATCAGACTCTTAGTCAGTGTAAATGACTGTAGCTGATGTCTAAGGCTGCAGAGAGCTTTCATTTCAAACACAGTCTTGTAAAAAAACAAAGTGTTTGGGCAAAATTTACCTGGGTGAACCTTTGCTAATAGTCTCAGCCCTACCCTATTTATTTGGTAGTTATGATTTTAGTTGGCTACTTAATAAAAATAAAAGTCTTTAAGTAGCTAAATCAAGGGAGAAGTGGACAGTCTTATTTTCTTTTAAGAAGCCATATTGCTTATTTCAAGCAAAGCTGGTAATATTCCAATGTTCTTTTGATAAGCATATTAACCGAGACCAAAGACCATGGGAACAAAAAGAAAATGGCATTGTGGGTTATGCAAGTAAGCATTTTTGTTTTCATTTCTGTGCAAGACAAGTGGTATTGCAGGATGATACAGACCAGAACTCATTGTTAATGCATTTTTGCTAGGAAGTTCTCAGAAAACAAGGGGTCTCTGGAAAATAAGCTTTCAGACAAGGTCAAGGGTAACAAAATTCTTCTCGACACTATTCTTCAGGCTAGCAGTCTAGTCTGTATTTTTCTCATACACTGGCTGGAAACATTAAAAATAAGAGTTTAAATATCTCAGTTGAAATTTACTGCAAAATGAAAAGTATACTGTCAACTCTGTTAAAAGAACTTGCAGGTATTCTCTCTGCCCTTTAGCCTGTGTGGCACTTTCTGCTGATTTATGGTGATTTTTCTATTGTGAAAAAAGGTTCACTCGTTGCTTTTTGGAAGCTCTACTAAAAATTGAGAAATGGAGAGCACACTTGTGCAGTGCTACACAGAGAGTATCTAGTGAAATAAATTTAAATCAAACAGCTGCCAAATATACAAAGTAAACAAAATACGTATGTGGTTTCCCAGGAAAAAACCTTTAATTTATATTTACTAAAATGCTGCTTAGGAGAACAGAAAAAACAATCTATTATATATCTATGTACAAGCTGTTCTAAGTTGATCATATTCCTTTAATTAAGGCATTTATGAGCTAGGCCATTTTCATCATAACAAATCTTCTGTGTTTTTCTAAGTCAGAATCTTTTGAAAGATAGGAGAGCCTAAGAAAAATGGAAGCTATTAAGACTAACACATTCATATTTAACAAATAGGTATTTTGCATAAGCAATAAATCTCCTAGAATTTATCACAACATGTTATTTCCTGCAAATGGTCCTATAAAGTAGACCTTTTCTTTTTGTCCCTCCTTTAAGATGACTGTCTTCAGCTGTGTCTTTGGGAGAACTGTTCACCGTTCTTTTGTCAGTGAGCTTTTAATTTAAAGGCAAAATTCTGGGGTTTTAGATAAGAAGCATAGCTACAACAAAATTACAGTGTTTTCTTTAAGATTATAGAAAATGGAGTTCATGGTGTAAAATTTATAGGATTAGCTACTGCATATTAAATTAAAAATGGATTCTTTGTTCTATGTTTTAGACTATTTTGTTTTGTTCTCTCTAAATCGATGTTGTTCAAACTTTTAAAGTAATTTATTTTTATATCTTTACCTTGAAAACAAAATCAGCCCCTCCCTCTGAAATATGTCATGGTTGTACCACTCTGTACTCGGGGTTTCTCTTTCAAGTGCATGTCAGTAAGTAGTGTTCTCCTGACAGATAATTCTGTCCACAACTGTCCTTCAAAGTTGCTGACAGTCACTTTTAATTAAAAGAAAACTTTCTGCACCAATGGTGCTCTCTTGCAAACTGCCTTATATTTTTTTATTCAAGTAAGGTTGCAGCCAGTAGCCACAGAGTTGGAGATTTCTGACAGCTAAGATGTCTTTATTCCACTTTTTATTGACCCTTTGAAGAAAAGAGAAACAAACAAGAAAAAAGAATGCATACATAAAGTTAACCTCATTTGAACCTTTAAATGCAAATATGTGTGGATCATTCTTATATGACTATTTAATAAAGAAGTTGTAAAGAAGAATTAAACAGATTTATCTAAATAATAGACCAGTTATGTAAACCTTACCACAGTCATCTTCATCAAAGGTGTGTGACTGCTTTACTTTCAGATCACTACCTTGAAGATTTGTTGCATATTAAAACAGTGTTGTTCCAAGAGCATGACTTTCAGATTTCAGGCCAGAACACACTTTTTTTATTAGGCACCCTCTGCAGAGAGCCCTACTTACATTACCATTACAGATATCTTCCATTATAATTCAAATCATAATCAATGTAATTTATACGGTTGTATCTTTGTTTTGGTAGGGCTGAGACACTCTTCCTGGGAATGATCTTGAATGTAACCATGTCACAAAGGTTTCTGCTTGAATCACTACTATGCAGTGCAATTCTATTCTTATAATGTGCACAACCCTTCTTTACTTGTCACCTGAGTTAAACTCAAAGGGACATGCTCTATTTGAACACTTATGTCTGAGAGGGTCCTCTCTTTCACATATTGGTCACAAAAATTATTGTATGGAAATAGCTTCCTCAAGTGCTGGTTACAGAGTACATGGAATGAGAGGGATGGTACCTGCAACATTTAAGGTGTAAGCAGCACCTTTTTACCTGTACTGTTAGAAACTCGTTGTGCTGGTTGAATCTTTGCCTCCTCCCATTCCAGTGGACTCTCTAAAACATTTCCTAATGTTTCATCCCTTTTTGGTCTCTTCCTTCATGTTGTCCTGGGATTGACTGAAGGTATTCTTTCCCTTCCCCTTTGAAAGAGTAGCAGGAGATGGAAAAACTTAGCTGTAGTATCTTCTGTGAAGGGATTATGGGATGATATTTACTCACTAAAGTAGGTGACATGTATTGTTTGGGTATGTGCTTGCTCTCAGAATTGTTCTTCCTGAGTCTGCTATTGTCGTCCCATTTCTTCAGGCTGACAGTGTTTGAAATGGCAGAGGGCATGTTGTGTGTGTCAGTCTCTGAACTAAATGCCCATTAGGGTTTGAGGATACTAGTGTGAATCTTGGCTTTGGGTCTTGCTGTTGCTTCCTGTTTTCTGTCCCTTACAAGAAGTCAGAGTATATGACTTGTCATCCTTTTAAAAAAAAAAAAATAAGGGGAAAAAGAAAGGGAGAGGGTTGTTTTTTCAGGTTCTATGAAATGTTCACAGCACAGCCCCATGAGTTGTCAACACAATGACACTGGTAACAAATTTTGCCAAGAGACAGGGAAAAAGCTCAGAGGTTTTAAACCAGCATTGCTACTGAACATTCTGTGTCATCAAACCATGATATAAATTTTAATGTGTTCTTTGGAGAGAGAAACGCTACTGTTAACATCTCTATAGATTTAACTTTGCATGGATCCTTCTGCTGAAATACCTATGAAATCCAGTTCTGAATATTTCTTGTATCTGTGTCTTCTCTTGTTCACAAAGACAGCAGCTCTTTTTTTCAAAATACCAGTCTTCATTTTTGCTTAAGAAAGCTACTTGCATAAGAATCTCACTCATTCAGAAATGGTGTGGTTATGGGCACTGTCTCAAGCAGTTTCCCCTGCTAAAAAATTCAGGAAGTCATGCAGTAAAAGTTAACACAACATATGAATTTTGGTTAGCAGAAATACACCCCTAACTTTTCTTACTTTAAACTGCCAACAGTTTAAAAGAAAAGAAAAAAAAAGTAAAAGATATTTGCATGTAATCATTAACATTTTTGTTTTCATTTGCCACTGAAAAGGATTCAGGAAAGAAATTATGGATAGATCTGACCAAAGGACGAAAATCTAATTTTGTGGCAACATCTGAAGTTTCAGCGCATATGTTCTTCGATGGAATGAAATCAAATCTACTGAACACATTTTGAAAAATATTGAATTGAGTTAAAGTAGAAAGGTCCTTGTATGGATTAGGATGTCTGAAGACCCCTTTCTTTACTTGCCACACAAAATTTTCTTGTCAAACCAGAAGGATCACTACATTCTAAATTTGATGTAACAACCTTTTCAAAACCTACTCTTTCTTCGAAGTCGAAAATGCCTCGATTGCTTTTAATACTAAGACACAATGAGTAATTCTTCCAGTTCAGGCTATAATTTACTGTAGTTTTCACTGCAGCTAAATTGCGTAAAGTTTTGGTTTTGTTCCCACAACAGTTTTCACATCACATTCTAGTCTGAGGACATCATATGTGTTTAGCATATATACATAGCAACGTGCACATATTCCACACAAAGTGTCTTTGGTTCCAAGACCTGATATAGGACAGAACATCTGCAACAGCACTGCCGTTGCTATTTCTACATGTCATATTTATACTAAGTAGAGAAATACCGATTGAAGGACTCCCTAAATTGGGCTTTTCGGTTTCTTTTTTTTTTTTTCCCTGTAAAAATAGGAATGATAACTCTAATCATAAACGGAGGAGCAGATCACATTCCTTAATGAAAATTTGTAGCTTTTAACATGATGCCCTGTAACATTTCTTTCATGAACAGCCATGAATCAAGGGAATAGGAAAGAAAAGGCTCTAAAAGTCCATACATAACCATACTGTCCTTTGGTACTTAAGGTGATGAATGTTAAGAGAGCATGTTTTTCATATAGAAGTTTCAGAGAGATTTCTGAAAGGTGTATTTCTTTAAATCTGATTAATGAAAGAAGAGTAGTTTTCGAAAAACTAGATTATGGTATACATTGCTCCGGCTACTCGTATGCACTATGTTTTTAAGCTATTGAGTAGTGAGAGCTCTCAGTATATGCAAAAAAAATGGAAAAGTGGACCTGATAGAGTGTTCTGGAGCTGTCCTGTCCCTTGATATTAGGAATGTTGAGGTTGATCTTTTATTAAGAGAAATTATTTTGGAGATGCAGAATAACATGTGGAAACTTAAGTTATAGTGGCATTTTATTACTAAGACCTATTAGGTATATTCTTTTTTGTCCAGAACTCAGGACAGTTGTAACTGTTCTGATATGCCTGTTTCCCATCATGGTTTATTTTAGAAAGTAAAATTATTTGTCTAGTAAAATATGTTTTTTTCGAGAATACATGTAGCATTCTTTGCTAGCAAATAGCTGCTGATGCCCACCCTTGAGGACAGTTTGGAGCCTGTGAAGAGCCTCAGGCTCAGAGAATTTATAAATAACCTTTGTTATACTGACTTGTATGACTTCATACTGCTATATGTCATTGGAAGGTAGCATATAATTTTGAAGTTTCATTTCCTTTCAATTAGCAGCTGATTACATTTGATGAGTTACAACATTGTTTCCCCTGTGCCGATTATGAGTCAACACAGTCAATGAGTTGTTAAATCTTTCCATGTACAGAAACAATAGGAAGTGATTAAAGTGGGACCAATCTGGTCATTACCAAGGAACCTCCCTTATCATTAGAAAGTAAGAGAAATGAATAGCTTGGTATTAACCAGGCTAGATAGACAATTCACTTAAATAGCATCATGTAACAGGAGCCATTTTCCTGAAAACCGATCTTGAAGGCCATAAAAAAAGTTTAATGGAGTAGATTGGTATTGGTAATAGGTATTTTCTGTCTCTTTTTTTTCCATCAGTAGCATGCATTCTGTCTGTAAATGTGAATGTTCCATGCATATATGTTTTGCTGTCCAAATATTGAAATGGGACTATATGATATTTAAATAATCTGAATTTGTGTCTGAAAGGGTCTTTGCCCTGGTAGTATAGATTACTCTTGTAATTAATATTACTGGTAAGAACATTTCAGTGACATATGGTGTAGGCAAAGGAGTTCTGCTGTGAGCAGATCATTATCACTGAACTAAACCTTTTTTAGTCTTTATAAAAGGATTTTCTTGTAGTTTGGGCACAGACCACGGGTTAAAGAAATTTAGCTTCAGATTTCCTGTCTCAGAACCTTATATTTCTTTACAATGATCTTTTCTCTACTTAGCCTTTTGGTTTTCGAGATTGCAAGATCGGTGACTCTTTATTTTACTGAACCCTGTCATGGGGAAGTCTGGGATCAGTGCCCGTACAGAGCAGAGATATAGGTACCAAGATGGGAAGAATAATGCAATACTTTTCTCCCTTTTCAACTCAGAGAGATATAGGGAGGGACAGTTGTATTTTTAGATGGAAAAAAAGTGGTTGTTCTTAAGTGTCCTGGGGTTATGATGTTGCTATGGTTATTTTTTAAATTAATTTCTTAGATTTGAAATTACATAGTTTTCCAATCAATAAGGAAAGAATGAGAGGTGGAAAGGAGACGGTTTCACAGTTCAAGTCCTCTTGAGTCACAGTCTCTGGTTTAGTGAAAGCAAAGGGCCATATTTTGCCTTTAAATCACAAAATGTGTGATGGAAAAGAGAGTATCATGGTGAGTAGTCTGTCATGGGGAGGTGAGCAATATGACATAATTTCCATCCTATTCTATGCTGTGAAAACTGCCTATGCAGCACTGTGTTCAACAGCATGTGGCTGGACTGGGATGGCTATGGTTAAAGGACTGTTGCTGCTTTTTGTAACAGTCTCTTCCTTTTATCATCCAGTAAAAATTCATACAGTGATCTTTTCGTAGGTTCTTCTCAACATTTTCAGTTCCACTTGCAGCCACCATACTTTATAAAGAAATTTTCCTCCAGCCATAATTTTACTGCTCTTAATGACATGTTCTTTTAGAAAGATGAACAGCTATTTAGAAAAAAAGGTTGGCTCAGGATGGTTAGATTGGATTTCATCTCTTCTGTCTCTATTGTTTGAATTTTTAGAATTATTTGTTTTAATTCCACATCTGGGAAAAATTCTACAGTTTATTTATAAAAATGTCAGATGAAACAATCAGTGTGATCCTTTCTAGATTTAGGAGTCTAGAGATATACAGTAACTGACTGGGATTTACTTTAAGTGATTCCTTGTTTAGGTTGTCTGCTAATATAAAACATAATAACTGGGATGATTCTACTTCAAGAAACATGCCACATGCCCATCTTAAGACTGCTAGGCAGATAGTAGCGGTAGCAGAGAAGATTAAGGAAAAAATTATTTCCAACAACCAAGAAACTCATTGTATAAAATCCTATGTTTCTCCTGGACCAGAAAAATGCTTGTCTGTTTAGTCTAGTGTTTGCATAGGATCTCAACCCCATCAGAATGTGTCTTTAAAGGTTAACTATACTGATTAGCATGGACTGAAAATATGCTAAAAATTAAGTACATGCTTAGTAATCTTTGGCCTAAGATCTTTGGCCTAGAGCTTTGGCCTAGAGCTTTGCAGGAGCTCTATTTCAGAGTTTAAACTCTAAACCTCTGATTTTGATGGGTTTTAAATGAAAATTTAACATCAGGCAGTTCCTCCATCTGCTGTTATATTTCTAAGAACTCAGACATGGAACAAGTCACATGAAAAAAGTCCCTTACTGTTAGAGTATTTAATAGAAATTATAGATTAAAGTGTCTGCTCAATCATGAACTCCATGCTTCTACTAGTACATACTTGCCTTTGGTTTGCATACATATTCTTTCTCATAGAATGCAAGTTAAATAACAGGTACTTTTTTTTTTTTTTTAAGAGCAGCCTAACACATCTAATTTCTGCAATTTCTACCTATGGTTTTCCTCTTAAAGGTAATTTGTTTCCTTTCGAGTAATTACAAATTGTACATTTCCAGTCACATTATGCCAACATCAAGACTGATAACTAACTAGTTTGATTCCACTTTTATCAACATTTTATGAAAATTAGAAGTGAAAACATCACGCTGAGGCCTTTAGAGTTGCTTTAAGTTGTTTTGAATAAATAGCAGGGTCTCTTATAGCTCTAATGATAAGAACAGCTAAAACGATTCCACTGCAAGGTGTAATGCATCTCTATGCTTTCTAAGAACCCTGGAAACCTGTTTGTCCTGTTTGTTTTACTTCTACAGCGTGGAGGCTTTCTTAGAGATGTGCATGAGTGTTATTTTAGATTCTTGAATAGTTTAAGCTTTACTGCATTGAAATAACATTTCTCCAGCTAGTGTTTGAAAACAATCCCATTTGGGGAGAAATGTTTCAGTTTGATTTGGCAAATATTGTCTATTCACAATAATTTAGAAAAATTATTTTTACTGTCTTTTTATCTCCATATGAATTGGATATTTATTATTAAAAGGACCCCGTTTGAGTTTGTTTCAGTTTTTTGTTTGTTTATTTGTTTTTTTAAAGACAGTGAAGACCGATGGTACCTCTTCATCAGAAACTCATAGATTATTTTGACCTAACTTTTATATAGTGTGAAGATTCCTAAGTTGCTCTGCTCAAAAGCAGTTTCAAAGATCATGCCTGAAGTAACCAAAATTTCAAATTACATTTTTCTCTTTGAGAGAGGGAGAAGGTGAAAGAAGCACTGGTAAATGTCTTGATAATGTTTTGAAATTTAAAACCAAAAAACAGAAGAAACAGTGACAATCTGTATTTTCACTCAGATTCATACTAGCTTTCTTTTATAACATCTCTCTTCTACAGACTTTAAAGCACATTGCCAAATGCTAATTTTGAACACTTACCACACAGTATTCATCTGCCCCTTTTCCAGATATTAGGCCAATAAATTCCCCAAAGAAAGCCCAGGATACAATAGCAGCTCTGTGATTTCCAGAGACCCAGACTCTACAGTGCCCTGATAGAAGTGTAATAAGCTTTCCCTATACATCTATTGTAAGACTGTCTCAAAGCATTTTCTAAACTGTAAAGAAATAAGTGCAATTGCTGCCTTCAGCAAGACTAGGATTTTTTCTTTTTTTTTTTTTTTTCTTGGAACATAAACCCAGAAATCTAGCACCCATCTGCAAATTCTTCTAGGAATCTCAGGCAAATTGTCCAGTAATTCAAGATAATTGACTGGAACAGGAAAAAGAAAAAAAGGTGTTCTTGATGCTCAGCTTTATTCCTGAAAACAGTGCCAGGCTTTCCTCCAATATCAGACTTTTGCTTGGGTAGTCACTAAATAGTTTTTATATTTCTTTGGTGACATACTGGTTTTTTATATATGTACTCAAATAAGGCATGTGAAAGATGCAAACTTAGAAAGAAGATAATTAGAATTAACAGATGAAGAGAGTCTGAGAGATGCACAAATGTAGTGTCTTTGCCAATAAATCACCAACAGGAATGATTAAACAAGAAAATATAGTATATACCTATTTTCCAGTTCTCTGATAAGCAATATGGTGGGAATAATTCTTTGGCTCTCAAGTTACATTCCATGTTAGTGGGTTAGTAATGGGTCACACATGACTGATTTAACAGAATAAAGGCTAAGATTAGATTACTCTTTTTAATAAAGTGAGCATACTTTAGACGAGCATGTTTTGTCTATTCATCAAAATTATGCATGTGGTGCCAGGCATCCTCTTCTTTTAAATGCACCTCATTGAAAATACAGCAAGTTAAACACAAACCATCTAAGCATGTGGAAGCATATTGGAGCTACTGTGGTTTTTTATATGCCATGAGGAAAGCAGAAGTGCTGCACATGAAGCCGGCTTCTAGATACCAGTTTCAAATACCAAACTAGTGCCTGCAATATTTTCTAATGTATATAAAAAATGGAATGCACAATATATATATATTCAAGTAGTCAATAGAAAGGAAGGAAAAAACCAGTTTCTAAGCATAACAGATGAGTCTTTGAGGCTGAGACATAAAACTGATTGTCAGAAGATCTGATTTCTGTTTTTTTTGTGTGAATTTTTGTTTGCTTGGTTTGTTTTTGGGGTTTTGTTTGTTTGTTTGTTTTTGGGTTTTTTTTTTGTTGTTGTTGTTTGGTTTGGTTTGGTTTTATCTGACACAATACTTCTGGTCAGCTGCTAGCTATACCCCAAGATTCTCAAGCAGTTACCAATTGCATTTTATTATCTCTACAAAAGGTCAAAAATTCTTCAGGAAATCTAACTGCTATGATAATGTGTGAATTTTGCAATTTTCAGATATTTGGGAAAGGATAAAACTTAAAAATGAGAATGGCAGCTTGTCTGTGAGGCAATGTATGTATTGCCCTTCAATCACCTATGAAATGTGCTTTTTGCCACTTAACCTTCAATTCATATTTACATGCAGAGTTACAGAAGAGTTGAGGTTGGAAGCAACAGTTGAAGGTCTTCTTGCCCAACCTCGTGTTAGAGCAGTCACCTAGGGCAGCCTGTAAGGAATCAGATCCAGACAACTTTTGCATATCCCCAAGGATGAATACTGCACAGCCTCTCTGGCAACCTGTGCTGATGTTCGTTCACCTTCACATAGAGGAACTAACCTATTTTCTAGTGCCCATTTGCAAAGTGAAATCTAAAAGTGTTTAAAATCTATGGGTAAAGAAGTTTTGACCATACTAGCAGAGGGAAACCCTATTTAGTTCTTTTATTGCCCTTTAGAAGTAGTGAATCACTGAGGGATGCCATTTTATGACCTGTTGTATAGAATGTGTTGCATGGTGCTTTCCATGAGGTCTAGGGGGAATAAAAAAAAAACTTACTCCTTGACACACACTGATCAAGACCAGTGGTTTGGAAACTCTGCCTACTTTTATAAAAGCCGCAGTGGGCTGTGTTGGAGGGTTAGGTTCAAGATATGGCAGTTTAGCAGGTAGAACCCTTGAGGGTATGGATAAGAAGGCAATGAGGACCCACCAACAGCTGGAATTAGTCTGGAAGGGAGGAAAGTTAACAGCAACCTTCAAAATAAGTTGGAACAATCAAAGAATTGATTGAATGAAATGAAAGAATGATGACCTGGTCTGTATGACATATTGCTGGGTAATGTTGCCAGATGAGTTAATAAAGCCATTGCTTAATTAAACCACATCCTTTGCTTCATGTGTTCCTGCACAGTCAAGCTGTGTGCTTTCTGGCTTGTATGGTATCATCAATAATACAGATTCGACAACTAGATCATCTGTTGGTGGTGCAGGAGTTAAAATAGAATACAGCTCACTTCCTCTTAGCTGTATTTGGCTGTACAGAGCTAACAGGAGTGAAAAATGGTAACAATTTATTTTTATCACTTAAGTGAGTACATTTGGACTGACTACATATGGAAAACAGATCTACTGAATAAGACTTTTGCCTAGTAACTTTTTCTGACTGTAGCCACATTTAATAATTGTGGTTGAAATGCTGGCTTTACATTTAAAAAAATGTTGACAGAGTATCTTTCACAAATAGGAACATGCTCACATGATTCTAAACATATGCTACACTCCTTTCCCACATCTACATCTGTTTCTTTAATTGATATTGTATTTTAATTATTTTAGCTTATAAATACACACTAGGGCTGATAAACACGATTTCTATCAGATGGATCTGGAAGGAAAACTGTTACCACAGTTTCTATTTTTTTTTTTCTTTTTGTAAAATATTTGTTTCCTGTGGTACTTTCTTAAGCCTTCAAAACTTTGTAATGTAAATGTAATGTAAATACTTCTCTCGTATAAAAGTAGGGCAAGGTGCAGAGTGCTTAAATCTTAAATAGTGATATAAAAAGAAAATAAAAGAATGCCCATAGTAGGCGAGTATGTGCTACTGTGCAGTGCACTGACTTTTGCTCAGAAAGAAACAAATTCTGATGTTATAGGAAAGCTAAGTCACGAGTTAATTTCAGTGAATTGCAGAAGGAACACAGCAGCAATGACACATTCCATAGTGTTCTAGCCCTTCTTTATCTCAAGACATATTTGAAACAATCTTCAATCAGAAAAAAACAATCACTAAACATACTAAACCAAACCCTGCCAGTACTGACGGGTGAGTGTCTCTATCTGAAGACCTCTATTTCTTAAGTTTATTTGTTTACATAGTTCCCAGTTCCCTTTCTTTCTCAATTAAATTCATGGTAGATAAATTAGAGCTTATTTTCTTTTTTTCAAACAGAGGCAAAGGATTAGTTATTATACCAAATATGGGTCAGAATGGTAAGTGATGTTCCACCCAGTCTGGTGCTGATATTCCTAGAGGATTCTTTCTGTGTTGGTCTTATCAGTCAACTCTTTACTTCTATTTACTTTAGCAGTTGCTTTAAAAATTCATTCCAACATCTGACTAAAATCAAGAGAGGGAAGTAAATGTATCTGCTCTATCTCATTAGTTAACAGAGACATACAAAGATTTGATTTTGGTAAGACAATATTCTATAATTAAGCAAAGACCATCATCAGTTCTCTACCAGAGTGACCTCGGAGGTTGAAATAAGTTTTGCGTTGAAACATAATTCAGATAAGATGAACATTTAGGACCTTTTTTTTTTTTCTGGTGTCTCTGCCAGGACCTGTGAACTCTCACAGCATTAGCAAATTTTCCCTATTTATGCAGATGCCTTTTATATTTTAATTTAAAAAGCAGCTTCTTCTTTATCCTCAGTTGTTGCTTTAATATTGGTACCGAAAGCCATGTAATATTTTTGTTTTAACTTGTTTAATGACTGATTAGTTTTGGCATCTTAAAGGAAACAAAATATCCTGGCACAAGAATATGTTGAGAATAGCAGATTGCCTGTATTCCCACACTGGATGAGAAAGGCTGGCATATCATGGCAGAAAGACATGAAGAAAAAAACCACCCATGTTATAAATTATATCTCATGGATTAAGAAACAACTAATGATATAAATTATAACTATTGAATCTAAATGGGGAATGTAAAATAAATTGTACTTTTAAAGGCCCCAAATCAGGCTTACAGCTGATGTCAGTTCCCTTGGGAATCACAGACTTCATCTTTGCTGAAAATAGGTGACTCCAGGCATTCTTTCAGCAAACTGATCCAATCTTGCTATTTCCTTTTAAAGTGAGTTCAGTGATGCTGATGTTGCCCTTCTTTTTACAGCAGTGTATAATGTTTAGAATACTTGCTCAGAAAGTAAGTAACTTACACTCAGTTCTCTTTCTCAACAGAAGCTCTTTGAGACTTCATCTTCTACTGCTTATGCTAGGGCAATTTGTGGGTGGCGGCATTTTTCTTTTCATTTGAATATGACTAATTTTGCAGGAATGAACTGATTCAGTGGAGAAGCAGGAAATGAAGGGTCAAGGAACCACAGTTCAGGGATAAATGCAATTGTTGAGAGAGAGGTGCCTGGGATTTCAGTCTTCTGTTTGCAAATGAATTCTGTAATTTACATTGAATAGATACCCTGTTTAAAAAACCCCAAAACAAACAACAAAAAACAAAAACAAAAACAAAAAAACCCCACCAAAACCAAACAAGAAACTAAAAAAAAAACAAACCAACCACAAAACAAAAAACACCCACCATGAAACAATTCTATTTTTATCTATCTAGTTTTTATCTCAATGTGCCTAATTTTCACTGGGCATTTAATAGAAAAGCTAGATTCTGACAAAGGTTTCTGATTGTCCAGTCCGTAAAGTCCTTACCTATGTCAAGATATTGTAGATAGTTTGGACTCTAAATGATGTGAAAACATACCTTGTGATAGAATATTTAAGCAAAGCACTGTTTGATAGAGTGAGAATATTGATCTAGCTGTGGGCTATCATTTCTAGCTCATTTACACGTTAAAGTCTTGTAGAGACAGATTTCAAGAAGGCCTAATATGTCACATAGAGTAACACTGCAGATATTACCCAGATCACTGAAGAGCTTTCGGAAGGTTTAGTCATTGCATGAAAATGGCTTTGACTCATCTGCCAGTATAACTTCCGGTTGCACTGCTGTTTAGGGGCACATGAGAGCATTGCTGCTAACACAACTGGACTAATACTTATGGGACAAAAGCAAGTCTTCAGACCCTGTGTGAATTCAGCTTGATCAAGCTGAATTGATAATGGAGACACCTACAGACAACCTGAAAGTGTATTGATGTGTTTATCAATTTCAAGCACCAATTTCCCAGATTATCTATACATTTAATTTTCTCTTAAATTTTGTGTAATGTCAGGAATGATAGCAGGAAGTTCTCGCAAATACTAGATATTCCATTCTCTGGAGCAGTCAGGGAATTAGAGGTAGCTAGATTGTGCTGTCTGTCTCTTCAGCACAGATGTTGGTACCCCCATGAAACAATCAGGTACTTTGCCAGCTAGGTGTGTGAGCTTTTCTTTGGATTGACAAAATATCTCAGGTGCACAAAGCTTCCCTATTAGGTGTTAGCCAGTGCTTCACTGATAAAACAACACTAGAGTCAGGTTAAGGGCTGAGGTATCAGGGCTGTCTTTGAGCCTGTCACATAAATCTAATTCCATCACTGAAACAGAGCTATTTTCTGCAGAATACAGGTGAGATTAGATACGTTTTGAATAGAGGATGTCAATTAATTTCAAGCAGTTGATATAAAAAGATGAATATATTTTAAAAGTATATTGTAGTGATATTTTTTCATAGTAATTGCAGTTCCAAGCACAAGCATTTTTTTGTTTTACATAGTGAACCCAATATCTTGTTTTCTCGTTGCATATAGCAATTACGTCTGTCAAGTCATTTATCTTTTCTTTTTTAACCTTTATCCAATATAAATCCATAATTTGTTCATTTGCATATAAATACTTTCATATATCAAGTTCTGTACTATTTGTCTATTATTTTCCACAATTTTTTTTATTATTCTGAACATTTTGTTATGGAAAATGCGGCTGACCCATGTGAAACTTAAGACCTTCTCTGATCTTTTCCCTCAGCTGCTGGGGAGCATGAGAAATAGATGCAGATAAAAAGGTTATGACATCTTATTTACTTCTCCTCTGTTGTGAGATAATTTTAGCTTTGTCTTTGTGCAGCTTGCTATGTCCAAGAACAGGAGAATTAGACATGCACCACATTTTCACCCTGGTTACATGAAACAAGAAAGGAGAAGCAGCCCCCACCTTGTTTTCTGGAGAAATTGCTTACATCTGTGTCTAAGATCCTTGGAAACCTCTTCTACTAAGCTTAGTGGCATTTTGCCTTTCAGCAGTATTAATTTTGGTTAGTTAAGGTTTAGTATCTATTCTACCTGATTTATGCATAGAAACAAGCCTTTCTGATACATATAGGAGACTTTAGGGCTATGAAAAATGTCACAGCTTTAGTGCTTTCTGCCCTGTATGGCACATGCTCCTGCGAGAGAAACACGAGCAGAAACAGCTCACAAAATGCTGTTCCCAAGAAGCCCTAGCACTTTATCGAGCACCACTTAAGTTACTCTTAAAAGTGCTAAGCACCTAAGCCATGGCTACTGTAAGTACTGAACTGCATGTAATTTATGAGTTTAATCACTTTTGATGTAAGCATAGTCAAAGAAGAGAAGAAGTAGGTGCTAGTAGAGGATGTGAGACCTTGAGCTGTAGTTTCTTGAATGTAACCTCTTTGTCAAGAAGTCACAGTTTAAGCAGCTTCCATTAGCAACCACTTGTTCCATTTGTTCCATTTCTCTTCCTTTTGCACTAGTACAGCTAAGTGTGATGCTACACTGGGAGCTCAAAGACACAGCGAGTTGTGTATTCTGGTTTGTAAGGAGAAATGCTTCTGTGACCTACTCCTAACTTTTCTGTGGTGTTCTTCATGGTACTACTCAATCTTTGACTTTTGAAAATTTTGCCCATAAGAAGCAGCAAGGAGAGATTAAAATATTAAATGTTTTATCCAATATCACACCTGTAAACCTGTTGCTGAGGATCTGAACAGAGATATTCTTCATCTCAGGGTCAGAGATCATCTTTCATTGCACATTTAAGTTTTGCACTGGACCTTGCATATCGTTTCCACATTAACAGCCAAAAAAAATATTGAATTTCTATGAGATGGGTGATTTAAATTTTCACCATATAATGCCAATAGAATGACAACATTAGCTTTTATTTCTGTTCTCACACAGTCACAGAATCACAGATTGGTAGAGGATGGAGGGACTTCTGGAGTTTATCTTGTCTAACCCAACTGCTCAAGCACACCCACCTAGAGCAGTCTGCCCAGGACCATGTCCAGATGGTTTTCTAATACCTCCAAAGGTGGAGCCTTCACAATCTCTATTGGCAACTTTTTCTAGTGTTCAGTCACTCTCACAGTAAAAAATTGCTTCCTGATGTTGATGGAAGCTCTTGTGTTCCTCTTGCTCTGTTACTGGGCACCACTGAAAAGAGCCTTTATGCCCTTCCTTGGGTGGAGAATCCAGCCCTTGCTCTTGTTAAATGTCTTACAACTGGTGATTGCCAAGCTGTCTAGTCTATCCAGATCTCTGTAAGGCTTCTCTCTACCCTCAGGGAGTCCACAGCTCCTCCTAGCTTAGTCCTCCTGCTATACTCAATGTTCATCCAATTTCTACATCCAGATCATTTAAAAAAATATTCAAGAATACTAGCCCTGAAATTGAGCCCTGTGGAATCACACTGATTGTCTGCCAACCTGATGTAACCACACTTATTATAACATTTTGAGCCTGGCTTGACAGCCAATTGTTCATCCAGCATATTTTGGACTTGTCTAGTTACCGTGTTATTGCTAGACATTTTATCCAGAAGGTTACTCTGAGTCGGTATCAAAACCTTTACTGAAATCCCAAACTACCACACCTACTGACTTCCCTTGGTCAACTAGATGGGCAACCTTGTCATAAAAGAAAATTAAATTGATTAAGCAGGACTTTCCCCTCATGAACACATGCTGGCTACCATCAATGACTGTGTCATCTCCAAACATTTTTCAATAACTCTTGGAATAACTGTCTTCATAATTTTACAAGACATGGACAGGTGGTAATTATCAGGGTCTTCCTTCTTAACCTTATTGAAACCTGGGACAACATTTGCCAGCTTCCAGTTGACTGGCACCTCTTTGAACTCCCAAGACTGTTGAAAAATAATGGAGAGAAGTTGCACAATAACGTCTGCCAGTTCTTTCAGTACTCTTGGATGAATCCCATTACGCCCCATAGACTTATGTGCATCCAGCTGGAGCATCAGGTCTTGAACAAGTTCAGGGTTTTTTGAGAGTTTATCAACCTCCCAGTCATGGTTTTCCAAAACCAGACTCCAGGAGTTCCAGATCCCAATGCCAGTGTGAAGAAAAAGGCAAAGAAGGTATTAAACATCTCCACTTTGTCTGTGTCCTTGTTTGCAAGGTGACTGACCTCATCAAGCATCAGAGCAATGTTATCTCTGATTCTCCTTTGCTTTTACCATATTAGTAAAGCCCTGTTTATTGTCCTTCACAGTGCTTAATTTCAGTTTTTGGGGGGTTGGTTGGTTGGTTGTGGGGTTTTATTTGTTGTTTGTTTTTTTAAAAAAATTAGCCAACAGACTGAAAAGGTATGATTCTTTTCCTAAACAGCTTTACTGTCTAGGTCTGATACATCTTCTGCTAGCTTCCAGTTAGAATAATGGGAAGACTGGTTTAGGAAAAAATTTACAATTATTTTCTTTTTAAATATTTGTTGTTTCTAATTACATAATAATTACTTTCTATGTTGTTCTATTGAAATATCAAAAGAAAATATTAGTAAAGGATTGATTTTTGACCACAAAAATAGCTTACTCCTAACTTCACAATCATGTAATCTCACTGGGCTGAGTACACTAGAAAAATGAAGCATAAGCATACATGATTAAAGAGTTCTTAATATCTAAATGAGATGACAATAAGCCAAAGGGAAATAATTCATACCATTGTGACTATAAAAAGTGTTTATATTAATATGTTTAGGAGCTAACAATTATATAAAACTACTCCTTCAGGTGACCTTGTTAGTCCTCACATCTAGTCCCAATAGGAACATTTTAAAAACCAGTTATTTAAGGTTTTTATTTGTTATTTTACTTACTCAAAAGTTTTATACTCATTTAATTTGCTTGCATAATTTTACTTTTGATTTTTGCATTTTCTCATTTTGATAGAGAACACAACAAATGAAAAGTAGAAGAGATGCATAGAATCATTAAGATTGGAAAAGACCTCAAAGGTTGCCAACTCCAACCTTTGATTGATAATCACCTTGTCAACTGGAGCATGGCACTAAATGCCACATCCAGCTGTTTCTTGAACACCTCCAGGTATAGTGATTCCACCACTTCCCTAGACAGTCCATTCCAGCACTTGACTACACTTTCAGTGAAGAAATTCTTCCTGATGTCCATCCTGAACCTCCCCTGTCAGAGCTCTGTGTGCTCATCCTGTCACTCACTAGTTGCCTGGGAGAAGAGGCCAACCCCCATCTGGCTACAACTTCCTTTCAGGTAGTTGTAGAGAATGATAGTCACCCCTGAGCTTTGTTTTCTCCAGAATAAGCACTCCCAGCTCCCTCAGCCTCTGTTCATATGACATAATATCTAGTCCCTTCACCAGCTCCATTGTTCTTCTCTGGACTTGCACCAGCACCTCAATGACTTGTAGTGAGGGACCCAAACTGAACACAAGACTCAAGCTGCAGCCTCACCTGTGCCAAATACAGAGGGACAATCATTTCCCTGGTCTTACTTGCTTAGTGCTTGTACTATTATGAAAATGCCTACATGAGTAAACTTTAAACACAAGTTAGCAAGATTGTTGTCAGAAAAAAAAAAAAAAGAAAAATTGCAAATACAACTTGTATATAGTGTCAAGAGATTGCTTTCACATGTGAGGATAATAACACTTTGACCAGGATTTATCTGAGCAGTCTCTACAGAAAATAATTTCTTCTCTTGTGTTAACATTCAGTGAAACTCATATTCACTTAATGTGAGCACAATGGGATCAGCTGTCTTGTCAAGTTAATCTATAACATTAATGCAGTGTTTTATCCTTCTTTCTCAGACTCCATGCACATAAAACATTAATATATATAGTTTTCAGCAGAATGTGTCCATCAGTTACAAATGCATGGTTTTATTCCTGGACCAGTGAAGTGCTTCTGTACCTTGTAGTTACTGCCTATGGTTGGTTCCTAAATGTTTTACAAAACAGTAGGCAAATTAAAATGTCTCCTACATGTATTCCAAAATTGGTGTATATATATTATCACTTATGCTGTATTTCTCATTGGTTCTGCCACTAGAGGGATAGCATATAAAATATTTTTGGAAAGGTCCTTTCTGAAAACTGTTGTAACAAAGGAATTGATACTTTAATTTGTAGATGGTGATATGTAATCCATAATTTTCATATACTGTTTCAATTCTGTTGTTACTTGTGGGCAGACGTATAAAGAGGCACTACTGGCCTCATGTAAAAAAGGCAATAGACTAGAAAACCTCCTTCTGGCTCTTCTGTTGATTTACTTTGTTATTCTTAGTGAGTTACTGCCCTTTGTGAATGATGTTTATAAAAGCTATGAGTTGCTCATCATGGTACCTGCATGTGCAGCACCCCTTACTCTAGGTGTCAGTTATAATTTCCAACTCTTGCTGTAGTAGCAGGAGTGACTTAGGAAGTGTTTGCATTTTTTCCTCCTTTTATGTATTGAAGAACTTGTATATATGCATTTCAAAAAAAAAAAAATGACACCTGGATGAACAGATTACAAAATAGGGTGCCTGGTTCCCATATCTAGATGCCAAGATAAATTAATGCTATAATATTAAAATGGTGGGGTGGAAAAAGGCAGTAAAATTTTTATTTCTCCATTGGAGAAATTCTGCAAACAACACCTCAAATTCCTCATTTAATCAGGAATTCTGCCTTAGAAATTTTTTTTTTTTTATTATTTTACATTTGCTAAACAAACAAGAATTTGAGTTTCACAATCAAGTTCAGGCCTTTAATAGTTCATAAGAAGTGCAAGGAATGATTGGTTTGCACTACAAAAGAGCCTGCTGTTGTAGTACTTGGCTTTACAAACATGCAGTTACAATGTTCAGGGCTCAAGCACTGTATGAAGTCCTGCAGAGCTCTTTTTCAGGCCTTCTGTACAGAGCTTGAGTTTCATCTTTAATCAACAGCCAGCTGTTAGGGCTGCCACTGATTCCTGACCTGTAATTACCCCAGAACCTCATCCTGCTGGCTGGCTTCTCAGAGTCTCCTGATATGCATGCTACAAGATTGAAAGTGGCAAAAAATCCTTTGCAAAGGTACCAAGAGATTTGTATCTTTGCACCACAAATCAATCCAAACACTGAATGCACGGGTCCTGTTCTCCCCTCACCCCCTACGCTCATTTCCCGCTTTAACTGGTGCTCTGCATTTTAGGTTGTGATTAAGACTAACAATATGAAATCAAGCATTTTGCTTGAACCTGCCTCTAGAAACAGATCAGTTGGCAAACTAAATGCACAATGTCCTTGCTGATGATAGACACGTTTTTTTCCTGGCCCATCTGATTATGTGTTTTAATATGAACTGTGTAAGGTTTCTAATGCAAAGCACTTTTTAAAGTAAGTTGCAACCATACACACACTTTAAGTATTATAGATTCCAGTTGTCACGAAACATTTACTTCATTGTCAGCTCTATCTACTGTATTCTTGAATTTTAAACTACAAAGTACTGCCAACCAGCAAACACACATTTTTATTCCAGGATGAATGATGATTGCAAGCCATGAATTGGTTTCAGTTCTGTATCCCTTTCATCTGAGAAGAGAAGCTTGCTTTTTAAAAACATGCCATGTCCCTCAGGTATGCATTTTAGTAAATACATACGCAAAGGAAAGCCTAGAACAATTGCAAGTTTTCATTGTTGCTATTGATAATTATAATAGATATCTCCATTCAGAGTTGGCCACTATAGCTAGATAAATCTAGAGTTATCCTTCTTTAGCTGAGGGAAATAGCCTCACATCTGTTAAAAGATTATCACCTGATTAGTACATCTGAGATCAGAAATATTTTCATCAAGCTCAGGTCTCAGCAATGCACACATTGGCTTGCTGTCGTGATACACACAGCCAGGGTACTCGTGGGAGGGGGCTGATATGCTCTGCACACTTACATTTTAAGTATTTGGTGAACAGGTGACTAGGATTATGGATTGCAGGAGTGGCAGGAGAACTGGGAAGATGATCTTCCATGCATGTATGTATTTCTCTGTTCACTGGAGAATGAAAAGCAGATTCAAGTTTTTAGAAATTTTCTGATTTTTCTCAACTAAGCTATGTGCTTATGACTTTTTAATGTCTCTGATCTTTTTTTGCCAAGCTGCTACATTCAGCTTAGCATTTACTTGCTGAGATGTTAGTGGGAATAAATTGTTGCTAGGTTATGAAATGCATCTTTCAGTATTTCCATAGTCAACAGTTTTGATTTTATCTGATAAACTCAAGTAGTGCACAAGGGAGAAACTGTATTATTAACATGGACTGCTGAGAAAATCCTCTTTTAAAAAGAACTGAACTCCAGGATGTAATATTAAGCATTTTTGTAGATAATTACATTAAGTCTGAAAAGATATTCAGCTCAGATCCACAGCAGCATGGCAGAGACTAAGACAAAAGTCAAACTCAGATCTCATTTAGAGGTGTTGTGGTCTGCCTTTTAGTTTGTAATGGCTCTTACTTACCTTTCATGGTCATATTGTCTTTTTCTAGTCTTGTTTACAGTCTGTATCTGTTACTCAACTACACACTCTAAAAGTAACTTTTGCATAAGAATTTTCTCTTTGTTAATTAAAACAAAAATTAGTGTTATTTCCCTATAAAGTTACCACATAGAAAACTTTCTACATTGATTGAAGAAGGCAAGTAATAAGCAGTAGAAACAATGGTTCTGCTATATAGTTCATGAAAAATAGTTAACCACATCATAGGAGAATGGCCAGGCTGTAAGTGAATGCTATTAATATTTGCACCTTGATTCAGAATTGTTCATGCAATTTTCCCTATACTTGTTGCTGCGAAGGTTACCTCAATCTAAAACAAGAGGTTCTATTTCAGCTCAAGAACCTGATTGTAAAGCTTTAAAAGTATTTACGTCTCCTACTATTTTGGTGTCTCTTTTCCAAATAGGTAAAGGTAGGATCCAAACTATTTTGTGGTTCTTGGTCTAAACTTCCTAGTTTAGAAGCAATAGAAGGATCCTTGTTAAGGTGCAGTCAGTAGTAAAGGACAAATACTGGCAATGCCATTAGTGCAGACTGCTTTTAGAATTATCTATGGATTTGCTCACTATTAGTCATTTTAAGATTAGTCTGAATGAATGGTTGTTGATAACTGCAGAGAGATATACAATAATTCATGCACAGGTGAGATAGGGTCAGAACACATGGGGTCAGAACCACCTTGTGGGGGGTACATGCGTGTGTATGGAGGGGGAGGGAATGGGTCAAACCTCATGGAGATGGGGTGACCTTGTGTTCCTCATAGCAGCCCCAGGAGCCCACAAGGGGAAGCCCCAAAGCAGCTGTCAGTCACAAACAGCCTGGGGAAACACCCCACGGCTCCTGGAGCTGCTGGCCCAGGCTTGCATTGGCAGGGACAGTGGAAACACAGCCCCTCACCCTGGCCTGGGACCCCAGAGTGGCCTGGTGTGTTGGCCAGAGAGACCAGAGCAGATAAAACCAAAGGCATGTTTGCCATGTGTCGAGGCTTTGCCATCTTGACATGTGAGAGAAGATCTTCCACAAAGTTCCAGTGGTAGCTATTCTGATCTGTCTCTCCCTCTTTCTCCTTCTCTCTTCTTGAACCCTCTGCCTCTCTTTATTTGCTCCTTCCTCGATGCTTTGGGTGGCTTGGAGCTGGAGGGATTGGATTTTGTAATAAGTGTTGTGGATTGATTCAATCTTGACTAAGTGTTGTGGATTAGTGTGTACTGGGCTGGTATTGAGGTGGAGCATTTTGTCTAGCTTGTGTAGTGCCCTTTTTAAACTTTTGCCAAATTCCCTTATTTTCTCCCCTAAATTAATGAAAGAACCTCTTGGGACAAGTCAATGGTTTATTCTCTTGACGCTGTCTCAAGGTATTAAAGAACCCTATATAAATATATATATTCTAAAGTAAAACTCCTGGCTGAGCCCTTAAGCCCACAGCTCCAGGGCTGCAGTGTTACAGGCATCCACAACTTCTCTGGGCAACCTGGTCCGGTGTCTCACTATTCTCACAGTAAAAAGTTTCTTTCTAATATTTAATGTAAATCCCCTCTCAGTTTAAAATCATTACTGCTTCTGCACTCTCTTACAAAGAGTCCCTCCCTGTCTTTCCTGTAGGCCCCCTTTAGGTGCTGGAAGGGTCTATAAGGTCATCCTGGATCCTTTTCTTTTCCAGGCTAAACAAACCCAACTCTCTCAACCTGTCTTCATAGGGGAGGTCTTCCAGCTTCCCTGATCGTCTTTGTGGCTGTCTTCTGGACTTCCTCCAAAAGGTCTACATCTTTATTATGTTGGAGACCCCAGAGCTGGATGCAGCACTCCAGGTGGGGTCTCACCACAGCAGAGTAGAGGGACAAAATCACCTTCCTCTGCCTGCTGCTTTTGGTGCAGCCCAGGATACAATTAGTTTTCTGGACTGCAAGTGCACATTACCAGGTTGTATTTTTTCATCCACCAGCATCCCCAAATCCTTCTCTGAAGAGCTGGTTTCAACCCACTCATTGCATAGCATGTACTAAGGTTTGGGATATCCCTCACCCATGGTGGTACTTGGCCTTGTTGAACTTCATGAGGTTTGGACGGGCCCACCTCTCAAGCCTGTCAAGGTCCTTCAGGACGGCATCCCTTCCCTCCACGTGATAGTGTCAGCAAACTTGCTAGGGGTGCACCCAAAGTGTCTGTTTCAGGAGGAAGTAAATAAGCAAGATACCAGGTATTTTAAAAAGAGGGGGAGAAAGAGTCCTCAATCCACATTTACAAAGGCATTCTTTAAGTTCCCCTAGTTATTCTTCACAGACACTAACTCTGACTACACAGGATGTCTAAAATGCTTGGCATAGTCAATGGCAACAACTAGGCAGAAACAGTCATGTCATATTTGACTGAGGGTACCTAGCCAGAAAGTAATCCTCAGAAAGGAAAGTACGCATTCACAGGGTGAGAATTCTCACCTCAACTCCCCCTATCTTGGAGTCATTTACTCACCACAGTGCTGTGTAATAGAATCAAAGAGATGCAATTAAAAGCCTGTCAGGGCAGTGGGAATAGCCCAAAGTCTCCAGACATCAATCCTTATCTTCTGAATTGAGACAAAAGTCTGAAGAAATGGGAAGAGTGTGAAAAGAGGAAAATGAGGAAGATAGTCTTGAATTCAGGCTATTCTTGTCACATTTCACAAAAGAGCAATGGGATTAAATTAGATAATTTCAGATATTAGGAAGAAATTTTTCACTGTGAGGGTGGCAAAACACTGGAGCAGGTTGCCTAGAGAAGTTGTGGATGTCCTATCCCTGAATATGTTTAAGGATTGGATTTGGATTTGGTCCTAAGCAACCTGGCTAGTGGAAAGTATTCTTTTTATTCTCATGGGCAGTGGGATCAGAACTAGATGATCTTTAAAGTCCATTCCAACTCAAGCCATTTTATGAATAATAATAGGATGGCTGTACTGTGTGTATAACTCTTTGCTATTGCTATGGACTAGAAAGGGAGTGGAGACTCTCATTTCTCCTCATGGCAAATGCATGAAGCTGAGTATGGTGGTCACATTATTTCTGTAAATTTAGTCTCAGTATTATGTTCATGTTGCTTCACATGAAGGCTTGTGAAAATTACTGTAAATTAATAGTAAAAAATATAAGGGAAGACTATTTTGATGCTATAGGTAAAACCAAAATAACCTATCCTCATGCACAATTCTTAACATTTTCTCATGTGTGAAGCACGAAAATGTTACTACTACATGCATTCAGAAGATGTACAGCTTTGTGCCAAGTCCAGTGGGAAAACTGAGGTACAGGGGTTAATGTTGACATAAAGGCCAAATCCTGATTTCTTTGATGTTAAGAGGAAAGTTTTCATTGAGCCCAATGGGATTAAGATTTAGTATACATGTTCTTGTCTCTTTCCAGTTAGTGAAGTCTGTTACTCAAACCTCTTAAATAGTCTTTACCAGTTCTGAATTATAGAATCAAAACAAAAACAAGTTTAGAACAACCTCTTTTTCTACTTTCCAAACAAAAATCTCAAAGCAAAAGCAAACTGGAACTAGAATCAGTAGAAAGTAGTTTTAAAATCTTTAATAAAAGAAATAAGAAATATATACATGAGAATATGAGAAATGTTTTTATTACTTTTTAACCTATAGGTGTCTATGATAATAAATGTGAAATTATGAACACTTTAAAAGAGGTTTTATAACGTATCATTTTTTCATCCCTTCAAAAATATTTTAAGATCTATTAGGTTCTGTAAAAAACCATATATTTTGTCTTTACACTAAAGGATTTTTTTAGAACCAATTTGTAGTTAAGAATCTTCGGTCTATAGCTATTTCTTATCCAGGGTACTGGTGATGTAGCCATGTAACCATTAAATAGAAGCAGCAGCTTTAATGCAGATACTCTTTATGTGACTGACAATTGCTCTACTAGTTTTATGTCTGAGCAGTAGGACATATTTTCTTAAATGTACAAGATAAAATCTCCTGTAAATTTTTTACACTGGAGAAGCAGTTAAAAACAAAAGCAATTTACAGAAAGTCAAAACTGATATGTATTCCAACTTGAAAAGCAGAAATGGAAAAGTAATCTTTCACATCTTTGTGCCTGGAAAAATACAGCACTTATATAACACTGACTTAGAAATCAATTAGTTTTACATGGTTTTGAAGAGTAAAAAATCCACAACTTTTAGGTTTGAAGACTAGGGAGATTCTCAGATTTGCAAAAAAGTCAATTTAAAGTTATTAAAAAAATATTTATAAGGAAAATAAGCTTACATTATTATCATAGATGAATATGCTAAATGCATTACTATGCTTCTAAAAGCTTATTGTTGGAATATTGACAAAAAAAAATTGCATTTTAAATTACTGTCTTATCTCTTAGCAAATTTGATTTTTGTTTCTTTGATATGAATAAGAATCCTAAAATGATTATGCTTATGTATCATAAGGGATTTGACATTCCATCCCAGCCAGTAATTCACCTAATGAAGAGATGGGGCTGAAGCAGTTCAATGAACCCTCTATCTTGGCTGGGGTGGTTTCACATTTGCAATTGCGTTTTAGAGATCAAATGCATGAAACCCTAAAGAAGCACGAAAAGGTTGACTACTTCAAAGGATTTTTAAATTGAAAAACAAACATAAAACAAAACCCAATAATTTATACAAATGTCTTAGAACCAGTACAGCTAATTATGCATGGAAAAAAGTGACACCTATTCAGAGAAACAATTTAGCTTTTAGATTTAAGCTAACACTGCTTAACCATTTGTTATTCTAACTATTCTACTGAGTTTAGGTCTAAAATAGTCCGTAATGCATATATATTGCTGCATATATCTGCATAGATTATACACTAAACATTTAAGTTTATATTTACAATTCAACTTCAGAGTTTCTCGAAAGTAGGTCTATTTGCATTGCTCCTAATTCTGCAGTAGGTGGCAGTGGGTAGTGGAGAATATACAGTTTAGATGTCATCACATTTTTAAAGGAAGCTTAAAAATGGCCAAGTGTTTTCTGCTTTTGAGTTATGTATCTATCAAATGGAAAGGAACTCTTAAACAGAATTTCTCAATTGTCATGGTTAAAGAGTAGCTTTGGCAAAGCACTGTGAAAATAAATTTAACTGGTAATGGAGTCAAGTGAAGATGGAAATACAGCATACTTTTCTGCAAACAAGTGTGAAGTTAAGTCCACATAAGAAAACATAACTGAAGGCTTAAACTCAGGAGAAGATTCTGCAGGACAGTTTTGTAAATTAGGAGAATGTAGTGAATGCAATTTACAAATAGAAAAAGAAAACCACCATTTCAGTTTTATCTGTTCCTTTGGAAATTGTTTGTATTAATTTTCAGTGTTGCACTGGCTATTGAGAATAGAGCTGTAACTGGTGAAATGGAAAACAGTGGAATGGGAGAGGGTTTAGACACGATGGTGGCAGTGTGGAATATTAAGAGTTTCAGTAGTTTGATTGTGTGGGAAGATAATTTGTGAAGATTACAACAGAGCTCTGATTTTACATTCCTTGCACACCTGAAATATGGGAGCTTGAGGGTATACAGAATGTGAAGTTGGATGAAAAAGTCTGTCCAAGAAGAACATTCTAAGTCTCATTTATTATTGATTCTTGTTTCTTGCTTATCTGAAAACCTAGCTTGGTACATTTATACAGAAAGTGCTCAGTCAGCACTGCTGATTATTCTCACATTTTCACCAGTGTATTTGGAGCTCCAAATAGACCAGCTAAGACTTTTAGAAGTGCAAGGCATCCACTAGTTCCCATCTCAAATACTTTGAAGTGACCAGTAATTAGGAGTTCTTGTTTTGATTTGTTTCCTGTTTTAATCTCCAACTTTGGTAAGTATGCAGCTGGAAGCTATTGAGTGCCCAGTGCTTTGAAAACCCTGGTCATGCATTCTGCGGGACCTGGACTAGCTAAGGTGAAACTCTTATGGAATCTGTTTATGATTTTTTTGGCCAAACTCTGCCTCCAAATTCTTCACATTGTTTAGTAGTAAGAAAGCATTAAGTTGTGCTTAATGTTAGTTCTGTAGTCATAAACATTATCCAAAGATTAATAGATACTATCTTTTGCATGAATTAATAGTTTATACTACAAACAAGTATAAGCAAATGAACAGAAACAGAGGCAAAATGCTGAGTCAAAGTTGATTGGAGTTTTGCTGTTGACTCAGTAATAGAAAAAATTTTTGTAATTACATGTTGCTCATTAGCTAATTCTCTGTAAAATTAAAAAGTAGTATTTTGATAAAACTAATAATGATAAGTTGCTTGCAATGTGTTTTTTTTTTAAAAAAAATAAATTTAAAACATATGCAAGATATAATAGTCACTTCATGTAAGAAATAGACATGCTTTATTGTGTCTCCGGTTAAAGGAAAGGTTCCAAAGGTTCCCAAAGTAACAATAATTTCACTAAAAAAGGCCCACTTTACATGTAAACTAAAAGGAAATCACTGGCCCTGTTAAACCATGTGATTTAGTTCTGCATTATCTAGTTTTATGCTGGTAAATTGCTGTTAATAAAATTGTGCTACTTTGAGTTTGAAATCATCCATGAAAACTTTGATTGTATTCGTGTGTGTTGTGTCTTTTTCTTTGATTTTTTTTTATGTTGATTAAGATGCATGAAACATTGCCTTGATCTCTTCCAAACTGAATACTTGACATCACTGTGATAAACCTTGAGTCATGCTGAACTTCCTAAGAAATGTCAAAGTTCTCTTTGAAATTTTTCCAGATTTTCCATTTTCTATGTTACTCTTTATGGCTTTTCTTATACTTCTAGAAATACTGAATTCTTGTTGTCTGATTAAATATGGGTATTTTCTTTTTCTTATAAGGAGTTGGTTGCCTTTGAGTACTGCACATTTAATTTTTACTCACATGGTTTAATCATCAATGTTTCTGCATTATAATTTTTTCCATGACTATTCTTTCTGTGGATAATTGTAAATGTTTAGCAAGTTTTTAAATTGGGAAGTTACTATTTTTCAGGCATTCAGGAGTTCCTCTTTCTTTCATGGACAATGCTGCAAATATCTCCAAATTTTTCTAAGCAACGTAAGAAGAAATATAAAAGGCATAGTATAATGTTTTTAAGTGTAAGTCAAATAATCAAGTATGAAATTCAGATGTATTAAAAAACATGAGAAAAATAGAAAGAAATTGATGCTCTAATACAATGCAGTTTAGATTTTTCAAGAAAAGACATTGTAACTGATTATATACATTTTTAGTGGATTCATGTAAACAAATACACTGGGGACATGGTACTTTTTGTTCTATTCATTCCTAAGCTGACAACGTCGTTATGATTGTACAGCAGAGTGAAGATAAAAACTCTTCAGGACACACGAGTTGTTCTTGTTGTGTCAACGATCATTAGCTGCACATCCAGTCTAGATTGGACTTGAAGGCAAGGTACGACTTAATTTGCCTCTGCACAAACAAACAAGCAGAAAGAGTTAAAGCCCGAGAATATCTCAGCAATGGTAAAGGAGTGCCTAGAGGCTAAAAGTTCTGAACTGGCCTCCTGCAAGTCACAAATGTTTTGCACCTTTTATGTTTTGAAGCTTTTCTGCTCTGACGTGTAGAATTCTGTGTGGAATTTCGAGTACCCAAATATTTCTCTCAATGCCTCTCTGCTGCGCTTTCTTGGTCTGCCAGAGATACGACCGCATGTGTCAGGTTCCCTGGTGAGGTAAAATGAGACCACAGCTGAATTTGGCCTAATCACTGACTCCATGAAATGGCCATTAGGGTGACCCTGAGCAGTAAAATACATCAGCTTTAGAAGGTGAGCCTCCACCCCCAGTTTAGCAGGTGCTGAACAATAGTTATCTACATTAACAGCCTGGCATTGGCAGACTCTGACTGAATGTCACAGATGTAGAGATCTGCAGATGAAAATATCTAAGGAAATTATTAACTATGAGAAGAGTTTCATATTTTGCAAACCTGCAGTAAGCTTAGATCTGGGCATGATGGATGATGTAGAAAATGTGAGTAGGAGGTGGCATGTTCTTGAACAGAAAGTTCTCCAGCATACTTCCCCACCTCCCTACGCGATCTCAGGTTTTAAATGTGTACGAGAATATGTGGCTACTTGTCTGGTATTGGAAAGATAGTTGTGGCTTAATATTAGCACCAATTTTCCCTTTCTCCTAAAATTCTAAAGGATAAGATTGGGGTGTAATTTTTGCTTTTCTTTCTTTCCTCCTCCCATGTCAAAACTCAACAAACTACAATGAAGGTTACTGAGGACACAATTTATTGGCATAATATAAACAGTAGCATACTTTTGTGAAGCATTAAATGGAGGTATAGGATGCTGCTCCCTCCTGAAAAACAGACAGTACTTACATTTTAAGCTTGGTAGTAAAAATAATATTAAGACAAAGAGTGCAAATGAACTTCTGTTAATGTGATTAATTTCTCTATGCACTGTTTCAGTTTCCCATAAAATATCTCCAACTACCCTTCCTGAATCTAAAAGATTTAGAGAATAATTTAAAAAAACAATTTTCTTGAAAATCAAAATTATTCACAGTTGCCTTCCTAACTACTATCATGTCTCTGTCTTGTTCATTCTTGACACTGATATGACTGATGAGTAATTGTTTTTTCTTCTTGCTATTCCGCTTGTAATAGTTCCTCAGCTAAGTCCTACTATAAATATTTGATATTTAAGTGAGTAAAGAAAAAAGTAGTAACTTGATTGTTCAAGGAACAGAGATTGCCCAGACTGTTACATGAATAAAAGAGAACAGGATAGAAAGTAGTGTTAACATATGGTATGAAAATTTAACTCTGACTACTGGAAGTTTTTAACTTCTTATAAAATCAAAGACCTGAATGAAGTTTCTAAACTGAAGTGACATCTTGCAGACTCAGTCCAATACCTTAAGAATCCCAGAAGCCTAATCCAGTGCAGTGAATAAGAACAGGTTGAGCTAGCCTAGTAAAATTCTAAAAAACCTCTCTATAGTTCTGGGCTCAGCATGTCTTACTATATTGTCATTTTGAGGCCAAACTGTGCATTGATTTCTTGCAATCTGACAGAGGTCCATGGCTTGTTCTTTTGTCCTTCTTCAAAACTTCAGTCTTCCTGAATGATATTATAGAAGTTTATATATCAGCCAATTCTAACCTCTTAACATGCTTTTAATAGCTGCCAGAGGTAGCATGTCTCTTCCACTACTTGTCACTTCTTGTTTCTACTTACTGTAGTTGCCAATTTCCAGTTGACAGGATGGGCAAGAGGAGAATTTGCTACCCTTGCTTCCTATTTTGTTTCATATTTTTTCTGACTTTCTCTCTCATTGCTTTTTAAGCATCTTTGCTATGGAATGGGGATATTTTTAATTGTTGGAGAAATATTCAGTCAGTAAACACTTTGACCGCGAATCCATAAACCATTTTGGTTCTGTATTCTAATTCAGAAGATGATCTGTCAGAATTAATTGAGAATGTCTTAATGTAATCCAGTCCAGTTCATTAGGCAAACACTTAAATTATTAATTTAAATACTGGGTAGTTCAACAGCATTTATGACAGTAACAAAAACCAACGTATTTTAATTTTTAAAGTGCGCCTCTGTATCAAAGTTGATGTTCTGCTATAGCTACCGCTGTTTGACATAAATAATTTTCACCTTGCTAATATTTAAGCTTTTTGGAGTTTGCTAAAGTATTTTGCTCAGAAAAGGTTTATGAAACAAAAATATAGTTTTAAAGCACATAATTCTTAAAATTAATCAAGCCTAGAATGTAATTTTCATTCTTGCAACTCTATTTTGGATCAAGTAGAGTTATACCAGAAATGAACTTGAACCAGGAATTTTAGTGTCATGCCATTTTATTATTTATAGAACACTTAAATTAATCCATAATTATTTAGTATAAATATAGTACTTTAATACTAGCCATCACCATTTTGTTAGTCCTGAGAAAAATATTTTTTTCATAAAATGAACTAGTCCCTCTCCCATTTTTATTTGCCTCTATATTCTTGGACACAGAGGTTCCCTGAAAAAGAAATAAATGTGTAGGGAAAGGGGGAATAAAAGATGAGGGAAATTGATTAAAAGGAGAGGAGAAGAAACAAAATGAGTAGTGGTGGCTGTGAGCTGATGACATAGTAAATGTTGAAAAGGCTGCATTCCTTCAACACATTTCATAGACTGAGAGAATACTTTGGGTTTCACAGAAGCTTTAAGTCATCTAGTCCAAGCTCCCTGAGATAAGCAGGGTCATTTTCAACTGGAGCAAGTTGCTCAGAGCCCCGTCCAACCTGGCCTTGAATGTTTCCAGGGATGGGGCATCTACAATCTCTCTGGATAACCTGTTTCTGTTACTCCATCCCTTCTTGTAAAACATTTCTTCCTTCCATCTAATCTCAATCTATCCTCTTTCAATTGTCAGTCTTCAGCTTAACATGCCCTACTCAAAAGTCTGTCCCCATATTTCTTATAAGCCGCCTTCAGGTAACTGGAAGGCCACATTAAGGTCACCCTGTAGACTTCATTTCTCCAGGTTGAACACTCCCGCCATTCCTGTGTAGCAGAGGTACCGCCTGTCCTTGTAGCAGAGGTACTCCATCCCTCTGATCATCTTTGTGGCCTCCTCTGGACTCGCTCCAACAGGTCTTTCCTGTGCCGAGGACCCTAAAGCTGAGTGCAGCACTTCAGTGGGGGGGTTCTCACTCTCCAGAGTGGAGTAGAGAAGCAGAATCCCCTCCCTTGACCTGCTGGTTGCACTGCTTTTGGTGCAGCACAGGATACAATTGGCTTTCTGGTCTGTGAAGGCACATTGCCAGTGAATGTCCAGCTTTTCATCCACCAGCATCCCAAGGCCTTCTCTGCAAGGCTGCTCTAAGCCTGTCTTGATACCAGGGATTTCCCTGAATGAAGTGCAAGACCTTCCACTTGGCCTTTTTTGAACCTCATGAGGTTCCAATGGGCCCACTTCTGGAGTTTGTCCAGATCCCTCAGGATGGCATCCCATTCCTCAGGTGTGTCAACCACACTGCTCAGCTTGGAATCATCTGTTAATTTGCTGAGAATACACTTGATCCCACTATCTGTGTCACTGATGAATATATTAAACTATTAAATAGTACTGGCCACAATTCCTGCTTTCTGCTCTCTGAATTGCCTACCTTGACAACTTTAGCAATGTTTGCGTACAGAGTTTTGAGTGATTGTTCCATTTATGGACACTTTAAAACCACACCTGCCTGTGTGGAAGTGAGAGTGGCGGCTCTGGGACAGATATATCTACTTGTAAAAACACAGATTCACTGACTAAAGGAGTGACAAGTATCTTTCCCTGGTATTCCAGGGCCATGTGCCATACCAGGCTCAGAACTGACAAAAGGTATTCTCTTCACGTAAAACCAGTAGAAGGTGGGAGGCATGCTGCAGTAATTTCTAAAGTATGTTAACTGATGGGCTCAAAGGACCTGTTGTAAAGCTATAGCCTTGTCGTATGTCACTTTTACTGTAGGAATTTTGATACACACTTTGTTATTTAAATTATTCTTATTGCAAGAACTTTATTTTGCTGTAATCCTTTGCACTCAGTTTCTCTTATAATGTAAATGTATTTAAAGGCTATGTCTAGTGTCTAGTCTTCATTTTAATAATTTGAAATGTTTTTAAGTTATTTGGGTCTAGTTTTTATTTTTTAGATGATAATAGTATAGTCAAGTATGGCCTATTGCATGGTTAGCAAACTTAATGACTGAGTGTGACTTGCATTTTTTTCTCTATTCTCTCTGTGGAATATTAAAATATTTGTTAAGTGGTAAGTTTTTGCCATTTTTCAAATTGCATGTTATTTTGAGAAACATTTTGTAATGAGAAACAAGGTCCTTACCCCCATTATATTTTCTGCTGTTGGAAGGAAAATAACTACCTGAAAAGAGAAAGCTTCACTTAATAGGTGGTATTCGCAAAATTAACAAAAAGACCATTCAAGCTGAATGTTGCATTGCAAATAGGGCAAGATCAGTAAGCAATATGGAAGAGGTGGATTTTAAAAATCCTTCCAAACAGAAATTATAGGGCATTGGGGAAGGCACAGAAACGGAATGTAGTTTCACAGATACCTCAGAAAGCATTGGAACTAGAAAGGTCTAAGCAACTGGGCAGAAGCAGTTAGCAAAAGCTCAGCACTTAGTTGACAAACAGGCGTACCAGGTCCCATCCTCTTCATGTGAGGATCTCTCCCTTGGCCTCTGGCTTACACTCCTCCCTTTGGATCCAGTCTCACGCACACTGCCTGGACACAAGCTTGCTGATTTCTGCATACCTGCAGAGTCCACGTGCCGGGACTGGTTGAGGGCACGCAACATGTGAGGCCCAGCAGCAGGACACAGGAGGCAGGGCTCTGCCACTCTCAGGGATGTCTCTCTTAGTAGGATGCACACAGAACAAAGCTTGGCAAAAAGGCTTGCTCCCCCAGAGGCTGATACTGCAAAGTCCTCTCTTGGCACTTGATCCAGCTCACACACAGATATGTACACACACAAGCATGGAAGCACCCTTAACCAGGTGGCTTAGCACAAGTATATGCACAGCTATTATGTGACCTGTCAAGCATATAATTTTTGCTGGGTTTTTTTTTTGCCATTTTATGCGAGTCACATATTTAGATTAAAAATTTACAATGTTGTATCTCATCTGGCAAAAAATAATTAAGGGAGAAAAAATTGAACAAAAAATACTGAGATTAAATTTTTGGGTTTTTGATCAACTGATTTGTATGATTCCAATATTGCAGATGGGAAGTAAAGTTACTGTAGAAGCCTTCTTAGACAAGGTCCTTTTATTTAAGCCTTATATTACTAGTATAATAATGCCATGTTTTACATGCCCACTTAATACTTTTGCAATTCTCTGATAAGATTTCTGTCAAAGAAATATAAATATTTTTCTTTTATCACCTTTTAGTCTGTGTAGCAAAAGCAATCCGTAGCTACATAGCTGCGGCTGTAATTTCTGTTTTCTCTTGAAAGCTAAGTGTTTAATGGAGAGAGGGCTAAAGGGACTTTATTTTCTATCTTTCCCCCATAAACTGTGTCTTCCCTTTCCTTTTAGCAATGGTGCTATGGTGCTTCAGATGTCAAATATGTCTTCCCTTCAAAATTTGAATGGTATCAGAGAGGAAAACTGAGACAAAGTCAGTAAGATGGCAGTGGGACCTTAACCATCTTTCTTAAATGTTTGATACTTCTGAACAAAGAGAACAAATTCAACTCTATAACTTCAATTAGTATTAAAAAACATTAACACTGAACTGCAAATAGATTAAACACCATGAACAATCCATGATTCAAATGTTATTCATGCTTTTCAGCTTATGTGGGTTCTGTATTTGAGTCAAAAAGCAAACAAAGTATGACAAAATTTACTCATTAAAAGAAACACAGTTTTTCATTTTTGCTGTCTCAAAAAATTTCTTGAGGAAGATTTCCCCACCCAGTCAAAGGAAGTAAAGAACATGGGCTGCACTAAAATTTATGTATTCCCAAATTCCATTACTGTTTGAAAAAAAATTCTATCATTCAATAATATTTTTGAGTTCTAAACTTAAAAATAAAAATAACACAAGTTTTTGTTTTTCTTATGATATTATTACAGTTACATTGTAATTTTTGAGTTATGGGATCTAGAATTTGAATGGTGAAGTCTGGAAATCTGAATATCCTCGTCAAAACTTTGCTTCTTCCCTTCGGACTGTTCAGAGCACAGGACAAGACAAGCACATTATCACAGTGGCTTTGTCTCACAGTAGTCTGCAAATATTATATGACCATCAGAAGAAATGTATAAACAAGTTATTATGTATTGTTAGCTCTATACGTGAATATGTGTAAGCTGAGGGAGAGCAGTTAAATTACTTTGCTGCGGTTACATAGCACATCAGTGTCAGTCTCGGGAACAGAACTGAAAAGTCTTTGGTCTTAAGCACATTATCTGCCACTTTCTTTGCAAAAAAGACCAGTGTTTCTTAAGGCACTAGTGTGTGTGCTATTACTGCTTTATATCACTTCAGTTCTGAGTTGTCTGATGTATTGAATAATGAAATTAAGGCTTGTGAAGGATGGCTGAACCACAAAATGTCCCCTGGGGTGAGTTTATTTTTAATAGGGATTTTTTTTCAGGGATGGAGGAGCAGAAGAAAAGAAAAGAAAGACCTCCACTTTAAAAAAAAAAAACCAAAACAAACAAACAAAAAAAAAACAAAAAAAAAAAACACTTTCTGCAATAGAACGAAGAT
>JAWWMP010000165.1:12460290-12525497 GCA_035047865.1 Dendrocincla tyrannina
TTGAAAAAAAAAAAAAAAAAAAAAAAAAAAAAAAAAAAAAAAAAAAAAAAAAAAAAAAAAAAAAAAAACACTTTCTGCAATAGAACGAAGATCATCCTTTTCCCCCCTCCCACTTCCTCCTTCCCCCCCCCCCTTCCATTAACCAGTATTTTTCTTGTGTGATTGAAAAGCCCTTAGTTTTTCTAAGGGGAAAAGCCTCATGCTGAGAAGTAAGGGATCCCAGTTGTACACTTAATCAAAGTGGCATGCTCCACACTTTGTTTCTGAGTAATTTCCGTAACAAACGCATGTGATCTGTATGTTTCACTTGCTTGAATCAAGTATAAAGTTTGCAACTGACTCAGTTGTTACTCCTGCTGACAGGCAAAAGGTTCTTTTGGGGGAGGCAGGGGGATGAGGTTCAACTCAATTTAGGTTGCTGAAAGGAAATGAAAAGGACAATTTGAAAACCACAAATACAGGGATGAAAGATTACAGATACTGAACAATAACTGTCCATGGTAAATTGTTTATTGGAGTATCTGTATTAGGTGATGTTTGTAGTCTCAACATGTAGTGTGATGGAAAACACAGATTATGGCAATGAAAGTAGAACAACAATAGAGTCTGAGTCTTTGTTTTCACTTTTCAAAGGCTTTTTTTGCTTCTTCCCTTCTTCCCCCCCCCCCTTTTTTTTTTTTCTTTTTGATAAGGCCGAGGAAATTGTTAGCAACATGCTGGTGGGAACCTATGGAAAAGAATACACGCTGTATCAATGGTGTGGTTCTTATCCCAAGAGCTGTGTTGGTGGGTGTGGGAATAGCGCACTTTCAATGTGAGCTGCTGCAATGAGATAGCATTGAGAAACCAGGGCAGAGAACAGCATAGATTTAGTCTAGGGAACCACGGGCTTTATCCAACAGTAATGTGTGTAAGGACAGACAATGTAACACTACATTGGGTTTAACAACAAAGCACTGTAAAAGGATTTGATAGTAAGGGTTTGGCAGAAAAGATGAATGTATCTGTACAGTACAGTAAGTATTTTTTTAAAGGTATTTAAGTGATATAACTTAAAAAGACAGTATTTAAATCCTTTTTAATAGACATTATTCTAGAGTAGGATCATTTAACAACAGGGAAGGCTTATTGAGTAAAGGACATAAGAGAGTATTTTGCTGTGATAGGGGAATAAGAAGCAAGAAGAGGAACACATGGAAAAGCAGAACTGACAGAGTTTTTTACAAAGGTCTGTTTATTTATTACATTTGATTTCTGAATCCATTTATGGCCAACATCACTGGAAAATCACTAAAATATTTTTGCTCTATATCACCCAGCCTGTATATGTCTATTTTGTTTTGATATTTGAATGGTAGCAAGTTTTGGCTGCAACTTGAGTAAGAGACCACATTTTCCTTGGAGCTGCTTGGGCTTAAAATGAGCATATGGCTTTATGAAGCCTATACGGTAACAGGGTAAATATTGATACAGCGTATGCATGCTTGCTGTCCTTCAGAATGAAATAGCATTTCTTTGTTCGTATAGCAGCTGTCATGACCAGTAAAACTTAAAATAAGCTTTGAAAATCCTCAGTGTGCCACTTCTGGCATATCTGGCCAAAGGTGTAAGGGATCAAGTGATCCTGTGTGTCAGTAGCAGTTCTGCTGTGGGAGAGGTTATTGAGTAGGAAATTCAGTAAGGAACTGTCTTTTGCCCTTTTCTAGTACAGGAAAATATTCTGACAAGACAGGTAAAAAAATCAATTAGGAATCTGGGCAAATTTTCATGTTCAGTATTTGATAGTTGCTGGACAGAGCTTTTTGAAGATCCCAGCAAAGGCATCCCTGTCTGAAAAAATCACACAAACAGATGCTTAGGTTAGAAGTAAGTAGAACTCTGTTGCATAGTTAGTAAAAATTTCTGTTTAACTGAGAACAATATGTAGCTAACCTTCTCTACAGTGTTTGCACCTGTCTCTGAACTTAGAAAACCAACTGTCTTTTATGGGTTTGTGACCAGTGTGGCTTCCATTAGGGAATGAACAGGAGCATCTAAATCCATGGCAATACTCTTAAATGGAAAGATGCCCTTAGGAATCCCTCCTGTACAATTATGTGGTTAACATTTTGGAATGTAAGTGAATAGCTACCACTCTTGTCAGTACTTTTAGATTAATATTGTATAAAATGCTAGCCGCATTGTCAGTCTCCAGAACAGCACATTTTGCATATCTGATGTTCCAGAATAATATGGCATCCTTCTGACCCCAAAACAGCCTGTAGGTCTTTAGTCAGCTTGCCCAGCACTTGAATGCTGTATCATTTATCAGGTGAGATACTTGTAAACCAGAAATGGAAAGATTCTGAAGGTCCATTACAAACTTAAAAGACAAATATCACAAATTTGAGAGGCAAACGACTAATAAAACTGGTTTTGGCTACATTTTCACAACAAAACTGAAGTAAGAGTATTAAGTTTTTCACATTGTCTTGCATGCATTTTTAAATGCATCTTATGAAGATATTCTGTTAATTCCCTGCGAATAAACAGACTACATGATGTATGTCTACATTTCCATAGCTTCTTGTTGGACATTCACTGCTTGTCAGCAGGCAGCACAGAGGGTAAATAAAATTAATGAAAGAAAATGCTTTTTGAATGGGGGAAAGGAAGGGTTAGAGGCAAGATTAGGGTGAGCAGTCTTCTTAGCAACATATTTCCATTTATTTCACTGTAATATCTTTTTTTTTTTCTAACTGCATACACTTCAAAGATAATACAAAATTGGAATTACGAATATCACTGCTTTGTAGTGAATGTATTGCAAGATTCTTAAATAATTAAATTATTCCAGTTCTTAAAATGGAGTGCAATTAGCCATTAATGAGCAAAATCTGTTGCTGTGCAGAGTTGATATACTCCATGCAGACCATCCTTAAGTTTTACACGATTTGGTTTAATATCTAAATGCATATGTGTGGTAAAAATCAACTGTTGTATATCTTATAAGATAATCACTAAATTAGCTAGTAAGTTACATAACATATCAAATATTTAATTTTTGTATAATAAATTATAGATTTGTCAGTGACTCAGTTTTCTGTTTCTGTTTAATGCGAAGCTTGGTTTAGAAGCATGGTAAGGGAAGGTTTGATACTAACAGGGATAAATACATTTACAAATGGTAGGCCTGACTCATGAAGATGATAGCTCTTCACTCATAAACTCACAGTTCGAATTCATACCACACCACATCAGAGGGAACAATGTGGTTGTCTGACAGCCATTGGATAAACAAATACATTTTACTGCATCTTCTTCTAGTGGGATAATACTGAGTATCAGAGGCTCTTTTCTCAAATGGAACTAGCAGCCAGAAGCTTACCTTTGAAAGTGTATTAGCACAAAGGGTAAGGAAGGGACAGAATGTGATGTGCTGGGAGGAGATCAAGGCAGATGCACAGTGAAGACACTGCTAGAAATTCACATTTCTGCTCTTGGATTAAATTCCCTAGTACTGAGCTAAGCAGGTGTCCCATTAGAATCAACGAAAAATCTTAAAAAACTTTAGCGTTATGTACCTTGCAGGATTAAGCCAACCAATGATGGAAGCTTCTTTCAGTTGTTAAAACCAATTTTTAATAAGCAGCAGCAGCAGCAAGATAGGAATAGGACAATAAACTATTTCATTAGGAAAACACACATTTTTCTAATGTTGGCACTTCTACAAAATACAGTTAATCTTAGCTAAATAAATACCATGTGTTTAAAACTGTGGTTAACCTGAATAAATTGTAGGAGTTTGCTCCACAAGCCAGTCATTAAAAGCTCTATGGTGCACAGCACAGATTTCAGTGAGCTAATTAAGGCTTTGCAAAGATGAAGACCTTTTTAGACTGGTGTCTATGTTTCGTTATTTTTTATCTCAGTTTCTTTATTGTCAGTGGGTCAAATCCTTTTCCTAGTGAAGTGCTGAACCTTTGCTTGAGTCAGGCATGCAAACTAGATACAGAAGTGAAATGCTGATCTTAAGACTACACCATTTAATTGTTGCAAGAACTCTGAGCATTTAGTGAAATACATAGTGTATGCTATGAAAATACAAATACTTCACACTCAAATGACTTTGTTTGATGTAATCATATGCTCTCTTTGTAGTTCCTTAGGTCATGGCTCAATCTCAGTGGTGCTAGGCAGAGAATGAGGCTAGCGTTGCTGAAACATTCTTCTTACTTTATATTGAAATTGGCATAACATTAGGGGCTAGTGCACAGGAAATATTTCTCACCAGAAGTAAAGGAGAAAAGTGTGATTTGTTATCCTTTGTTCCTCTTTCCTGAAATACAGGAGATTTAATTTAATGGCAAGACTTTTAATTTGTTTGTTTGTTTGGAGTTTTTTGTTTTAAATGGCGAGGGTGATCACGCACTTGCAAAGGTTGCCCAGAGAGATTGTGGAGTCTCTGTCCTTGGAGATGTTTGAAACAGAATTAGACAGAGACCTTCTATAGTTGACTCTTTTGTACACAGGATGGTATAGAGGTGACTTCCAAGTTCAGCTGTTCTCTGGTTCTCCCGTTAGAGTGAACACCTGTGAAATCAGTGAAGATAGCAGTGATTAGGATGCGTTTCATTTTGCTAAAGGCACCCGCCTGACTAAAGGACTGAACATTTTAAAACGTAAACATAAGTTCAGCTTTATCAGTGAAGAGGAGGGGATAATGCTCAACACTTCATCATTCCAAAATATCCTTGGTGGGACATGCTGACCAGGCACAGTGGATCATACACCTCAGCATAAGCAGACAAATGAGAAATTCAGAAAAATAAAGAAAGAGAAGATCATGGAAACTTCTACAACAAAAAAATATTAAAATTTCTGAAAGAAGTTTAGATCAGATAACAAAGAGATTATTTGATATATAAAAATCATGTATAGAATTATACGAGCTATTTGGGAAAAGTCAAGAATTTGTATAAATAGAAGCCAGGCAATGTAATGAAAGGCTAAAAGTATGGGTTAAAGAAAATATTGTTTCAATAAATTAATAATTCACTTTGGAAAAGGGACACAGAATGCCAAGATAGCTTTTGTGTTCTATTTTTCTGTAGTATTATTTGGTATTACATAGTATGGGAAAAACAGAGTAAGGTCTGATTTGTGAGTGCAGAATAGTTCTCAGTATGTGTTTTATGCTTCCTAACTTCCATAATCTTCTTTATGCCAGAATTTTCCTGCTGTAAAAGAGGGTAATACGGTCTACTTGATCTAAAGTACCTTTTTTCTTTGATTGGAATGTGCTACTAAGTCCATATTTCCTCTAAGAATTTGGGATTTTGTGTAAGGGATGAAAGTATATGGTGGTCATATATTCTCTGGATAAATTTCTTCTTTTTTCAGCGGAGGTAAAACTGTTGTACCACTAGTTTTGCCTGTATTGTATTATTGCTTCAACTACAGTCAAAATCATGTAGAATAGCAAATGGAATTACTTTCAATATGTTATTGAACATAATTATTGTTAATGAATCAATTCAGTTTTAAAGCTTTTCCAAAGGCTTCAATGAAAGTGACTGCAAACGTGCAAAGCATTATCATTCAAGTATTTAGTAATGATTGCAACTTCAGTAAAAAATCTTCAAACTCTTAGAAACAGGCAAATTAGTTATTTTTTGGGCAGTGTTTGCAAAACACACACACACTCTAAAATGACTTGGGTTTAAATTTATGTTAAACTGGTGGTAAAAATACATATGGTTACTTTCACTGCTGAAGATGTGCTGCTGTGTGTGTTGATCATCCTTTAGTGCATTTTGAATGATAGTTAGTCTGTGGGGACCAGTGAAGACCTCCAATTAATTATTACTGGAGAACATGAAATCATAAACAAAATTCCTTGTAATAAATTTTTAAAATGAGATTGCATGTTTTATTTACGGTACTGGTCCATTTTGGGGCTTTAAATCTATGAACGAAAACAAACATGCTTTTTATCAAACTGAAATAAAAAATATCAATAGTATTTCTTTCTTATCAAAGTAGGACACAATATATGAACTGGACTTCTAAATAACTGCAGGGAGAGAAGCAAGGGAAGAAGAAGAAAAGATTTACTTTTCTCTAATTCATAGAGAGAGATTGAGAATATATATATAAAGTATGGAAAACAGCAAATGCTTCCAAATATAGTGAGGTTTATTAATCTTTCAGGTACCTGATATGATGGAATTATTTTATAGGAAGTATTTATTAAAAACATAAGTAATAAATAAGAACTCTCATAATTGTCACATGTTTACAGCAGAAATTGGTTTTAGTTTAGACAGAGGAGCAGCAACACTGAGGATATTCAATAGCTTCTAATATGTTTTCTGACAAAATCCTGCCACAAACACAAAGCTAAAGGTACTTCCTGTCCCGTAGGGACCGCAGCTGAAAATATAAAACAGAGAAGGAAATATGATCAAGTGATAAAATAAGAGCTGATAATCATCCAAATCTTTCACTAGAGTCTTGTATTCTCACTCTTATTGTCTTTTAGATTCAGTTTCTGTCTGGAAAATGCAAAGTACACAATAGATATGCTGCAGTTTAATGGACAAATGTTAATAGATGAGATTAAGGTCTTCTTTTATGGAATGGTGTGGAAATTCTGCAGTCTGCTAGGTTTTTCCTTGCCGTTGAAAATCTTCTCTTGCCTTCTTACTACAAACAATATTCCTTCTTTCCTATGTTCCATCAAGAGAATTTACTTCTCCCTGCACCCAGTCAAACAGTTCACTTTCTTCAAGACTCTGACTGTAACTCATTAATATACACCTTCATAAGATGGGGATATCTCAGCATGGTTTCTGGCTCTGAGAGTTGTGTAATGACACCATGATATCAAAATGTGTTTTAAGCAAAAAAAACTTTATCAGAATGATAAGTACCTATTGAAGACTGCAGACAATTTGAAGAGTTTAATCCAAATCTACAGGTCTTGCAACAAGGAAATTGCTGGTCCAAGTGGATCCAGTAATTCTACATCAAAGGGTTATTCGGGCTCTTTTTCTAATGACATCAGTTTGTGCACTAGCCAGATAGACAGTTATGTCCATGACCTATATTGCTGCCTCTCTCTTTATTCATATGGAATTATAAAGTTGGAGCATAGTGTCAGGGCAATGCTGTGTCTCGGCTCTTAATTCCTTTAATGTCCCTGTGATACAATTCTGTCTAATTTTTGCAATCCTTTCTCCCTCATTAGAAAATATATCACCAAGCCATTTCCCAGTTTCTTATAACTTTCTTCTAGGTGCTGCCTTACTATCATGTATGCAGCTGTGACTACCTATGTCACCCTGTATTTTAGTCTCGTAGTTCCTGGATCACAATGAAAAGGAGAGCACGGTGTAGGTATAAAATTTTCTCAGGTCTCTCTGATGATGTGATAAGCATTACAGGAACCCCTCATATGAAATCTTTACTCATCACTACAAATCTCTTTCTCATCCTCCAGCTAATGATTTTACATTTTTTCTAGGAATGAGGAATAGGCCACATGCAACATTATTGCTGAGTGGATGCACCACGCTTGGCAGTGATCAAGCCAGTCACAGTCAATTTTTTCATATTTGTAAAAGATACAGGCATTTTTCTAGTCATATGTGATATTTTTTGGATCCCAGCATCATCTGAACCTCAACATGTGTCACTGCCATTTTTCACAAAGTGCTGTGATAGTGCATGAGAAAGTGCAACAGAAGTACTAATTCAGAATCTGAAGAGGAACTGCCAACATGCCAAGTTAATCAACATTCAGACCTTTAATACATAGAAATTCACATGTCCAGTTAGGGAAAAAAAACCCAAACCAGGCAAAATGCTCTTATCTCTGGACCTGAAAATTAGGGCCTTTGATGTACTCACTCTCAGTTTACTCTGTTTTTGTCAACAAAAGGATTTGTAGAATAGAATTGCTATCAATCACTATTTAAGCATAAGTTTGCTGGTCAACATTTGCATGATAATATATGGAAGGCTTTTAGACTCTTGATCATCACCATATTCTTACCAAAAGAAATTCCATTTTGAATTGATGCTTGTATTTCACGAGTAATATAAAGTAGTGGAAAGGCCCCCATATAAAAAGAAGTGGTAATGATCTCCAGCCTGAACATAATCAGAGTCATCTTACATAACTTTACTTTTCTGAAGGTTACTTGTCTCACACAAACTATTCTTCTGGGCTCCTTTTATGGTCAAGAGAGGTGAAATAGGTACCTACAGACAGGAAAAAAAATCCATCTGTCTTAGACAGCTGCGTTAGGGATAAATGTCTCTTTACAACTGAATCAAAACCCTAACATTTTAATGTCTAAAGATACTTAAGCTGTCTATGGAAGGTAGATAAACTATATTTATTTGAAAGTGACAGAAGAAAGGTTTTGGACTCTGTATCCTTGAAGATTGTCAAAAGCTAACTCTACGAGTCCTGAGAAATCTGATTTGCCTTTGAACTCAACCCTCTGTTGAACAGGTGATGAGATTAGATGGTCTCCATAGGGCCTTCCTAACCTAAATAATTTTACAGTTCAATTAATTCCACCCTAGTGGAATTCCACTAGAATTTCCATTCTTCTTTGGATAATTATGAAACCTATGAGTTAAGTAATGATATCTGCCCACGTCCTCTTTTGTGCTATTGCTTTGAAAATTTAGAGTTTAGAGTTACCCAACTCACAATGAATAATTGCTTTTGTTATTCTCTTGTATCATATCAATGTGTGTAGAATTTTAAGAAATATGTCTGTGGAAAGTAACTGAAATAGGGTAAGCTTCACTTGCTGAGTAATCTACTCACCTTACCCTCAAACAGTATTTCAACCAAATCTAAAAATTGGAAGCCTAATGGAAAATTTTATAGAGGTCTGTTTAGGTAATTCTTAGGTAATAGTATTCCACTATTCTTGTGGAATAAAAGCACTTTTGCTAAGCATATACAGTGTTCCTACTTTTCTTCTTTAATGTTGCTTTTCCAGTACATACCACCTCTTTTTTTTTCCTCCTTCTACTATTTAGGAATAATTCCCTCATATGTTGCTTCTGTTTTGTTCAGTTGGTTGTGTATCTTTTCCCTTTAACCCTTGGTTAGTGTTTCTGCAACACTCATCTACAACAACTTTTGAACTTCTCTCAACATTCATGTGGCAAGGAACCTCTTTAGCTATCAGGTCATTATCATCCAAGGTCCATAGCTGTAGTTTCACTCTGATGTTCTTCTCCTTTGACCACGCTTTTCCCATCCTTAATGTTTATCCTTTCTCACTCTGAGGACAACATGGCAGTAACTTAGCTGCTCTTCCTTCTTCATCTAGTTTTCTTCTTTCTTTGTGATCTCTGCTACTCAAAGTCTAAAGAAATTATGTCGCTATTCTCACAAATTTCCAACAGAACAAAATTGGATGATATGTCAAGCTTTGAGTGTTTATTTTCTCTAGTGACTAAGAAAGCTTGTAAGCATGCTGCTGAGATACTGGTAACACTAAATATCATATAAAACTCAGTACTGGACCTTTCAGGTCAGTGTTTTCTGATTTAGTAGCTGAAGATGAAATTTTTGGCTATAACTGCAGCACCAGCGAAACCCTACATGAGCATACAAATGTGCTTAAATAAGAATTGTAATCTGAGTTTTAGTGAAGTGGTTTAGATTAGGCAGAGGAGTTGTACTATTGTGTCAGTATCTGAAGAGGACTAATACACTGAGATAGATACATAACAGGAGTGAGAAACCACAATGTAGGTGGTAGCATGTGATGGACTGGCCTCCCAGATAGTCAGCCCCTCAGACTCTTTCATTGCCACAGAAAAGCGGGCACATGAAGTCACTAACTTTTATTGTCTTTCTCATGCAGGCAAGTAACAATTCGTCACACTCTTGTTAAACCTCTGTGTTACAGAACCATGTTTTCTCCTCTGCCACCTGTCAAATGGTCCATTCAAACCTAACCCTCTAGCCTTTTGCTAGTGAGAGTGAAGATGCTGTAAAGTCAAAACTTCAGCAGTTTCAAAAAATTTCAGGGTATGAAATCCACTTTCTCATTGTAGGTTTCCAATGTTTCCAAAATTTATATTCAGAATAATTAATGGTAAATTCATATTTTAATATGAATTCTTTAATTTATAAGGTTGTGGATGGTGGGAGAAATAACAAGATGAAAAAGCTATTCCTTTGTAGTAAACGTTTGTTTTATAAAAGTAAACTAATAAAATATTCCTGAAGTACTTAGCCATCAGTATTTGAAGACCTGTGGCAGCATCTGAAAGACAAAAAAGGAAATAATTGATTAGTGGATTTTTTTTGATCTTCTCAGGGATCAAAGGGACAAATACTGTCTACAGGGATGAAAGGGTGGAGAACTGCTCTCTGTACTGCCTCAGTTATCTGGTTATTCATACACTCTTGCTACATGTTAGCAGTGCTTGTACCTGACCCTCTGTCATGCTCCAGGGGAAAAAAAACCAACCAACCAAACAAAAAAACCACCCCACAAGTAGGCATACTTTACTATTTATTGTACTTCAATTCTGAAAGGTTTCTCAATAATCAAAAATGTAATTTAATGTCTGTAAACAAATCTGTTTTTCGGTTTGTAAGCAGCATTAACTTTAATTGTCTGTAATATAATTGGGGCTTTTTTTGTTACAACATTTATCTCTTGTGTTTCCTCTGTAGGTGTTACTGGTTTGCTTTGGTGTATTCTTTCAGAAGACATATTCACCACCTGTTGTATTTCAGAATCTTTTTCTTTTCCTTTTGGAGCTCTCACTTCCTAATTAAATTCACAGTTCTGTGTATTCACATATACTATATTAGCGTGAATATGTGTACCAAGTGGTGCTTTTACTATAACTTAAATCTGTCTATGTTAATTTAGAAGTTACTGGGTTATAATATAGCTTTAGATAGTCTTGCGTTTTGGCAGGTATTTTTTAACAATGGTAGTTATCAGCAGAGAGGAGGAGTGGTCTCTGGGCACTATCAGACCTCCTGGGAAGATCACTGAGAAAAATGAGTACATTCTCAGGTTTGCTGTCTAAGAATCTATGGCCCTTCCTGAAAACTGGTGGAATTCCAAAGCTGAGAAAAATCACTTGACTAGGCCAGCCTTTTCAGCTGTATTTTCACACAGCATGCTCAGTCTGTCTGATCCGATGTTGTATTTATTTTCTTTGAAGTATATGTAGACTCTTGTAAAGATGGAGGCCAGAAAAACACATTTGAAAAGACACTTTGTTCTACTTTTAACAACATTTCAGTTCCAGCACCACTGTCACAAAACCTTTTTCAAATCATGTCCAGGCTATTCAGTAGGTAGCATCTGACTTTCACAGCTGGTTTACAGTTGAATTTTTAGGATATTTCACAAAATCCATGTCAGTCATTTGGTACCTTTTCTGATATCTAAGGCAGAGGCTGGAGCCTCAAACTAGGAGAATAAGGACAGTCATTCCTACTGACTTTTGACTACAGTGCACTGTCTGCTAGTGTGGAAGACCTCTGGTACCTCTGTCAGTAGCCCAACAGCTGAATAGAAAGAATGGGAAAGCAGTCAGACAGCTATAGGTCATGTAGAGATCCTGTTATATCTGGAACACCTTTATAAATGAAGCATAATAAGAACAAATTCATTCACATTCAATTTAATTAGGATTCCCCAAAACAGGCAATCCTCACCCTTTATGGTGCCTCACTATGTTACAGTTTGTGTTCATTTACGAGTCATTGAAGGACATAATATTTATGCCATTTTAGCTTATACATTCTCCATACGGAATGAGATCTTAAGGGAGATGGGGCTTGATGATGGCCTGAATTACATCACAATGTCATTCTTCTCCATCAGAGTTTTCTTGTAGTTATTCTCAGTTCTGAAATAGACATATTCTCCTTTCTTTGATCAAAGATTTGAGACTTTTGAAAATAGTTGATTCCTTCTTATATAAATCCTTTCCTTGATGGCTGAGCCATGAGCCAAAAAAGCTACTCTTGACATGTGTTCTGCACAGGCTCTGCTTATTCTGCATAGAAACTGCCTGAACAGCTGTTTGATGCAGATTGCCAGATCGCCTCATAAAACAACTTGGTAGCTGGAAGTCAGAAGAAGTCCAAAGTGACCTTGGATTAGAACATCTTTAGCACATCTCATTAAGAAAAAAAAAGCAAAACAAAAAAAACAAACAAAAAACCCAACAACAAACCAAAAACCTTTACATATTTCTTCTGCTCACAGATAAAGACAGCAATAGCTAAAGGTCTGGTCAAAAAGACTTGCTAGCTTCCCTGACCACATGCAGCTTTTTCCAAATATCCTTTTTTTATGGAGTCTGGAATGGAGCTGTGTCAGGTAAAGCTCATATTTGACAGTATAAAAATGCTCTTCACCAGAAGGATGGTCAGACACTGGAACAGGACCACTGCCCAGGGGAATGGTTGTGCCACCAAGCCAGTCAGAGTTCAAGGAGTGTAAGGACAATGCTCTTAGTCATATGGTTTAATTTTATGTAGTCCTCTGAGGAGAGGGAGTTGGACTTGATGGTCTATCCATATAGATCACTTCCAACTCAAGATATTCTCGGATTCTAAGGTGAAAAGATAAAAACCCCATCACACAGAAACTTTGCATAGTCGTTTGTTTCTTATCTACTTATTCTGAGTATTCTGCTACCATTTAACTGTGGGCTGATTGTTTCCAGAGTGCTTCTTTTCTCATGTCCACCAGTAATGTCCACTTATCTTTCAAAAAATAACTTTACTATAGATATAAATATGCATCTCGTTTCCACTGAATTAAATTATTTATTAAATGTTCTTGTCATTGTTCAATTATATCTTTCTCCTATAACTGAAAATCTGTCCCATGAAATACATCTCCTTTTTCTGCATAGGGGATAATTTACTATAAAGAGAACAAGATTTAAAGTACTTTTATTTAGGAGACAGTCCCTTCTTCTGTTGGTAAGTTTTATTTTGACATTTTCTGGGTTTGCCTCCTCCACCTCTCAAAAGTTTGAATTTGAATTTGAGCTTTGAATTTGGCCTGTGAAGAACTGAGTAGATGGAGAAAACAGCTGCAACTTTTGAAGCAAATCATAAGGTGTTAACAAGAAATGTGAAAAGGAGAAACTCTCCAACTCAAGTGAAATTTTGTATGAAGGATTTGAAAAAACATTGTAAATTAAATATGACTTATTAGGTTCAGATAGCTGATATCCTCTTTTCCAAACCAAAATATTTTTAACCTAACTTTCCAGTAAAATTCAAACATTAGTAATGTATTGTATTCAGAAGCAGAGTGTGACACTTGGGTGCAGGCTTCTTTTTGAATGTCATTTATTTTTACATTTTATTGTAATAATGTGCTTTATTATGCAAACCCATGAAACTTGCACAGCAATAAGGCACAGTTTTTATCGTTCTCTAATTACAGACAAAAAAATAGAGCAAGCCATCTTAAGAGGAATGTTAGTATTCTTAACTGAGTTCTAAACTATTTGTCATTTTGGTCAGAAAAAAATCTGGCTGTTCTGCACTCTTGACCTTTCAGCGGTAGCTTACTGCCTAAGTTGTTTATTCACTGGAAATATTTATGCAAGGGATAGATAGGCATGGAATAGAGGCTGAACAGAAACTTTGTGATGGGATAAGGGTAAATCTCATTCTTTCATGGAAGAATTTGTCAAGTAAGAAAAAATTCAGATTTATTTCATCCTCTTAACCAATCTAAAGCTTTCCTTTTCTACCTTCCTCTCTGGACTTTTTAAGCATGCAAACACCACATATCACATTCAGTATTCTTAGCAAGGTCTTCATCCTTTGTTGACTAGGTAGGATAGCTCTAATTCTAAGCCTCTGCTGATACACAGGAGAATTTTCTGCTTTATTTAGAATTCACATTCCTCCTGCTGTAGCTTGTTAAGCTCCACCTGTAAACTTTTTGTGGTTTGCATTTTTAGTTTTCAATCTTTAAACAAACATCACAATGAACTTCATATTTCTGAGCCCTATAAAAGTGTTAGTAGGATGCACAGGAATTTGCCCTTAATTAGAACTTTTAATAGAAATGTCAAAAGGGCATGCAGCTCTCTAAAACATGATAGAAAAGTAACATTTTTTTAAACTGTCATATTTCACAACAGCAGTCTCTTATGATGCTGAAAGGCCACATCACCAGGAAAAGAAAGGAACTCCAATGTTACACTCGGAGTTAACTTAAAAACAGCCTTTTTATTTATTACTTTTTTCTGTGTTTGGGTTAAAGGTGTAACTTTTGGGAAGCAGCAAGAATGATAATTACTACATATTAAACAAAAAGTTCCAAATAACCTGCTTTCATTTTTAATAGTAATGCTTTCAAAGTGCTACACCAGTAACTATCATAGTAAAATATGTATGTAAGTACATATGCAGGAGTCAAATAAACCTTTCTTACATAATCATTTCAAGGTAAGTGTTTTTATTTAAGTAAGAACAGAGGTCTTAAAAAATAAAAGAAAGATACATTCTTTCTTGTTTAAATCTGTTTCTGGGGCAATTGAAATACTACCATTTTCCTGTTATGATATTCTATGAAACTTTGAGAATTTCCATTGCAAGAAAAGAGCTACTTGTGAAACGAGATAGCACCCAGTGTGAGAGCACAGGACTCAGTAATCATCTATGGCTACACTGGTTTACTTTCCAGGGACTACAAGGGCATCATGTGCACTACTGGTTGCAGAGGATGGTCATGTAACATAGATAAAAAGCCACAATTGGGATTACTCTAATTTTGGATATTAAAACTTACATAGATATTTGCATCTGAACCACACATTCTGACGCCATCCTTAATCTGTGGAGAAAAATAAGTCCTTTCAGAGACTGATTAATTTCATCTGAAGGAACACTGAAAATAGGTGAGATGATTCATACCCTAGGGAAGGCCCGTATGTCTCCATTGACTGTAGAGACGATCCAGTTAGCCTTAGCTCAGGAATTGACACAGGCAATGTGAACATCTAAGCTTAGATGAGATGAACCCCAATTTAAATGAGGACCTCACCTTTTTGTCTAGAACTACTTAGACTGAACTTCCATTACTTGCCTCAAATAAAAGCTCTGGTTTGCAGTGCATGTAGTGAATGCGTTTGGGAAAAAGGGTATGCAACATGTAAGTGCTATGATTGCTACAAGTGAATTACATGAAAGCAAGCTCCTCTGATATGAATAGATATCTCTCTGGTATCTCTGTGATAGGAACTCTGGAGGACTAATAGTAGTGATTATGGAGATAAGTGGAAGTGATTATAATGTATGACAATTTCTTTGAAATAACTGGTTTGAAATAGTGATTATTGTAACAATAACCTAAATCATCTGTGTTGGTTGTACTGGATGTTACCAGTGGTTAGGGTACAACCCACAGTGGAAATGCAAAACAGTTTCATTTGCTCCTGTTACACATGCAACATTTGTGGACAGGTAGAAGCATCTGTCACAGGTCTTTCTCCTGTACTCCACTATTTTGAGTTAAAGTATGGTAAACAGAAGGAACATCTGGAATTAAGTCTGTTTCACTTACTAAATGAGAGTAAGAGGTCGGAATAGAAAGAACACTATAAAATAACATTTTAGTAAACTTCAGTAGCAGTTCTGGCTTCTCAGTAATTCATATGAATTAGCAATACCTTAATTCAGGCACAGTACTGCACTGCAGGGACACTGCTATGGGTTGTGAATCAGTACCAGATTCGTTAATCTGGAGGTATAAATATAAATATCTATGCCTAGAGAATTAAGAAATTGAATTTATTGTTTGTGTGTGTAGAACAGATGAAATGCCAAAACCACTAAACAGGAAAGGATAGAAATGTAAATAGGATGATCTTATCAGTCAGTATCTTTAATAAGCATTCATTTCCAAAATACTGCCTTTGAAACAAATGCAGCTTCACCACAAATTTTAAATCTGATTGATGTGTGGCCCCTGACTTAGGCACAGAACTACTTGCTTGCAGGTGCTTGAGAAAAGAAAGCGTGGTGAAGGTAGAATCAGAAGGTATAAAAAGTAGGTTGGTTAAAGATTAAATGGTGTATTTCAACATTTTTAACAAAGTACATAATTAACCATGTTACATAATAGGAAATCAAGCTGCTTTGTAGACACTTTTTATCTCATGTAACCTCTAACTTTTATTTAATGTAACTGGTAATAAATATATTTTAGCTCTTTCATACTGCTTAATGCATTCTACAACTCAGGTTACCTAAAACTGAAGTTAATTTCCTTGAAAACTTCTTATTTTCAACTTCAATAATTTCCTTTTTAATAAAAGCTGGATTGGGCTATCTACAAAGAACAAACTTTATGCAATCCTTGCATACAATTTTTGTTATGTTAAAAATTAAAGAAAAGCTAAAAATATTTTTTCTTAAATTTGAAACGATTTTTTTTAAAATGCACATGATAAAAAGGTAAGGTAAGGACACTTTAAAGGAAAATGAGCACAACGGCTTGATTCTCAAATGTAATATTATTCTGAGAGTCTAAAGAAACCTCTAAGTGGGTATCAATTATATTTGTACTCATTTTCATTTGCTACCTTACTGTAGTTTTAGGTTAACTTCATATCTTAAGGTCTTTTTTCTACCTGCCTGCCAGTCTTTTAGCTCTTTTTCCTCTCACTGTGTGATGTCATCTGGCAGGGAACATAGGGAAATACTCAGGTGTTTGTGTAATTAAGGAAATCATGCACATATATTTAGCATTTGTATATTGATAGACATTAAAATGGGAAAACTTGGAAATACATTATGCTGCATAAAACATCTGAATAACTTCTATTACGTTGTAAAACCCAGGAAACTTTCATTGCCTAAGAAAAATGGGAGATGTCTCTCAATAACATTAGTAAATTACCAGCTTTTTTTGTTGTTGTAGGTTGATTTTTATTTATGCAGTCATACAGTCCAATTTTCAGTCCAAGCTTCTAGATTTTACATCTGTAATCCTATCTTATTTTTCCCTGTCAATTTATTAGTAGTGTGAGATTGTGGACACAATTCTCTGTGGGTGAAAAATTGCACCTACTAAAGAGTAGGTTTGAGAATCAAGCTTCTATATGCATTGATTAGTGTAGAGCACAATGTGGTATAATAGGTGAGAAGGAACTATGGTTATAAAGGTCAATTCTATTGTAGGTACAAAAGCCTATTTTATGTACATTAAAAAGCCTTGATTATTTAAAGGCATTTGCGCTGTTGGTTATTTTACACAGGTTATTTACACTGTTGATTAAATTGCTTGCAAAGCAGTCAGATTTCCATACACAAGTAGTCTAACAGAAATATTATGCAGCCAGCAATTTGCCAGTTGTCTGTTGACAAAGACAGAGAGTAAGCCACTTACTACTGTTTTTATACAATGAATCATTTTTGTAAAAATGGAGCAGTCTAATGAAAATTCAAATGTATTGCTTTTCCCGATTCAAACAGAAATCCAAGCACTTCATATACTCTGCAAATAAGCCTCATTTGCCACAGTGTATCAACTAACAAGCAATTTCAGTTCTACATGCAGTTTTTAAATAAAATTCTCCAAATTTAAACAGGTAGTTTAATTTTACTTCCATAAACAGATACTTTCAAAATATTTAGACATCATCTGTATATAATACTGTTTAAACTGTTTGTTCTAAAACATAAATAGCTATCTCAGTGTTTGAGTTACCACCTGATGTCTTTCTCATTTAAGGGGAAAACAAAAAATAATTGGGATAACTAGAGTCAGGAACAATGCTTACACAGTATGTCAGCATCTTTTATTGTGTCTTAATTGTAAGACCACTTAGAGGGGAACTGGCTCTGCAGAAGAAGTGAAATGCCCGGTCCCAGGGAAGTTCCTGATAGCTTTGCTGAGGGTTTCACCAGTGCTTCTGTGCTCAGCTAGCATAACCCAGAGCAGTGCAGTTTTCTGTGGAGAAAGGAGTCTCGGACCTGGAAACAGAAAGGTTCCTGTCCCTCTGCATGCCACAGTGCTTGCCAGGGTACCACAGGTTACACCCAGCTGTAGGACTGACCCCTGCTAGTGCTCTTACAGCATTCTAGACATTGATGCTTTAGAGCCATACCTGTCTCTACAAATGTGTAGGATCCTTTGAACCTCTGGTCTGCACTGTTCTTGGAGAGCCCCTTGGGATGATTGTCTTCCCTACTTACCACTGTCACCACATCATGCTGTTTCCATGGCATGTTCCACGGCACACATGTCTATGTGGTGCATGTCTGGTTTGTTGTATGTAGTGTGTACATCTGTCACATTGCATATTTAGATAGTTGAATTATTACAAGCTGAGAGTATTTTCTAATAGGTACATATTTATACCTAAAATGATATTCTCTGTTCTGAATTATATATTTAGAAAGTAGTCCAGCCCTCTGCAAAGTTAATGGATCAGGTCTTGATCATGAACATTTTTGTAAAGTGCCAGTTGGCAGAAACATTAAAGATAATTCAGATTTGTATAAATGTATAAAATGCATAGAGTAAATATCACAGAATCATAATTACAGGATGGCCTGTGTTGGAATGGGAACTTAAAGACTATCTGATTCCAACTCCTCTGCCATGGGCAAGACAACTGTCAGTAGATCAAGTTGCTCAGAACCTCATCCAACCTGCCCTTGAATGCTTCCAGGGATGGAGCATCCTCAGCTTCTCTGCACAACCTGTTCTAGTGGCTCATCACCCTCACAGTAAAGAACTTTTTCCTAATAGTTAGTCTAAAACTGTCCTCTTTCAGTTTGGAGCCATTCCCCTTTGTCATGCCACAACACACTTGTGTAAATATTCTCTCCATATTTCTTGTAGGCTCCCTTCAGGAACGGGAAATCTGCAATTAGGTCACTCTGATGTCAATATAGAGATAATAATATATAATAATATATATAGTGTGTATATATACAGAGAGATTCTGTATTTATCCTCAGAAAGATTAGCTCATGGTCAAAGTAATTTTGATTTCATGATCTATTAATAACTTGTAAGAAATAAAAGAGTATCTATTGACAGGGATAGCCATAGGCCTCCACAAAATTCTGGAGGATGAAATGCTCTTGCTAAGCAATGAATTTCAGTTAAACACAGACTGTGAACAGAGCTGTGTTCCTGCCCAGAAAATCAATTAAATGTGTGCTTAAGGTGAATGGATTGCCTAGTATTTTGCTGGGTCAACTTCCATGTAGAGAATTACTACTGGGGATGAACAGCAAGTGTTGTTTCTTGGCAAGGGTTGAATTGCAGTTCAACTATCTGCAAACTTGAAAACAGTATTTTTAAAAGAAAGTAGGTCTCATCTTTGGGTCTGGTTTTATGGTTTTTGGTTGTTTTTTTTTTTTTTTTTTAGTTTTTTTTTAATTACTTTCATGAGAAAGAATAGAGGTATGGTCTTTAATTTTTGAAGAAAAAAGTAATAAATAGATATCTTTTTTTTTAATTTATTTTATTAAACACATTTCTTCACTCTATGGGTTAAACCAAGGTATAGAGACATTTCTATTTATGTACATAACACACACCCCACATATATAAATACGATATTTGAGATATATTAGCATAGGCTATCATAAATTAAAAATGATAGCTGCTATTTTTTGGCAATCTTTTAGCTTGTAATTAGACTTGTAGTTTTTCAGAAATAAAAATAAAGAAGCTTGTGCATTTGTGATTTATTAATAGGATTCTTCAGATCCTGCACCCTGAAATACCACATTTCTTTGACCACACTAAGTAAACTTTTAGAGATATTTGTATACCTTGAGAACAGTTCATTTTGTGGGCAGTGGGTGGTATGTGTAATTGAAAGATTGCAAGCTGGTTAACTCTGTGTTGTTCTGTATATATATGTAACTCTATTTCAGAAGGTTGAATGCTTTCCGTATTATTGACTTTTATCCCTATAATCAGCACTAAAATGACTTAAAAAGGAAAAAGAAAATCTGCTTGAAAGATTTTAAAAGATAATTTTGAAACAAAAAGTACATAATCAGCCTTAATTTCTTTCTATATATTAAAAAAAAAATCACAAAAACACTCTTACTTGTGCTTTCAAGGTTGAATCAGGACAGCAAATATTTTCTGAAATGTATCTATTCTAGTATATATATTTTTCAACTATTCTTTTTAATTTTAGGAAGTAAGATTATTCCTGCTCAGTTCTTTCCTAGGACTTTGCAATCCTGCAGGAAGCCATATAATGCCAAGCCAATAATTTGAGAGGGAATAGTTATTCTTTCAGTGTCCAGTTTGAGAATATTTATCACTCTTCCTTCTATTGAAGTGAGATGAGTATTTTCCTTTAACCCAGGGTGTGTTTCAGCTGACTTTACCTGAGCTACTAGCAATTAGGATAGAATTTCACAATTAAAATTTGAAGTCTGTCAATGTTTGTAGTGGTTCCACACAAAAATGAGTAGGGGGAGAAATCCTGGATTTCTAAGTCTGTTCAGGTGACTCATATGATTTCCCAAACATCTATAGATGTGCTAGAGTGGTGCTCTTTTATTGCATGCAAACAGAAATCTTTCTTTTAACAGAATCAAGAAATAGATATTATATCTCTGTCCCTGAGACTGCGGGGCAATATGACCCTCTCCTTAATATGCCAGCCAGTTTAACAGGTGCCTGCCTGTATCTACAGCCAATACAGCTTGTGGCCTTTGCAGAGAGCAGATACAGCTGCTTGAATGACACTGACACAAACATGGACCACTGAAATGGTTCAGGGTAAAACTAACCTATTGCACAATTTATTTTTAATCCTAGTCATGTCTGAGACTGATTGGTGGATCTATCTATATGTGTATTGGATATATGTAAGAGAAAAATGTGTATATGGATTTTATAATACCTGTTTGTGCTTATATGAAAAGTTTAATGTTGGAAGATAAACACTGCTGGCTTCCACAGAAATATGCCCTCAGCTTCTCTGGAAAGAGTTTAGCGCCTGCAAGATCTGTCTCATATGTCTAATATAAAAATTGCTCTGAAAATTTTGTAGTAACATGGGTGATTTTAAAGGCAATACTTTTTAGTCATTCTTAACATATCACTTGGCTAGTATAATCCCTCTGTGGATTATAATGAAAATTAATTATTTTATTACCCCCAAAGCTAATGCAAATCATCTACCAGGAGAAAATGTCTTTTATGTTAACCATTTGTGCTCTGTAATAGGATAGAAACTCCTATCCGAACAGTACTGCTTTCAGTGTATCTGTTGCTTATTTGCTTTGATACTGTGGTAGTAACAATAGAGTCTATAGAAGAAAAGGTCTCATTTGTAGCTGCCTAAGAAATAATTAATTTACTTTTTAATGAAGTTCATTACTTAAGACTTTGTATGATACAGTATTGCTGGGAGCTGGAACCTGACCGCACTTTGCTTTTTATTTCTTCACATATTTGCTTTTATCATGTCAGTTTTACTCAAGTGACACTGAAATAGGGAGGTTTTTTTCTTTTTTCTTTTTTTTTTTCTTTTTCCTTTTTTTTTTTTCCAGAAGGAGCTTATCAGTTGTAAGCCCTAGACTGTGAATGTGAGCTTTGATGCTAACAGCCCCAGTGCCTTTCTTTTTTATTTGGGGCATTAAGTTCAATTACATATTCAAAGTATCTGTTCAATGCTTTTGCTGGAATTTTTCAATAATTAAAAGAATGGAGCTTTTTAAAAGTAGACTTTCCTTAGTGCTCTAGTCTTATTATGGATGTGACTCAGACCAAATCCTGTTCTTTCTCCTAATTTCATTGATTTCAATTCTCTGTATTGGTGTTCACAGGCCAATGTAGCATGTTGCATTAGCAGCACCTTAAGTTGCCAGAAAAAGAATATTTGCTGTCTTCTGTTTTGTGCTGAAAAAAGTTACACACTGATAAGGAACTACAGTTTGGAAATTTTTACTCCTTGAAAAACATATTAAGTTCATCCTGATGTTTACTGACCAACATAATGAGAAGCCAGCTATAAGTCAGTGTTTCAAAGCTGTTTGTTGTCCTTTATGGGAAAACAGAAACTACTTCATATGTTGTAAGACACAGGGGGAAAACCAAAACAAAACAAAAAACCCAAGCCCAAACAAACAAACAAAAAACCAGCCCAATCCAAACATCAAAATAATTTTAACTGAACGGCCACATGTAAGTCCAGTTTTAAAAACTGCATTAGTCCACTGAATCTTTTAGCAGGACTTTTGGGATTCATTCAAAGAGGTCCCTTAGCTTACTATAAAAAGAAATTTCTAAGCAGATACAAGAGCTGTGTGAGTCTGTAGATGATCTGTTTGCACTTCAAGCTCTCCAAGCAAACTCAAAGCTTAGACAGTTTTTCTCCAAAGTCCCCATCTGGGAAAATAAAAAAAATTTGTCTCCTGTTGTTATAGCCAGACAGATATTTTTTAAACTTAGAAAAGATTATGAAGCTTCATTTAAATCCTTTGGGAAGATCAAAGAAAACACAGAGAAAAAGCAGAAATAGTCACAGGAAAAACTAACAAACAGTGCTGGCACTCCTACTTACTGGTAGTCATGCCAGTAGAATAGCCACCAGAGTGTGAAACAAAGGGTTTTCCAAACTTGCTGTTGTTGCTGACAATGAGATTGACATTTATTTGCTCATATTTTTCTATGCTATATCTTTACAGATCTTTTCCAAACTTTGCTACATCCTCTGGACTTCTGAAAATCACCATGATTCTGGACTTTTTTTTTGCATTTTAAACCTTTTCAACCACATATAACTTTAAAATGTGTTTGAGTTTTACGTATTCCAGGCCAAGAGTCAAACAGCCATTCTTCCTTTAATTGGTATGCTGTTCAGCAAAAAGTCCTTTTTAAATCAGTGTAGGTGCTGCTGTACTGTAAACAGGGTAGAAGAATCTGAACATAAATTGACAGGATTAAAACATGTGGAGAGGCTGAAAGATGTATGAGTGCAAACTGCACTGAGAAATATTAGAGACAGGTCAGAAGTGGAACACTCCACAGACACCTAGTTCCAGTTTCAGCAAGCCAGTCAGCAAGCACCTGGACATAAATTCCATGTTTCATCTTGGTATGGAAAACCCCAAAATCCTATTGATGAGGTTTTACAAAGCCAAACCCTTGACTTTCTTGGTTTATTTTCTCTGAGGGGAAAGGAAAAAAAAAAAAGGAAAAAGCTTGAAGTGTGGAAACTACTGTCTAGTATAAACAGGTGAATATACAGTTATAAGTATAGAGTCAGGAAGCCAGACATGCAACACAGAAGTGGAAGTGTTTTGAGAAGACGAGATAATACATTCAACAACTTAATTGAAAGTCAATGTTTTTGTCACTACAGAACAAGAGCTTTTCAGCTAATATACTGTGAATTAATCTGACTACTCATCCTATGATACTGTATGAATCCTTTCCATGTCTTTAGAGTTATAGTTTTAAGTTACGTGTTCTACAGAAACTGTCTCAGGCCAAATCAGTGTTTCTGTATTTTGAGGAAAGATAGGGGGGTTAAATTTTCTTGGCAGGAGAGTGCAAAGTGATATTTGGGTTTTATCCCAAGGATGTGTAGTGGCATCAACAAGGAAAGATGCAATGGCAACAGTTTTTAGGACATCAAGTGTCAGCAGCACCAACAGCAGCAGTGAGCAAACTGTGCTGATGGTGCTTCTCTCTTCCTCTGCCATTAGAAAGTTGGCATGTGCCAACAGTTATCACAAAATGGAATCCATTGCCATAGTTATTTTCAGTCCTAAATTTCAGAAAGAGTTGTCCAGTACTGACAGAAAATAGAACACATCTTTCTGGTCACTAGCTCAGAGCCACAGTGTCCTGGATCAACACAGAAGCAGGGACTTCAGTGGAATGACATCAATTAATGCCAGCTAGTGATCTGACCCATGCTGTATGATCTACTCTAGTGCCTCAAGAAACACAAACTAGCTCCTCTTCCTGCCACAGTCAGAGAATAGCATGGTGAGAGCTGAGTTAAATCTAACTCTCTGCCTTAAACATAAAGCTTCAAGCTGTGAAAGGCAAAGGGGAAAAGGGTGTGCAGTTGCCTACTACCTTCTAGAATGAGAGCTAAAATAGGTAGGGAACATCCTCTTTCTGTGGAATTTTTTTTTTCTTTTTTTGGGGGGGAAAGGAAAAAAAAGAAAAAGTGGTAATAATCTTGGCTATCATTTTGCTTGAAAAAAAATCACTAAAGTATTGGACAGGGTGGTTGAAATCAATCAATAATTTTTATTTGCTAAATATTGCGTAGCTCTTCTCTGAAGTCTTGAGAAACTTGTTTTCTATTACTGATTTTGCAAAAACCAATAATGTTATAGTTTTGCTATTTTAAATAATAGAAAATCAAATCTCATCAAATGTTTATCACCCATAGACTTATAAACTTTTATGACTTCTTTTAACCTACATGATGCTTAGGTAAATAAACCCAAAGACAACCAAGATACTGCAGTTTAACTAGATATTTCAAAGTAGAGTGAAATATTTAACAATATTGTAAGAAAGAGAAAACCAGGCAATTTTTTTTCTTAGTCCGTTATTGAAAATTGCATTTCTGAACCTCATTTGTTTTTTTTTTCATGCAAATACTCTCATCAGTGGAATTACTATTGTATTTAATCTGATTCTTCTCAGTGTCCTGCGTAAGCTGCAGAAAAATTCAGTGCACAAAACTACTCATATATAGTTTCCTCCTGTAGTCAGCTATACATGTTGACAGATTGGCCCCTTTTAAACAAGTGGAACTTGACTAAGAGAACACAGCACTGCAAAAATGTATTTCCAAAAGTTACATTTTGGAAATAGGAAAATTTGCAGTTCTGTGATGGGACTACTCAGACACATCTCATTTTTCATAGCCAGGAGTAATTAAGTAGGTACCTCTCCTACTGATTTTTTTTTTTTTTTTGCAATCTCTATTTAGAAGCTTCTTTGTAATAAATATCTTCTTTACTAGAATTACATTATTTCTACCAGATCCAAGCGTCCCAGATTTTTGTCACAGGTGAAGGATGAAGTAACAAAATTGGCGCCCTGTTGGATAATGGATCTCACAGATATAAAATGGCTTTTCCAATAGCCTGTAATGCAGTCAGTGGTTTTAGATGAAGTATGAAACCCTCAAATATCAGCAAACTAAGAATATTTCTATAAGCCCTCTAAATGCCTTTGTATGGCTCACAAGAATTATTCTGACACTGTGAATTTTTTTGGTTAAAAATATATCTGTTGCACTTATAAAACCTTAAACTGCATATTAATTTGGGGCAAAAACTGATAGATTAAGATACAGGTAATATATATTGGTAATATTTGTGACAAATTATTATTATTGGTGTCTCGGTCCTTGGATGTTTTTTTGGCTTCTTCACTTATGCAGGCCTGTTGGCGATTGTTTTGTAAAGAGAAGCTGCATACTCAAGCAAAAGCAAAACAAGGAATTCATTCACCAGTTCCCATGGGCAGACAGATTCAGCCAATCCCTGAAAGGGAGAGCAGGGTTCCATCACATGTAGTGTTGACTACATTAAGGAAGACAAACATCATCACTCTGAAGATCTTCCCCTTCCTTCTTCTTCCCACTGCTTTTTATACTGAGCATGGTGTCCTGTGCTATGGGATAACCCTTGGGTCAGTTGGGGTCAGTTGTCTCAGCTGTGCCTCCTCCCCATTCTTTGTGCACCCTCAGCCTCCTTGCTGGAGGTTGGTATGAGAGGCAGAAAAGGCAGAAAATGCTGCTCAGCATGAATGAAGATATTTTTATATTATCAACCCTGTTTTCAGTGCAAATCCAAAACACAGCCCTGCTCTAGCTAAATGAAGACAATTTGCTCTACTCCAGCCAAAACCAGGACAAGAGGTGAGCTGCAAATCTATCATTGTGAGAGTAATGAATAGTTGGGTTTTTTAATTTAGTTCCTCTCCAATCTCAACTATTAAAAACTCAAGAAAGGAGATATAGTAAAACTTAAGCTTGCGTTCACAGCTGTTCACAACAAAAATATTTCAGTATTTAAAAGAAAATTGAAGAATAATAGAGGAGTAAAACAAAAGGAAATTATAGTGCAGCAGCACACCTCAAAAACTTCACTCAGCCTCTTTAACAAAGCTCAGCTCAAGCTCAATACAAAAGGTTCTCTTGCCCAAAGGAATTAACCTTTCACATGGTTTTGGAGAGTGGGAAGGAGTAGGACATTTAGTACACAGCAGCAGCAGGAAAAACATAAGACATTCATAAGCAGTGATGATTGGAGAGAGTGAAACTTCACTGCTCAGTGGGGTTTTGGTTCAGAATTCAAGAGAAAGCTCTGTCCAGGTCCAGATCTATTTTGTAACCTGGGCTCCTTTTTTAGAGCTGCAGTAAGTGGATGCAATTACTGAATAAGAGAGATGATATATTTGGATAGTCTTTATAGCATTTCATCATCTAACATTTTTTTCTGCTATTTCCACAAGCAATACTGTACATACAGACAGTTGCCCTTAAAAAAAAGGTAAAAAAAAAAAAGTAAGGAACTCATGCCTGGCTGACCCTTTTCTTATCTACTCTAACAACACAAGAATCTGATGCAAATATCACATTTGCACTAACCAAATCAACACTAAATGCTCTGTAAAGTGAATTGAATGTGTATTTTGTAGTTGAATACAGCTTTCTTTGAGTTCTTTTGTGGCACATTGCCTTTGGCTAGACTGAGCACAAGTCTTGATGGTTGCCAGGGTATTTTGTGATTCTGAAGTTCCCTTTGAAGACAGTGTCTAGTCTGTCCACTTCTAAGCAAACAGAAATTAAAAAAACCAGGACACTACATTAAAACCATGAATGTATCTCACCTCTGAAACAGAGAAAAGTTTACATGGCATTGGCTGCTGCAATAACCTTTCTGTGATGTTTGGAATGTGAATGTGAGTTTAACAAGACAAGTATTTTGCTTCCTCAAAAAATGGGAAATCATACCTGACCTTCCACAAAAGTCTCTAAAGCCATTTTAACCTGTAAACTGACCTTAGAGACAGTGGTACTTTGTGATTACATACTCACTGCATTACACTCATTCCTCTAATGCAGCATAGGAAGTGGCATTCAAAAACTAGAATAACAAGAGCATACACACACTGAACAGCATTCCTCTGAGTAGTAGTGACCCCTGATGAGTGTATGTCTGTCCAGGCTGTCAACACTTCTGGTTGTCTTTCAGATCAAAAAAGAGGAACATAGGAGGTTCAATACCCTGGGGAGTTGTGCTTCTAAATGCATATGCTGTACATCTGCATAGCTTTGCAGCATGTGAAATAGGAAAGTCTGACATACCAACCAGTGCTGAGGGCAGGGCATGGGGAGGAGGAGAGGAATTTGTCAGATGTGGTCCTTTCTTTTTCAATCAACATAAATTCATGCCTGAAGTAAACATGCTAGATTTCTAATAAAGTGAGACAAAAAATGTACATTTGGATGTTAACTGTCAAATTGCAATATTTCCCTTCATATATAATTTGAATTTGAATATAATTTTTTGAACCAACTGATGCCATTATTTGTAGCAACACAACCAACCTTAGGTTGTTGTCTTTGAAATATCAGCTTTGGGGTTTGTTAAAATGGAGATACCCTAATTAGAGACATTTATCTTTTATTTTCAAACAGACTGAAAATTAGTGAAACTACAATTGTGTTGAAAGCCCACCAGATATTGTTAAAAAGTTATTGTTTAGCATAGAAATATATTTTTGATAGCCAAAGTTAATTAAGTAGGGACCTGTTTGACTTCTGGTTTTTCAATGCTTTTATGAGCTAGAAGCACCTCACAGAAATAGAAGACAGAGTCTTTGGTTATGTATGCATGGACAATACAACCTACTCAATTATTTCCAAGAAGTACAAATATCTGTATGTAAACGCTCTATGTTTATAACAACTGATGTCAGTGGTTCAGCTGAGCCCTTTATGCTGGAATCCTGACCTTATGCATAATGCCATATAGAGAGATACAAAATGTAGTCAACACTCATATCCTGGGCAGCAGGTCTTCAGCTTTTTTTCATGAGTAAATCATCACTAGAAGTCAAACATATGTAAATCACCTGCCCTGTAAATTCTATGTATCTTGTCTGGATCTTCAGATACAAAAAATTCTAAATGTTACTTAGAAATACTGGCCTGTCATAAGAAGGCAGCAGATCACAGCAGCAGGAACTTCAAGTGTGAGAGAAATCCAAATGAAATTATTGGGGTTTTTTTACCAAAATGTGAAAACTACTCAGTTGTAGAAGTGAGGTAAGGGCTACAGCAGCTTTGACCTTGCAAGCAATAAGATGCCAAGAGCTCAGCAGCTTACCAACAGTGCTATCCCAGCCCACCCCCAGTTCACAGCCAATATTGCTTGTGAGTTACAGTGGTTAAAATCTTCTGCCCACCCAGAATGTCATGTATGAGAACTGAAATATTTGTAAATGCTGGCTGTTAGTATTCTCAGAATTATTATTTTCCCCTTCCAACACATAAAGGAGCATTGTGCTTTGATAAAATCTGATGTGCCCAAGAATGGTGGTGTGATGCTTCTGTACTGGTTGTGCAAGAGTGATTTAATTACAGCAATTTGCATTCATAGGCTTTTGGACAATCTAGTAAAGACTGAAACGATACAACTTAATTGAAAGCCTAAAACCTTCCCAGACAAACTGTAACAGTGAGCCTGTGAAGGAGATGAAGAAACCAACCAAAGTGCTTTACAAACCTGAGGCTTTTTTACTGTATTGTAAAATGGAGTCTTTGTTTTTTCCCCTGAATCACCTCCTTCCCCAGACCCCTTATCTTCCTAATTAGTATGCAAGAATGTACCTTGGCCAGGCTACGTGAAAACTCCCCTTATTGGTCCTTTAACTCTTTCCCCATTGGTTCTCTAAAGCTCAACTCCTGTAGGCTGTGACTAGCCTCCCCTAAAGCCCTATAAATACCCTGGCCATGTGAATAAACTCTCTCCCTGCTTCCCTCTCCTACGGCCTGTGTGTGTCTCTTTGCTGGGATGTCTGGGGACCACGTGGCCGGGGGGGGGACAGGAAAGGGAGGAGCGAACCTCCCAGCTGCCGCAAGAAACCCACCAAGGGCAGTCATAGGTACTGCTCCCTTATTTGAACTGACCAGGAATCTGTCAGATGAGCTATAACAAAAGGTAGAGGTGGCTGTTTCAGATGGATCTTGTTCATATTGCTGTTTTCAGTGAACAGGCAGGACCTTTAGTGTAGGTACTTCTGTGCAGCGGGATCAGTAGTACTTCATGTCCACGGGGTGAAAAAGCACATGTGGCTACAGCGTGATTCTCTGCACCTTGTCATTGAACTCACAATAGCTACAACTTATGCGTCACTTTGGGACATCAAAGAAGATCTTCCTACTATTTTTAGGAGATACATTAGATACAGGAAGGTGACCAGTGTTTGGAGATCATCCTGTACAATTCTTTCTATATTTCTCTAGTTCAAAATATGCCATCTAGGTGCAAAGAGATTGAATAAGGTGCAGCATTGTTGTTTTGATCAAAGTGAGGTTTAAAGCACTTTTTCAGGTCATGTTTTGCTGTTGCATTCTGTGACTCAGCAAAATCTGAAACCACACCTTTAACCGGTTTTGTTACATTAAGGATTTCTTCAAATTTTTGCCACTATTTGTCATCAGCAAAAATTACTTGTATTTTCACTGCTCTGGCACCTCTCCAGTTAGGAAAATACAAGCTTAAAGTGGTATTTTATAACACCAGAAGTGCTTCTACCATCATTACACACAGGATCTTTCATTTCACGTAAACCCAAATGAAATGCTCACACTTTTAACAATTACTATGAGTCAGTAACAATTGATGAGTATTGTGATTTTCATTATGAATCTCATACTTCCATGCTAAGCACAACTATTTTTAGACTAATTATATTCTAGAATTGTAAACACATTTAAGATTAATATTATTTGGTACCAGTTAAGTGGTGATCTCTTACACAGGCTGGATAACTGTTTTGCATGTAGTTTTGCTAATCTAACTGGGAACTGTGTACCAAAGAAGGGTTTGAAACAGGTAGCAAGGCAAGTCATGGAGTCTTGAATAATTCTAAGAAAAATACTTTTCTTTTAGTTGATTACTTCTTGGGTCCTAATGAAAATGCCTAGACAGAAGTAGCAGGTTTTTTCCCTTCAGTCTACCCAGTGTAAAGGAAATGGAGTCAAGAAAAAGCAGTTTGGTTGTACTGTAGTTCTTGGATTTAAATTTGCTGAGCAACTTTTGCAGCTTAGCCAGTTTGTGTTTGTTTGGTTATTTGGTTTTTTTTGTCCCATAGGACTACATGGTTGATTCCCCTCCCTTCACAGAATTACCATCTTTTCAGGTTGTTTTATCAAGAAAGCATTCTTTGTTTTTTGGGGACAGAACTTCCACTTCTAATTGCTTAGAAAATTTGGGTTTAATTTAATTGTTTTTATAGCTAAACTGGTCTTATTAATCACATACTAGAATCTTCTACCATGTCTCCAACTTTCTTTTTGTAGCTCCAATATCCTAAAATATTCCTGTGAAGAGATTATCGCCTAAAATATACTGAACTAGAAAAGTTTTGTGGAAAACTCTGAAAGACGATTATCTCAAATGTGATCCCATTTGGCATAAATGCTCTATGTGGTACAAGTTCACTTTCTGGTTAAAAAAAGTTAAGAGAACAAACCTGTGTGGGTTTTATTATTAATAATATGTGTGGCAATGCTTAATAAATGCAGATTTTTGTGAATTGTTATAATTCTGTCAACGCCTGCATTGTTTTACTATAACTAAAATTTTATAGGAACTGTTTTTGAACCATTCTCAGTTAATGTCACCATGAACTACTACTATAAGGATATCTAGTAAGATGTACCAGCAAGAGTGTTCCATCCCTTACCTCAACAGCTGATATTTTTCTAGGCAGTAATGCTTGTTAAGCTGAGCAGTGGGAATGATGAGTCTGCAGGCCCAACGAGGTTAATGTTGACAATGAGAAATTATTATTTTTGACAAGAATACCAAAGAGTTTCAAGATGAGTCTTCTAACTGAAAGCAGATTATGACTTAAATTTTATTACTGACTGTCAAGCATAGTTGTCAAGCATATAAAAGTGTGATAAAAGGACAGATCATTTTATTATAGTAAGAGACAAAGCAGGGATTGAATGATGACCTTTTTTGTGGTTTGTTTTTTTTCAGTTACCCACAGGAAGAAGGAGGCCAAGTCCTCAGCATCTTAAAGAGGGAAATGGGGGAAGAAAACATCCGGAGAGGACACTTTCCTACAGATAAAAAAATGACGGGGGGAAAAAGAAAAAGCACAATATGATTTTAATGAAGTCAACATTTGCGGATGTCTGTGGGTACTGGTGTGTGACTTCCGTGTCTTTCTTGTAGATATAGTGTAATACTATGGGGGTGGGACAGTGCGCCTCAATAACTTTCCAGGGAGCAGTTCTCTGGCTGACTCATAATCACAGTTACAAGGGATTTTTTTGTTTTGTCTTTAGATTAGATATTTTCCCCTCTGGTCTGTTGGTATGTGTTGCAGTCTTGATCTTAGAGATGCTGGTCTTCATCAGAACTATTATTCATACTGTGCTTCTCTGATGAAAGGCCAAAAATATTTATTAGAGGCAGCTCCACCTCCCATTTGTTTAATGTGTGGCTCTGACAATAGCTAGTAATTTCAGTTTCTGCTGAGAATTAACAACCTTCTCTCTTGACCAGGGCTCAAGGGTTTCTGTGACTCTATTTATCACATTCACTGAAACAAAGGCAGTTCTGATCAAAACAAGTGAACTGAAATGACCTAGGACTGCATGAATGTGTAAATCTATAACCAAATTTCATTACTTAGCTGTAGAATGGCAGCAAAGCAGGATATCTTGTAAAAACAGCTTTTGCAGCTGTTACAAGGCAAAGGAAAAGCTTTGCTGCTTTGTTGCTTGCTGAATTTATCTTTACATGGGAGAAAAGTTAGCTGTGCTTTTCTGTAGGTGGATTTGACCAAGTAAAAATTGCAAGAAATCACATACATAACAAAAAACAGTGTTAGAATTTCCTGTAATGGACACAATGGTTAAATTGGATGTGCTAGAAATTGTACTGACACCTTTTGATTCCACTGCATTACTCTGCTGGAGATGTCAAATCTTTCCCTTTCCCTTTCCCTTTCCCTTTCCTTCTGATGTCCAACCTGAACCTCTCCTGGTGAAGCCTGAGGCCATTTCTAGTTGTCCCATTGTTATTTACTTATGAGAAGACCTTAAAATATGCCCCACCTTAATATATAATCTTTTAGATCGTAATCCACCCAAACATGCTTCTCTTTTAGCCCTAACATCTTGAGGGGAACCAATGAGACATTTTAAAAACACACCCCCCCTCCCCAATTATTTGATAAACCCCTTTGTCCTGTCTAGGCCCAGAAGAGCTGGAGGGATTTGCAGAGCCAATTTCTTTGCAGCTTCTGCTACAAGTTACAGAAAAAATGGATAATTCTCATTAGTATCATTACAGTAGTCTCTGGGACACCTTCATCTCCCAGAAACTGTGGCTGCCAAGAATATAGATGGAACCAATTGCTCCAGGGCTTCTATCAGATTCAAAGATGCCAGGAAGTGCATTGTCTGATATTACTGAGCTTATGTTTGAAAACATTCATGAACTGTTCAAAAAATCTGCTTTTATAACACCATCAGATAATAAATATCTGTTAGCTCCTTGCATGCTGATTGCTACCTCTAGTCCTTCCCTGAAAAGGTGCTCAGCACTGTCCTCTTATAACCTTTGCCTCATCTTCAACATGCATATCCATCTTCCCTAGTAGCACAATGAAAGTATGCTGTGTGGTCTGGAATGTGGAATATAACCATATTTTCAAATGCTAGATGATATTTAAAAATCCAGAAGCGTTCAATATGTTTAGGGGGTTATATGGTTTTCAAACAGGAAAGGTAGAGGTAGGAAGTTGTCTTTTGCTCATTGACCTGTATTAAAAAAAAAAGTTGCTCTGGTCTTTCAGTGTGGAAGGTGTTCAGATAGCTTTAGTTTTTCCTAAACACTATGGTGTTGGATTTTGGGTGTCTCAAAGACATCAAGGAACATCTGCTCGGAAGTTTCTGGTTGAAAGATAAAACTTATATAACATTTTAAAATCTTTTCCATCTCTTGTCATGTTCTGCAGGTTCTTGCCCGGCAGAACAGGCTTCAGATATCTCAGTGTCATCTTTCTTGGTTTTTAGAACCATGCATAGGGCTGTCAGCAGGCTCCAATAGCACACAGTGGAAAATGGCAAGGACTAGACTGGGGGGGTTCAGAAGAGTATGATCTCACATTAGATGCAGGGAGAATCATGGGATGGTCTGTCTGCCTCAGGTAGGTAAGTGGAGGAAGAATGAACTTTTGCTGCACTTCCTGAGAAAGGTGACATATTTTATTCTGTGTTTGGATGGTGAAAGATCAGATCAGACAGGCTCTGGAAGGTCTTATTGTAGGTGATTCTGGTGTCCTGATTATGCTAAAGAGTCTTTTAAGAAGGCATGCCACTTGGTGAAACTAAGTGGAAGAAATTCCCGAGCTCTCAACTCTGTGGTCTTTTTAACCTTTGTGCATTAGCACCTTCATGAAAAAAACATAGCATTAGATAAATTCCTTAGATTTGGAAAGAGTAACATTTCCTGTCTCTTCCCCTCAGCATGCACCGATGTGCGTGTGCGCATGCACACACACAGGCAACACAGACATATCTATCTGTCTATATATAATCTTTAGCGGAAGCTCATGTATAGGGGAAATTCTGGGAATAATTAAGAAAAGGATACTGCATGCTCCAGCAGACGGAATACATCTTTTTCATTTAAAGCAGGGTTGTTTTTTTTTTTTTCCTTTACCACCAACTTGCTGCAATTAGGAGGTTGCTGGAGAGATATCAATTGAGATTTGGAAACTGTTTTCTAGAAATGTTTTGAATTAAAATCTAATTGGTAGCTTTCTTTGATAACTATTTTATTGTTGGGTGCAGCTAAATGGAAATCCACCACAAAGGGAACTCAATTTTGTTTGTGATTAATTTTAACTTGATTTCACAAATGATTTACATATATGATATTTTCCCTATTTGTTCTGTACCATATCTGAACTCCTGTTAGCAGCATTTAGACTGATGTAGTGTCATTTTTCCACTTATTTATGTTGCTTTAAAATATTCTGCTTTAGCTCAAGCATGGATATCAGCAAAATGGTGAAAACAGTAAGTGGACCAAGGTCAAATTTCCTGCGGTTTGTGTAAAATTGTGGAATTAGTGACCCTGAGAATTAAATTTCACTGGTTTACCTAAGACATGTTTGAGTGTTGTGATCAAGGGAAAGTAGACCTGCACGGCAAAGATATAGTCATAACAAAGCATAATTGATCAAATTGATCAAAAAAGATCAAATTGCATAGTAACAATGAGAAAAGTCAAGGCTTGGATACACAGTCAAGTTACCCCAGGTAAACATTTTATCACAAGGACATGGCCATGTGTAATCACTAAGCAAAAGTAAAAGTCAGCTAATTCAATGCACCATATGAAAAATGCAAATAAGCATTGGAAAGATGAATGAACAATTTTAGGGAGGGAAGATGGAATACAGAAATGACAGCAGAGAAGTAAGTTTGCTAACAATGAATGCCAGATAACCTGGGCATACAGGACCCCAGTCAAAACACTTGACCAATCCAGTTGACTCTACAGACTTTTGAACATGCTCATGGAATAAGAGAAAACAGCCACTTGCACAGGCCAAAATCTTTACAAGGATAGCTGATATTTGCCTGGAATTGATTAAGACTGTCATTAGTACCAGACAAAGGCAGGTATATAAGGGCTTGTTCATGGTGAACACATAAATATTGAAAGCTTTTTCTCTTGAAAATTGAGTTAACAGACAAAAGTGCAGTAAGAGTTTCCTTGAATGTTTGCAAAGAGGAGGATAACATCTCACTAAATCACTATGCAGGACCCTAACATTCCCCCACTCCTGATTGATTTAGGGATAAAGTAGGGTTCATTTAAAGGGGTGTGACAGCTGCAGAGATGTACCTTCCCCAGGAGTACCTAAGCAGAATTCCAGTTCTGCTGCCCAGTACACTCCATCAATACAGGAAAGCCAGCAGGAAGCCATGATGACACTGCGCATTGCAGTCTCTTAAGTAACAAACCAGCCACACCTCCAATGCCTCAGTGTTGTGCATGGGGCTGCCTGAAAGCCTGTTTATAGTTGTAGTTTGGTTCCTGTTGTCATGAACTTCTGGCTCTGCAAGACATTAATTCATGTTAGGTTGTCTCCCTGCTTTTTTTGGAGTTATTTGTGTTGTGGTTCCACTCCAAAAAACGTTTATATATAAAGACAATCTCTTCTCTTAGCAGATGTGTCCTACAAGTGCTTTCAGTCAAAGATGTTACTGACTTTGGTGACTCAGATATTTCTCAATTTCTTTCTAACTGTGGCTGCATTGAAAAGGGAGATTTGATTTATATGTTTTCTATACATTGTCAGTATACTGGGTTTATATACATGAAACAGGTTAAAGCTGACGATTAAACCTCTTTTTTTTTTTTTTAAGTATCGATAGTAATGTATAAGAAAAGAAACAAGCGGTTTGAAAATAAAGTCTTTTCACTTCTTAAATAAGAAGCTATAATTGGAAAATTGCTGTGAGACTGTAACTATGAACAGCAGTCATATGGTTTTTATACTTCTCAGATGGAAATTATACATATCAATGTTGCCTTGCATTAACTTTAAAAATATTTGTCTTTTACAAAATATTTTTTTTAGGATGTTTAATTAAATTGAAATGGATTTGATCCAAAAAAAAGGGATTCCTTTGATAGTTTTATAAATTCCTCACTGCGAACTTCAGAATTAGGAAGATCTCAAGAGCTTTGATATTGGTATTTAAATTCCATTTCCACATGATTCTTTGATAATTTTGCCTGTGCTTAGGAAGCATTTTGCCAGTATTTCTTGATATTTGTCTTTGCTCATCCAGTGCCTCTTTTGCCATTGTACATATATAATCACAGGTTAGAAAGGCGCTATTTGGTTAAAAGGGTCACACTGTCAATGAATATCTAGGTTCTTTCATTACTTTCTGAATGGAAGCTCTCCACTCACAAGATAATGTGATAAGTGTTTGTTTGTACATTCTCTTGTGCAAAGGTACCACTTAGGTGACAAAACCTGGGGCTTGGACTTGCCTTTGTTGGAGGAAATTACATGTAGCAGAGAAAGGCCACTGAAGACGTACCCATTGTCAAGAGGTTCTCCCTGAGATCCCTACTCTGTGTAGACTGCATTGCAGAAAGTTTTGGCCAGAGTATGAAGAATTCTGTAAATGTACAAAAATGCCAAGAACTTGATGGGAAATAAATGGGCCTTTTAATAAAGACTGTTGGTGAAATTCTGGTCAGCAATGAGACAGGGAAGGCATTTCTAAACAAGACTCGTTCTAAACGACATTTGAAAAAGGTTTTTCTTTTAAAAATCAGTTATTGGGCAACTTTGCCCATCTGAGATCTATTCTAGTAGCCTGAGTAAGGTTCATTAAGCCATTTTACCTTGGTCTGTGAAAGACAAATCAGGACAGACATCAGATTCTGTACAGGTGACAGTTCCATATTTGGGAAGGGTAGCAAAGTCTCATCTTTGCAGACCTTTATCACTGAGAGCTTTTTATGAAAGAAGGAGAAGTAATCAACAGGCCCACAAATCCCTGTCTGTGTATATGGAACTACTCTACCTGGAGCTGGTAAGTAATTACAGGTGGTTGGGATCTCAGAAGGTTATTTCTGTCCTCCTCATAGTGACATATTTATAATATCAGTTTAGGTCTGGAGTCAATCTCAGTTTGCTATCATGCTTCCTTCCACCAGGGAGTGCCAACTAAACAGCCTGTATTCTGCTGCATAGGGATTCTACACAGTAGTAGAGTATATAAAATATATCCTCAGTGCTTTTTTAGCTCAATTCATTTATGAAAGCAGATTTTAAGGCCAGTAAAATAATATCGAGTATGCACACAACAGGAAAAAAAAATCTTTATCCAGAGTATTTCTAAGTAAATGTTTTTAAAATTGTCTGTGCAGACATGCTGGCTTTTTACCTCCTCTTGTTTTAACCTATGACTGATTCATCAGCTGAAGTGTAAAGAAACAGATCTTCTTATGGTAATTGATTCTCAGGGGCTATTAGTGTAAACGCAAATGCTCAACATAGATGTTACGTAGGTGGGTGATAGAGAGAAAACATAAATTGTTAGCAATATAGGCCAGTCTGTTCATACCGTAGGGTGAGAAAGTGAAGAATGTTAGAAATCAGAGACTCAGAAATACCTCCCAGAGTTGGCTGTCAGTGAAGTCTCCCATTGTGAGTAATTATAAGAAACATACTGTGCAAGAGTCGATTCTTGTCCTTTAGCTCACCAGGCAAAACACTTAGCTAAAGATATCAGAGATTTCAGGTAAAATTTACAGAAGAACTTACAAGAGTTAAATACCTAGCTGCCACTGACCTTCTATGGGATATGAGCCCCTAAATTTTTTAGGTATTCTTGAAAAGTGTTGAAACTTTATATTCTTCTATAGCTCTGGACTAGAATTCATTTATGCTCAGAGCAACCATGAGTTTCAAACCACAGAGAATAAGTGTACAGCACATAGTGAAAGCCCAAGACAATAATCTAGTTGAACTAGCCCAAGAAAAATGGTAAGATTAGCTCCAAAATATTAGAAGAAATGATAAAAAGTGTTGGTTCTTGCCTTTTTTAGTTTTGAATTCTTACAGTTTATGCTTTCCATCCCTTCTTTAGAAGTCTAAGAGTTTAAAACATAAAAAAAGAGTTTTAAAGAGTTTAAAAAGTCTTAAAACTCTTTAAAAAGAGTTTAAAGAGTTTAAAACATAATCTTTTTTTTTTTTTTAACAAAGATTAAGGTATTATCACGTGACTCCAGAAATCAGATCTTCCAAGAAAACAACAAATAAATGTTAGGCTTTGTGATAAAATTCAGAGACTAAATTATATATAAATATGCTTTTATAAATCCTCTAAATAATCTGGAGAATGTAATTGGCATTTTTCAGAACATGTTGTGTGTATGAGCTTCTCCTTTGTGCTGCACCTGTCTGGATGATGGCTGCAGGACAATGGCTCCAACACACTCCCAGTGTGAATGTTTCATGTGCATCCTGACACAGGCCATGCCAGAATGAATGGGGCCAGCCTCTGCACTAGGGGATAAGAGGAGGAAACAATCTTTTAAAATTCTTCCTCATCTTGCATACAATTCACAGTCCTCTTCAGAAAGACCCTCAGGCAAAACTCTTAGGCACTACAGGATCAAACCTGTACTTAGATGCTTTCCTTCCTTCTTAATTGTGAAGTGTCAGTTCCCAACAGCAAGTACATCCTAGTATGCTGCCTTTTTATGTGAAGAATCACATAATGTGAGGACCACAAGGAGTCTGGGATTCTAAATTTCTCTCAGATCCTTTATACAAAAAAATAGTCCAGATGTTGCACAAAACATTTAAAGCACTTTATTTGAAAAACATTTTCTTTCTAAATGGGAGTTTATGCAGAGTACAATTAAACATGTTTTTCTAACTAAACATACTAGTTTGTATCTTGTGGCAGGGAAACATAAATATGTAAATATAAAAACAATCTGAGACTTGCAGTTAATCTCGTTATGCCAGCGTGAATAAGATCCCCCAATGAAAGCACGTGCATCTTCTCCTGCTGTAATCCCAAAGTCCTAGACCTGGCCTCAGGACCAGGGTCTTCAAACTGAAGCCTCAGTCCTGCCTGGGGAGGGAATACATCTCAAGCTTCTTAAATTCTGCTGGCCACCGCTTTTGCAAATAGTACTGCACCAACCCAATTACATCTGTGAATGTAGCAAGAAAAATTATTTATCCAGTAACTTCGAGGTGTAACTTTCAGAACCAAATATTTTCTGTGTATTTAGTTTAGGACACATAAAGCTTTCCCAGCATTTTTGGGACAGGTTCCTTTCTGAAAGCCAATCTCCTCAAAGGTCCTTTTCCTTCTCTTTTAAAGACAGTTACTGTGTTTGCCTTCTCCAGTCCCGTAGGACTTTCCCTAGCCTTTCCATAGTATTGAAAATAATAATTTCTGGTTTAGAGATTGCCCTGAATTGCTTTAAAATAACTTTAAATTGAATTTTCTATCAGGGCCTTCTGGTTGGAATACATCTGAACAGACTTGAACTTCCATTGCCGGCTCTTCACATCTCCCTATATTAAAATTAAAAATCTTGTCTGTACAGCTAAGCTTTATGATGGAAAATTAATTAAAAGGGGAAAAAATACCTTGGTCTATTCTATGACACCTAGTTTTCTTTCTTTTTTTCATGTTCAGTAATAAATGCTTTCTTTTTCTTTTCTTCATTTGTCGTGAATCAACATTTATTTTATCCTAATCACCTTTTATCTGTTTTGATACTGAGAAGTCATTTTTTGCTTCAGCTTTTTTAATCTAAACCTTACATGTCAATCTATTTCTTTGTACACATCTTTAGTCAAGCCTGTTTCCATTTTGTTAGTCTTTATTTTCTTTTGGCTTATACTTTAAAAGTCCTGAAGCTTCTGCATTGCTTTGTTACATTTCCTTTTTCCTCTCCATTGAGACAGATAGTGTGCTTTTAATATTTAATGGCATAACCGGCCTTTTCTCTGAAGTCCTATTTTTTCATAAAATTTACTCACAAAAGAGTCTATATACCACATTCCTGAGCTGGTCTGCTGTCCTACTGTTATTCCCACCACCTTTTTTTTTCTTGCATATCATAAACTCTTTTGGTTTACTGTCATGTTTGCATTTGACCAATCACTCCTCGTTACTTAGTATCAAGTCTAAATTTTTGTTTCTCTGGAACTCCACCTCCTGAAATATGTCTGTTCTATATGCCAAAGTGACCTGCTTCTGCCTTGCTTTTTTGCCACATGCAGTCAGGTAATCAAAATTCATCTCCAATCTCTTTTGCCTTCCCTATCACTGTAGTTCTCCCTCTTCGAATAAGAGATGTTAATCTCCTCCTTCCTTTAAGTAGTCCATGCTTACCGTGAAAATATGCCAGTCTTTTTCCTTGTCTATTTTTATTGATCTCCTTTCAGGACTCCAGGAAAAGTAGACTAATTCTTGGCATATATTGAAAAGGTTTTAATTTTCCCCCTCCCTTTCCAGCCTTAAACTGTACTATTCATCAGTATTGTTACCCTGTGATGTGTTAATCTCTGACACAACATTTAAGTGTCCACTTTATTATCTATAAGATTTCAGTTTATTCCTTATTACTCTAGCCTTTTAAGTATCAGCATGACAGATATTTGTCTGGTTGTTGTGATAATGCTTTTGGTCTCTCTTGTGATTCACATTTCCCTCCAGGATCATATTTTTAGCAGTAAAGGGATTTTTACCATAACCTTCTCTCAAGCCTTGTTTAAAAAGGTCCTTACTGGACTAACAAATTGATGCCTTTGGATGAATTCCCTGAATTATCACAGCAGAGAGGTAGTGGAACAGAGTTGTTGTTGTTGAAGAAAAACCCCTGGCATCAATATGGCCTGTGCCTTAAAGCATTCATCTCTTTCCCTCCTTATTCCGCTGGTCACTTCTGGAAATAACTGGAGGAAACAAAGATTTCCTAAACAGGGATAAGTTCAGTCTCCCAGGTTCAACTGTTTGTAGCTGCACAGACACAATACCACAGTAATGTAGAATGGGGAGAGCAATGGCAATTAACCAAGCTCATTTAAAAAAGATCCATAAAACAACTTTCAACAGTGCTTCGAGAGGCAGGTATTGCCATTCCTAAATTCTTCCTGCAATGATAGCTGAAGAGATACAGATATCACATGGTCTAAAATGCAGCATAACTGTCCTTTCCAGCTGCCAAGGGATTTACCAAGGAGTAATGTCTTACTTTAGACCATACCTGGAGAATACACACATAGTAAATTTGGAGTATAGTTTTCTTTTGTTCTCAGCTATGGTGGTGAATACATTTCTATAATCAGGCATATTTTAATTTTGCTATAGCTTGTTCTCACATTAGAAAATCTCAAGTACTAGTATTACCTATGGGTCATCTGGTATATCATCACAGTAACAGTGGGAAGTTCTGTTGAGGCAATTATGTTGATTGGATTTAAATCTTGCAAATAATCCTTGTTCTCTTCCAGTATAAGGGTGGATGCATCTGGAATTTTTTTCAATCTGCTGAGAAACACATGCTGATGACCACCAAGTTGGAAGTGTAATTTATTTTGACAGAATAGAATTTCTTTATGTAACACCAACAGTGAGGAAGAGTTTTAAGTAGTTAGGAAAATTTAAATATGTGTCATCTTTTAGAGATTATTAATGTATCAATCTGATGGAAAGCAGCTTTGTTCTATCTTAACTCCTATACCTTCAGTTTTCATTAGAACCCCTCTTATTATAACAATAGTACTTTTATGATGATGTGGAAAGGATGTAGTACAGAAATACACATGCAGTTTCTATGTTTCAGTTTCTTTGTCAATTATTTTTTTAACCCTATTTGCATTCAAGTTGTCTTTCTGTACAAGCATCCCTTGTACAACCGATGCTTTCTTTTATTGGATTCTATTGTGCTGTCAAGCCTAGTTTAAAATACAGTAATCTCATAGCTACTTACAATTACAAATATCTTCTGAATTCACAAACATATTAAAGATGCGTAGGTAGCAAATTAGCTGAGAATCTCTACAAACTGCACTTACAGTAAATATCCTCCTTTTAGAGTAGCAGGATGCCTTTAAAAGTCAACAGTTGTTTTGGAAGTACTTTATCACATTTATGAAGCACTGCATCACATTTATAGCACACAGTGTCATGATAAGTTGTCCAAAGTGCCTGTCAGTTTGCCTTACAAACTGAAAAAAGTGCACAGCTCAAAAGATTACCTTAAAGAGTAGCAAGCAATCTTCAGAGATTAGCTTATTTTTTTCTGGTTTTCCATGAGACTCAAGCAATGTCATTAAACTTTCTGTTTCTCCTGTTTAATTTTTTTTTCAGTGTAATTTAGTGGAAATAGCCTATTTTAATTTTCAACCATGAAATGTTATAAATAAAGGCATTTTAAAAAGTAAATAAAATTTAGGAGCTTTTTTTAAAGCATGCAGCTGTTCTAACACAAGAGATTCTAGTTAGCTATTTTTTTAATAAAAACCACAAAGAGGTCAAAGAATCCAGATTTTTATTTTTTTTTTTAATACCCATTCACATTTAATGCAAATTCCAGCAATATATTCATGTTATTTCTTTAGGCACCTTTGGAGTGCCAGCAGGTAATTGAGTAATCTGAGCCAACGCCACTTATGTCAGGAGCCTAAAGAAATACCCTGAGGATGACATTCGGAGCTGACTTATCATACACGTTTCACTACTGAGAAGAAGATGAAACTATCAGAAATGTAAGAAGCCATAAAAAAGTGTCAATAAAAACAATTTTTTGCTGAGGGTTTTGGTCACTGTGAATCCTCCAAAGAAATCTATTTTGATTTGACCAAAACATAGTTAATGTGTACCACCAAGAGAGTGTAATAGGCAACAAGATGGCATTTCACAGCATCAAGAAAACATATTTCTTGGGACTATTAGTTCCCAGAATCTACTTTTTATTTGGTTGTTGAAGGGAAGCCTCTATCTCCAGGATTGAAGAAGGGTTTTAATAGCAGATTCCATCATAAGAAGTTAGCCAGGAGAAAAACAGTGATTTCTGTGGCAGTGCTAGCCCAGAAAATTATTCTTCCTTTAGCTGTTAGCATGACACAGCAATTATATTATCAACACTTACACTTTTTTTATCGTTTGCAAAACCAAATGAAAAAGACAGTAAAATGAAACTCAAGAGGACTGGTCTCCGAGGTCATAGACAGTTTTAGCAGAAAAAGACTGACAATTTAATTTGCAAAAGAAGGACTTCTACTTTCCAAGTTTGGGCAAGTGCTTTTCTACAGTGTGTCCATCATGGATGCCTATTCTGGAACTGCCATGCTATGGCCACCCCTGACAATTACCTCCTACATTGTCAGCTGTTATCTGTCCCAAAAAAGCTGGTTTGTACCATTTGAGAACATGTGGATCAGTTTCTCCTTTATGACATGGATTTTAGCTGAGATTTGCCTCTTCTGGCCCTCAAGACAGATACTTGAGGTTGCTTGGTTTTAGCCTTTCTTATTGCTACTTCACTCAACAGTTTAGTGCCTTTGCTATCAGTATGTGTTTTTTCCTACAAGGGAATGTAATAAATGCTTTCTATACGAGGCAGGTGGGGATATAACACCCTTCTGCATTCTTGTGAGCCCAAGCCACATGCACCAGTTTAGGAACCAGTGACAAATCTGGGGAAAACTTTCCACAGCATTTCCTAGGAAAAGTCCTTTAGCCAAAAGCATAAGGAATCAAGAGTTATCTTTGGAGCTTTCCTCCTGCCAGCCTTTGCCATTCGAGGGGTAACAACACAGAACGTTTTAATACAAATGAAGTCTTTTATGTCTGATTTTTCAGTATCAAAGACCACATCACAATTAGCGCTGAACTCTGTAACTGCTCTTAGAGCACTTTGTGGTCACACGACCCTGCCCTCTCTCCTGGCCATTCCTGTGCCCTCCTGCTCCATATTTACATGCACCTGTCTCCCCATTAACACCTCGTTAAGGCACACACCTGCTGTGGTTTCACTTAAACCCACTGCACTACAGCCATTAACCCTGTGTGTTTCATTATAAAGCACTCAGCACAATAGAAACACTGAGTAAGGTTCACTAATGAGTCAAGAATCGAAAAAAAAAAATGGGTTGTATGGGTGTCTCCTTTTGGTTCAATTTCTTCACACTCCCCTATTTAATAATTGATTATGTATTAGTATATTTTCAGGAAAAAAAAATACGTAAGTGCACATGCATTAAATCCAGCTGAAACAGCACAGTTTTGAGACAAAACACTAATGGATAGAAATCCAATGCATATTTATAAACTGTAAGAGTGGCAACATTGAAACCACAGCTCTAGGGTGTAGGAGACCTCACTTCTATTCTAAAGTTTGTCAAACATCTGCAGCTTCACTAGAAAGTTGTATAATCTATCTGTGCTACTTCCAGAAAATTAAGTCTGTCAGCGTGTGTGATTAGGCCAGGATATACATACACAGCCCAGCAAAAGAAAAGTGCAAAGCAAAGTACAAACCTCTACAGTATCAACTGTGCTGAAAAAAAAAAAATTCCAAAATAAGAATTTTCACTAGTATTTGCAGCAAAAAGAAATTGTTGTGGGAGTAGCTAGTAAGATTGATCTAAAGGTCAGAATCAGAATTGTCATGGCAATTTCTCCAGCAGTTTAACTGACTTTGTTTCAAAATCTTCAATCACATTGGGATTTGATAAGGAAGATAAACTATATATAGACTGGATAAATATGGCAGGTGATTGCTCCCTAACTGTGTAATCAAGAAATATGACAATCCATTATTTGATCATGATTCTGTGAATCTACCACGAGGAAAATGTACGTTCTGGAGCTTCTTTTCTGTCAAAATATCATCTCCTTGATTGACAGCTACATAAAGCTATTTAATATGCTACTTTAATAGCCCAATAAGAGGGACCCTCAGATGCACCTATACATTTGATAAATGATTTGTTGCAAATTACATTAAGTGGCCACAGATCGGTGTTTCTTACTAAACATCAATACAAAAGGATAATTTGCTGTGTAATTTCTTTTTGTCACTTCTTTATCATGGACTATTGTTTTCCTTGGTCAAATCTCTGACACGCCACAGTAGACACAAGAAGTGCTCTTTCAAATTTCGTAGTGCTCATGTTGCTCAGTAATATAGGTCTGTGTATGTAAACAGACTTACTGCGTGGGAAACTCAGAAGATTTTTATGTCACTTGCATTGACATTCTAATTGCAATACCCATTTTAACAGCCTCCGATGAACTTTTACAGAAGGCCTGGATTTTACAGGGATTAACTCAAAGAAAATAAAATTCCTAAAACTGTAGTATATTTAACATTTGCATTTAAGTACATAAAATGTCACTTTTTCCACTGTATCTTGATAACAGTTTCCCCCATGGAATCTTACTCTCTCATGGAAATCTCTTTTTATTCTTGCTATTCACTTGACTGGTACTGATTTTGATAGTGATCCTGGAGATTTTTACAGAATCAAAATATGTAGAAAACCCACCTTACTATACAGAAATGGTAATTGTTCCTGCACCTCTCTTTCCAGATATTTACTTGGAATGGAGATGATAATCCTTGTAAATATTAAAAGTACTGACGTGCAGTGTAAGGTGATCCACATATAAACCAACCCATTAAATCTGGCCATAGACTTTACACATTTCTTCAGCAGGGAAGCCCACCAATGGGGTGTTTTTAATAGGCATTGAAAGCTCCACTTTATTATTCACTGAGTAGAACTGACATTGGATTTGATTCAATAAGGAGCACTAACTGCATAAACAGATGTCAACTGCTATTTGGTCTGGTGGCCATGGACGGAGAAATAAATGGAAAATCTATCAAGAAGCACAGAACTAAAGATAGGGATCTTCTTCAAATGGCAGGAGGATGAGCTTAACAGTAAAGTTTTCAGTATATCAGGTCAGTATTCTTCAATGTGCATCTGGAAAGAAGAAAATGGAGGGTGGGTTTTTCCCTATAAGGGAGAAATACAACAGTAACACAGTACTCTTTAATTCTTTCTGAGAAATGCATCATTCCCATTTTATATATCATGGTCAGTATTTATTGATATTCAACAAAGAATACTGTGTAGCTTACCACACTCATTAGCTACCATTAGCTACTCATTAGCATGCAGAAATAGAACCCACTGAAGTCAATGGAAAATGTTCTACTGAACTCTGTGGACTAAACCTCCAGGCCTAGCTAGGCAGGGCACCAGGGGCAGACATGTTGGCAGTAAATCATGCAGTCCATTAACTTCTAGTGGCAACTCTGTCTACATATGTTTTCTCCATCACAATCCCATATTCATATGACTATGCAAACATCTGTCTGACTCCAGCAGCAGTGGTTGCAACCTGTTCTACTAAGCCTGTTATAAATACATGTTGAATGATAAAACCTTCCCCAAATTTCTTAGTCCTAAGCTTGCACCTGAATGCTTATGCTTTTCTTCTTTTCTCTGATTGTTAAGAGAGACATATCACATACTAGGTAGAATTATCCCCTATGGAACATTTTGTTCCGTATGGTGGAAATCTAACTGTAATGCTGAATGCTGGAAGCAGGGAAAGGAGGCTAGAAGTTATAGATTAGATGCTGGAGGAGACAGGCAAATAGAGTACAGTTTGGGGTACAGTTCCATATTGTACCTAACCCAATGTAGCTGTAAGTTCTTGCTGGGAGCAGTGGCCCTGCTCCCCCCTCTCTCCATCTGCCCCAGCTGCAGGCTTTACCCTTTCTCTTGTATTGGACTGAGCTGCACAGTCTCGTGACCGCCCAGCATTTCAGTCCAAATGAGTGATCTGACTGAAAGAAGTGGGAGGAGGGCAGGGGGAAATGAAAAAACAATAAAAATCGTGAAACTAGCAGTGGTATGACTTATGCTGCAGCCACAGTCATTTGACCTTGTGTAAGTCTGTTGGCTGGGAGCAGCCAGGAGAGTGGGATGGTGCAGATCCATTCGTTTCAGGATCCACTCACAGATACACTGAAAGAGGAGGAAAGTAAACCACCAGCCTTTCAGTTATGTTATGGGAGCAGCAAACAAGGGCACAGCCCTCGCAGCCCTGAAAACCATTATAAAAACAGGTAGTTTAAAGAGAGCTGTAAAACCACTCATGGCCCCAACTCTCATGCAAGGGGAGAATAGTCATGGAGAACTGCAGTCTTTTATTACACTTTTGCTCACTCCCTGAGTCTGGAAGATCATGAGTCTCTTAAACTTTCATTTAGTTCAGCAGAAGCTAATGACATTCATATTATTGGGACTTAAAGCTTTAAAGCTTGCTCATACTATAAAATACTCTACCTGTAACCAAATATGTTTATCATTATTGGGAATTATGTAAATAAAATCCAAACCACCTGTCAGACAGTTTTATACTGGGGAAATAGAGTCTCCATTTAAAATGACATTTAAAAATTTATGCAATTTAATAAAACAATAAATTTTCCTTTTTCCACCTTTGTCATTATGAAACTTAAATCCAGTTCCATGTGTAGCACCTACTTGCATTTCACTCATGGGTTTATTACAATGAGCATCACTTTAAATTAAAACCTTCACATTTTCAAAGGAAAATAAATAGTTAATGATTTCAGAATTATTATTCTTTTCCACACAATCCCATAAAAATTTCCCAATGAAAAAGCTAATAAGCCAATGGCGAGACACTTACATATGCAAATATGTTTCCGTGAAAGAGTTAAAGTGCTTTATAATATAAATTTGCTTTCAGTGCCAATATAATTAGATTGTAACAAGCAAACCCCTGCAACATAACACAGTGAAAATTTGAAAATTTGATTCTGCCTGGCAAACAACCAAGTCCCTGCGTGTGCACAAACCTGACATTAATAAGCTACAAGAGATTACATGATTTAGAAAAGAAGCACTTGGTGTTACAAAATCAAATAATAGATCTCTAGGCTATAATTAGGAGAATTGGGATTCAACAATGAAGTCATAATAATGTAATTTAGCTGTAAGTAACAGAGCCATGGAGTCACATTAGGAGGTGTGATCACATCTTTCAGCAAATCTCTGCTGTGTAGACTTACTGCTGTTCAGTTTAGTCTAGTACACAGCAACCTGTTGGCACAGAGCTCAGGCTGACAGCCTCTTGTTCTCTAGGTGCAGTATGGCAAAGTGCCACCCATGCATTTTTAATTCAGTCCTGCGACTTTTAAGTCAAAACAATAAAATTATATATACTGAGTGCAGAGTTGCTTGTGAATATTTGTATAAATTACTGCACAGCGTGGGTTTAGGGGCCGTTTAAGAACAAATATATATATAAAAAAAAGGCAAAATAAACTGCAGGAACGGCGTGTTAGGTTTCTAGTAGGCTTGATGAACGTGTACTCTTCAGCTACTTTATTCATCTGTTTCTGTGGTTAGGAAATTACTCCATACCTACATCTTATTGTGACTGTAGTCCTGAGTCTCTTTTGCTCAATTCTTTACACTAGTGTGGCACAGTTGGTTTGCATGCTCAGCCCAGAACGCAGGTGTTGCACAGCCAATGGAAGTGGCTAACAAATGTTAGTGCAGGATGTGCCTCAGCAGAGCCCCTCGCTCAGCCCCAAACACAGCCCCACAGCCCTCCAGGTGGGAAAGGCATCCCCAGCAGCTGGCCCAGTTGGAGGGAGGTGCCAGGGAAACTCCGGGCAGGCAGAGTGCAGCTACTCGTGTTGGTGTTGACAGGACATCAAACCCAACTCTACAGTTTTTGTGAAAGTTGCCATTTGATTTAGGCTACTGCAGAGGAAGGCATTGCATCAGCAGCCCCTCTCCTCAATTTCTGTATTGAACAACAGAATAGGCCCTTTCTTTCTCCTATTCTCCTTCTAAGCTTATTTCAAACATTTTGACCACAACTGCTTCTTTGTCATTCACTTGTCATAACTAATTAACCAGACACACCACATTAATTTGTTGATTTTCTCCTTTAGGAGCTGGCGGCTAGTTAGAAGTGAAATCCTACCTGTCCAGTCGGTAAGCAACTGATTATTTTCCTCTCTCCATGCACATGTTGCCTATGCAGCACTTTGGGGCTGCCTCAGAGAGCCCTGTGTCCTGTCCTGCCTTGCACAGGCCTCCTAGAAGCAGCTGAACCAGACCCAGCTCCCTGAGCTGGCTCCACAGCATAAGCAGGGCAGCTCCAACAGCCCAGTTTGTGTCCAGGTTTGAAATCTGGCTTCACTCACCAAAGACGCACTCTGAAGTTCAGCTGGTTGGTGGCTTCTGAGGTGTTTAAATCAAGTTTTGGCTTTGGGGAAAGGGATGTGGGTGGATTGATTTGCTTCTTTTTAACTTTGTAGCCTACAAATAATGGAAGACTGTCATCCAGTAATGTCAGAAGAAGTATCCAGACTGTCAGAAAATTCAAATATGTTTGGAATAAGACTTTGAGATGGGTTGATTACTTGTTCTTGAGTCTCACAGGCTCATGCCAGTGTTTCAACAGTATTTCCATCTCTTGGTGAAATGCAAAAGCTTCTGCTTCCACTCAGTCTTTAGCGTAACAATAGCAGTCACCTGTTGCTCCTGTTAGTTCCATTTTATTTTTATTTGCAATTTCTTCCAATTACTATTTATTTTATTAGTTCTTTATGGTTTTGCCTTTTTTTGTTTTGATGACATTTTGATTTGTTTCAAACTGCCCTTTATTTTAATTTTCTTTCCCAAGCATGTTGATTTATGGCTGTTTCTTTTATTTCTTTTATGCTTTAAATGATCTGTTTGTTTTATTTCCTTTATTTGCATAGCACTTACTTTTCATGACCTTTTTGTTGCTGCAGCTGCTGCTGCCTCTGGACTGCTGGTGTTTTTCTCCCACTTATTCACCAGGAAGCATAGAGTGAAAGTAAACCAAATTTCTGTGAAGACAAGTATCCAAACACAAAATCTTTTCTGATACATATTTATTTTTATTCTGCAATCTCCTAAAGGTTTTTGTAACTCTTAAAGTGTAAAATCCAAAATGGTTTCTTTCTTTTTAAAAGAAATGTACAATAGGAACTGTATGTTCCTATGTAAGGATCACATCCTAGCAACATCCTTTGGGCTGGTTTAGTATTTTGGCAGCTTTTCCAGGAGCAAAGACATTTATAATAGAGGTAACATGAAGGAAATTCTAAATTGTAGTGAGCTGTCTGCAACTTTTGCTGTTCTCATGGCTAATATAAAATACTGCATGGACATTTAAAATGAATGTGCTCTCAGTTAGTGAAAAGTGTCATAGGAAATGCCTTTGGAACATTTATGTTTAACCGTGGCCAATAAGTGTGTGCTACCTGACAAGGGCATTTCCATATTGCACACACATGGAATGTTTGTGTATGTGTGTTCCTGGCTATAGGTTATGCATATATGTTTATTTTTATACACATGCACACACACGTGTTTATGTAAAAATTATACTTTTGTCACCTGGTATTGTAATTTGTATTCTAACATGATAAGGCCTGTGTCCATTACACATAATAATATTCAAATTAAGGTATTAACACTAGATGTGGTTGCAACACATCCTTTTGGTCCTAGTTTACTTTTTTTCTGAAGAAGTTGATGTTGCTTCTGAGTTTTCTTAGTACAATTATTGATATCAGAATTATTCCTGAAACAGATTCTTTCATTCACAGTGGGAAGAGAACAACCACCTCATTTCTTTTAAAGCTGTTGTTTTAAAGCTGTTCTTTGAAAAACAACAAAAGTCTCGATATTATATTTCATTTCATTCCATTCCTCATTTTATGATGCTGTGTCACAAACTGACATTTTGCCAGGAATACAGGAGTATGTATCAAATCACCATCTTTTATTTGCCTGCTAGGTGGTTTGCAGTGACCTATTCGAATGATGCCTGCATTATCAACATACTTTTTGGATTCTCTGCCTGTCCCGTTTAAAAGTTTTATATTGCTCCTTCTAACATTGGTGTTTGCATTATTTTATGTCTTTATGTGTCTAATATGAAATGTATGTATTTACACATCCACACATGCCTATAATGAGCCAAAACCAGAAGAGCCTCTGTCTCAGCTTGTTTGCACATTATGCACATTCTAGGGAATGAAATCTGAATGTTGTTCAAAGAGAAAGCGTGTGACTTAGCCCAAGGGCAGAAGAAAGTCACGTGCAACAGGTTACATGATTTTACATAACTTTGGGTGAAAAAAGAAGCTTATCATGTCAATGCAGGAAATATTTCAGAATACTTAAGGATTAAACTGAGTGTTTTTCCTCACTGCTTCATGCCCGTACTTCAGTGTACTTCAGTACAGTATATTGTTGTTTTCACCATAATTAATGCAGTCTATTTCTCACCTTCCCTAATATGATCCATCACACACACACACACATGCAATTAAAAATGAAGAGAACTTTTTTTTTTTTTGCTTATCTTTATCTTTACTGGTCTCTTCATTTCCAGGGTTGGCACGGGAAGACTTTAAGGGGTTGGGAGACAAGTTACACCAATGGGCATGTTTTGTTTTATGCGACCATCTCCTCGAGACAGTCTGGGCCAAGATACAAGTAATCTTTTGTAGAGGACAGTCTAGCTGGCACAGGGAGCCTCACTGCTCTAAGAGCTTCCTACTCACAGCACATTCCAGACCACAGCCTCATGTCCTCAGCTAATAAGTGCTTGCCACGAGGATCCTAAAGAAAACAAAGGGTTTACACCTCAGCAAGGGTCAGAAGGACAGGGTTGTGGTCCCTGGTAGTGTGCACCAGATGACACATTTTTAAGCTGAATTTTATGCCTCTTTCCTGCATCATTTTTTTCTCTGCTCACAGGACAAAAGCTGGCAGTGGTGGTGGTGATATGATGTCAGAGTATATGGGAAAAGTAAGGATGTACAGTAAGTTATGCCAGAGCTGTTAATTCTGCAGAAGTGTAAGACCTCTTTCTGTATGCTCAAGCATGTGCATGGAGTGGAATATACACATTTTAAAAAATCTTTTTTCTATCTTTTTTGTCATAAAAAAAGCCTGAGTCAAATTTCATAATCCTCCTTCTCTGGAAAGAATAAATATGGGAGGAATTCCCATGAGTTAGATGTTGGTTATAGGCAGTACTGTTATAGGAAAGAGTAAATGAACCCTTATACATAATAGCATCTCTGGGTTTGATCTCCAATCCAGCTTAGATAAACTGAACATTAGAAATATACAGGAAAATGTGTTTGAAGTTACTCAAGTATTATAGAAATGCAAGGCAAAATGTACTTCAGGAACATCCACAGCTGTAGTTGAGCTAGAATTCATAGGCACATTATAATTTGCCTTATTTCATGCTTGTCTGAACACTAGTAGTGCAGCCTCATAAGACTTAATCCAAATGTCAGAGTTCTGTATCTTGACTCAAACAACATTTAGAGCAGACCTTTCTCCCACTGATCACATTTTGCTAGAAGAATTTGTACACCACTGCTTTTGTGTGAATCCTTGTTAAACGTCTTTACTACTGTTGCTAGTTGATTTTCCTGGTATTGAAGGTAACATTGTTGCATCTTTAATCCTAGTCTCATTTCAGAGCTAGGTATTTCATTTAATTTCTGCTACTGCGGCTTCTTTGAACCCTGAGAAGAATCTAATATAATAAAGTGCTACTAGATCCTGCTGTACATAGGTCTGTACAGTCAAAAAGAAATGGCAAATTGGAAATGTAGAATCACAGATTGGGTTGAACATTCAGGGGAAGTTGGAAACAGACGCAGTCTTGCATTCATGTCTCTGTTAAACTTCTGCTAACCTAAATCTGTTTAAAAAAACCCACAAACAAAACCAGGAAATAAACAAAGAAAAAAACAAACAAAATCCCCCCAAATAAACTAAAAACAAAACAAACAAACAAACAAAAAAAAAAGGAAGAAAGAAACCAGGTAACTCATTCCCATGTTACCATCTTTCCAGTTTACAAGATCACTGGAGAGTAAATAGACATAGCCTCTCTTCACATTGTCCTCCCTCTCTCTGCAAACTCCATACTCCACTCTACCAGGATTTTTTTTTGGTATTTTCTTTCTTCTCTGTTTCATTTTTCTAAAGGGAATGGTTTACTGAATACCACATGCCTACCTTGTGTATGTTATTGTTTGTTATTTTTGTTCTTTATTACCATCTTCCTGCAGTGTGTTCCTTTCATCTATTTCCTTTTCCTCTTATTGTCCAGATTCAATGTATCTTCTAATTATGTCTGGGTTTTTGCTGTCTTCTTGTGTTTCAAGAGTCAAAGAGATGGTGTATAGGTTATTCTGACTAAATGATGGAAATATGAACGTGTACAAGGTAAGCTGTTTCCCTCATTCACTTTCCTGGGGCATATATGTGTGTTGATGGAGCAGTTTGAAGGCTTGCTCATTATGGAGAACGCCAAGCTAATCAAACCATATTTTAAGAATACTAGTTTAATATGAAAAGGACATCTCATGCTGGTAGTAATTGTACTTTTTTCCCATGGTGCCTTGCATTTTTGTCCTTTGCTTAGAGAATTGTCTCTCAGCCCCATGCAAGTCAGTAGCCTATTGATGTACCAATTTTGTACTTTCAGAAAAAACTTCTCAGCATGAGCTAAAAAAAAATAAATAAAAATCATATGAGCTGCGAGGGGGAGAGGGTTTCCTATTCTGTCCCTATAATATGAATGGTTAAACACTGGACATCTAATACAGGGAGAAGAGCCTTTATGTCATCTCACCCCTATCTCCATTTCACACAATCATTACAGTGAGACAATACTATAATATTAGAGAGAAAAAATGTTATGTAAATCTGCACTTTTTCTTTATTCCATATCCCTAACTTATTATGGGAGATTTTATGATTCTTGGGAGACAATTTGTTTCAACTTAAAAAGTTGAAGGTCAAAAAAATCAAGGAATTCAAATGAACTCTCTAATAAAAGTAATTATGTCCCATGAAGGGCAGCCATATTTCTGAGATACAAAATCAGCATTTTATTAGATACATATAATTCATTACAGAACAAAAACTTTTAAAAGAATTTTAAAAGAATTCCATCTCTTAGCATATTGTACCTCAAAGATTGTTTTTATCTAGTTTTCAGTATACTGTTAATACTAGTTTGGACAATTAACAAAGAACCTTCAGTTAATCTCGGAGGTTAAATTTAACAGCATTAGGATATCAATGTTTCTTACAATAGTATTTTAATCACTGACTTTATAATGATCCCACTAGTGAAACCCACTCTTTCTTTCATTAAATCCTGCACATTTTACAGAGTTCATCACTGACACATTTCCTGGCTGAAATCCCACCAGGCACTGTCAAGTGCTACACTGAAAAGGGAGAAGTAACATAAGTTTGGAAATGGGTTTCCTGCAGCTCCGCCCTTGTCCTCTAGGAGTTGCTGTCATTTGGTACCAGCCATGTTTCCCACTTTATTCACCACACACATGCTCTCACTGCACACGCTCATCTACTCTCACAGGTGACATTCAGCAATTACTATTTTTGAAGTGCCCAGACCCATGTGAGGCCTTTCACCAAATACACAACATGAAGGCTGCTGCATAGACATAGTTCAGATTCTGATCCTAATATCCTCATCTGAGTCTCTCAAAAATGAGTTGAGAGACTTTGATAGCGCCAATGTGGATGAGGCTTAATTATCCAATGGATCAGCTCATGGTCTTTTATACCTCTGTCAGGCCGGGTACTTAAAAAACATAAAACACACCTACTGCAACACAATCCTCCATTCCAAACTAGGACTCCTAAACTGAGAGTATATTCTGTATGTGCAAAAAGTCCTTATGCAAAACTCAGATTGTGTTCACTGCTGCTTTGCAGTTTGAGTTGGTTTTTTTTCAGCATAGTAAGGGCTTCAGAATACCAGTTATCTGTATAACTGAACTCCTATACTATTAGGTAAATTAATTTTGCATATAAATTATTTAAATTTAATCTGTGATTAGGTCTACACATGAGCAATGGTTTCACTATAGAATACTTTAAAAAAAAAAGGAACTTTTCCTTTTTAGAGAATTGCAGCATAATAAATAAATGAATAAAGACTTGTAGCAATATATTTCAGTATATATACTGTGAAACATTCTTACAAGAAACCTTAGAAATCACAATATTCCCCATGGTCCCCCTAGTCTGCATAACTGTAGTCTTTTTTATTTTTTTTCCAAAACATGAAATGCATTTTATGCAACAATGCCTCAGATGAGACACAAACTCAGCAGAGCTTACAAATATTAGACATTAGCTCTTTTCATAACCTTGCTTCAGCTAACAGGCCTTATTGGTGACTGTAGATGCACTGATATTTTGTAAACCCAGTTTTTTGATTAAAATTCATGAATGATATCTCTCTTGCATAAATAAATCAAGGCTGCAAAAAATAAAGTTTAAACATCCATACGCTATTACTATCATTTTGCCAAAATGACACACAGCATGACTACAAATTTTGCTGTAATACAGTAATTGGGAATAAAATTTGTCTTGCTGCATTGCTGGAAAAGGGGTGACTATGTACCCATGAACTTAACAGCATATTAAACATTCATTGGCCTATAGTTTTAGCATTACTGAGCACTCACAAATTCTACTGGATGGCGAGGTAACATATCACAGTGAAAACGGGGCTCTTGTCTCACAGCTAAATGACAGAGATATCAATGCTTGTTCCCACTGTAATAGCTAAGCCAGGCCAAGACATGTGGGGAAGGTGTTACAAGTCAGTTGCTCTGATCCATGCTTACACATAACATTCATGACAGAAATCATCAGGCTGAATTTGCTAGTGAATATGCTTGGGGATTTAAAGAGTAAGACAACCTCTCTGGAGCACTTTTGTCATACAGGGCTGTTCGATCAATACTCAAATTTAGGGGGAGTTGAGGGGGAATCCTATTGATTTCCTCAACACTTTAACTGAATTGTCTATTTTTGGCTTTCTAGTGGTGGTGGAGGAGGAGGAGGAAAGAGCAGGAAGAAGCAAAGAAATGCGGTAAGTAGTGCTATTACATTTCGCTCAGAATAGCAAAAAAGATTTTGTGTTCTTCTGTAGTCTATAATGTCTTATATTGTATTCAGTAGTGTCTGACCTAGGTCTTGATTCCTGAACACATCTCACCCTGATAAAAGTGAGATCATATTTATTTCTGAGTATCACCACTCATCATGACCACTGAAAACTATGCTTCCTTTTTGGCAGTGTGTGCCCCTACCCACCTTCAGTAATATGTCTATGTTAACAGATGCTTAGGATCCACTTGATCTTCTACACAGAGGCAAGTGACTGCCATGTAATGATGTATGAAGGACTTGCTACAAATAGCTACGGGCCGTTGTTGTCTTCTTACATTCATGAATTACTTGTCAAAAGAGTCACAACTGTTATCAGGCTGCAGATTCTTGTTTAAGACACCCAGACCAGAAATAAATAGATAAAGTAACTAACATACAACAGACTGACCATCTAGTTCATGAATAGTCTGGAAGTTAACTTTTAAAAGCCTAGCTATACTAGCCTCATTCATGGTGACAAATCCACTCTGTAGCCTGTCTTCATTAATGTCAGAAAAGTAAGTTCTGAAAGTAAACAGCCACACTGGAAATATGTAAAATTAAACCCCAAAATCTCTAGATTTCTTTTTTAATAGCCTTAGAAGTCTGTTCAAGTGTCTCAGTGTTTGCAAACAATAACAAATGGGGGGAGAAAGGGGCTTGTATTTGCACATGAATAAATATTCATAAGCATATTCTTGTCTGTTTCTCATGCTGGGTGTGATTCCATTAAATGGTTTAGTTGATAACCTTATATGAACCAACAGGTCATCACCTCTCAGAATGACTTCCTGACTACCTTTTTTATTCCTCCTCTATCCCAGAAGTTTCCTGATTCCTTCTCTGGTAGAGCTGCCTTGTTCAAAGAACCATAGTGCATAAACTGTAAGCCTATTCCTTGCACGTCCACTTAACAAAGTGTTGGGAGAGGATTATTGGGGTTTTTTGAGGGGGAATGCTTGTGATCAGAGTGATGTGCTAAGGATTTTTGTTTCAGGGTTTTTGCTTATGCTTTTCTAATAAGGATATATTGGCAGTAATTTGCAAAAAAAAAAAAAATGTATTGAAGTGTCAAAATTACAAACTGAGGTTAGCAGAAAGGAAGAATATAGTTTTTGTGCAACTCAAAACAATCCTGCAAGAAGTGCTTGCTATAGGCAATACTTTTTATTAGCAGAACTGTCTCATAGTAGAAGCACTCGCTCTGTAGTAGCTCAGTAAAATAACTCTAAAAGATTTTAAGAATTTTTCTTCAATGCAAACAAGCACCATCGCTTCTTTAAACTTTCCTACAAGTACTAGAATGGTAGTTTTTAAGCAATTCTTGTTTTCTGAAAGAAAAAAATCAAAGGAGTTTTGTTTAAACTGAAAATTAACATGGATGGCATACTCAGACAGATGGAAAATTGACAGAGAGTGGTAGAATTATAATTTCAGGTATATTAAGTTGCACTTACAGTAGCTGTCAGACATCTGAAAGCATCTCTTGATTCCCATAGCTGGAGTGAATTTTTTGACCATTGGCCTGCTACTGTACAGAAAAGGTGTGAACTTTTCAAGCAAATCTCTCTATGACTGTGCTTCAAATACAAAGCAAGTAAATAAGAGCCCTAGAAAGATTATATGCCATCTAGCAGTTACTGTTCCCTCTGTCAGGAGAGCAAAAGGATCCATTCAAAGGTTGTAAATGTATTTGTGTCTATTAATGCAGCTAACAGTTTTTCATTATCACATTTTGTTCACAGGCACCAGAACAGTTGCAAAAGTCTTTATTTAGTTTTACATTAGAGAGGAACCACATACTTCCCGGATGCCAAATGAATTAATTACAGCTACATGACTATAGCACATCAGTAATGACACTAGATAATTTCAATTGCAAGTAGATAGCTATCCAGAATTGTGGTAGCTGATGATCTAGCAAAAGATCTGGAACAAGAAACATTTTTCAGTTATATTAAATGAAAACCAAATTCAAATAAAGAAACACTTTTGAAACATTGAACAACTGGTAACTAAAAGAACTGCATCAGTTATTAGCATTTCAGTTATAGTTATTACAGAAGAACTAAAAAAAATATGATTATACACATTTAAAATTAATAATTGACCAAAATATTCATAATACAGTTTTTGACCCATAAAAAGTCAAATCTAGAGGCCATCTTACTAATTTTTTTTTCATAGAACATGTTGAGTTGAAAGTAATCCACAAGAATCATTGAAATACAACCCCTGGCCCTGAGCAGGACACCCCAAGAATCACACCATGAGCCTGAGAGCACTTCTTGAGCTCTGCCAGGCTGTGACCACTTTCATGGGGAGCCTGTTCCAGTGCCCAGCAACCCTCTGGGTGAAAAATCTCTTCCTTATATCCAGCCTAAACCTGCCCTGACTCAGCTTCATGCTACAATAGTGATAGGTTTCTATGCCTGGTCCCATGGGCTGTGTGCCTATGAACTGTATCACAGAAAATGATAGATGAGAATGTGCAAAGCACAGGGAATAGAAAGTTAACCTCTTATATAGTTAAGATAACCAAGAATCTGATTTTCTCTTAGTATGTGTTTTTTAGAAGAGGATTCCTTGGAATGTGTGGGGAAGAAGAGTTGAACAACATACATGCATTCACCAAACTAAAATTTCCAAGTCTGAAAAGTCTACATGAATGAACAGCTGTGCTGTGTGCAAAACAGCCTGGTACTAATGAACAACATTGCCAATACACTGATTTCCTGTGCTGCATATAGCCATTGAGAAACTAATACATTAATGGTGGACTACTAAGATAAATTAAAAACTAAAGACATACAGCTTTCAGTCTGCCTTTCCTTCTGTCACTTATTTTGTACTGCATGAATGAGCTATTACCTTCTTGTTTCCCTGAGATGGTGGTTCACAAGGGTAGAGTGAGCAGACTCAATTTCACTGAAAGTAATGGAGTGAGATTATCCAGAATTATTTCCAGTGGGCTGAGTTTGTTGCATTCCTTCTGCTGTGAGAATATAAGTAAACAACCGAACACCTTTACTGAAAGCTGAGAATCTTCATAGTCATCGCCTCTTCCTATTTCCTTGGATTAGTCCAGCATTTTGGATTTAGCCATGCTCAATTAACTCATCCAGGAATTGGTCCAGTCAGAAACAGTTGATTTAAGTGAGATAAACTGGGCATCTGCCTGGAAAAAAATGATTATCCAAAATATGCTTTCATCATGAGAAAATGAACTGTGCTATCTCCATATTTAAAAACATATGCCTTTAAACAGATTCACTTCCTTTGGAAGCTTAAGAAATAGAAAATAGCAACACTGAATCTGAAACTGAACAAGAGGTACGAAGTCAAAATTTGGTAACCAGTGTGTTAACATTTTAATGTACTGAAACTTGAACTGGGTACTAGCACCTTCATCAAACCACTATATAAACTGTATTGAATTAAAGTGATTAAACCTAGCAATAAAACCAACCACTGCAGAAGTGATTGAAATATGTTGGGTGCTTGCATGTGTTTGTACTGGTGGTAATAAAAATACTGCCATATTTAGTCACTGATTTGCTTTAGGAAAGAAATAAAATCAGCTGACTACACTCGCCTGTTTTGTTTCAATTACTGAAGATTTTTTTTTCTTAAAAAACAGATTTAAAATTAGAAACATGGTTAATAATTAAGAGGGAACATTCATGGCATTGGAGAATACAAGGCAATAAATATCTTTTGCAGCTGATTAAACGCTGAATTGAAGCTGAAGCTGATGATAACCTCAGAAGCTCTTTATTGCAAGTGAACAGCAATGCTTCAGATATTATTACTGTGATACTGGAATAAGAATCAAGGTAATAACAGTGAAAAATAAAACATAGTTTATTTTAGATTTTTTTTTTCTTAATCTCAACTGCATTAGAAAATATTTTGCTATTACTTTTTAAGTGGCTGAGACAATAGCTAATTAATATGCAGTTACCAACAGAACTAAAACTTTGTATTTTCAAATGTGCCTCAATCCAACCTCTGAGCACAGGCACATATGGGTGCAATGAGTAGATTGTAAGTTTCTACATGTAATACCTGTTACTGGTCTCCCTGCAGTCCAACTTAGGACATTAAAGAAGTCAAGAGCTGACCATACTCTCCAAATGAGACTGGTGATGGAAAACCATGTTGCAGATTTAACTATTTATATCACTTAAAACCACCTGCTGACAGATGTAAAAAAGGTGTTTTAATTTTTGTGATGGTCAAATAATCATATCATAAAATATATCTTCGTATAATCACATTTTAATATACTTACTGGAAATGGTTAGGCCTCAAGTGAATCTCACAGCCTATCCAAAGTACCCATTTGCAAGTAATAAAGGAAAATTCGCCAATAATCTGTGGTAAAATATGAGCAGTTCTGCTAATTCAAGTAGCACAGATGCAGCATGTGCCAATTTAGAAAATACATAAAGTCGAAAGGCTACTAGAATCAATCCAATTTGTGCTGAAGGCACGGAAATGTTGACTTTAGATGTAGCACAGCTATGTACAGTTTACAAAAGAAAATAGAAGCTAACCAATCTTTCAGGAGCATGTCCTTAATGCTCCTCATGGAATCCAGATTCAGTAGAAGAAAAAAAATTAAAAAGAAGAAAAAGGATGTAATAATAGATGTACAGTAAACCAAATAAAGTAATTTCAAAATGACTAGAGAGCAATGAGTAAACGAAAAATGCCTTTGGGTACACCATCTGTTTATCCATTCCATAACATACCTTTTCATCACAATTACCTGAAGAGTTATATTTGTGTTTCTGTAATGTATGGAATTCATTACATAGTTTTGCAATGAAATTATCACACTGTGGCTGGGACATCTGCACCCTGTCATATATCATTCTATTCATTTCTAGTTAATTTAATCCTAATATCTGCCTACATGACAAGACAGATGTTCAGCTATACTGTATCTTCCATAGTTTTCTGCCTTGAAGAAACTTTAAGTCACTGAAAGAACTGACATCTTTCAAACAGACATCTTACGCGTTTGGGAAGTATGTATGTACAGATGTGTGTCTATGTATGTTTGTGTTTATATCATGTTCTTTTTTTAAGAAATGTGTTTTACAAAACAAAAATCTTGTGCAGAAACTTTTAAATATAAACAGTTTTCATTCCATGCACATAAGCTTCTTTTGAAAAATGTGCTTTACTAATATTTTGGTATATTTGTTTAATAACATCCATAAATAGAGAGTACTTTGTTTGAATTATGTTTTTGCTCTCTTGCCTGGAAGGAGACAGGTCTTTTTTTCATCATTGCTGATTAGAAATTTTATGCCAGTGTTCCTCTATGCCTTTTGAGCCTTGGCCCTCAAAACTTGGCAATCAGACTTTATGGCCAGTAGTGACGCACATCATGTCAGACACAAATAGGCCAACCAGAAGCACATTGAATTCTATGTGTGTTAAAGTTGTTAAAAGCATCATGTGTGTGGATCTGTGCCATGGGTCAGCAGTAGGATGCGTAGAAACTTGGACCATATCTACGCGGGATAAGGTGTGTTGACCACAAATATAAAACCCTTACTTTTCATCACTCTTATCACAGTCCTCTTCAAGTGGCATTTTCAAGGCTGTAAAAGAGCTTTGCTGTGCCTTCCATTTATAGCACAGTATCTTCAGACCAGTTACAGAAGGTCTTAGGCAGACTTGGATGCCTATTCCCCATTCAGCTCCAGTTTACCACTCCTCATCCCAATCTTAATATAGAAAGTAAATTCCTTTAAGCAGAACAGCACCTAACAGCGTTTCCCCATTTTGACGTAACTGAAGTCGCACTTGTGACTTTGTGGTTTACAAATCTACAGCTCTGGCAGCCAAAGCCCTTTTTAAAGTACACTCATGCATGTTCCCAAAATCTCGGCACTATCCTATTAAGCTGTTATCTGAGTAAATGCTGTGACTATCATCTGATGGCATTTTGCTAGTACAGGTACTCAGAGGCTCCCAGATTGGGCAAAATGTCCAACACAACACAGAGAAAATATAACTCTCTACTGAAAGGAGTTACTTCCATGTTATCTATTTTCCAACACTTTCAAAGAATTTGTAAGTTTAAATTCTGTGCCTGTAAGCTGCCAGATAAGGCAGAAGTAAATTATACCCAGCTGTTGTGTTGGATAACAGCACCAGATTGTGTAATGGACACCATGATAAAAACAAACATGAATTGATTTAGAGTATTAATTATCTAAAAATGGCAACTGCTTTTCAAGTTGTTTGACTGATGATTTAGAGGGTGAAATAGTTAAGTTCAGTTAGCTTATATGCACCTCTGTCATTAAAGGAATTTTAAGGAAAAAAGCTCTGGAATTGCATCTAGCCCTTGGAATGGATTCTTTTAGTGTCTTCACACTTTAGGATTCTGATACCATGGTACTTCTGTTTAAATAAAACTTTTTTTTCCCTGTGTTGTAGACAATTTAAATTAGGAATACACTAAACAGGGATATTAAACCAGAGACTGGCTAACATTTATTAGCATCCATTTGTATTTTAAAATGGAATGTGTGTTTCAGCTGTCTAAATCAGTAGACACTACTTTTCCTCCTGAGTCCATGAACTTCAGAAAACAAAAAATCATTTGGTTATTATGTATGTTAGTGGTGTTGTGACATCATTTTCAAAGCTTCATAAAGACAGATTGAAAAAAAAAAGCAAACAGCTGCTGAGGTGTTTCAAGCAATAATGCAATGAACACCAGTATCTCTGGACTGCTCGTTAATTATATAAGCCTTTCTGCAAATAATACAGCATATGACATTTGCTAGCAATTATCAGTTGTGCCTATTTCCACAGGCTTAGGAAAGGAAATAACTGTGGTATATGCTGGCAAATACAGGATGTTCTGATTCTGTGGCATAAGACCTTCAGTTTTTCAGTAGTGACCACTACATTTTGGGTGCCAAAAATATGGCTTCAGTAACAGCTTCAGTGAAACTTTCCTGTCACCAAAAATCTCAATAGTTACCAATGACAAGTTCTTGAAAAACCCAGCCTGCTCCTCACTCAAGAAGTGCAAGGAGGATGACTATGAGGAATTAAGCCAAATTCCAGCACAGAATGGCTGAGTGTTGGTAGGCTGCCTAATACATCTGAGAGGTTTTAGATTTCTAATATGGAATGGATTAACACTGGCAGTGGGCCTAACAGCCTCGTGTGATATGAAACAGTAGCATAAACCCTGGGACATTTGGGGGATTGTAAGGTTATTTGTTTACTGAAATGCATTTACATAGGGTGTTCTTTAAAAAAAGAAAGAAAAGGTGGGAATAAAAAGCATAAAAACCCTTAAAGAAATGAGAATTCCTGGGTAAGGCTGTGGCTTACAACTCCCAGAATGGAGACAGCCTTCCCCCTTGGGGACAGTTTGGTCTGTTTCATGACAAAATGCTCAGTCAAAAATATATATATACTTAAATGAAAAGTGAGATGCAACAGGAGTGAACAAAGAGTTTATGAAATCAAAATATTGAAAGTGAGATCAAATTTTTAGGAATGTGAATTTACAAGAACAACAGACAAACATAGGTAGCACTGAAGATCATGCAGGGATGATCTTCAGATCATCCAGTCTTCAGACTCCAGAAAATAAGCATTTAAGTTTGTTAGACTGGATGGCTTAAATTGAAAATAAGACCCTAAATACTGAATGGAACTAATGTGTTTTATTATTTTTTTTAATTCCACTGAATTCCTGAAGAACTTTTAAGGACTATATGAGATGTGTTTGTTTTGCAGGAATGGTTCATTTACCTTGCTGCACTGTTCGTGTTGTTTGATGGTTGAACTTGTCTGCTAAAACAAGACAAAAAATGACTGTTACTGAGGTCCAGCTGATCTGGGTCTCGTCGTAGAGCAGTTGTTTAATCTGAACCAGGAGCCTTTATATTTATGTTACAGAAGTCTACATTTGGTCATGTTGTCAGTTGTCTTGATTCAAATTACCCTGGTGGCAGGGCAGGCTTTTGGCATCAGGGATGTCTGTGATGAGAATGTTTTGAGAAAGTTTTAAAGGTGGCTAAAAATCTTGAGAAAACATTTCTAAGTTATTTTTTTACAAAGGAATGAAAGATCATGCTTTTCAGAGTTCACAAGGGGGTTTTTTTTGTTGTTGTTTTTGGTGGGTTTTTTTGTAAATAACTTTAAAATGCTATTTTGGTTTGCTTTTAGTATATATTATTCCCTCATATATATATATATATGAGCACACATGTTGCTTGAATAAGAAAACTAGAAAACTAGAAGTTCAACCCCTGGAACTGAAAACAACCTACTGTGCAATCCGAACAGATACTTACGTGTGCGTCAAGTAATGGTGATGCTGATATATTCTTGAAGATCCACTGAAACAAACTATCAAGACACAGGTTTGCAAAGCTATTTAGAAGCCCCCCACATCACACAAATCTCCAGAATCCCCAGGGCACCTTCCTACTGTGTGCAAGTTAAAATGCCTATGGAGACCAAGTTGGACATCAATAAAAAAAGATTGTCAGTCGTGAATATTGTAACACTTAGCTCTTATTTACCTTCTTAATGAAAGAAACAGCAACCTGAGAGAGCTTTTTTGGGCTTGGTCTCACCAGGCACTTTTAAGTACTTAAAAGCACTTTTTAACTGTCCATGTTTAGAACTTTATTTCACAGCAATCTAGTAACTGTGAACCTTAGTTGGCCCTAGTGTGAGCAGACAACTAAACAGTAGAAAATGAAGTTTGAAGCTGAAACAGTAAATTAGATACAATTTTTCTGTGGAGTTAGCCTTAAATGTCTTTCAAGTCTATTCCAAAGAACATTAAAATATACCTGAAAAAAGCTCTAATGTTCAGACAATTTCTAAAGACTGGTAAGGCAAATTGAGAAGGTTCAAAACCATACAGAGGAAGGTTATGGTGTCTCAGTCTGTGCGCTTATAGCAATATAACATTAATAAATTTGACCTGCAAAAGTTAGAGATTGCAGCAGAACACAGCTCTCATTCAGCCTCCTTCAACTCTTTGCTGAAGCACTGGATAATTAAAATTTGAAAATACATTTTTGAAAGCAAATTACTAGGTTAGATAATCTTGGATGAATATAACCACACAGATTATAATTTTTTGCATGTCTCAGTAGAAAAATTCTTTATTTTTTTTGCTTTAAATTTTCATCATTTTCACAAGAAAATAGTAACAAAGGTGAAAGCGCAAAACAAGCTTCTTTTCTACTAGTATGTGCAACT
>JAWWMP010000165.1:12525597-12568659 GCA_035047865.1 Dendrocincla tyrannina
AGTATGTGCAACTGTGAAGGCCTCTGTGTAATCTGACAGTGATTTTAAGTGTCTCCTTCCCTACTAAAACCCTATGTGCAAGGGTCACTGGACTCCAGTCAGATGCAAGACTCATAACTGTAAAGTCTGTTGGAAATGAGTACCCAATTCTGTAAGAATGTAACATTCTCTAGGGTAAAAATATAAATAAATCTACAAGAGTAACATATAACATTGTGAGAAACATTTGTCATAAATCTCATCTGGTTTCAAGCCCTTTTCTGCAAAACACAAGACTTCAATCTCAGACAAGATTCAAGTGAGCTGGTGTTGATGGATGGCTTTGATATATTGCATGTGAAGCACAAGGTTTTCTTCCTCTCATAGCCAAGTACAGTTTTAATAGCAAGGGACAACCTTGAGCGGCTTTGTGTTTTTAAAAATTTATAAAGCAAATAGCACAATATAACCTCAGTGCTCATTGGGACTCCACACAGCTGTCATACCACCAGTGTATAAAAATACAGAGTCATTCTAGAAAACTTCTTTTAGGTAGTTGAGATTATTCAAACCTGAAAAACTCAACACAAATCAATGGATGAGGATAAACAGAAGAAAAGTACTCCTATAGACCAAAATTGTATGTTATACTTGATTTAACATAAGTTGACTGTTCAGAGGAGTTGTACAAAGTTGAAGATGATATATAGTACCCTGAATGGATGCTCTATACTAATCCTTCGTGGAAATCCTTAGGTTTTAGTATTTGTTTTTAAAATGTTCAAAATAATAAGAAAGCTCATGTTTTTAAAATTCTAGTCCAAGTACTAAATGCATGAAGGACTTGCCCACTACACTGATTTCTCAAAGGTATTATTTACTACACCTCCAAGTCCCTTTAGCTACACCTGGGATACAAACCATTCCACTGACTGACTAGACAATCTTTGGTTACACTTGACTTGCAGGTTTCTGAGCTGGTGGGTAGTGCCCCCCAAAAAAGTTGAGGTTTCATCCGGACAATATGCAGCACTATTTTTTCTTGTTAGTTTTTATGCATTTAATTCATTAGGGAACTCTGAATGCATCAATTTGTTGCCTCAGTAGCATGAGGTACTTGCTAAATTTATTTGGTTTATACATGGTGATTAAGGGAGACCGATTCTCTTTTCCTGCCCTTTGAGGGAGCTCATGGTGTTATGGGGGGCATGTCAGCAATAATTAAGAAATATCCTGGTACAAATCCCAAAAGATACATATTTTTATAAGTAATTCCCTATGGAAAAACTTTTAAAATGATGCACTTGTTCTGAAAATGCTTCAGGCCTTCTCTAAATAGATTATATTGCTGTTTTTTTTAAGAGTGCGTGACTTGAGGTGCACATTTTGCTTGTAACTCACAAAATCATAACACAGTTATGCGAGGGAAAACACAGGAAAAATGTACAGTGAACTTCAATGCCTCACAAATGATTTATCATTCAGACAATAACCCAGCTTCCCTTTTTATTCAATTGTAATGCAATAAGCATAACTGTTTTTTAGGCCGCAACCAAAAATGTATTTTATTGGTTTCATGCTTATTATATTTTTACAATTTTCTTATGTAGACTTTCCCTTCATTTGGACTCCATGGATTGAATGTCTTTTTAAAGTCTAGTCTTTTAGTGTGGTACATATTTCAAAATGGTTTTATCCTGCACAATGCCGTAAGCCTTTTGGTGGGTGTCCTTTACAGATCAATTTTCCCAGCAACTGCATGGAATAATTGTAACACTTAGCAGTATATCAGCCACAGATGATGTCCTTATAACAATATCCTGTGTGTCAGCACATTTAAGGGTGCTTCCACTTTTTGGCTGTAACAAGTTTTGCCTAATTTAAAAGAACTGAACATCAGATATTAAAAATGTTGATTCAAACCCAAACAACCTGCCCTGTTCTATCTTCTACTTAGAAGCCAGTGAAAGGAAAATGAGAAAGGGAAGACAAATAGAGCACATACAAATTAAGGTGAAAATAGAACAGAAAAAAAATGAGAGGAGGATAAAGGCTAGAAGAGAGAACTTTTATTAAAGACAGTAATCCAGTAAACCTGTAAATATGAACTAAACCTCTAAATATAAACTGCCACTTCATTTTTACATGCCAGTCTTGGATTCTGCAGTGATAGTAACCCCAGTGCATATAGGGACTTCCTTTAAAATACAAATTTGTTTTAAACTCTGGAGACTCCAGACATCCAGCTTGGAAACTCAGACTCCAAGAAGTACCCCTATTATCCATCACAGCAGCTGTGACCTACTTTTCATATGGTCCACTGCCTCGTTGAGCTAATGTTACATGTTCCCAGAAGTAAGCTCCAACATGGAAAAGCTCACTGTACTGCCCCTATGGCAGAGTAAGCAATGTGACTGTGTAGATGGCCGGGTGAGGACTTCTCAGTTAAGACTACTTTGGATACTGGCAACATGCTGTTTGCATTCCCAAGCAGTTTAGGAGCATAGTTTAACTCATACCATCATTTTTTTTCAGGTGAAGTAATGACTCTTAAGTGTTTCATCCCATTATTACATATGAAATCCATGGCTAAGTTGGAATTGCATCCCATATTTTCTAAATATGAAGATATCATTCATCGAATTGTATTTCTGACCTTTAAGGGCTCTAGTTTAAATCATGTACTTCTCATCATGTATTAAAGATCTATCTTCTTTCTGCGCATCACAGCAAGTACAATGAAACAATACACGCTAATTATTTCAACAGCTGTTTATGGCACTTGTATTTATAATGCATATCAAAGCAAAATGGGAAGGCAGAGGTCAAAAGAAATGGATTCAAGAACAAAACTCCTTGTCCTTCAGGCAATGAAGGTCAGGGCACATAACGGAGTAGTCACACTGACCCTCCTAAGGGAGATGCATTTGACACACCACATTTTGATGCTATTTTCTGGTCTGTCATGGAGCTGTACAAAGCACTGAGCACAGTAGGGAGGCTGCCTTTTGCCAAGATTTCAAAAGGGAGGTAAAAGATGTAATCACAAATATGATTATATTTTACATGTAATGTCCTTCTAATTAATATTGATATATTCATAAACAGCAAGGACTCAAACAGCTGAGCAAACCCAAGATCCAGGACCCTTTGCCCCATCACCCCTTGAAAGCTAATTATATTAAAAAATAATCTTCCACCCTCATGAGATATTGTGGGTTAGTGGAAGATAACTAAATATGAAATCTGAAACAGTGCTATCACAAGGAAGTGACTGACTGAAATATTAGAGATCAGCACATACCAATAGAATTATACAGATATACTAACAAGTGTGTAGCAGTCCAATCCTCTTCTATTTTTTCCAAGTGGATAAAGCAAGAAAGATTAGGCATAAGAGAAATTGCTGGTTAGAAAGCAGTTGGTGCTTATTCAGAGACATGGACTTCTATAGGACAAAAGTCCATACGAGTAATTTCAGCCCAATTTTGCTGCATGAATTTTTGAGGACATTCTCTTGCCAAAGTCACAGTAGAGCCGTGTAAATTCAACAGCATCCCAGAGTGCTACGTCATTTCTTCCATCAACATCCATGTCTGTCATTCACACAGCCATTGACTGCTTTGATCCATCTTCTCTCTGAGAACAAATATTCTCACAAATATTTTCTTAAATATTCAACAGAGGGTGAACTGCACCAGGCAACACACTGATGTCCAGGAGGAGGAAATCATGTCTCAAATTTTCAACTTCTTGTTTATCCATGCCTTGCCTTCCTCACAATGGCTTTTATGTATATTCAGGGCCTTCTGTTAGGACAAACAGTATCTCTGAAGTTTTGTCCGTCCTGTCTTCCTCTCATCTGCATTGTCATGCATAGGCATAGGTTCTCTTGTTCTGCAAAACCCTTTAGAAAGTCAAGGCAAAATAGCTATAGCACTCTTCACAAGAGTGGGGTTTCAAGAATCTGGCTCACGTTTTCTCTCCCTTTTATCTTCCCACAATCTACCATTCTCACTTCCAAGCATTAGTGCAGCTATGAGTCAGTAAAAGTCAAATTAAGATGGTGTAGAAAGCTGGGCTGGAATGTTAGAACGTGCTTAAAGCTGAGTGTAAGTATGAGCATCTGACTGAATAGTCGTGGCTTATGATCAATGCTCAGAAATTGATGGTAATCAGAAATGGCTGCCAAGCAATCAGGGCTTTATGTAACCTGCTGAATGGGGCTCGTATTGCATGTCAGCAGTTGTCTGCTCTAGCTTATGTCAAAAGTGACCCCTTCCCCAGATTAGATAACAAAACCAGTGCACAGAATATGATGACAGAAATCCTTTGCTCATATTAATTACCATAATTCTTTTTAAAAATTGCCAAAAGTATCTTACCGTTATATTAAAAAGTACTGTAACGATAAATGCCTTATAAAGAGAAAAGCACATGTTTAAATTAAAAAAGCAACATTAAAGTTCAAAAAATAATTTTATAAAATTAGAACAGTACTCTAAACCTTGATCTGGAGTCTTAGATCATACTTTTAAATTTCTTCGTCTAGATTGGTTTTTTAAGTTCATGAAGAAACTGAGACATGAACATAGCATTTTTTAACTATTAACTCATACATTTAGATTTTTTGGTTTAGGTTTTGGAAAAAATGCACCTAGTTGTTTTCTTATTACAATACTGCTGGTTTTGTTCACCGGTCCATGTTTTTGTTGGAATGTGGTAATGTGGAATGTTTTAAATTAGGGGTTTTACTTTTTACTATCCAATGTCTACTAAATAAGTCCATCATCTAATTCTAAAATTGTGAAGCAGCAAACATACACTTGTAGCCAGCAATACATATATTTTTACTCCAGAGAACTGCTCTTCTGTTCTAAATTTACTGCAGAAAGTTTGAGACAAAGGAAAGGCTCTTTGCCAAACCTAGCTCTGTTTCTTTATAATAATCCTTTAGATCTCTTCAAATATCCTAACTAAATATTGTAAACTGCTGAGAAGTTTCCATCAAGGCTATAATCAATAGTAACAGTTGCTAAGCTTCAATTGACATAACATCTTGCGCATAGAGTTGGTTTCAAATGAAATTACAGAACAAATGAAAGCTTTAGATTGGATGCAATATTAAAGTCATATTTTATGCCCTAATTTTAATTATAATCAGCATTTGAAACATGAGCCATACATCATATTAAAAAATATATAGGATATAATCCCTGCTACTGCAGTCCACTGCATATTTTGCCTCCCACCACAACAATCACTATTGTCTGTTGAATACACATGCTGTTTGGACTGTGCACTGGTGAGTGCATTAACAGTACTGAGAGACCCTCAAGAGATTTGGATTTGGTGTTTGGTTGGAATGAGAAATTTAAAACTGGAATTATAATCTGATACTTACTTGAAGCTCTAGGAGGTTACCCATATAATTCCTTCTCTTAAAATCAGAACAGTGGATTGATGCACTGTGTTGTCTTTGGCTTCCAGGTCTGACAAGCACAATCTATTGAGAGATTTCCAGTCCTAAAATTTGGGCTAATAACTCCATGCTTCATTATCCCACTCTGTGTTACTCTGCTTATTCTAGTGCATCTTAACATGTTATATCCATGCCTAAGTTTACTTTTTTTTTTTCCAGAATGAAAAAATCTTCCACCCACACCCCTCGCCCTCCCCCAGTCCAACCATTTTGAAGTCCAAAGCTTGATGTTTTTCCAAAAAGAGAGAAGGGGAATTTTAATGTTTCAGTCTATCTCCTTAGTAAGGTGTTTTGTCCAATGTAAGAAATCCATTTTGCCTAATGCAGACTGAGACACTTCCTGGATTGTCTTTTCAAACACCACTCAGCATGGTACTCCCTGCCTGGAAAAAGACCCACCAAACAATCCAGCTCTTGGAAGCACAATGGACATCTCAGAACCACAAACTACAGTCACACTCAGTTTAAGTGCTCTTTAGTTGTCATTGATAGTGGTTTTAAAGTGGATTTGCAGAGAACCCTACCCCAAACTTACCTGACAGTTGTGATGGTACAGGCATTTTCTTCATTATTTCATAAACTAGTCCAAGAGAGGACAAATTTAATGGAGAAACAAGCAATGATTCACCATCTAACGATTTAGAATACTGAACTAGGTATTGTCTTGAAGACCACAGACTTACACATTGCAGATTGTGCTGAACAAATATTCAAGCTGCCCCCTCAGTCTCATCATCCCCCATGCAAATTGTCTAATAGTCTTCTTGAAAGGCTCCAATAATTTCCCTCTGTGATGTGGGTGTTGAGCAGCTGCATGAGAAGAACACATTAGTTTCCATCCAGGTGGCATGGGAATTGGTGCCAATACACTATGAGGGTGATAAGAAATATTGACACTCTGTGGGTAACAATTCTCATATTTTGTTTTTAGCAAATAAGGAACAACACTTGTATGGCCCAGTTGACAGGATTGTGGACATTAAAATCCCACACAAAAAACTTCACAACAAGAGAAGTTAGCATGTAATAACTTCTCATTTGAAATTTTTTATTCTCCAAGCACCTCTGTGCCAAGGCAAGTACTTCCCCTACTTACAACAATATTGTATTTGTGGACTTGAAAATATTTAGATTTAAGGTTTTGGGTTGGTTTTAACATACAATGAGACCAGTCAGGAATAAGAAGATTGATGGTTTTTTGGCTTCTGTAATTAACATCAGTCTGCTGGGCCTATCAATAGGACTAATGATACCTTGGCCTGGATTGATACTAGAAAGACATACACTTACTGGAACGGTTGAGATAAGGAACTTGAACTATTCTCTTCTTCCTCATGGCTTTTCTTCAGTTTCTAGTCAGCTCGTGTAATGAGGAACAGCTGCAGAACAGGCAGGATCTATAAATAAAAACAGAAACAAGAAAATGTCACATTTTGATAGTATTGACTAGTATTTTCATGTGTGTTCACACTGGAGATTGTGCCAAACTATTCTGTTGTATGAACATTCAGACTTCCAAAAACTTTGAAAAGAAAAGGGTTTCAGTTATAGTTCACACACGTGGTCTTGCAGGAGGCAAAGTTTTCATCACATTCACCAGAATGCCAGTAACTGAAGGAAATACAATAAACTGAAATAAAAATTGAAAGAAACAAATTGAGTTTTATTTGTAATAACTGACAGTAGACAATGTTTTTCCTTTCACAAAATGAGTTATTCTTTTTCTTTAGTAAGTCTGTTCCCAGAAGGGCTTTAGAACAGATATTTGTGTTCAGTACAATGTGAAACTAACACATGCATTCAGACTCACAACTCCCATTCACAGAATTTACTGTTATATCCAAAAAAGTTCTCTCTCCCAAAGATACTTCATAGAGCAGGGGTTCGTGAGATTTTTTTTTAGCAGAGCACGTCTTTGTGTTCACTTCCTATGATAGCACTAGAACAGTGTTAAATAGTATCTATATGGGTAACTCAGTCCCAACATCAGTTCTTTGGCTTCAGTGGATTTCATAAAAAGTCTATTTCCTTCCTTGGAACCAGACTTTAAGATGTGAGTCTCTCTTACTGCACAAAGTTAAATGTTTTTCACGTCTGTACTGTAGGCCACATAGGTAGGATTTTGCACCTTAGCTGTAAAGTACTGCTCAATAAATGTTTCTGTTTCCAGACAAAGATTAGATTTCAATACCAGTAAATTTGAAAACTAATTTCTGTTAGGATGAGTGACTCTTTCGTTCCAACATCATTTGAGGAGCAACTATATACATACAATGGAAGAATCTGTGATAATACTATGGAGGGAGGAAAGTATGGTAAAGGTCTTTCCCTTTGCAAATATACAGTCTCAGCAACCCAAAATTACACTTACGTGTGCTTGGGTTTTCCCTGCTAAAGTAACAGGGTAGCTGAAACGTGTTTTACCATCAACCTACTCACTGTAGGTGAGATTCCAAATTTTGCCATCCAAGCTTTGATCTCTATAAAACAAGGTAACTCACAACAGCTCAAAGAACACATAATTTTTACTACATACTATACAACAAATGAACCAAAGGAAAAAGGAAATTAGGATTCTGTTGTCCATTGTTTTAGCATATCTAGTTGGGGATGTAGAAAAAATAACCAGGATCCTCTCCACTTTAATAAATAATTACTTCTGCAAAACTGAATAGGCCCTTTCTTGGTAGGTGGGTAAACACTGTTCCCTTATGGCCTTTCTGGCAAAATTATGTTCCAGTCAAAATGCCTAACTGTAAAGTTAGGAACTTCTGCTCAAGCGGCAGGACTAAAGCCTTCCTTGTTATTTTACATTGACTGGTCTGGCCAATTTTGTCCACCTTCCTCTCCTTATTCCTTCAAGTGAATGCCTGTCTTTATGAATTTTACTTTTTCATACTTAACTCAGTCCTTACATTGCATAGAGAGCTTGGATGCTAAATGTGATATGAATTCTCCAAGCTGGCAAAGTACCTGCAACATAAAACCAAGTTGCAGTCCTAAATCATCCTTGTCTCTTTGTGATTAACTTATTAAATGTAACTTGGTTTTAGGGATGTCAATTACTATTCACAATTTTACATGTCTTAAAGTAGAGCAAAGGCACCCTAAATGCTTTCTTTGTGTGTGTTCTTTTTTTGTGCTAAACAACACACAGGCATGCAGTGAAACAGTTCTCACTTCAACAAACCATGTATGTATGCAGAGAAAACCATGAGGAGAAGCTTGCACTGAGTATTTCATTGTTAAATCCCCCCACCCATAGCTACCTTGGTTTTGGTTTGGGGTTTTCTTTTGCCAGTCATAGCTCTAAGACACTGTATCATCACAGTAATTTTAAAAATTATTTCTTTGGTATGCATGCAGTTGATATTTCACCGTCTCCTTTTACAGATTTCAGTGGCAACCATTCACACACATTATGCATGTATTTAATTTTTCATACTGTGATTTCAAGATTAGGCTCGAGCCCCAAGGTGTCTTCATTAAGTAAATGTATCATTTTAATGCAGACACACACAAAACCTTACTTGCAACAGTGCTCTGTGCATGTGTGTTGCTCCAGAATTGAAAAAGGAAAAAGGGGGAGGGGGAAGGGGAAGTTAGGTTTTGCAGTAATTTTATCTTTAACGGGGGAGTGAAGAAATAAAAAAAAAAAATAGTCTGTCAAAATGTACAGTTCTATTGTGATCTAAGGAACTTTCACTCTTCAAAGGTCATCTTGGGCTGATTGTGATCTAAGAAACCTTCACTTTTCAAAGGTCATCTTGGGCTGTGGTTTGGGCTAATTTCTGCAAGGACTGGGGACCAGCTTTCAAAGTCTTGTGGTTTTCCATTACAGACAAAACACAGAGGGAAGAAAAAGAATGTTTTAAACACCATGACACTATTTATCTTGCAGACCATTTGGTGGTTTAACTAACTCTCTGTGCTTTGAGTGGGTTCTGACAGGAGCATTACCCTCTAGGAACATTTATGAGCTCCTGTTGTATAAAGTCACTGAATAATTGTTGAAACCTACTAAATGGCTGCAGGACATTCTGAGCACCTGCAGCTGGGCAAGTGAGGGAGGCCCCGTGGCAGAGAATGGCTCAGGGACTGCTTCCATCCACTCTTCTCTGGCAGAAAATACTATTATAGTGGTAGGATTTTTGATAGCCTGAGCTATCTCCTTCACTTATTGCAATGACATCACAAGTAGGAGAAAAGTCTCAAACCCTTGCCTGCAGGCTGGTCTCCTTCATGGTCCCTCTGCTTCCAGTCTCAACCCACGGGGACAGCAGTCAAAGAATAAAGCAATGAGAGGTAACTATTTCATCACTACACATTTTTCTTACTGATATCCTAAGCAAAGAGTTCGGTTTCTTCATTTTTTCTAGCATAGTAGCATTTCTTGCAGCTTTATGTCCAATTGAGTTCTTCATCAGGTTTCCATGCTAGGCTTCTGCCAAGATAGAGTCTATTCTGGCTCAGAATATGAAGCTGCTGGTCAAGTGTGAAGATGTAAGTCTCTCTAACATCACCAGCTAAGTAGTCCTTGTGGAGTTTTTTAATGCTGGGAAAAAGAAAATACTCTTCAGCAAGCTGCTGTTCATGTTCAATGGTGGCTGTGTGTGATGGCATCTCCTCGGTACCTGGAATGATATGAAAGAATATGCATTTCTGCTGTTCATAATATGAAGAACACTCAGTCAGTAAAGGCTGTATTAAACCACAACCCTCTGGAGTCTTACTCAGTTCATGAGGTTCTTAAGGTTATTTCTTCATTTTAGCCATTAATAGGGCAATGTTCAATGCATGAACAATTCTAGCAGTAGGATTCAAAACTGAGCTCAGTCTTCTCTCACTTGTTTGTTACACCTCTGGTGCTCCACAGCCCTTTGGGATTTGTTACAGAATAAAAAGTGCAGAAAATCTCCAAACTGCCTTGCCAATGCCTCTGTGAAATGCTTGCCTCCTCTTCCAGCCTCCTTCTCGCTTCAAGAACAGACCCACTAGAAACACCTGAGAATGAAAAAAGGGGGAAAGAAACTCAGCAAGGTTAAGACCTTTAGAGCCTTTCAAAGACAGTCTGTCATATGAAACTGAAAAGTGACTCTATATTACTTCACTAATTAACACAGTTAACAGGAATGTTTTTGTCACAACCAGTTTTAGAGGCATACCATCCACTGAGATATATACACCTTTATCCTCACTCAGGCTGTTCCACCAGACAGAAAACAATGTAAAGGTGAGAAAACACCAAAGTCTTAATCTTGTTCCAGATCTATTTATTAATAGTAATATTACTATTCAAAGAATCATGGAACAGCTGAGGTGGAAAAGCACCTCTGCAGATTCTTTAATCCAACTCCCTTGCTCAAAGCAGAGTCAGGTACAGAAGGTTAACCAGGACCCTATCCAGCTGAACCTTAAATTTCTCCAGGGGCAGAGACTCCTCAACCGCCCTAGGTAACCAGTGTCAGTGTCTGACCACCCTCACAGTCAGGGCAGTTTTTCTAATATTTAATTAGAAGGTTTTCTATTTCAGTTTGTACTCACTTCCTCTTACCTTCTCACTGAATGCCACATTTCTTAGTCATGGTCCATATTTTGCCACCACAAGACACTTCCTCCCTCCACCAGGAATTTTTACTCTCTCACGCCTTCTACCTCAATTTAAATTCAGCTCTGACTGCCATATCAGGAGCCATAAAGAAGAACTAAAATAAGGATTGCCTTATTCAAACCCACAACCTTGGTGTTATTAGCATCATGGTCTAACTAGCTGAACCAATCTCAGGGTCTTATTAAGGGTATGAAGCCTCTTCTTCTATATCATGTTTCTCACTCCAGCTTTCTCTACTTATCTTCCAGCAGTATTTTTTTTTTTTGGTGACAGGAAATTACCAACATAAAGCATACCATTCAGTAAGAAGGCCATGCTCTGATCACTAGCTCTCTCTCTGTGAGGAGTTATCCCAGGCTTCCATTCCCCCTGCTAACCATCAAATAGCTAAACTATTTAAAAATTAAAATTATTTTTTTTTTAAGTCTCTGCTAAGCTGAGACCTTCTCCTGGCAAGTTCGCATCTGGAATCAATTTTTGTGGCCACATTAACAAACAAACTAAAAATACAGGGCTTAATAATGAAGGACCTGATACTACCTGAAGTGTAATGGAGCAAGAGTGCTGCTGTAATAATTCTTTTAAGCCTACAGTAACTAAGCAGTGTTAATTATTAATCAAAAGCAAAGCAGCCATTTTAAACATTTTTCAAGGGGATGTGCTTATTTAATCTCTTGCTACTATATATTATTTTATATCAGTAGCTGTCGTACAAAGCCAGCAACACTTACACTACTGATCAGAAATAATACCCACAACATACATAACTCAAGGCCTTAGAAAACCACTAAAATAATCAGCTGTGTGCTCTTGTCCTCCAACGTTAGTGGCTCTTCCTCCTTGTGGCTTTTCCCACCCAAGGCAACCATATTTGTATGAGCTGTTATCATTCATTTGGTGTTCTGAATAGTTCAGAAAATAAGTACCCCTAAGAGAATCCCCGAATCATTAAGGTTGGAAAAGACCTCCAAGATCATCGAGTTGAACCTTTGACCAAAAATCACATCAAGTAGACCATAGCACTAACAGTTCTATATGGTTTAATCACAGCAGCAAAGAATACTTAAAAGTATATGTACTGGACCAAAGGCATAAATATCAAGGAAATTTCTCTAAAGGTCATTTGGTTTCACAGTATTCTTATTTCATAGCATTTCTTGTGGAGTAAAAATAGTTTCATCTTCTTTTGTTTCTTGATAGTCTCTTACCTGGGAGATGTGATGAAAACAAGCTTGCTAGAGAATTGCTTAGTTCTGAAGGGACATCTGGGAAGGAGAGGTGAAAAAAGAACCTCTAATAGAGTGAAAACTGTAGTCAATAAAATCTAACATGTATTTTAAAATGACACTATCAAACAAAAGCTTTATAATCCAGTCTTAAAATGTTCTTCCTTCAGTCTTCTCATATTGTTCATTTTCTCTTATGCTGATCATGGTCATCAGTCTGGAATGATGTGCTATTTTCTCACTACAACCTTAAGGTTGCTGTGAATTAATTGTATGCTTCTTTCAGTCCTCATTACAGTCTTTGACACAAGAATGAGTTTTCACAGAAGTGAATGCCAGGATGTTCTGACTCTCATTGAATATTCTCATTAATCCATTCTTAGGACAAAGACTAATGATAAAGAATAAGCACAGATATTAATTATTTTATTTCTCATGGCAATTTTGGGGATGTAATGAGAGTTGAATGATCACCCGGTTTTGGTTCTTAAAGTAAGAGACTTTTTAAGGATATAAAAAATATTCAAAATTAATTTATTCTTGTAATTAAACCATGATAAGTCCAGAAGCTTAAAACCCATCACATTAATTCATTTTCGGTGCCAGTTTTAAGGGCCCAGACCTGTAAGTGCCAATTAGAGTGAACAGAAGTAGAGGATACAGGTCAGTGGAGAGCAGAGGATCACACATTAATTTTTTGGAAAATTTAAGTCCTGAAAATAGACAACAGTATAGTCCAAAGATGTCAGCAAGATGTAATAACATTGTATCTGTTTGCATTTCTGTTTATTTCCAATAAATTTCCTATATTGGTGGCTGTGCATTAACGCAATTCTTTAGTGACAAATGCCTTTTGCCTCAGTAGGGATGGCATATTAACTTATGATGTATTTTCCAGAAGTCAATGAGTCTAGCAATACAGTTGAACTGTACTTCAACAGATAAACACACTGTTTTTTTAAAGACAGTTAAACCTATCATGATGATTTTTGAGAGACTTCTTACAAAGTAAAATCCATAGAGCTTTAATGATACATCCAAACTTGAGAGAACAAATAATGGAAGAAGAAAAATATTATCCCATATGGGAAAGACATTGGGGAAATCTAGGCTGCTGGAATTATTCTGAAGAGCACAAGGCCCTGAAACTCTCAACAGCTTCCTCTGCTGGCCCTTTCTTCTAGAAAGTTAAGAAAGGTAGGAGGACAAAGTCTGACTTTCTCTTGTATTCCAAGCACCACATATGTTTCAGCAGAAGGCAGATGGGAGATTCTAACTAGTGAGGTGATTAGTGAATTATTGATGATGCTGTTGTTTATACTGGAAGAGGAAAAGAGTGTGAAGAATCCTACCAAGGCACATCATTTTCTTCCAAACCATTTTTTTAAGTGATGTTTTGTGTCGGTCCTGTTTTTAAGAGCACCTTCAGTTTTCCCACAGCTTTTACGGGTTTGGTACTACATCATAGGCATTTTGATTTAGAGAAGAAAGAATACATAGCTAGTTTCAAAATAATTCCAGTAATTTGAAAGTACTTCCTTATAGAGAGGAAGTTACAAATATTACAAAGTCGTAGATATCGGTGTCATAATGTGGCAATGAACAGGATGGAGGCAATACATTGTCTGCATGCTCAACCCATTCTCAGAAAATTTCGTCTCAGTTTTCCACTGAGCCTACTCACCTTCCACATACTCAGCTTGAGGATATACCTCTGATGTGCTCAGGGATCCTTAAATAAATACAAGGAATTATTTCCCTGAAGTTACAACTTCTAAATATTCAGTGATAGTGGCATGTTTTTGCTGAGCCACCCAGCCTCGAAACATAAAAGAGAAATGACAAACAAGTTTCTCTGTGAATGTCTATATTAATTTGGAAATTTTCCCTCTTTTTAACATTAATATAATGTTAAAAATGACTTTAGCATTCCTTACAACCTTGTTTCTGAATAGTACAGTGCCTGTGAAACATAACTTATTTCCTAAGCATTACACAAATGTAGTCTATAGACTCCGTTAAACTTGAAGAACAATACAATGCACTAAGAATTTTTATCCTATCTATGTTCAGCAGTGTTATATAATAGAATAAGGAATATGCAGGAAAGCAATTTGCAGTCTTCAAATCTAACCTGATGTCTCTAATCTAGGTACAGTTTTTTGTGTTGGTGGTTTCGAGGTTAGTTTTTAAAGTGTTAGTCATCCAGATGGTATCTGTTGGACAGGAACCTATCTATTTACTGTGGGTTCTCTGAAGACTCCCTGCAAAAATGATAGATCCATAGAATGGTTTGGGTTGGAAATGACCCTAGGATCAACTTGTTCCAACCCGCTGCCATGGGCAGGGACACCTTCCACTAGACCAGATTGCTCAGAGCCCCATCCAACCTGGCCTCTGGACAATGCTGTGCATGTAACACAGCTCTCCACCCAGCTACAGAATCCACAGCTACCCTAGGAGCTTGAGATCCGTATCTCGGATGCTGTAGTGAGAGCTAGATTCCAGTAAGGTGTCTGGATAGGAATCAAGAGAGAAGCATCCAGTTCTTTGGTGCATCACATGGGCTCTCATCTCTTTCAGCTAAACTCATCTGGGGCAGTAAATTAAACTTAGATTTGTGTTTAACTGGTCGTTTCTGCAGTGTTAATCTAACTGTGATGTCAGGGATCTTTGCACAATGAAGATGAGCATGATAAAAGTATTTTTTTTCTGCCCTACCTAATCAGGGTGTTTATGAAGAAAATCATACTTTGCAGCAGAAGAGAGGTGAAGACTCACAGAATAAAGTATTGGTTATAGTCCCTTCTCTGAACCTTATATCTATGTCAGAAATTTCCTGAGAGTATACTGCACAAAATTAATTTACCTGTAATGCTGCCTCATTGAATGCCATTTGAACTGCCTTCCATATCATTACACCAAAGGTGAATGTAGTCTTCTGTCTTTTCATATATTCTGTTCCTTGTCAAAATACCATGGGAAGGCATTAAGCAGAGTGCTTTCCCACAGTACTGTAGCACTGACTAGGGGAGGCCAAAGGAAGGGAAAAGATACCTTTGGGAGTTGGCAGAGAATACACTGGGACAGGTAAAAGCTTAGACGATTTTGCAAGACTAGAAGCCATACACGACAAGAAACTTTTTTTTGTTTGTAAGTACTGTTTTAAATAAAAATTTCAGACTAGAAATTAAAATTTAAACAATGTAAGTGCCTCAGAGAACCAGGCTCTAAAGAAGTCCCTTAATGGGACTCCAGAACAGCCTTTATTTTTTAATGTGAAGAAGGGAAAGGATTTGTCATTAAACTTTAAAAATAATCAAAATAAAAATCCTTTTTGTTTTTGTGGGCTGACAGTGCTACTAAGAATGATTGTGTTCACTTAATGGGTGTCCACTGGTAAGGAGAACTGTGTAACAGGGATTAGATTAAAATTTAAGCCTGTCTTGGCTGTTCAGTAGTCTATATTTTTCCAATCAAGTGTGCAGAAATTAATTTCTGAACTATCTTCTCTTTACCAATCATAGCTCATCCATTAGTATGTGTGTAAGCTCTTAAGGACTCACTGCTTATAGAATATGAAATAAGAAATGCCATGTATTAAATGGATGCGATTTGGAAGACTAATAGTTGCTGTCTTTTCTATTATTTGCTGTGAGAAGTACAACAAACACACTTTAGCATCACACTGAACAATTTTATGTGAGACAGTGACCCAAGACTCAGAAGAAACATTAAGGAAACAGAATTACCACCTTCTTGTTCTGCTATACAAATACCAACAATTTTTATAAAGCAGAGAAAGACATTACCCACTCTTTAGTCTCCTTTATTTCAGTCTCCCTCAGTAGCTGGTCACTGTAATAAGCAGAACCACACAAAATATAAACAGGAGATGCTGCTGTTGAAGAAACAAGTACACTTGCAAAGGAAAAAGCAGACTCCAGGAGGAAATCTTCATGCAGGAAGCCCTAAACTTCAAGATGAAGTCTGTAAATACAATGTTAATGCAGTAAGGTACCTCTTAAAGTGAGCCTTCAGGCCCTGTTATTACTTCTATGTCAGTAATGAATGGCAAGTGAAAATAAACACGCAAGCAATGCTCCTTGATCCGCATAAGGTTTAATATATGCTGATGAGTATATATTTCCAACAACAAAATTATGCCTTTACACTCATCACTGGTGGACCTTGTTCTCACAATATTGCTACTTATTGTGGTAATGAAAGTCGTTTGAAAGTTGAATCTGCAAGTGAATGTACTGTGGTGTGCACAGTGCATAGTTACCATAAATTTAGCACACAGGAATTTATTTCAGCAGCTACAGCTTTCAGTAGTTCATCAGTTTTGTTTTGCATGAATGTAATTTACCTTTCAGCCACCAAAGGCTTACAGTACAGGTCTTGTATTGAAACAAAACTAGTACTGTAGCAGCACTCACATCATGCTACTGGAGGGCCGGGGGAACACTCATATTTATTCCAGAGTTTCCTAAGCAGTTAAACTCAGCCACAGATGGAGATATCTGCACATTTTTAGAGTAGAGTTAACAATCTGGTTGCACAAGTCTAGTAAAATTATAGTTTCGTTGATGCAGCTGTAATTATTCTATAATACAAGGATGTATATTCTCTTCCTTTTTAACCTCTTAAAAGAAGAAACCATGGGAAGAGGAAAGGCCATTGAAATGGCATCATATTGTATAGTCACAGTTCTAAGGGAAAGAGAAATGCTGTGGTCTAAAATGAAACAAATCAAAGTTTCTGAGACTTTCTTATCCATTGGAAATAGCCACAAATATAGGACAAGGTAGAGGAACAGGCATTTCAGACTTTGAAAGTGTAGAGATTTGCAATGTTGTTTGGATTTATTGGTTCTCAGGAAGAAGGACCATTTCATTACTCGAAATTTTACCTTACTAAAGCGTAGAGCATTTAGCCAACTTTCTGCTATGCATGTTAACTTCTTTTATAAAATATGGGCTAGCCTGGGTTTTGTTGAAGTCATTGGGATTTTTGGCATTGATTTCAAGATGAATAGCCAGTGGGTCCCAGGCAAAGATGATAGAAAAGGCACACTCTGTCTTACCTAAAGTACAGTTCAGATCAAATGCTATGAGCTTCAGGGGTGTATTTCTGGATGCTATCTTCATGCATTAGACATTTCTGTTCACAATAACCAACTTCTTCTTTCGTCAATTTTACAACCACATTTGTGTTTTAGAAAGGAAATCTAATACTAACCGTGGAGTCCTGTCAAGAATTCAGTAAATCAAGTGACTTTTTACGGCATTTTACAAGAAAGAAAACTATTCAGGTAAACTGACAAGTCCAAATAGGAATAGGAGGCTCCAACTAGGTGTGTGTTATGAATCACAGACTACTACCCCTACTGGGATTGAGAGAGAATCTCCAATCCAGAATGAACTCAATCCATTTCGCAGGGATTCTTAAAGTTCTGCTAAAAAGGGAAGCCAAAATTCTGACATCTTTATTAGAGTGTGTAAATCAAAATAAGAACCAATGCATTTTAAGACTTCAAGGGTACCTTTCAATATGAATCCAATTCCCCTTAAGATACTGTTGCACTTCCTAAGTAGTACTACACATCTTGCTAAAATATCAAAGGTGTTTATATTTTCATCAGCTTATATTTTTTGCCAGCTAGGCTAAAAGATGCCTCTTCAATAAGTAGTCCAACAAAATTTGGCTGAGTTCCAATAGCTTTTCATCCATTCAGAATTGCTACAAGCCTTGGTACAAGAGTGTTCAGACTGCCTAAGAATCTATGGCATTATGGTGACTTTGTATTGTAAGAACTTTATATAAAACAAATATAATTAAAATGTTATACTTTTTATGTACCAGGTTCTTTCTATGACCACTGTGGAATTTTTCCTAAGCAATCTTCTACAAACTGTAAAAGATGCATATATCAGAGATGTTTATTGAGATACTTATGGTCTTTTCATGGTGCATCTGTTGATCTTTTGCTGTAAGTCTCAAATATTTTGTTGAGTGCTAATCTGTGGCCCTGCAAGGAGTACAATGTCAGTGCTGTTTGGACCCTTCTGGATTAAAGGCTTACTGCACATCCACATGTAGCTGAGTGTAGAGGGGAGGCACTGAAATATATGTTCTACATAACCTCACTTAGATCTGTGCATCTTTTGTGTTTCACTTTATAAAAAAAGGTCTATTGAAATGGGTTTCAAGCAATATTCATACATGTCCCACCTTGTCTCTATCAAGTAAATGTCATGATAAAGTCATAAAACACGTTAATTTGTTTAAATGAAACCATATAAATACTTTAAAGTATAAAGTAATATGAAGGATTTACTGTTGCAATGATGTGGCAAGTCAATACGTTTTTTATGTCATCACAGAAAGAAAATATTATCTGCTCTCCCAAGTATACAAAATATGAATAATTGAAATAATTTTTAAAATGAGGATTTATTACCAGTTTTAGGGTTCCAGTAAGGAAGAGGGATTCTTCCATCAAGGTTACTTCTTTTAGGCTGTTATAATGTAGAGTCCTCAGAATATTGCTGGAGTGAAAAGAAAGTCATCTCTCCTTAAGCATGAAAGATCAAGTGTCAGTTAACTAAGTTATTCTATTAAAAGTCCCCACAGATACAGAGAGCAACTTTAAACCCACCAGAGCAAAAGTTTTGGTCAATACAATGCAAAACAGAGATCCAGGCTGAATCAGTGTAGGTTCATTGGGATAGGAGACATTCTCCACTGCACCCAGTCACCGAAGTTCTTTATAACCTGAGATGTTTCTCTGTCCTTTACCTTTTTTATATCCCATCTGCCTCCTGCTTCACCAGTTGTTTAATTTGTATTTCGTTTTCCAGAAATTTGAAATGCACTGCAAATAACAACCAAGCCTGACCCAATATTGTCTCTATCAAGAAATAACCTTAACAGGGATAGAGGAAAATTTAATTGCTTTTTTTTTTTTTTTTTTAAAAAAAGTAGGAGCAACATTGTAATATTATTTACAACACTGGAAAGTAGTTGCAGGTTTCCTTCTTTGTTTTTTCTTTTTTTTTTTTTTTTTGGTTGTTTGTTGTTGTTTGTTTGTTTACTTGGTTTTATTTTTTTAATGCTGAAGCAGCAGGAGCAGCAGCTAACAGAGACAGTTACTTACCATTGCTTCACACACCCTCCAAGCCCTCCCTGTCTTGTTCTTATTATAACTGCAGCCACATTAGTCTACTAACTAGCTTTGTAACCAAGGCTTTTCATCAAGTAATAATGCTAAAAGAATTAAGATCAGACTGATGATTGCTGACCTCTTTGTTCACAAATAAATCTTGATTACTCTAGTATTACAGCTCATTTATGGAAGTTCATTGTTCATATTGAGGGTTCACATTTAGAACAATGTTTTGTTGACTGTATAAAAAATGAAATAAATCGTGAGCTTAGGTATTGAGGAAGAGAAGAGAGGACAGTTGTACAGCTGCCAAAAAACATTCACGATTATGTAGTTAAAACGATACATTTAATTATTTTTCCTGAATATTTTTCTGCAACTAGATACCTGTTACAAATTTCCCAAAACCAATGTAAAAATTCTCTGGATAAGAGTATTTCACTTTATGTTCAATGAAATGTGAATTTAAAATATTCACTATAGGTATATAAACTGTACCCTGCAGTGGTAGACACCACCTAAAACCCCATCAATACAAATGGGATACTTTGGATTCTCAGTCTATGAATTGAAGAACACCATGTCCATGCTCCTGTAACTTCCTCCACCTATCTCCAATATTGCTAGGAAAGAACATTAAAACTGGTCTTAAAACTATCTTCCTGTCCCTCTTCATCTGCCACAGAAGTCCCAAAATTTGTCAGAGATACAGGCAAAATGTTGCTAAACTTTCTCCCATAACAGCCTCTTAATCCAGTACAGATGGTTTGACTGTACGAACCATTCTGAAGTGGCTCTAATTTGTGCTACAAACCAAACCACTGCCAGTAGCCTAGGAAGAAGGAGGAAAGACATGCTGTCTTCACATTCTCATTTTTGAGAGAAGAGAGCTTAAAATCAAGTGCTGTATGGAATCTAATGAGAAGCTTTTGATTAAACAAATATTCTGTTTCAAAATGAATGCTTTTCAATAAGTAACCATCTTATTGAATACTTTTAATAGGAACTTTCAAATGAAAAAATGTTTTCCTTTGTAAGTTTATTTTTTTCTTTATAACATTTAACTGTCAGCAAGTTCATTCATCACAAAAATTCAAGTTATTGTCTAAAAATGCTACAAACATTACTATTTTTCTTCATTTCCATCAAAGTTTTTCACAAGGATAAAAGTAAATCTTTCCAACTTCGGTGGAAGATTTTTCTCTTTTGTTTTCCTCATAGACATATAGTCTAGATAGTTAGTGATTGTTGGCAATTACAATTCAATTTTATATATCCAAAGAGAAATGCAGTCAAATGCCCTGTCTCCTGGGTTTGTTATATAGTTCCTTCCTTGTAAATGGCTTATGTTCATGAGCATTATAACCAGTGTTTTCCCATTTCATTTTAAATTTCTAAATTTTTATCTGCCAGTGGTAGGTAAGAGTCTTCTTTTCACTCTCATTATGGTAAGAGAACATATATGTCCCTTCTGCTAACTTACTGGCCAAAGTACAGTCAATCCAACCTGGTGGCTGGATCTGTGAATTAGTCTATAGCAAAGGACATATTTCAGGTCCCTTTCTCATCTTACTTTGAATGGGTATTAATGGCTGCACACACACACTGCCCACCCCACAGTATTCAAGGGGATATAATTTCATATCCACTAGCTGTGATGTAAGTGACAACAGAAAGCAAGGTCCAGTGTGGTATCAGAAATAGCCTGAAGTAAGCAGCATGCTGGTTCAGGCCCCGCATTCAGTGCCCCACTCAGCTGCAAGTACCCAGCTAAATTATTCCAAAATCCCCAAAGCATGTTCAGAAAGACATGAGCACTTCATTGATTCTAATGGTGATGGAGAACAATTTTTCTTGCACTGAAGCTTTGATAAATTTTTGGCCCAATGGTAATTTTTGAGGTTTCTTCATGGTTGTGATAGCTTTTCAGAGGAAAAACTGCTCTCTACACAAAAGTTTTGCTTGTGTGCTGATAAAAAACATAAATTCTCATTCTAATAGCAAACTCATAATTTGCCTACTACATTTTCAGTGAAGTCTCCCAGGTTTCTTAGGGAAATAAAGCTTTGCATCTGAATGGCTTATTCTTCCTGGGCTGAACAGATTTGTTTCAGATTTCCAAACTGTAAGGGAATGTGAGACATCATGAGTGAAAAGAATGGATTTTGCCACTTGGAAATGGTTCCAAAATAAACTTTAGGGTTTCTTTCCTTGTTTCCTATGAAATGTTTAAGGAAAACTCATGAGCTTCTTTTGTCTGAGATTCATTTGAAAAAAAATCTAGGAGTCCATTCTTCTTATCTGCATTTAGCATAAAAATCATGAGATCAAACAACTAGCATTGAACCTCAAATGTTTGCTAAGTTAATATAAATGTAACCCTGATTGTCTCCTCCTTCATGTTTGGAACCTGACTCTGTGTAAGTAGTTTTTAGATCAGGGCATGAAATGGTGCCAATTTTATCCTACCTTTAGTGAAATTATCACAATCTTACCAAAGAAAAGAGTAAAATAAGGTGAATTGTTTACTGTTTCCATACTTTGTGTTTTACTCTTTCAGTGTGATACAACTAACAGCACAGTTGTATGTTGTCTCACACAAACCTGATTCCTAAAGACTAAGGGACTGGTGCACTTATAATAATTGCCTTAAAGGCATTTTTATTTCATGCTCATAAAAGATTACCTTGGTTTTGAAAACTTGAGGCCACTATACAAGGTTATTTATTTACATTCCTGCTTAAAATTAAATTATATTTGCATATGCAAATTTACTATGGGGGAAGGGTTTAAAAAACTGGCAAGTAAATCCTAGTGCACTCAGAGGTGGAAATTATTATCCATTTATTCATAATAATTAACAGTTAAAATGCACTCTGCTGTTCCCTGTGTCTCAGGAAGAACAGAAGCTTTTGTTTTCCCTAAATAAAAAGCCACATCTCTTTTTACAGTAATGCCTTAAAAGGGACCACGTCACTCTCATGGCACAAAGCCAAAGAAATCTAAAATGCATCCATCACATACCAAAGAGTAAGTTAAATCCATGAGCCTTGATTATAAGGCATTAACAGAAATATGGGTTGAAAAATAAGAAATTATACTTTCCTGATATATATTAACTTACAGAGAGTATTGCAGAGGGGGTATATTAAATAATCACCTCAAAAAAATCTCAATGCTGAAAAAAGAGCATGATAGGTCTTTTCAAGGGGGCGACAGTCTTTATTAATATGGCACAAAATCTCCTCTTTTAGGAACAACATTTTTTTGGTTGGCCAATATTCAAAAATAAATAAATTTAAAATATAGCCTGGAAAAAAATGTAACTGGATGACTTTGAAAGACTTTACCCAAAAACCAAAAAATCCTATTGCAAGTAAAAAATGGAACATCAGACAATGTTAGAGCATGTCCACTTGCCCAACTGATGATATACAGATCTCCTGGCAAGGAAAAGGTGGTGGGTTTGATTTTCTTTTCTTTTTTTTTTTCTTCTTCTTCTTATTTACAGAAAGATTCTGCCTTTTTTTATTTAGGCTTCACACTTTTCCTGGGGCCTCTGGGCTCCTGTCCAGGTCTAGATACTTCACAATTGACTTTCATTTTCTGAGGTAAGTGATCTGCCACTTTCAGAGCAGTTATAGAAGGGGTCAAGAGTGAGGTGGCGCGGTATGGCCTCACTCTGGCTCCTGCCTCTCTGACATTGTACATGCTAATGCAACGTGAAGTAGCACGTCTAAATAGCCTGTCAAACTTTTTTGATGTTAGCAAATCCACAGATGGGATTCATTTCCACACTGTTCAAAAAACGTAAACGATACAAGGACATTAAAGAGCATTAAACTACTTGATGACATTTTGGTCACATTAATGAAAAGTGGCATTTATAAACTACTAGAGAAAGTTGGGGGATGGGGGAAGAGAAGAGAAAGAGGAAAGGAGAAGTGAGGAGGGGGAAAGGAACTAAAATCAATTAAAAAAAATAAACAACAACAACAGAAAACAAACAAAAAAACCCACCACAAAGCCAAAAAAAAAACCAAAGGGACCTGGATGGTCTCTGGACATCATCAAAGAAATTAAAACCTTGAAATGAAATAAAACTCAGGACGAAAATTTCCCTACATATCTGCATATATGTGTGTGCCTGTGCTGTTGTTTGGGTGTAAAGGTTGCTCTCAGGTTGTACCTGAGTAGGATGAATAAGTGCCTGTTTAGGCCTACATTTATATCTGATCACTCACAGTAGTTAGTAGCTTCCTAATTATGGCATCCCACCAATGTCAGGGACCAAAATGGTGTTGAACAGAAGAAAAGGTATCTAAATCCAAGCTCACTACCTAGATCAGGCCTAATTTGGCATTCAGTGACTTACATGAAAACATGTTCCATGTCATCCAAGAGCATTAGGTCACGCCACAGTTTGTAAAATCACTAGTATGCACATCAAGAGGGTAAAAGCCAGTGGCAAAAAAACACTTGACTGTGGAAATTTCTGAGATCCATTTCTGCTACTTCCACTACCTGTTAGGCCCACTCAGATAAGGATTGGGATCCATCTGGGTACAAAAGTTAAATACTTGCTGGTTCATCTGCTAGAGCAGCAGAGACCTTGGAGCTGGCTGCACCAGGATGCCAGCCTTGCTGGGAAGGAGGGCAGGCAGGAGACGTGCGGCACTGGCTGTGCCACTGCCACTAGCAGCTGGAGCATATTTTTTTCCAGCATTCGTGGTTACATTAATTGCCCATGACAAAGGCAACCTTCACTCTGTGTGGTTTCCTGCCCATATTTGGATCCTTTACAAGGCCCCCCTTTTTCTTCCTTTCCTCCCCCCTTCCATCATCCCTTCCCTTTCTCTGATAGGAAATGCAACCCGAGATGTGCAAAAAAACAGTGTGCATATTGTCATTTAATTGGCCCCTTGCTCAGGCGCATCGGGCCTCAGCGCGTGTGCTGTAGGGTGTCTGCTCCACAACAGGAAAGAATAAACCCAGACTCAAATCATAGGAAATTCATCAAATATGCTTCTTAGAGTTCTGTCTTTCAAGGTCTGTTTCCCTGCCATATGATCTCTATAAACCAAATTACTGCTGGCCTGAGTACAAGACTGGAGGCGCCTGGGGCTAACATATAATGAATGCCAAATGCATGTGACAATAGACTGATCATGGAGAAGAATTGAAAATTTTTTAAGTAGTTCTTTTATTTCATTTACAAGATACAAACTGACTACACTTAAAAAGGAGCCAATCACTTCCCTGCAGTTCCAGACCTGCGTAACAAATATTTTTCATCAACCCAATTAAACAGCTAGGACACAGGATATTTTAGAATAAAGTACAGAATAGAAAATAAATTATAAATACCTCATTCCAGTTTGGGAAGAATGTATACATTATTGAATCAGCTCAATTTTTCCTTTTACAGGCTTTTGTGCATAAATATTCTACCCTTCAATTGCAAGAAGGTAAACTCCTTCTGGTGGGAATGCATAATCTTGGAACTGCTGGATTCTAAAAAAGTAAGAAAGCTGCTTAAAGGCTAGAGTGATGTAAGATGAATTATTTTTATTAATTTGTGCAATTAGCAGTCAACCAGAAATTTTTATCCTTTGGTTGCCAATTATTCTAAATAACCTAACAAGTTCAAGTATTGCTATTGCAGGATCACAGGAAATGTGAAATCTCCAGAAAATATATTATACTCTCTAATACAGACAGAGGGTAATTAATAATGCTTTTTAGGTTTTAGAAAATATTGCACTTAGAATTGCATGTTGACTAACGGACCGTCTATAACCTATAAATGCTTCCATATTCAGAGCCATCAGCAGTCAGAGTTACAAAAAAGTAATAATGCATACATATTAATAGATCACATTTTGTCCTTTGGGAAGTATATTTTTTAAAAGGGCTAAGGCAGCAATAGTAGCTCCTTTAAAAACTCTAAATGCTATAATTGTTTTATATGAATTACAGTGCTCATATTAATTAATGAATGTTTTTTTTATATGTAAGTATTTGATAAATACAGACCAAGAAAAAAAAAAAAAGAATCCATCTTTTAAGCTGACATACCAAAGGAAAGGGCCAAACATATTGCTGTTTGAAGGTTTGGAACCGGTTAAGTACAAGATTATTTTAACCACATTTCAATGAGGAACGTGAAATATGGTCCATGAAGTCATGCAATTCAGCAAAACATTTTTTCTCTTCCTTCTTTTTTTTTTTTTTCCCCCTCTGGTTAAATAGAAACAAAAGCAAAATTGTCCATATATCTCTTTAGTCATACTTTAATCAAAGTATTTAAGAAAGCTGCCTGTAGCTAATAAAAGGTTGCATCCCCAGGGTACTCTGTTATAAGAATCAAAATAGACATTGACCTACTCTTAATAGCAGTAGCTGTGTTGGACCTGTCAGGAACACGCATAGAAATTTAGGTCTCCGTCCTTATTCCAGGGAGCTGCTGAGGAGAAAGGAAAGAGAAAACCTTGCTGTAACAGGACTTTTGAAATCTAACTCTACTATCAGTTTGTTAGTGAAGCAGAGCAGGCACTCATTTTCACAGGCATTGGTTATATCTCCATTGCTTCTATTTTTCTGTCAGTGCAAATCTGTTGGAAATAGCTCCAGTGACATTAGTTACAACTAACTGATATGAAGTCACCAGTGTGCAATGTGGATCAGTGCTAGACCATCTATTTGTAGTTCTTTTAAAGCCCTATGGAAAAGTTTGCTTTGGTATGTGAGAGCAAAGGAAAAGTGTTTTCAAGTAGCAGCACAACAAAGTTGTGCTGTCTTTGTTTTTAAATTGAACAAGTGAAGAATTGTTTTAAATTCAGTTTTAGGTATGTATTCCTATTCTTAAAATGTCTTTACCTTGGCCAGAGAAACAGGAACTAGCAAGATATTAGCTTGTATAGAATATCTGCCAAATACTTGTTTCGGATTTCATTATGCAGGATGTCCAAACATGCATGTTCACAAATGATGAGTCACTGGACTAAGGTGACATGATTCACATTCTTCATGTTTCCCACATGGACATTTGTATATATAAAAAAAAAATAAAAAAAATAAATCTATGAGCTAATCATATAAAAAAATGCAAACCAAGCCAAAGAGTGACTATAAATTATGTTTTTAAATGCAATGGGAACAAAACACTTTTGACAAAAAGTCGGTCTCACAAAATCTGTCATAATTTTCAAACAGATCTGCTGCCTGCTTGCTAAAAGCTCTTTCAGAACTTTGACTAAGTGTATTCATAACTAATTTATATCAATTTGGTGTTGCACTGTATTTTCATATTCATCATCTGATTTACCTTAATGTCAATAAACATCCTGTTTGAACTCCTTTAGGACTGACAAGTCATTAGAATGGAACTTTTTTCTTTGCTGACCACTGCTGGAATGAATCCAGGACCACAGTTTGCCCTGGAACAGGGAAGAGAGATAGAAAGACCATCACATCCTCTGTAGGACCATGCGACTGGAACGCTAATCCCTACCCAGACACCAAGACAGGCCACTCCTTCTGTAGCATTTACTGCCTGTGGGGTGCAGGACATTTAGGTCTAAGCTCTTCTCACTCTCAGTGTGACAAGTTTCAGAGCAATGTGTAGCACTGGATCAGGAACTTGCAGCCTAAGAGATATTTAGAGGAGGTACTGAGACACTTTGTCTGCACTTGTGGCAGATTGGTGCATTTGAGATACAAGACTTTCTAAGGCATCACTGAATCCACAGAGACTTGGACAGATGTATCAACAATGGTACAGTTCAAAAATCTATCATTACTTGGACTTGCCACTTCAGGCTCTGACATTTTATTCTACTTATATACATCCTCTTAGAAAATTGGACATAAAAATAGCAACAGAAACAGAAATATATATTAAAAAAAAAAACCAACAAAAAACCAACAAAACAAATCAAAAAACTAGATTATTGCAAGCATACCTGGCCTCCTTCTTCAGGAACTCATTTAACTACTTTCTGAACATAATAATCAGAAGCAGAGAATTTCATATTGTTTGAGATTTGTATTCTAAGTAGCTGTGTTAAAAGAGTATTACTAGGGGTCAAAATTCGAGACCTCAGAGCTATAAACCACAGAATGAAAGTTGCCTGCATAAACTTAATTCAGCCTTTTACTTAAAACTTCACTTGTCAATTTTCTGCAAGATCCTACATCAAAGGATACAGAAGCTTATTGATACAGCCAAATTTTTTCTCCTTGTTGTTCAATGTATTGCCTCTGACCATAGAGTGTCTTGTCCAATCTGTGTTTTAAAAAAAAAAATATTAATTCCTATATGGACTTTTAGGTGAAATTTATTGTAAGAGTATGCCAAAATTTCACATAAATACACTTCCTTGATTTGCAGGAGTATTATCAGTTCTTAAGGATGGGAAACAGAGATTGAAGATGTCTACTCCAGTATGAGGTTCAAAGAACCTGATTTAGACTATTTAGTGCTATATACCAATAAAGTTTTGCAACAGTGCATACTGCAGCAGATGAAAGCACCATATCTCAAGTTAGATGCCCAAGAAAAGAAGAAAGACAAATAATGACTGTTTAAAAGCATAACTCGATTGAGGTTTGATGAGAAGACCATAAAAATGAGGGAGAGATGGCAGTTTCATGTCTACTATTGTATATATGCACAAAGGCATTTGAGAAACAAAGACTTGAAGAGGTATTGCTTAGAGGCCCAAATGGAGGTTGCAATACATACTGTCTGAACACATCCTCTTAACAAACTCCACTCTGAAAAAAATTCACTGGCAAGGCAGAGAAAGCAAAATCTATCAAGGAAATCAAAAGTGAGAAAATGAGCTAGACAAAACTATACATCGGACTGGCACTTTTGAGAACAGGCTCTAGGTTTCTTGAATCCCTGTCTGCTGCTCTTGTTGACATCTGGCGAACACTGACTGGGGTTTTGGGAGGAGATGTGTTTGGGAAATTTAATTCCTGCTCTAAATGTATAAAGGGTTGCAATGTTAACTCTAGTCATAATCTCAGCCCTGATAATGCATCATTTTTTTTCTTATCATTGCTAGTACTAATAATATTGTATGTACTAACATAGAGTAATTATTGTTAAAATGTAGCTTTTAACAAATTTTCAAAAATATTTTAAGAACAGCTATCATACTGACCACTGTGTCATTAACTTTTGTGTAGGCTCATTCTGTAAATTCATGAACCATAACGAGAAAGAAAAATCAAAACTTTCCTACAGTGCAAGGAGCATGGAAGTTAAAGAGTTACACACATGCAAAAATCCAAATGAGTCAATAAATACTGTGAGAGCACCACAAAATAGTTTAGTTGAACATGTGTGCTTCTTGTTTATGCAAGCTTTTCAGAGAATGTTTTTCATAAAAGAGATGTAGCACTGTTTAATGCTCAGTCACTGTTTCTGGGGATATGTCTTGGCTACGCTATGTTCAAGAGTTTAGACTGCTACTGAAGGAGGAAACAACTCTCTCCTGAGGCAGTTATGATTTAAATCTCTTACTAGGGTGGAGAAGTTTGTTTTATCCTACTTTTTTCACCATTATTGGGCACACGTGTCATCCATCAATTTCTTGCTGTACGTTTTGCACGCAAATACCAATAGATAGAAGCATGGTGTTGCAGCTGCAGGACAAATGCATGAAAACGTTCATTCTTAAAGGCCAGAAAATTTAAACAAAACAAACAAACAAAAAAAAAAACACAAAAAACCAAAACCTCTAACAAAACATTAATGCAAACTTCAGCAAAATCTATGTTCATCAGATGAACATGTGATCAGATATGATAGCACATAGATTTGGTAATTTATATTATGATGGTCGAAGGAACAAGAAACAGGTTTTCATTGTGTTCTACTGATTGCTCAGTGGGTTTCAGGTTGCTTTACCACACTGGAGTCATTCCATGCTATTGTCATATACAGAGAAAACTAGTTAGAATTTCTCAGGAAGGAAACTCTTTTTATCTACTGTTTTTAACACTTCAAAATTTGTGGGTTTTTTTCTGCTTGAATGACTGCCCTTTAAAAGCATTCATTATGAATGGATACTCTTAGTCATCATGTATTCTTCAAAGCATATACTAACTACTCCGAGTGAAACCTTGTGTCTGCTTGCCACACCTCAATGCCCTGCTGAAGCTGATGAGAATTTTGTCACTGAAGTCAGTGAAGGATTTAATTCTTTCTCATTAGGCATATTTAGAAACCACAGGTTTTTGTTTGGCAAGCAAAGTCAACCATCACAGCTCAGAAAACAGGCAAGATCAAGTCCCTAACGAATTCTTAGACCAATTTGCATACCCTTCGGTCAACTACAGAATCATGCTCTCAGGTGTTCTTTAGATTGTAAGCATTAAACTAAGACAGTGGGACAAATTCTGTTTCCAGTAATCTTAACAAAAGTTTAAAGGGCCTGTCCTTATACTAATGAAAAATTAGATATGCGGCTTTATTCCCGTCTTTGTAACAAGGATACTTACACAGCTTAAAAAGCTGCAAAGCAAACTTTGCTCAGTTTATCTAACTGATTGACCTAATTCTTCAAATAACTTGTACCTATAACACAGGTGAAAATGCCTTTTCTGGAAAACACACTCCAAGTACTCTAGCCAGCCACTAAGAACTATATCCAGCAACACCTCTATACACCTCTATACACAGCCTGTATCCAGCCTGCTTTGTACGTGAAGTTCTCCAATACCTAGTGTGTACATGAAGAAAAGTAATTGTGCAATTGTCAAATTTTCCTTATCTTGAATTTGAGAACCTTAGCCATAAAGATAGCTCATCATAACTTGTTAAGGCATGAAGACAAACTAGCTATTTTTTATACATAGGGTAAATCAGTTAGTGATTTCGTAGCCATTTCGCTTACAGAAGTGTCATATATGTAAGTGGGCGAGGCCACCCACATGGTCCAGTGTTGTGGTCTGGTTGCTCTGTTGGAAAAAGCAATATAAAGTCATTTTTTTGGCTTCTGCAAGTGAACCCAGATGATTTCAATTTGTTAGGATTCCACTACAGTGGTCAGCATTACTTTGACAAACCCGTGCCAAAAGACAACTCTTTTTGCAGTCTTAAGAATTTCAGTACACAGTGGGACTAGGCAGAGGTACAGAGTTATCAACTTTACAATTACCCATATGGCTTCTTAAAATTGGGTCCATTAAGTAACTCCTATATTTACAAGTGTTTATTATGTGGCTTACACACAGTAAACACTTTACTGAGCTCAAGTTTCTACTGATAGAGTAAGGAGAGATTATGACAATAGCCATACCTTAGAAAACCATATATTGAGTTAATTTTTAAGTACAGTTCAGGCTCTTGAAACTTATATGAGACATTACACTGAACTTTTCTACTAGCAGGCAAAATAGTAAGTGTCAAAAAGAAAAAAAAAGAAAAATATATATATAAACTGACATGACTATTTTTATGCTTGTTTCTAAGTAACTTAAATTTCATATGTAGGCCAGCAATATCACAGAGATCATTCTATTTCAACATACATCTGACAGCTATAAGGATGAAAGGTCCTTTGGATCATATAAGATAATCTGCTGATCACAAACCAAGTTTAAGTATTCAAAAGGTACTCCTTGAATTTTCTGATGGAGTTTTACTATGCAGTAAAAGAGAGGAAATAGTCTTGGCTCTTCTTATGTTCCTGGTGTTCAGCAAGTTAACCATCAGCATGAGTCCAACCTCATATTGCCAAGAAACTCATGTCCTCAGAATTTCCATCTACTCGTTTCAATGTCATTAGAGACTTGGTGTGTGGAGAACAAATGAGTTCTCTTTTTATACATTCAGACTGTTGTATAGGTTGTTAAATCATCCAAGGAATTAAGGGTTTCAAAAGTATTTAGAACTAAGACTGTGGCACATAACATATATGAAACATTTCTTACCTAAGTACCACATGTAATTGGAAATGCAAATAATGTTGCTGATGTCATTGATTAACAACTCATCTGCAACAAAATTGTCAGTTTTGGAACCAGACCCCAAGTAGCAGTTTCCTTCTCTGAATTGACAACAGATGTCTTTTCTTTTGCTACCTCACCTTGCCCTTCTCCCTTCACCAAACATGTAAAGGCAACTTAGAGAAAGTGAGATGTTTCTACAACAAAGTTTAATATACAAGTTGAGGGCCTGAACAAAGATTATTTCATGACACCCTATTTCCATCACTCAGGGAACAAACCCATCCCATCAATTAATAGTAACCCAGCTGGTAGATACACACATACTTTCCTACTTTTTACTGAATTCGTGGGGCTTCCTGAGCCAATTAAGAATTTTATTTTTACAGAACTGCTAACGACTTTGAACATTGTACAGACCTAACACTGAGTTGATATCCTACCCAAGTTAATAAAAGTGTGATGCATAGTATAAGTGAATTTTACTACCCAGTAAGAACTTGACCTATTTAAATAGGAAGGCAGGATGATCTCAATATCTTTGCATGTTTCTTTTGAAAGTTATGAACAATAAGTAAATGGGATTGCTATGAATTGACTGTTGTATGCAACAGCAGAAAGACCAATCAGATGGTTCTTCTCCTTCTGACTCAGCAGATATTGGGCTGAAGCACAGAGTGCTAACAGCAAAGGTATTGTTATACTTCAGTCTTGGGAACAGTTAGAAAGTGAAGGTTATGAACTCAATAGCCTCTGTGGCATCTTACCAAAATGAACTGGGTAAATCACTGGTTTCAGAACCTAAAATTCTACCACTTGCAGGAGATATGAAAAGAACAAACCTATATTTTAATCAAATATAAGAAAACTTTAGGCTAAAAAATAAAAATATTTTTTCCAGCACTCCAAAACCCATATAAAAGAAACTATGCTTTACCCAATCAATCAAAGACATAAGCCCAATATTAATCTTAACACCTATGTGGAAGTTAACAGGTGTGCATATCAAGCCACTCAAACACTCAAAAATTTCTTCTCAGAGCTGAAGATGTAACTCTCATCAGTAACAACTGCTATATACTGCTAAATTCTCCACAGTCCCAAGAGATTTATGAAAGGTTCTGTGTGATTCTAAGAAGGCGAAGGTGTTCATCCTTTCTTAAGACATTCACACTTATGTACACTCACTGTTTTAATGCTATTCAGTAAAAAGTGTAAATTGATAATCTGTATATTACAAATAAAGGGACAAACTCAGCCTATGTCTCATTAGCAAGGAAAAAATTCTGACAAGTTTTCCCATCTCAGTGGAAATAAAGAGCTCCCAGCTGCATAGAAAACATTGCTTAAAGAAATACAATTTGGGGAAAACTTAAAATATCTCTCTATCCTTTCCACCTCTTTATGTGTATTTAAATGAGCAGCAACATACCAAGTTTGAAGGCTCAAAATAAGTGTCTGATCAATATAATTTCTATATTTAGCATGTTAGTAGTCCCATGCCAAGATTCAGTCTTTGGAATATTTGCTGCATACTTACCACATACATGTTACTATGAGAAGTAACAAATATGTAACATCTGGCATTTTTGTCTTCCATTCAGTCTTGAAACATGAAAATTAAATGAGGTATTTTTGCACAAACTAAAAATGTACCATGCCTAAATGTACATCCAGGCTTAACTTAGGAAATGATCTATTTTCTAAACCAGACCATTCCCCCATCTCATGAACACGGGACTTTTTTTAAGCACTGAACCCCAGCTAATGTTTCAGCTAAGCTCTCTGATCTACTTTGTGGCATCAAGCCATTAGAAGTGAACTTCACTTCTTTTTGCTCACAGAGGACTGAAATCTTTCTCTTCTTAAAGGTCCATCCAGCAGTTCCTGTATTCATATTATCAGAATTAAGTAAGATTTTATTGCTATTAAATGCTGTTCTACTCAAAGAGGAAAAGAATAAATTTTTTAAAGTATCTAGTCTTGACCTTAGGTGCAACGCCAGTGTCTTTTATATGGCAACCTGCAAACTATTGTCTTTTAAGGTTTTTAATTTTTCTCTTCCATAGGACTGGGAAGGTACAGGTGCTGTCACCAGGTAGCGAAGAACATATCAGGCAGAAGAATCTGAATCTGGAAAAGCTGTGTTCAAGAGGTAGATACAGGAGAGTTCAAAACCAGCACAGACAGCACACCAATCACTAGGACACAACTAGAGAACTGATGAAAACAATCTGTGATTTGCATTAAAAACCCAAACAAACAAACAAACAAATAAAAAACCCAAAACAAAAAAGGACACACAACCCCAAATCAGTAGTAACAGGTTAAGAAATTACTGAAAACAGAAAGATGAACGGAATCCAAACAGCTTATAATGAAGATAATCAGATGTGTAAAATTATACGTCCAAAGTTATAGCACTGACCATTGCACAGTAGAATGTGCATATTAAGGTTATTTTCCAAAGGGTTTTTTTTTTTAATCTAATCACACAGATTTTATTATCAATACTGCATATTTGGAGTTAATTGAAAAAAATCTGTGTGATTTCTTGCCGGATTCAAATCATATGCCTTGAATAAGGATTAGCTGGATAACACACTAGTCCTCTAGGGAAAATATGTTGTACAGACTACTCCTCATAAGTGGGGATTAATATCAAATCCCACAGGAAGTCATGCACTGCAATGTTTGTTTTCATTTCATTTTATATTTACTGGCAGTTTATACTGTTCTTTCAGCTTGTGTTTAACAGACATTGCAGCATGACAGATTTTTCAGCACATGTAACATCATGCCTCACATTTTGGCCAATATACTAGGTATAATTGTTGTCCAGTGGGTCTTGCAAAATTGAAGATGACATGAACTCAAATTTACCAGATGGAATGTGCTCCTTTATAGAGTTTTTGTGCTTTAAACTTTTTCAAACTTAATACAGTATTGACATGGCAGTTGTTATAACTCCACACCATTAATCTTAGTGTTGATGTTCTCACCCTCAAGCAGTTTCACTCATGTTTTTGCTCTTATTAAACCTGGATATATTATTTTCCCTGTATCTGTAGATTCTCTATTTTCTTAGCTTACAATTTAATTTATGCCATTTCTGGCCAGCACTGATTATTCCTTTTGTACCTTTCCCTGCATTTTCAGAACTCAGTTCTTCTTTCTTGTCTAACCACCAGCCTCTCCTTTGAGATCATAAAGCAATTTCTCATTGATAAACTAAGAAGAGGAAAGAATGCCATGCAAAACATGCATTCCATATATCCCAGCAGTGAAAATACAAAAGCATTCTCCTCTTCATAGGGTTCAAACCAGAGGAATTGTGAAAGCTATCAAATTCAGTATTCTTCACTGGCTAAGCTTAGGTACTTTTGCCATTGGCACAAACCCAAAAAATCCAATGGTAGGCAATTTCTACTAAGAGTTTCCTCATAACTCTCCCTTCAAAACTGGATTGAGTATGACCTGCACTTCCGTGAACTCCTGTCACCCTGCCTTTGAGTGGAAAGGAAGACTGGATGCAGGGTAGTTGACCTCAGGAGGTCCCTTCCACTGAATTTTTTCTATGATTCCATTTATTAACTCAAACATGCCTAATACCCTAAACTGTATTTCTGATCATGAATCTGTGCTTATAGCCATAGCAAGATCTCATGTAAGCCTGACATAAGAACAAATACATGAGTCAGAACACTTATTACTGAGCTCCGATGAAAAGTCAGTCGTTACCTTGCAGACCTTCTCAGGAAAGAGAGGGAAGAATAAAATGATTGTATTGCTCGTGCTTTTCTGGTACTTTTACTATATTTTGACATGGAAACTTTCCTATAAAAGTGTCAATAGAAAGTGTAGGAGATCTCTTCAGTCACTACAAAAAGTGATTGTGAATGGATAATACCAATTTCTTTACCTACTAATCAATGCCCATGTGGCAGACAAATCTTCCATCACATTAAATGAGGCACAATGTTTGTAAGTCCTTCTTTAATTTCCTAGACTTACCTTTGTGAAATACTAATATGAATCAATGTCATAACACTGTATACACCACCCACCTCTATATACATATTTATCAACTGAATTCTTTTAGCTTTACTCTTATCACTTTTTCAAATTATCTACAAATTAAAGAAATTTTCTTTCTCAATAAACTTTCTTGGTCTGCTTTCCTGAAAGGCTCTTGCTGTCAGTACACTGTACAGGAGTCTGCCATTGCACTTTTTCTATGTTATACTTCAGTCTCTCCAGAAAAAGAGATCATGAAGGGATAGCATAAATTGAAATACATTTGACTGATAAATGGTGGTGTGTAAACATACACAAAATGTCCTTGTACAATAAATAGAAGTCTAGCTGTTTATTCAGTATTGCAATAACAGACAAAAATCCCATACCTAGAAAGGTAAATTTTAAGACATGATAATGCGTCTCTGCTAACTCAATGGGAGTTGGATAGGCAAAGGAGAACACAGGCAGTGACAGACTCAAGGATATGCCAATAAGTCTTCAAGACTTTGCACTGCAGTTGCCAGCACAAGCTACATCTCACACTGCATTGCAAGTGCAGAACATGGAATGATAGAATGGTTTGGGTTGGAAGGGACCTTAAAGATTATCTAGTTCCAACCCCTTTGCCCATGCCATTCACTAGACCAGGTAGTTCAAAGCCCCATCCAGACTGGTCCTGAGTAACTCTAGGGATGGGGAACACGGTAGGAATCTTAACAAAATTCCTGTTCAACGAGATCATGTGCAAACCTTCCCCGCAAGTGTTCTTCATTCCATGACTCCTTGAAAACCTCTGTAATATTTTATTTCATAGATCATCTTTTATTGTAATAGTTCTTATTGCAAACACTAATAAGAAATTCTTAAGATCGCCATAGTTGACAATCTGTAGTCTTTCTGTCTTCAGTACGGCAAATGTCTGTCAAATTACAGTGATTAATCAAATTTAAGGGGATAAAGGAAACAGGCAAGGAAGATGTAAAGGAAACAGTGTCCACGTGGGCAGTGGTTTTATCTCAAATGCTGAATGTTACCTGTGACCAATCAACAGTAGCATTACAGGAAAGCCACAGGTAGTGACAGATTTTATTTGCTCCTCACAGGTTTGAAGTGAGAGTTGGTTTTTTAATTGAGGTTTATTTGTTTGTTGACAGTCGAATTTTCCAGTAGCGATTTTAACCCTTAAACATAGAAAAAAATTGGATACAGGATTGAGAAAACACATTCATTCATCTACATTGCCAAAATATCTTGGTTTGACCCTATAAAGACAGGTAACAATATTCAAACCTTGAAATTGTTTATGAAGTAATCAGTATTTAATTTGTTCTGTTCAGAATTTAATTATATGCCATGTGGCTTCCTGAGAGGACACTACCAGAAGTATAGCTGTCAAAAGGAAATTAATTTACTAGTAGATGACCACATACTTCATGAATTATACATGAAACTTTGTCTCACTGTTGCTAGTGACTGTTGCTAAAAGACTCTTTCATCACTCCCCTGTTTAAACAAACCACAATGGTTTTTAAATGTCTGATCAGCAGTAAAGAGATTATGATAAAGTGCTAAGAATGACTTCCAAAATAGTATTTCAGGCACATTTCATATTGATGTGTTTCACTGCAATTTGGGTCATGTTCCTCTGCTCTTAGTTGTTAGTAGAATGATGGGGAGACCATCGCATTTGCTTTCAAATACAACATTGATAGCTGGATTTACATTTCTTTTTAAGACTCAGCTTTAGCAAATACGCCTTAGATTTCAGACATAATTCTGTTATTCAAATGGGAGAAGAGTTTGATAGCTATGCTAATCACTTTTATCTGAGAAAACATAACTAATAGCTTGGTTTACATTTGCCTGCATTTATGAGCATAATTTTAGCACATAATTTTATTGCACTATAAAACATAATACTGCATTAGTCTGCTCTTAAAAAAAGTTACCTTAGAGTGATTTGTACTTAAACCTTCACCCTACATTTAAATAACGGTACCAAATTTTGATCTCTTAAAATCAATTAAAAAAAAAAAAGCAACCTGTATAACAATTAATCCTACATGGCTATTATCTGTAGACATAATATTCAGTGACTGTATTTAAGGTAGTCATAACCACAATGATCATAGGACTGCTTTGAGACAGTTATTCTCATATATAAATTGGACTGAATTAAGATAATTTGCTCTTAACATCACATCAAAAGAATTTCTTAAAATTGCTGTATACATTAACAAAACATGTGGAAGAAAAGATGAATGACCCACACAATTTTTATTTTATTTTTCTTTTATTTAGTGCTTTCAGCAGTGGAAACTGAATAGGAAATAATGCTTTATATTTTAAAAGGGCCAATTATTACTTTCAGTGAGACATAAACATAGAGAGAATATGCTCAAAAAGAGCTCCATTTTGTAGTATTGTACTTAACACTTCCTCTTGGAATTGTCATAGCTAATAATGATATGGGAATAGGACACAGGTATGCCAATGGACACAATATAATGATCTTATTAGAAATAATGCTTGTTACATATATGTAGCTGTTTCCTCTCGGATTATGAAAATATGTTTTCAAATTTAACTTTACAATTCTCTTGAAGGCAAAAAAAAACCAAGATACAGAAATTCTAGACTCCCTGTGATGCCAAGAAATTATTTATGACACAACTTGAATTTTCATTGAGTTCTTATTTTCAGTGAAAGACCTGTTCTAAGAAAGGTCTTAAAGAGGCAACAATTGGTCTCATAACTGCCTGCAGCAAGCAATGCATTTTATTCCTCACCAGACCCCTTCTCCCCCACAATGGGTTTTCTTCTGCAGTACCGAATTAGTATCCCTGTTCTACAGATATCCGGAAAGTTAAGCTTAGCTATATGAATAAATCCACATACTTTGTATCTTAGAGGTAAACACCGGCATATTAAGAGGATATTTTGTCTTCCCTAATATTATTGAAAAAATTGTTTTGAAAAGGCTTGCTTGCTGATTTCAAATTAAATTATTGTACTAAGTAATTTTCGTACTTAGTTTGATAAAGTTTTTTTGTTTGTTTTTTGACTATACAGGATCTTGGTGTTCACAGTATACTTCACATGATATATGGCATTAACTAAAATACTAATATGGCTCAGTCATAGAGTTGGTCCATGACATTTTCAGACTCTTTTCAGACTGAGAAATATTGGGAAATATGCATGCCAAAATGACTACTAAACAGAAACATTTTACACTGTACCGTGGCACCATGAATTCACAGTAAAGACAAGAGTGAAAATTTGGACATATTATTTTAGTTTAAGAATAAAGTCTTCTCCAGAACTGAATCAGAGAGGTTAAAACACTAAACATTTCCAACCTAGAAAATATAAGCTATGGATTTTTAATTAATTTTCATGTAAATTAATTTTCCGTTACTTTCATCACACAATGCGGCCAAATGTCAATTTTAGGAAGATGTTTGCTGCTTCTGAAGAGAGATGCTGTAGCTCAGCCGTAGATGTATAAAAGGAAGATGCCTAGCCCCTGCTAATGGTCCTTTCAGCCCACACTGCTATGGAATAATGGCACCCATTAGTGACGCTTCTACCTCTGTCAACTGCAGAGTTCAATTAAACTAGTTATTTGATTTAATTCATATAAAGTAAGAGGAACTCCACCAACCTTTTTCTTTAAAAAGTTTCTTGATCATTTAATTTTACAGGAATACAATTTTCTTACTTTTTTTAGAAGAACATATAGTTCCTCATGGTTATGAAAAGAAAAGCCTTGAAAATGCAACCTAAAGTCAATTAACTAGCACAGAATAAAGAAAACATGTAGGAAGGAATGCAAATAATCCATCTGAATTAAAATGCATAATTCTAAGCTCACACTACGACTTCTGACATTCGAATCCCAATACCTGAAATGCTCAATCTTATTTCAAATCTGTAGTTGCAAACAATGTCAAAGCTATACAAAGCAGGTGAAGAATAGCCTTGAGTATGACAGGTAAGGTCAGAAAGTGTTGGGAAAGAAGGCAAGAAATTGATATTTTCAATAGTGCAGAGGTGAAAGAACTAAAAGGTTTTATCTCCTTGCATTAGGATGAGATTCTCTAAAGACTTCAAGGCAGCCAAAAGTAATTCTTAAATTAATATGGTGTGTGTGATACAAATACTTCCTTTTGATCCTTTCTCTTCCATTGCACATACAAGAAGGGAGGGAAAATTGATTAAAACTTGTATTCCTATGAGTCAATGTTCTCCCTCCACTCTCCAAAAAACATCTGCAGAGTCCAGACTTCAGAAAAACTTTAGGTTTAAGTCAATGTTTCTTCATACATGTAGAAAGTAGTGACTGAGTTTCTCAGATGGGGAAGAGTTGTTGACACTATTACAATCTTACTTTTGAGTTGTTGGTCACCTTTTATCTACTTACCACCTCAAAGAATTGTTCCTGGAAAACAGAGGATGGGAGTTATGTCAACAGAAAGTCATGAAATTCCACTTCAAGGCTGATGGTCCAATGTTGATTCACATCACTATGGGGAAAAACAGCCAGAAATGAGGGCAGAGTATCATCCTTCGCTTTTAGCTCCCTAGTTATCTTTAACTTAAGCAAGTCCTGTACCCATTCCAAAGTAAACAAAATTTCACTTGTTCTGTGCCGTGACTGACATTGCCTCCTTATGTCATGAAAAATTAGCTTTGTTTCCTCAAGCACTTTATTTGATTGAAAGCTGAATTCCTTGACAAATAGAAATGGCCATTCTCTTCAATACATCCTCAGTGCAGAATTCTTCTCAGAGTTACTATATTTCATCACCGCTGACTTTTTAAAATGTTCATATGTCTAAATTGGTCATTGTTAATTAAGACATTTTCAATTTGTATTACTAATGCTAGAATCTGTATTTAGAAGGAAGTCAGAAACAACCTCACTATTTCCACAAATATGAAAATCAAGTTCTTTTATTTATTTATCCTGAAATAGCTTTCAATTAAGAATATTGGTGACACCATTTAGCACTGAAACTTTGCGAGCTTTGGATAGGCCAAGTTACACTCTAGTTCCATTTCTGTGTAGCCTTTTTATCACTTAAAAATAATCGAACTCTGTAAGACAATACCAACATGTTTTCTGTCACTCTGATTTTCTCCAAGTTTTAATTTTTTGACTGATGAAAATTTTCAGAAATTCTGAGCTTAAAAATATGTGCATTGCTAGACCTTCAACATAACAGGATAATATTGGCATGTAATATAATGTCTAGCTAATTAGCTGTTCACTTAACAGTTAATAGTTCATCCATTGATGTAAGAACAAGGTTCATATTCAGATAATGATGAAGCTTCCTGTTTGAGAATATAGCTGCAGTATGATAAGAATATAAGGAAATGAGAGAAAGGGGAAATTTGGAAAGCCATTTTGTCCATGATGGGCCATCCAATTATTTTCTAAATGGGAAAATGCTTTTGCCTTACCTGGTCAACCACTGTGCACATTCCGCATGAAAAATGCTTCCTGACATCTGTTCTGAATTTTCATCCTCTTTCCATGTATGCTCCTTTGTCCTGTCATTTATGTCAACTTGCAAACAACAACACAAAATGGCAGGTTCTAATCACTCCAATATCGAAAATTGTCCTTTTTCTTTCTTTTTTTTTATTTCTTTTTTAGAGAAATGGTTTCAATAGCATACTCTTTCCTCTATCTCAGTTAAGTGTCTTCTAATTGCTATCGTGTCACAAAGTTCAATAACACAACCAAACGGAGGTTTTAACTGAGAAAATACTGGCTGCAAGACACAAAGAGTGAAATTCAAATTCTCTAAGTGGAAATTGGGCTCAGTGGAAACACTGATTACCTTTCCCTTTCCAGCAGACAAAACACTTTCTAGCATGAATGCTTATTTGTGGATTTGTCTTGCATCTGTCTTCTAAAGTGCTTATTGCTACTACTTCTATCACTCCTCTAGCTCTGACATAAATAAATTACACAGCCTGAAAAGAGACTGAAGTTGCTGAAGGACCTCAGGATAAGTCTCATGAGTTAACATTATACTAACACAGGGCAATGCCAGCAGGCAAGAGCGATGCCTTCAAAGACCTCAGAACTTCATTGCAGGATGCACGTGCCTGGTTTGGTTCGTATCCCTGGAGAGGACCTTGAGACTGGAAGAAGATAACAGACACCAGGACTGTTCCTGGTGTTTTAGAATAAGTAAGATTTCAATTTTTTTCTTTTTTAATTTTTTTGTGACAAGGAAATAAAGGTTGGAAAGTTGCCAATCAGCCTGTTCTGAAGACTCTCTTTGGCTTCTCTTGTTAGATGTACCATAAAAAGAACAAGCCTCAAATATCTAAACTATCTTCCCAAACTCAGACAATTAACTCTGCAGTCCATGCTATTATACAGATATATGGGTAATGGAACTCAACAGCCACATTCCCATCCAAAGACAAGGCTTAAATGAGCAAGTATTTTGAACTGAGGCAGACATGCAGGTTGCCCAGCGCGATATTTCATCAAGAAACTCATGATAAGCCTGCTGAAACTTGACTAAGGTCAGGGTTTGGTTCCAACCCTTTATTTTTCCTCTTCACAAAAAAAGCTAAATAAATGTAGTATGAGACCTGGTGACTAGTATCAATTTCAGATAATCTACTTGGTTGCAAAGTAATAATGAAAACATTTATATTGTTCTTCGATATAAGCTTAAGCAATATATGCTATTTGCTAATCTCACAAGTCAAATCCACATAAGCATCTCTAGGCCTGATTTAATGAAAAGTAAGTTTCACACACAGTATATAAATTATCTTCTGCCCAGTAGCTGACAGCATCGTTATTCTACTTCCCACAAATGAAATACGGGTATCTGAAAGCTTTCATTTTTTTAATCTGCAGGAAAACCAATGTAATGTTTGCAGCTGGAATTTGCATCTAGCATAACAATAGCTGTCATTGTGCTGCTCTGCTGCTCTGGGAAGTGCATCTGAAGGAGGCTTAGAGTTCTCCTTTCATCTTCTTACATTCTCTCAACTGTAAGTCTTGGGCCTCAACTGGGAGGAAAGATTTGTGCTGACTGATCTATTCACCCACATATAAAGTCCCATAGAGGTCCATGGAGCTTTATGTGCACTTATCCCCCCATTTATTACTGAGGAGAGCCCTCGTGAAGGTTTTTCTCCTCTACCAGAGCTGGTCCGCGTTTTCAGTAAGCAATAGCCCATTACAAGTTTAACTTACATATTGGACACAGCTGGAGGCCCCATCTGATGATCTATCTACTGTAGTTAGATGTATATTTCTCTAAACACATGAAGACATTAAGACTCACATACGTGAAGGCTTTTGGTTTGTTTCTTTTTATTACCTAGTATAGGGGATCCTTTTGCAAGAGTTTGTGAAGCTGAAACTGATGATGCAGAAAGATGTACAATCAGGAAGAAATCAGGAAGGTTAATTCATAAGCTGATTTCCAAGAGCAACGAAGGAGTGTCAAAACTTGTTCGTTTCAAAACTAGGTAGGTCTTACCTAAACTGCTCAAACTGTTTAATTTCTATTAAAATCCACTGCAGTTTCTGATTATTAAAAGACAAAATGTTTATTTAACT
>JAWWMP010000165.1:12568770-12634547 GCA_035047865.1 Dendrocincla tyrannina
TTTATTTAACTTGATATTATTTCAATATATTGCTAAACAGCATGGACAAATCGTAGCTTTGACCCAGCTCTAAATGGAAATTAACATCTATATTTTTTAGTTTGACCCAAAGCCTGCTGAATTCAGTAGGTGATTTTTTACAAACCCGAGTTTTGGATCCGGCACTATCTCATAGTTTATGAATGACCTTTCAGTGCCTCAGTCAAGAAGGAGCCATTTTTCAGCAGAAGGAAGAACAACGGGAACAGTTTCATTTACTGCAAAGTCAACCTAAACATTTTAAGGAGGATTCACTTTGGTCATGAATTTAAATGTTTATAGAGTTAGTTCCACAGAGAACAAAAATGAAAGGTGTCTAAGTTGCTGCTGAGTTAGGGCCTTAGTCATGAAAATAATACAGTGAAAAATTTAGTATGTAGGTAACAATGAGAAGTTAATACAAATGATCATTGACTTCATTATAGAAATCTTTGGCAACAACCTTTCCAGACTCATGTTAAGCCTTGAGAGAGAAACCTTTCAGCACAGAACCACTTAATCATTTATATGAAAGAAAATGAGTACAAACAGAATGCTGAGATGGCTTTAAGATCACCTTTTTTTTTTTTTTTATGGAATACCCACTATAATTACATTTTTCTTGTCAGTTCATAAATTTTGCTTATTACAAAATGGGCATTATTGATTGCTTTTTAAAAGTACTAAAACTAAGCTAAGAGCAGTAGATCTCTCAGCAAATTCAAAACATACTATCTTCCAAACTAATCACTGGCAAAGGGACTGTGGAAAAACTATCTAAGTTTATTGTAAGCCTAATGCAAAAAATTGGACTTACCATCAGTTTTAGGTTAGTAACTTGGCTTTGAATTTAGCATGTTTTAAACCACGAGGAAAAAAAAATAAACTTATTTGGCAAAGCCAGACACTTTTAAAGCCAACATCCTGTAATTGTTTCCTCATTCAGCCTGGCAGTTTAAACAAGGAGAAAAGAGAAATGAGAAAGAAGAAAGACAAGGGGGAAAAAAAAAAAAGGAGGTGGGAAAAAAGTCACAAAGCACCTTGAGAAAGAAAAAAAATGGAATGGAACAAGGAAATCAAAGTGTTTGTCTCATTTGTAGTAAATAAATATATACATTACATATTTGCTCCTTTTGTTCCCCTTTCAGGTAGCATTTAACAGAATGAAATTATGGAAACTCACAAGTCTTGTGGGATAAAGCCTGAATTTAAACTGTTCTTTTTTTGAATTAATGCAACCAGTAGCTATGCTAACACAGTTGACCCTAGAAATGCAGAAGAGCCAAAATGATAGCGGGCAGCATAAGAGGACTCAACCTCTTTGAGATCAGTTGATTAAACATCTCCAAGTGAGGTTAATACAGACTGGGAATATCCTTATTTAGAACCAGTAAGAAATAAAAGTGATCAGAAGGAATTTAGAGCTGCCATTCTCATTAAAATAAGGTTAGAAGCTGACAGCTACAAATAGTTATAAGAAAGGGAGGTTAAATCTGACAAAGAAGAAATTAACAATGTTTGTTATTGGATTAAACTAAAAAGAAATCTCTGAGAACACTCAAACTTTTACCTCTTTTACTGCTGTATTGTTGCCAGTCCTGAGCTAATACTGGAAAAGCTTATGAGTTAGCTACTGATCTGGCTGGGAAACAATGTCCTATTCAAAGTTAGTATCTGTCCTAAGTATCAAGCAACAAAATTAACTGTCCTCTGTAGAGAGGGGTAAAAGAGAACATTTATCTTAATGTCAAGTCAGGAAAGCAATTTTGTATTCACCTATGAAGTTAAAAAAATAGAATACACAAAAGTATTTTCAAAGTAGATGTAATTTAAAAACCTTCTAAATATCTTAACAGTGCACTTGGCTACACTTGTATTTAGGAAGCAATATTTTACATCCAGCAGTAGATTTTTTTACAGCTTTAAATCCAAAGACAGGGCTGTACTCCATCAAGAAATTACAACATCAAACTTAATACCACTGTGAAAGTGCAAAATGAAATTTGTCAGTATACAGAAAATGGCCAGATAATAAGGTTGTGACTCAATGGGTCCAGTGAGGGCAGCTGTGTTCAGAACAGTTGTATTTATGAAGCCTTTGACACATAGCCCCAATGCCAGTTGAGCGACAGCTAGAAAAGCCTTTGGTTACCAAGCTTTTAGAGACACCAGAGCAAATTCTATGCAATTATCCATGAAACCTACTACAAGAGCAAAACCTATGCAAAACGCCTTTGTGGCAAGAGTCGGAGGAAGAAAAGAATCATTGGTAAGCTGTTGCTGCATGTAGCAGTAGAGGAGCCTGCTCTTAGGCCAGAGTTCTGGCCCGATACATATTTGGTAAGGCTGTTGCCCAAACGGTTGGTTGTAGCTTTGATACAAATTGGTATTTTTTATTATTTCCCATGTTGTCTACTGATCTCACAATTATGATACACAATCACATCTTCGAGAATAGTTCTCCATTTTGTGCCTTACCAAATGCTAATTCCCATAAGATAGATCTACCAGTGTTGAGTGTTTTTGTCTGCAAAATCAGTTAAGATCATTAACAAAGATGGAAGATTAAGCTGATTCTGTCTATTAATATTGTTAACTTTCCTTAAACATTTATGGATACCAGCAGAGAAATCTTAGAGACCTGTCGATTCTCCAAAGACTTTCACCACCATCTTAACCACTGTTTGTTATTCTCCAGCCATCTGGTGCTATTCACAGTTATATTAAAAGCCTTTGAAACAAGACCTGCAGCTTTATTTCTTTCAGTGTTCTACACTGAAGAATATCTAGTTCCCCCAGTCTAGACACATTCGTTTCTTCCAATTTCAGTTCAACCTTGTTAATTTCCATTTCCATAATATTATTCCCTAGTTATTTTGTCAGTTTTTTTTCTGTATTAAACAGCTTCCTTCTTGTTATTACTCCCAGCTTGATAAATCCTAAATAGGATATGACATTAGATTACATTATTGTAGAAATTTCTGATAATTATGCAGCCATAAATTACATTCTGAAAAATGTTATCTAAAAGCATTTTCTAAGCTACCAGAAAAGATGGGGAAAAGTTTTGGGGCAAACAAGAAAGACGGATATTTTGTCCTTTTGACCATCACCTATCAACAGAAAAAGTTCCTCTGTGATCCAGATAAGCAAAGCTCAGACTCTCAATGCCACAGAGGAACTGCACCATCCAGAAAATGTGTGACAACTGCAGTAGTTCTCTGATTATATTTTGCATAAGCGTGTCAATGTATTAGACATCTTCATCTGCCTACTGCTATCACATTGCAGAACTGTGATCAATTCAGTAACCTCTAGGAGACTTCAGGCAACATGTACCCATAATGTTCTTAGTTGCCTAGACTATAGCAGAGGGCTGTGGCATTTGACTTGATGAATTAGTATAGAATCATATGGTTGTATGGAGAAATGAATCTTTTTAGAACATCATGGTTTCTTGCTTGGTTAAAATAGAGTATATTCACAGAGTTAAATGCTTAACATGAAGTCAGCACCTTAATTGTATGGTGTGTGTGGTACCTGATGCCATTGCCAAATTATACAACTAACAAAGAGCCTCTGTTCTTTTCCTGTGTTGAAAACCGAACACATTTTGAATGTCACCCCCAGCTTCCTTTCATAAAAATTTTTCAACACATATTTACAAGGTTTGATATGCTAGTTTGTGTTTCAATAGAAAAGATTAGTTGAATCAACTATATTTCATTCCAGAGCTGATAACCTCAGAGGATCCATCTGTGCAAAAGTTTACCTTGTAAGTATATCCCACAAAGTGTGTCAAGGAGAGAAATACTTTTTACAAAAGAATCTCCTTTTACAAAAGAAAAGATCCACTTCATTCATTTTGTGGATCTTGATAAAGAAGCCTGTTCTTAACTAAGAAGATAGCTGACTAGATGAAAATCTAGGCATTAGCCTCTGGATAAGCAAAACAAAATATGCAGGAATTTGTTAAATCTGTGAGTTGATATCAGTAAGATTTGAAATCAGAAGTCAGAAATAGACATTCTGCTCCTCAAAAAGGTAGAGTACAGACAAGAAAAAAACAATAGCAAACACCATGCCAAAAAGATTGTAATGTCATCAATTTGTCCACGAAGGTTTGCAGGATTTTCCATGAAACCAGACTGATTGCCAAGACTTAATGTATTTTGTAAAACAATCTATGTTAACCCTCAAACAGAACTAAAAATCTAGTAAATAAAATGATGGAAAAGGGATTTGGCTTGGCAGTAATCCTATTCCTCTGCTAGTAAAATAGAAATAAAAATATCTTGCAGAGAAAAAGAAAAATCTTACCTGGGTTTTTATTTTGATTGTTTGCTACTACACTTTAAAGTAGTCAGGCTGTGCTGCCGGTGTCTTGGTCAAAAACAATCACAGTGTTCCACCATGACCAAATCTCCAAACTTTCTGGGAAGATACTGGTTTTGCTGTTTCAAGGGGTGTTGAACTGAACTCCCATAAACTGGAGGGGAATAAATAACATGATTTGGTCTGATTCATAACTCCAGAAAAGGACCTGCTTGGAACAGAACACAGGAATAACAGGGCTCAGTTCTCAGGCTGGTGAAAGGCTGTTCCGGTTGACAGCTTATGTTAACAGCTACTGTGCTGGGAGTCTGGCAAAAGGCTTCAGGGAAACTGTCTCTTTGCTTTCATTCATATTTTATATATGTTACATATACACACAAAGAACACTGCATGTATTAGCCTATAATTTTCTGTCACAATCATGGTCATCACACTATGTATGTGAGCAGTCATGGCTAAGAGGGGATATTTCAGATCTTATTTAATAGTCTCCATTCTCATGTTCTGGCAAGGAGATCTGAGGAACATTACCTTACAATGTTAAGCAGTGTTCCCTCTCATACAGCAGATACCACTTCCAGAGCAAATACATGTGCTTACAAGTTTAATGTTAGCTGTCAGTAGGTACTCAAGCATGAAAAGTTAACATTTGCTTTCTATCAGGATTCACGTGACCAGTGCTCAGTGGCTTGAGTGTTGGAGAAAAGCAAGCACAGAAGGTCCTTGACACCAGAGTAATAAAGCTTTTAAATTTAAAATAAAGCTTTACAGATGTTTTGGCATCTCCCCAACACAATTTAGAGAAAATAACAACAAAACCGAGCAAATAGGCAGGTAGTTAACCAATTAGAAGTGTTTTTCAGTTGTACATCGGTTCAAGGCGTACTCATCTGGTAGCTGACTGAAAACCAGAAATAGCTGATGCTGCATACTGCAATACTGCAGACATTGCTCAGTAGCGGTCCCACTAGAAAATGCAGTAGGGTCCAATATAGGTTCTATACTTCTTTACAATAGAATTTTATGAATATGTAAAAACAACTGGATGATCCCACAAGGATTCAAAAGTTCACAAACATATCCAATGTCAGATTCAAGTTAACGTTTAAGCCATAGAAACGCAAAATCCCCATGTTGAACCAGACTTCATTTTCAATTGCTCAGAAATTTTTCATGTTAAAAAGTTTTAACTTCACAAACTGAATGTAGAAGTTTTCAAAGCTCTAACATACTAAGAATTTAACAACTAAAAATTCAGTGCCAACAAGGTTAGACTGGCAGCCAAACGTAAAATGCAGGACTGTGAAGTGGCTGCAAGTACTCTACTGACAGTCTGAGAAGTTACAGTGAACAGAGTTCAGTAGCTCAGTACTGATCATAAAGGAAATGAAAGGTTAGGAATGTTGGAGTTGAAAGGGTAGTGGTCAATATTTCAATGACTAATGGCATCTGGTCACAAGGGACATTCCTCAAGGGTTACTGCTTGGGCTGTATTGTTTAGCATCACCACCAGTCACTAACTAACACAGAGTGTACTCTCTGCAGCTTTGCGGGTGACACCACACTGTGGGGAACTGTTGCATGTTGGAAGGCAGGGCTGCAATTTGGGGCACATCAAAAAGTTCAAGAAATGTGCCAACATAAGCATGATGAAATTGAAAGCCCCCCTGCAAAAAGACAACCTGGGAACCATTTGATTGGAACTCAGCTCTGCAGAAAGGGAATTTGGAGTCAAATTTAGATTGGTTCAACCATGTACTAGCAGGAATATAGGCAGCAGGTCAAGGGGAATGTATTCAACACTTGCGAGGCTACATCCAGAGTACTGTGTCCAGTTTTTGGCACTCTAGTATGAGCGAGATTAACAAACCCTTGAGAATCCAGAATAAGAGCCTTATTACAGTTAGGAGCTGGAGTAAATGATTCAGAAGATGCTGAAGGGAAGGCTAGGGAGGGATCTACATGCAGTCCTCTAAGCTAGGTTTTTCTGCACTTACATGAACTATCAGGAAAAGATAAGTGACCATATCAGTACTCCACCATATAAATTCATTTTCCTGTTCCTCAATTACAATGATCCACTTGGCTCCCAGTCTCAAAAAGGGGTATTTTAGAACTAGAAATAGTTCCTTCTGTATAGACAGTAACATTAGGACTCTTAAGCTTGAAAGACATAATTCTTAGAAGACTGTATGATGCGGTTACATCATGAGTGGCATGTAAAAAGCAGATAGGAATATATTTTTTTTTCATTTTTCCCTACTACAAACATGAGGAACTTTCCTAATACAAACATGAGGAACTATCAAACAAAACCAGAAAAAACTAAGCTTAAAAACCAAAACCAAACCAAACGGTGGTTCTTCATGCAATGAACCAGTTCAATGACTGATTGAATATTTTCCAAACAAGGGCACACCAGCACCCTACATTTAAAAAAGTAAGAACACCGAGAGTTAACAAACAAATATACAACATGAGGCTCAGGAATACTGAACTGAAAATCAGAGGCTAGGAGAAAGACAGGTTGCAAATACCACAGATGTTTTTCCTGTTCTTATTCTATGATTGAATTCAATAGCTAGGCTAGATAGATCCTTGGCACTAAGCAGTGCTGTCATTCTTATGATAATGTTCTGCAAGGTTCCTAACTCTCTTCTGGCCATACAAGCACATACTCTGAAACTTCTGAGTTTTAGTTATCCCTAAAAAGAATTATTTTTAAGAGATATTCCAGTAACGCACACACACTCACAGCAGCTGAAGATGTTACAAAGAATCTGAGACACAGAGAGTATTTTGGTAACATGCTCTATGATCTCAGACTATCTAATTTATTTACATAAATCTTTTATATAACAGAAATACATACAGAAATGCATGTGAAACACCAGAAGATGCAGCCACATGAATGACCTTGATAGAGATGTGCTGATTTATATGAAGCAGAGATCCTTCTGACCCAAATCAATAAACCCACCACTGATTTGCATACTGCTACAACAGTAAAAATCACAATAGAGGGTGTACCCAAAAACCTTGTAGATAGACAATCAAACACGATTAAAAACATGAAGCAAGTCAAAAAGATCACAAGTACTGGGCGGATGTAAAACCAGAGCTCATTTCAGTTGTGCTAATATACAACTGTTCCCATTTCTATTTTTCATTGTAGTGTGATCAGGCAAAGTTTGGTTTTTTTCTATAGATGAATAGAGCTGATTATTGTCAATTGCAGATGCACTAATTAACTCAGTTTTATTTGTTCAAAAGCTCTAATAATAATCAATTCCAATGATTTGGGCAGGCATACACAATTTTAGATTGTTAAAGTCACTATCAGGGGAAAATGTAGCATTCCATCCCTGGAAGTGTACAAGACCAAGGTGGGTGGAGCTCTGAGCCACTTGGTCTAGTAGGAAAAACAAACATTTGGCAGAGAACAAGTGTACCTAAAATAGGCCACTTTTCAATCTGAGCAGCTTGCTAATCACCTTAACCATCATGACAATTCAGACAACAAACAGAGTTTAGAGTTCAGGCCATAAAACAATGTTTCAGAAAGAGGTGCAAAATCAGACCACAGTTCTTTTATATGCGAGCCAGGGAGGCAATGCTTGTGCTTTGTAGTAAAAAAAAAATGTAAAAACCTCACCCAGATGCACACTGTTCTGGTTTAAGCAAGCAAATTTTTTCCATTGAGAATCAATCATAAACCTGGAAACACCTTTACTTTATCTGTAAAAGCACTGACAACATGGGCACATTTGGGAGTTAAACAGGGAATGATTCTTTTATTGTTGTTATGTGGTACTTAGGTTATGCCAGCTTTTACTTTTCAAAAACTCATGAGCTAGAGACTTAGGGTAGAGCCATAAATATTTTCTCTAACCTAAGACTAAGCTCTGTTTTGAGGTCCTATCCCTTTCACCATTTCTGAACAAGCATGCACCAAACTGGTCAGTTATGCATGCCTGAAAAGAAGTTTGTAGCACGAAAAGCTCTTAAAGACTTTTATCTAGGAAAAGAAAATATCATTCTGGCATGAAAAAAGGCCCTTGGCAAGACATAAGCCCATAGTCTGCTTCACTATCTGTTAACATTTTGGAAGAGAAGGGAACAGTGTAGTTAAGCTACTGAGATTTCTATAATCACAGTAACATTTTCTTCTCAAATCTTCTAAGGGGAATTCACAATGTAGGATAGACATAGAAATTTATTGCCCTCAAAAAAAAAAAAAAACACCACTTTTTTTTTTTTTTAATGTCTTGTGCAGAAATGAACTCTTGTTTCCACCCTATCAATTGTCTCAGAATTTAGCAAACCAAGTAAGGTTTGATTTAGTGTTCCTATCAGCAAAAATTCTGAGCTACATATTGAGTAAGTTCATCCTGTAAGTATCCTTGAAATAAATAAATGCAAGAAAACAAATGGAAATTATTTAACTTTACTGCATGTTGTTTTGATTTGGCTTTCACACCAGTTTGGTATAACTCTAGGCATTGCAACAGAGCTGCAGTAGGCCTTGTGAAGTCAACTCTGCTTCTGCAGTGCCCTTTTATTCTCCAGGTTATTATATATATATATAAAAAAAACCCACAAATAAAACACTGTGCAAAATCCACTCATCTCTCAACTACCTACTGGACCACGTCCTCAATCTCATGACCTCCATTTAAAGTATGCCTTGTTTAATAAAATCACATCACATGAAAAGAAAGAACACGAGACACTAAGCAGTAAATGCAGCTGATGTTGCACTATTAATGGGACACAAAGCTGAAGAATCTCACTCAGCAAGAGCAAGATCCAATGCCCAGTGAACTTGATGGGTAAATTACACGAAGGATACAAAGGCAGAGAAACCTGTGTCTGCTGGACAACTTACTAATTTACCTCTATTTAGTCACGAAAGCAACCTCATGTATAGAGCAGGTCACTTCAAAAGAGGTTTCACTAAGTCTATCTGACCTTTCCCATGCCTAGGTGTCCCCCTAAACTGTGCTCCTTCATTCACAGCCTAGAGGAAAATTAATTATTAAGCAAGGGAATATGCATCTCTGACACTCTGCTTGCCATGTCATTGTCCTTAACATTTTGGATTTGGGGATTTGAGGAAAGCCGCTGACATTCTTAAGATCAACTGTGTACAGACTTTACGGTATAAGACCAAATTATTTGGTAACCTTAAAGATTAATTCTGTTTGTCAGAGGTTGCTTTTCCCCTTCAGTCACAGATGAGTGAATCAAAATAACACAGAGGATGTAAGATGACAAAAGATGCTCTGGGTTGAAAAATGTACCTATGTTGATGAGCTATGCTTTCAGAAAACACAGGGTAAAAATATAGTTATGAAAGAGTTGAAGGTTAGATTCCCTAAGACATTTCCCCTTCATCTCCAAGTGCTGTTGACTGTAAACCACTCAACTTCATTTATGTTCTTTAGAACAGCATTCTGAAGTCCTGCAGGTTCTGAAATCCCCTCAGAAGATGATAGAGAACATTTACAAGCATTTTCTTTGCAAGTTGAATGCAGAATAATTCCTCTTCCAGTAATGATTGATGTGGCAGCCCTTGAACTAGAAAAGACCCTGTTGCATCTTTATCAAAGTTGCAGCAAAAAGAATGGCTAAACAGGAATCTTTGCTTTTATCATCATTATTCTGTGCCTTTTCACACGAGAGAACAGCACAGATACCTGTGTAACTTCCACTGCCTCACAGACTTGCTGTTCTGAGTCTTTTTGCCAGCCTACAGATGCCACTCCTTTTTAGTTCCATCCGGTCTTATTGTGATTCTGAGCAGTTGATTGTAGGTCTAGCTGCTCCTGCAATTTCTGACAATCATTAAAAATTTTGTAAGTGAACAAATGTGTGTTTATTGAGATCCCAGTATTAATGGGCTCTGAATTTCATTGATAATAAATAATAGGAACAAATAGCAGCCAAAAATGCCATGCTCCAGGGACTAGAGCAATTTTGAGATAGTAGCTAAGTTGGTGCCAAATATCATTTAGACACCAAAGAGGAATTGGTGGTCCCTGGGCCAAACCATCTCCAGAATGTAGATGTCACAGAGCTGGAATGCAGCTGTCTAGTTCAACAGAGAACAGTTTAAAACTGGAAAAAGGAAATAATACTGCGCTAGCCGTGACTGCAAGGCAGCTTAGGCAAGCAAATGTAATCGCTTGTAAATCTGGCTGGAATACTGGGGTGAAATGCCTCAGTGTTTACAAAGAATGCCACAGGATCCGCAGGGACAGAGTTCCCTTAGAGCCCCTCTTTCACATGTGTTTGTCACCATATCGAAATGCAGTGAAGAAATGTACACATAATTACTTACAACCACAAAATTCAGTGATTTAGATAACAAAACATTTACCAAGAAAACTAATAACAACACACAGATATAGAGGTGCATTATCTTATATGAAACAAATAATTTTTACCTCAGATTTGGGTTGTTATTGTACCAATGGTCAGGGTTAAAATCCTACCTCTTTCCCAGGTAAATTCTTTCCTTATGTTTTCTTTGAGTTTCAAAGCTGCTGACAGAATACTCTGTGCAGAAGTTGGAAGCTGCAGAACTATAGTTTTTGTGGTTTTATAAAAAAAACAGAAACAACTTTACAATAAAGGCTACACTTTATCTGTCTGCTACAATGCAGAAGAGGCAATGAGGACTGTCAAATAAACCATCTCATTTCCCCCATTCTTAATAATGGCTTATTACACATCCTTTTCTAACATGAAACAATTCTGTGAAAAATAAACCAAGCATGAATCTTATTTGGGTTACAGAAAGGTCTGAATCATTTATAACTGAATTAATTGCTAGAAAGGCTTATGAGCAGCCAATTAGTAATATTTGTATTTGGATCTGCCAGTTGGCCCAGAATTGAAAATGAGTATTAGTTTTGACATAAAGACTGTAATGTTCACAGATAAAAAAACATTCAATCAAAATCAAGAATATCCTTGAGAATTACTGTCTTGAATGGAACATGCCTGATAACTGGCCAGATAATTCTATTAGCCAAAACTGCCTAAGATATTTCCCAACTGCTGATTCAAAAACTGATTCTGCATTCCTCATACAACATCCTAAAGTCTTGACTTTTTGGTCGGACTCTCTATAAAGCCCTGAAAAAATGGGAGGAAAAAATAATGCCACACATGAAACCTATATGGGTGCCAACAAACTCTCAATTTGTGCCCACTACATTTCCACGTGCCTTTAGAGGACTTCGTTTTCCCACCAGATAATCCACTTTTCCTCAAGCAGTAAATGAGTTTCAAACTAATTTGAATTATCTTGAGAATTCTAAGTGAATTCTGAAAATCATCAAGTAACAAAAGCAGGATATCAATGCATCTGATGCCCCACAGAAGCATCCTCTCAAAGGCTGCTTAGGAAAACACACATGTTCAGTCATCAATGGTTACAAGATGGAAATGTGGGCTGGGATGTGCCTATAATACATGGCTTCCAAGGGGGACAGTACCACTCTTAAGTTACTCTTCTTCCCTACACATCCTCTTCTCAACCTGAATGCAGCCCCGGCAGAGGGGGGTGCAATTTCTGGAAAAGAATGGTAGATTTTAGATGCTTCTGTAGAGACTGATCCCTGGGAACCTTATATTTCCTTTGACTTCTCACCCTCCCACCATCCAAATCTGACAAGACTCAGCCCAAAATTAAATACGAGAAGTGAAATAAAGAGATGGGAAAAGACAGAAAGAAGCTACCACAAAATCACAGGGAAGGAATAAGCATTGACTAAAAAATTCAGTACAGTCAGAAATGTGTGTGTTAGGCAGGCATCTCTTAAGGAGTTATTCCTGTAGCTCCTGGTCAGAATATGTATTTTGTGATGGCAATTTCTAAATTTTTCACTTAATAAAAAAGTACCTAATTGCATAATACGTCAAGGCACAATTCTGGGCTGTCCTCAGGCACTCACACTCATGGACTTTGTGCTTTCACTCTTTCTTGAACAGTTTTTAACTGTGAGCTGCATTTTAAATGCATTTTATGGTTTTTACTACAGACTGTGATCTCTTTTAGGTTAAAAACTTCAGGAGAAGTTGTATAGCCAAAGGGTTTTTTTTTCAGAAATTCAAAGTAACACATTTTGCCCATGAAGAATGCATTCACACTTTCCTGAAGTAAATTACAATAAAATTCTATATAATTAGAGTATAAACTTTAATGTATTTGTACCGGTAAAAATCCTAGAAAAGAAGACAGTAGAACATTGTGTAATGCTTACAGGGATATTTGAAAGCTTTTAAGTTAAGCATCATTTAAAACAGATTTTAATTAAGGATTTTTCTTTTTTTTTATTACATATTAAGGTCTCTAAGAGCATAACTTCCATAAATAGTCAAGAATAAACTACATTCAGACCTACATATAAGCACATTTCTTGGCACAGACAAATGAAAACTGTGATTGCTGACATCTCTTTGAAGGAAGATTTTCTTTTTTTTTTTTTTTCATCCCAGCCCTTGTTTTATTTATATGGCTCTGCACACTTTTTTATTTTTAATTATCCTAAGAAAAAGAAGGGGTTGAGGGAAAGAGATCTTTGTTTTCCAACTGAGACAGTGAAATACATTCCAAAGCTGCTTTTGTTTTTAATTTACAGAAGCCCTCATGTCTAATCTACTAAGCCAACAAATAATCTGTTTGCCAGGTTTTACATGAGAGACGTGAAAAGTGCATACAATTGCTGACTTTATTCTTTTTTAGGATACAGATTCATTCTCTGCCATAAACTTGAAAAGCTCCTTTTGGAGAACTTTCCACAATGAATTTATTTTTAACTATGCATTTTGTTTCCCAGGAGGTATTTCATTTTTACCCACTTGAGAATCTTTAGCACTACTTCTTAATAACAACAAAATGAGTGTGTTTCCCTATCTAAAGATAAGATAACTAGGTCTGTACCCTTATTCATGAAAGCAGCTGTTTGAAAGGGAAAAAAAAAAGGGGAAAAAAAAGAGTATCGAACCTCAGTATTTAAAAACTTAATATGTAGCCTGAGATCCACCAAAAAACTGCAGGACAGCAACGCCAAACTACAATATCTCTACACTGCTGTAAATATCTTCTGAGAAATTCATGTATGCAGGCAAGACAGAAACACTGTTTTACAGTGAGATTTTTGGATGGTATGATCTACAGTGAAGAAATTTCTTCTCATATGGAGCAGTGCACCATTTACTTGCCTCTTCTCCATTCTGGCTCTTTTGACAGCTATAAATCTGGCACAACTGTATCAATGAACCTGAAGGATGCAAAGAGCACTATCGAACTACCTGCTAGTTTCCCCAAAACTGAGTTTTGCTGGTATTTTCATCGGCCAGGGCTCAGAATTCATTAGGTTCCTCCATTAGGTTCTTCATTGGGAGAGATGCTCCCTCTCCCCTTAAAGAGCACAAGGCTGAAGCCAATAACACAACTAGTACAGTTCTTGTCTAAAAAAGTGTTCACTTATTGAAGACTTAACCGAGGGTATTCAAACTTTACTTAGAAGTGGAACTTATATGGAAAAGAAAAAAGGATGAAAAATGTTCCAGGCAAACTCTTCTACTCCAAGATGTGCATCTTCCCTTCCATACAGTTCCTCCATCCAATGCTTTTCCACTTCATGTGGAAACAATATCCGAAACTACCTTTTAGTTACACTGCAGATGTGAACAAGAATTTGGGAAAATTGCAGAAATGTTACTAACAATTTAATTGGTGCACCTTACCTCTCTGTTTTTTGTAAATATATATAAGAAGGATGTTCAGAGTCAATAACTTGCATCCATTAGAAAAAAGGCATGAGTGGTCTACCAGCTGTAGGTAAAAGGCTTTGGCCACAGCTCTTATGGCAGAATTGTGGGAATAGCCAACTATAGCATTTGTTAGTTTAAAACAAATAAAATTTTAGGTATTCTTTTACATTTCTTTGGAGATACACTAGTAAATAGAGTTTCACAGATTGGTATGGATTTTAGATACATTACAGATTATCCCTTTATTTATATGGCTATAAATTCTCATTTCATTCAAGGGGCTTATTTTATCAAACATCTTTCATCTATTTTATTTATCTATGTTGAGTTTTGCATTAATGTACAAGTCAGCCGACTCTCACGCTACTCAGAAAATAAAGAGACAATCTGTGCTAGGGAATTTCAGAATTAAGATTTTCATAACTTTATTTAAGCAGATACAGGTCTTCAAATTTTCTTGACCTATATACTGAGAAAAAACAACCCACAATTCAGAACCAAAATTTATTCTTAATTCATCCCCTTGAAATACACTTACAAACCACTTTTGCTCAAATAGTTTTATAATCTGTATTTACTGGGCCCCCCTTGCAGAACCATCAATGCCTCTTTACAAAGAATTGCGTTCTAAAATCTCCATCTCTCAAATACCTTCCTCAGCTCTCTTCACTGAAATAAAAACATGCAAATTCCTCATGAAACCCCTTTTCTGTTAGGGAGGAAAACCACCACTGAAAGTAATTCGCACCTAGGACAGCACAGAGTGTGAACTTAGGTATCCATCTCCTTTCTTCTCTCTAGTTTACCTCCGTAGTAGAGCAGTCTCAAACAATGGTGATGGCTCTGGCATATTGAGAAATGGGAAAAAAAGTCTCATAATGAAGGAGAACTGTGGCACATGGAGAGCCAAGCTATAGATTTAAATTTGAATAACACAAAGGCAGGGCACTGCCATCATTCCTCATAAGTACTACAACTGTGAAAACTTGTATTGTCCTGCAGTTGCCTTGCATTGCATTTTCAGACAAAGTTGTGCAGTCAAATTAGACGGAATGATTACCAAAAAAATTGGTTTGAAGCAAAAAATTAGTTTTCTATCTAATGGTGTCATTAATGACGCATTTGACAGCGTTCAGCCGCTCCCAGGCCATGTTTATAACCAAAGAGGGCTTAAGAAAGAAAGGCATCCTTCCCCCTCCCACCCACATCTCCCAGTCAGGCTGCTGTGCCTTTCATCTAGTTTTTTTTTCCATCTCCTGCCTTTACACACCCCTTGAGGCACATGTTCTCAAAAGTGAGAACCACTCAAATATAGTTTACATTACCCCACAGAACACTATAAAGAGGCAAGAAAATTGTCAAGCAAGGTGACAAGATTCACACCAAAAATCATTTTGTAAACTCTCTGAAATGTTGTCACAACAAACCCAGAGGAAAAATTTTACTTCCTCAGCAGCCAATAATGGAGAAGGTGACAGGAGAGCAGCAAGGGAAAACGGAGACTCCCACATGCACTTGGGAAGCTTTTCAGCTTTGTCTATACTTAGGCTGCTAGATGATTTATGATCACTAGTCTCTATTGTCAGTGCAACTGTTCACTTCAATTCTGCATGTTTCTTGATTGGTTGGTTGGTTACATTTTCACAGATGCTATCATCACACTTTAACTGTAATAATCATGTTTGAATTGCTTTTACTACACTATGCTGCCAGCCAGCTTTCTATACTGACATGTCCAATGCCAATTAATAGTGCAACTGCCTGAAATCAAGACTCCTTTCTTACAACGTTTCTTAACTGAGGGCTTCTTTGTAGGGAGTGATCATTCCCAAAACCTGATGAGAAGAAACATGGTGAGATGGAAAGAATAAGAGCCCAACAAAGGGGCAAATTAGGATATGAACAGACAATGCAAACTAGAGTTAGCACAGCTCAACAATTTCCCACTTAGTAGCTGAACTATACTAATGGATCACAGCACACTTCTGATTCACTGCTACTGTAAAGAAAAGTAGATTATTTTAAACAATTTGCTAGTTTGCATCATGGCATTCTAAGATGTAATACCTCTTACCTTGGAATTACAGTCAGGAGCACACACACAAGCAATTAGCAGCAATTCCTTAAACTGCTAAAGCTCAATTACTTCCCTCTCTAAATTTCTACACCATTCATTGCAACTAGTGCTAGATCATAATTTCCCCTATCCTAAAAGGCCTGAGAGTTCTCCTATGTGCTTTACACAAATAAACAGTAATACAATATTACATTTTCAGCTGTAAGTAAACATCCACCACAGTCCTTCATGCTGGTCTCACCTGCTGCTTAAACTTCCATGTTTTCAAATGGTGGTTTCTCCTCTGAAAGCTATAGTGTAAAAGACCACTCCAAGAAGCTTGTGGTTCTGCACACACTGTTACATGTTCACAATCACCAGCATAAGGTTACTGAGGATCCTATTCTTCTATGTGAAAACTCATCCTGATCAAGTCAAGGAGATGTCCCACCTTGACTTGGGCTGAAACTCCCGAATTTTGAATATAAAAAAATGGTTATGAATTACTGTACTGAGTCACATCAAAGGCCTAGAAAGTAAGCAAATGAGGCAGGATCAACACATCATAAGGCAAACAATGTAAGCTAAACAATATAAGATGAAGAATTGGCCATCTTCTCACAAATAATTTCCTCATTTTTAAATCAGAATTGTTGCTGCTTTTTCAATCTTCTGAAAGTCACACATGATGCTCTGTGACAGTTAATGGGAAGGCAACTCTTTTTTTAGCTTGGATAAGAATGGCACTGCTGTGCAACCACTTTGTGACCCATGTGAAAATGCTAAGCAAGGCACCAAGAAATCGGTCTTCCTGCTTTTTACACACCATTCTCATCAACAAAAGCATCTGGAGCTAGTCTGGTACTGAAATACACTAATAGGGAGATCACACTGCCTATGTGGCACTAACTAAACAGTTCTGCATCACATTTGTTTCAGAGCTCACAAAAAAACCCAAGCAAACAAACAAAAATCCCCACACTAAGTTCCTCCTCTTTCCTCACTTTCAGTTACCAGCCACAGCTAGTACCACTACAACTCCTTAGCAGACTAGGTCACTGGAAAGATCTTGCTTAAAATAGCTGGATTGAGGTGGAAATGGGACATTTGCTTTGTTTTCTTCTTTAACTGAGGACCACTCTAACTTATAGCATGGTCACACATGGATGCCTTGACAAAGCTTCACTAAGGGCAAATTACGCCTGACCTATATGGCAGCCATCTATTATGGGGTGATGACAGCAGATGACAAGGAAAGACTGACTGGTACCATCTGCCTAGACTCCTGTTTGACACAGTCATACAAAGCATCCTTATCTTCAAATTGAAGAGATGTGGACTATTCAGCAAATAAGGGATTGGCTAGATGGATCCAGCTGGAGCATTGTGACCAATGACTACGTCCAAGTGGAGGCTGCCGAGTGTTTGTCTTGGGACTGGTGCTCTTAAACATCTTTATCAAGGACACAGACAGTGGGATTGAGGCAAGTCTGAAGATGACATGAAGCTGAGCAGTGCAGTTGACAGAGCAGAATGAAAGGATGTCATCCAGAGGGACCTGGACAACCTTGAGAACTGGGCCCATGAGAACCCAATGAGGTCCAACAAGTGGTACCTGGTGTGGTACCTGGGTCAAGGTGAAGAGTACAATCAGTATATGAGTACAGACTGGGACTCATTTAGAGTAGCCCTCTGGAGAAGGACTAGGCAGGTCTGGCAGATAAAAAGCTGGACATAAGCCAATAGTGTGCACTGGCAGCCCAGACAGCCAACTGCACCCTGAGCTGCATCAAAGGACACATGGTCAGGAGGCTGAGGGCTAGGACAAGGGGGAATGGCTTTAAAGTGAAAGAGGGAAGGTTTATATCAGATCTTGGGAAGAAATTCTTTACCATGAAGGTAGGGAGATGCTGGAGCATGCTGCACAGAGAAGTTGTGGATGCCCCATTCCTGAATGTGTTCAAGATCAGTTTGGATGGGGCTTTGAGCAACCTGGTCTAATGGAAGTTGTCCCCATCCATGACAGGGAGATTGGAAGTAGATGATCTTAAGGTTTCTTTCAACACATTTACAAGGAATTGTATCACATTATCTAGTGCTGAATACAAGATTATTCTTTTTCAGGACAGCCATATGAAGTCATCTGACATAAGAAGGCTAATTTTCCAAGACTCCAAGCAGTCACTGTGACTGTCAAAGTCAAAGGTTGTGTGTTAATGAAAGTAGAAGAGACTGCCTTGTTTCCCGGGGTAAATTTCTGCTTTGCTAGGTCTTGGAATGAAGATCAAAGACTATGTGGGCAGAAGTAAAAGGTATACCCTCACACGAAGTACTTATTATTTAGTGGCCCTGATCACTAACTCCAGGAGCAGTTTCCAAGTGCATCTTAAGGGTGACACACCAAAGTTCTTTCTGGGCTTGGTTTGTGTGTGCTACTGGCTGTGGTGTGTATTTTCCAGCACCTCACATGTTCATCCATCACATATTCAAGAAATAGAACCTGAATAGTAACAAAAGGCTTGGTATATTCAGTGGAGAATAAAGGCTGCATGTTCAAATAGGCACTAACTTGTGTGGGTTGGTCAAATTTTCCCTACAGTTGTTTTATTCTCGGAACTTCACAATGGAGAAAAGAATTCTTTTGATATTCACATTTCAAAGAGCATTCTTTTGTGAATATTTTCAATAGAAGATGATAGCACTACTGATTTATATAGACTGTGTATAAACCTACACATGCATATGCACAAACATACATGCACAGCATATACATATGTATATGTAGAACTATCTGTAACAGAGAAGGAGACCCTTTCTTTTTGTCTTTTGTGCTGCTCACTCTGGGAATCTACCATTGATCTTAGCAGAACTGATAGTTTATAATGAATATTTCTTCAGCTTTCATGGCTGGCATCAAGGAAACACCTGGGAGTAAGATTTGTTCACAGTGGTTTTGTGCATTTCCTTTTTAAACATAGTTACTGTTCTGTTTGCCTCTAATAAACATTTTTATTGTGTTTAAATATTTTAGTGGCTCAGTAAAAAAACAAAACAAATGAAAACAATCGAGTAAACATGAGGGACTCCTGTACTTCTGCAAGTGGAAAGAGATCCTGAAAGGATAAAGAAACAGGGCCAAAGCCAGGAGATGTGCCACTGACTGTACTGCAGGTCAGCTACACCTGACATTTAGCGGTGCCTCATTTTCCCTTTAACTGCCTACATAGAAAGGGAGAGATGGGGAAAATGGTGATAATTCTCAGGAAAGCCCTAACACCTATTTAAAGTACTTGCATGGTCCTCGGAATCATGGTATTTACTTTGTATTTTATTAATCTCCACAAAAACGTTGTGAGTTTCAGAATGTAATATTCACTTCTAACAGAAAGGAACTGGTGTTTTAAGAGGCTAAGTGATCTACTGAAGGTGACAACCAAAATTTCTGGCAAAGCTCTGTCAATCTGACATAGAAGATCTGAAGTACAGCATATTTTGTTGCATCAGTTTAATACAACTGATATTAATCTCAGAAATAATATCTTAAGGAGGATAAAATACCAGACATTCAGCAGAGTAAACAGAATATTAGAAGGAGAGATTTAGAGACACAATACCCCATTCATTCTATTTTAAGGAATCCAGTCAGCACAGTCAGATAACATTCACATTCTACACTGATGCAGTCAGACTTCCTTTGTCATTATGACATTCCTTACTCCTTCCTTTCTGTGTATTTTTCTGCTTGAGATTTGAAACATCCTTGAAACTAGGTACTAGGCTTAAAACTGCCTATTCTGAGATTTGAATTATTTCCAATAACAACTTCTGTTCTAAGTAAACTATTAAGACTAGAAACAGAGAGAGTTGAAAAGGTGTGCTGTATTTTAGGGGATCAGTTTTCAAATGCTTTTGACCAGCTCTGTTTTTTGAACAGGAAAAAAAAACCCCTAAACCAAAAACAACAACAACAACATAAAATTGAAGAATCAGACATCTCTGAAAACCAAGAACATCTGTTCTACAGGTACAGGCTTTTTTATTCAATCTAAATAGTAAAATTATAACCTACAGGTAAAGCCCTGGTTTACAATCTTCTTGTATGTAAACATGAAAAATTCATGCATAAATACAAGAAATACAATCAGTAAACAAGGTCCTAGTCTATCACTCCTTTGCTAAAGTATAAGTTTTGGAGTAAAACCAGTGAAGAGAGTCCTTTTTTTCACATGCAAGTTAGCAGGAAGAGGATATTTCAAGGATGCTTCAATGCTTACACACAAGTCCTGGTACTTATGTAGGTAGTTTAAGAAAGCAACAATGGAGTCTGTAAATCTCAATATTCCCCCATACTGTATTGCTTCAGCTGAGCATGTAGAGGAATAGTACTCAGTGGGATATTTCTTCTTCCTATGATATCCTGCATTTTAGTCTAGCCCTTTTCTGGAAAGAAGCTTCACTGGAAGTTCAATCAATTCCACAGCTTCAAATGTGTTTCAAAACCAGCACACATGAAAAGGGGAATAAAGGGGAGCATCTAATTCTGTATCTTTATGAATACTTATGAAAATATATGGATCAAAGCTTCTTGCTCTGCAAGTAAATTTCAAGCCTCCTGTAGGACTCAAAGGAAAAGTATTGGAACTCATTTTATATTTCAGTTAGCATAAAGCATGTGTTCTTGCAATAGGTTTTTCCCTAATTTGCAGGGCACTGCATCAGAAATGATGCAAAACAGTCTAAACAGGGCACTTCTCCTGTTTCCGCTTTCTGAGGAAAAGGATATCAGGAATATAACAGGAATGCAAGCTGTCTGCCATTACCTTGTTCACCAGCTCTAACATACCTACCTTATGCACAAGGAAAGTATATCTAGGTTAGACATAACCTCCTGATCTCTCTCCTTACTGAAACAAACATCAGCCAAGCTGGCACCTGGCAAAACCCTTTTGCCTTCAGTTATTGCTCAAACTTAACATTTGCTCCAATGCATTGGTTTCAGGTCACAACTCTTCCCTATCATTGCAATTTCTCCTCCAGAAGAGTCATTCCGTTGCTAAGGGACTGACCACAATGGAGGAGTTCCACATTCAATACTTGGCTGTAAAAAGGAGCTGTTGACATAGACCAATAAATATGACCTGAGATTCTCCTCTGAAACTCAGAGTTGCCCAGAACAGAACCCAAGCAGTCCCATCAGCACAGAACAGCACCTTGGCTACCATGGCCATTTGCCTGAGGGTGAACATTGCCTCAGCAAGGCATTCTGACTCAGGCAATGGGCTGCACCAATAGGGATATAACATCTTCCAAGTCAGGACTAGGTCAGGTCTCCTCAGCAGGCAAGGCAGGCCACCCAACTCGACGAGTCATATGCCCATTTCTTACACTGTCCTTTAGCTTTCCTCCTCTCATACCTGTTTAGAAATTTGGGAGCAAAAGGAGTTACATAAGTGTACAATGTTTGTTCTGCATATAGGAAAGAGCTGCAGAGGCTACTGAGGTTTGGGCTTTTGAGTGAAGTCCTTTTCCAGAGACATACGACTGATATTGCAACATGACAACCAGGAGAGGAACACAAAAAAAATCTATTTAAAAATACCTTCTTGGATGTTAGTCAGAAGCAAGAAAGAAATGAAGACACAAGAAAGAAATTACAATGAAAGAAAGTAATTAACTGAGACTTAAGAAACTTCTTCTGCTTAGAAGGATGTGATTCTTTCTTTTCATTTATTCTGAAAAGAAAGAAATAACTAGGTGGGATTTCAAGAGAAAGGGAGTCACTTCCCAGTTCTAGCATGGACTTGATGCGTAAATTAAACAAATCATTTAATTATTCCAATTTTTTATTCCCCAGCCATAAAATCTGGGCAACAATTCATTTATTATGTTCTTTTACTCATTTACATAGGTTGTAAATGCTGAAGGGCAATGGCCATCACTTATTATGGATTTGTGCAGTGTCTAATACAATAGAGATCCGAACACAGCAGAGCCTTTAAGGGCTACTCTTGTCTGAAGTACATTCAAAACTGCACTGTTCCATACTATATACATCTCCGAGAGCTTATTACAGTGAGAGCTAAATAAAGATTCATAATCATTCAGCATAATTTAGTGTCAGAAAATAAAGGATCAAGAAAAGTATCTAGAGATAATTGCCTCTCTTTCCTCCTTCTCTACATATGTTACCAACAATACAGCATGGTGGAGATAGAAGTGGAAATAAAAGCTACCTCTGATTTTTGTGAATAAGTAATAGCCGAAAGCTCCTAAGAAACCTCAGTTCTTCAGCCTTCAATTTTCTACAAGAAAAAGCTTTCACAAATTGGCATTAATGAAGAACAATATTCTTGCTTTGTGTGACACGAAGATCCACCTTTCCTGAGAGAGAAATACACTACAATCTAGAAATCATATTAATAACATTGGAGTCCTGAACTTTAATGTATTAATGAATGGATGTGCACCCATGCTGTAATCATGGATTTCAGCATTGCCTTTGATGCTTCATTGGCCACAAAGCTCTTACAAAATGTTTGAAGTGTCTGGCTGTGTAATAATGATTTATAATTCTCTTGAACCAAAGCAAAATTTGCTAGCAAAAATCATTTTTGAAATAAAAAATAAATTGTGACTGGAGGGCCTGGGTTTGTTTCAAAAAGAGATCACCCACAAGCAGCAAATTATTTAAAAAGCCACTGGTTCTAGTGTTTTCAGATAGGGAGCGTACAACTCAGAATTTCAAAGTAGTGTTAATTAAGATCAGTTTATTAAAATGTCAATCTTTTTAACCAAAAATTCTCTACCATGAATACTAGCTCCAAGTTCCTTTCCATTCAGCTTTTCATGAAGGAAACTGTTTTTCCTCATACCAAATATTCAGCTTTATCCCTTTTCCTACTCTTCCTTTTTTCTCACGTCTCTTGTGTTAGGATTTTCTTATAGAATAAGTGGTCTTTGTATGATTGCTATATTACTGCTTCCCCCCTCCCCCTGCACTATCAGGAAGATCTCTGAGTTACATTAAAACTGTTGGGGGAAAAAAAAAGTCTTAAAAGATAATCTTAAAAGTTTCATGAATTTTCTTTCTTCCTTTTCAGAGCACTCCAACACTCGGAGTCAATTAAAAGAATAATTTTACTTCAGAACAATGTGGATCAGAGCCATATTTGAAATCAGTTACATACTTTCACTATCATGAGTGTTTCCACTAAAAGACTTTTTTCTCAAAGAGTGCAAGGAAAAGGTTTGGACAAAAGTGAACTTGACAAGAATAACTAGGACTGGTATGTCCTTACCACTGAAAACAGTTATTTTTAAAATAATATTTAGATAACAGTGAAATACTTAAGGAAAAAAAAAATCCAAGGAAAAAAAGAGTGGGCATGATACAACTGGAGACATCCCTGTATTACTCTCAAGAAATTGGAATATTAGTTGGGCAGAAAGGGCAAGGCAGTGCAGTTTTAACCTAGACCAAACTGACCCTGGAAACAAAATTGCATCAAATTCTGGCACAAAGTCTCAGAATAAGACTATTCTTTTCCCTGCATTTGGAGAGGGAAAGGATTCTACTCTAAGTTTTAGGTGGATCTTAGATATAGACATTAATTCAATTATGTTCCTTAAAATTATCTTCAACCGCACCTCAAACTGAAAATAACTACGTGGATTTTTAACTGCAGATTAAAAATTGTCTCCTCACTCTTCCTTGAAGTGGTGGGCTTGAGCTTTTAATATTTGTGATAAGCATTAGAGTTCCTTTCCTTTCTCAGTCTTTGCAAAGAATTCCTTTTTTTTTTTTTTTTTGTAAACAAAGATATATTGCTGAAGGAGATACTGCAAAGCAGAGACAATAAGCAGTGCTTCTACCCATGCTTATGGATTTAGGACTGAATGAACTCCAGAAACCCAATTAGAAGACCAAGAACAGTGATTGGCACATCACAGCAGAAGGAATCACTATTTCCTATCGTCGTAAACAAGAGAATTAGACTTTGTCTTAACTCGCCCATAAACTGTTGGAAAAGATGTGTGGTAGCATGTACCACCATAGAGTAAATGGTGCCTGGAGTAAGGCATTTCCTAGGACATCACTAAGCTGAGACAGAAGGACAACAGCTTTTTCCCTGTCAGGACTCAGGATTATCATGCAGGTGTGAGAAATACACTTAGTACAAACAGAGCAAACATCATTCCCATATTCACGTTTGTCTTTTCTTCCTTGACTCTTTGCTTCAAGAAACATGAAAGAGCATGATCTCACTGCTTAGTTACACATTTATTCCCACCCCCTCCATCACATACCCTCTCCACCTTTTCATGTTATTAGCACAAACCCTGAACCTGTCACAGAGTTCCCTTATGGGAAGCCATACAAATTCATTAGAACTACAGGCTAACACTTGTCAACTCCTCTTCCTATTATAAAATAGTACATGATGTCTTGTACTGCAATGGGAACCTTACTGTTGATTTTAACAGAACTCCCATTCTCATGAATCAAAGATATGCTATGACTTATTAAATTGTGTCCTGTAATACAAAGAGGTTTTGCTTTCTTATTCATCTGCAAACACATTCTATTTTTTCAGTTTGTGAAAATGCAAACTCCAATAGACCAGCAACCCTCTTCAGCACCAACCTCTGACTTCTGACCCCCTGAAAAAAAATACTATTAATCAACAAGGTGAGCCATAACACTCCTTTAAGTTTTTTCACCCAAAGGAATAGAAAGATTTCATGAAATCATAACCATACCTGTCTTGTCAATCAGAATAGTGAGTGATTCTACACTCTCTTAAACTCATTGAGCTCTGATGCACAATTTGATAGAGCAAACATCTTCTTAATAAACTCCTCATATGTCATGCCTTAGAGCAGAATATTAATAAAACTTCTGGGGGAAGACATGAAGTCCTATTTCTGGTCAAATGAAGAAATCCTGTTAAGGAGCAAGGGAATAGTCACACTCGGTGCTAATATATTAATTCAGACAAATTGCAAATTTGTTTGCTAGTATGGCTACAATTATTGCTTTCAACAAAGCCATTTGGTGCTGAAAATCATCCCAAAAATGCCCTATTTAATTTATTTATATATAATATTTTAATGTACAAATTATTAATATTTATTTATATTATATAAAATATACTCTTTTATCTTATATTACGCATGTGTATATAATATTGGGTAAGTATACCTACAGATACAATGTCATGAACCAAAGCAAACTAGAGATGCTTGTATCAAGTTCTGTCAGGACCTTAACATAGCCTACTTTCCTCTAAAGGCAGATGTATCACTTTATTTAAAAGGTGTGACCAGTGTCTTCATATCCTGCCCAGTTACCAAACCTCATCCCCACTGGCTTTGACTGATTTTACTTTTTGTGCATTTGTGTAAAATGGTTATTGCTGCACTAATATTACATACAGATTAAAACGTACTTCTTGTGTATTTGAACCAGTCATACCCAGGTGCATTAACTGTTTCCGCACAAATTTCTGGTTTTAATCATGGATAAGCATCACAGCACAAGCTTCTACTCTGCTTCTCGTAAAAGAACAAGGACTTTGGTAATACCAGTCGATGCAAGCAAATTGATATATGACAGAAGGCGCTGAGAAAACAGTCTTGGATCCATCATTGCAAGCAAGTTTGGTTCTCATTGTTATCCTGTCATGTAAGGAATATACTATCACAGATCATAAGTTGTTTAACTAGCTCATCTTCTGACAGGCTGTGCTGGTTTCCTCTTGTAGGAGGAAGAATTCCCTTTCAGCTGATTTCTTCCAGGTTTCCCTGTACGGACCGCCTATTTGCTTGGGCGTAGAAAGACCAGTGTAAAGTAAATTCAATGGGATTCTTACCCAGGACAAGTTCAGTCCTTTCCCTTTGAGGTTAAGCATTTCTTGCACTCAGTTCAAGGGGTTTTTTTAGTAGAAGAAAGCAACTAGGCCTGGCAAAAGCCTTATCAGTTTACACTTCAAAACACAACAAAACACATTAGCTGAAATAACAAGTCACCATTTGCAAAATACAAACTACCTGTAAGCACATTCCCTAAAGCTGTTTATCAAGACAGAAAACCAAAAAAAGAAAAACCCAACAAGACAAATGATGCATCTAAAATCTGCAGAAGACTAACTATGCATCTTCTTCCATACTCACATGACATTATGAGAGGGAAAAAAACCAAACCAAACCAACCACATAAAAATCTGACAAACATAAGACTAAGTTTTCTGGTACAGTTTATTTCCACTAAAGTACAAAGTCCTAGTGTTCATTTTTCCAAAGCTTTATTCAAAATACAATTTATTTTTGTTAGCTGCACCTACGTGGTAATCAATATCCACTTTGCAAAAATTTTTAATAATAACTATGAAAAATAAGTAGTCTTCTCACACACAGATTAAATCCGTCTCACTGCAAGTACCTGAAAAAGGTTTTATTTCCATTTGAAAAGTTACAAACCTACTTCCAGTCTAACAGCCGTGGAGTCTGTTTTCCAAAATTAGGGCAGAGCATAATCTGTTAATGAATCATTTAGAAAGCAAAACTTCCAGGCATAAAATACTTGCTACAGTGCTCCAAGTTGGCAATACTTTAACATTGCAAGAGGTTGCCATGGCCGTATTCTTAGTGTAAACACAGTTTTAAGTATCTCTAACTTTTCCTTTGTGTTTCTGTACATTTAGGCATTTTAGATATATTTATATGTATTTTATATTTTCATATCTATTTACATGTATAAAACATATATTAAAATATAATTGTTATATATCCACACAAATATTCAATCTTTATATGTCATCAATATATTTTTTGTATATATACACACACATATCATTCATATGTTGATTAAATGGAAAGAAAATTCAGCACCCAAGTCACTTCTGGTCCTCATTTAGGCAGAATACTAACTTTTAATCAAATTGATTAATACCAGTAGAAAGAAGAGAATGAAGGCAATAGGAAATAGCCTCAGGTTATGCCAGGGGAAGTTCAGGTTGGATATCAAGAGGAACTTCTTAATTGAAAATGTGGTTAAGTATTGGTATGGCCTGCTCAGGGTGGAATAACCATGGAATAACCATTCCTGGAAGTGTTCAAAGAACTGAATGTAGCACTTATTACTATGGTCCAGTTGACCTGGTACTGTCCAGTCAAAGGTTGCACTCGATCTTGGAGGCCTTCCCCAACCTTAATGATTCTACGATTCTAAGATCTTGGCAGAGAGATCCCTAATTCCAATAAAATACTGCACTGTCATAATAATCCAAGAACTGTAGCATTTATAGAGGCATGGAGGAACAACTCTGAATGAAATCAGATCTAAACACACACCTTTTTCATGCAAATGTTCCAGTAAATTCAGCAGGTTTTCCAGAACTAGGACAGTGCTATCTAGATAAAACAGAGATAAAGTGGAGGTGCCATAATGATGCTGATATTTTGAAGCCAAGTATCACTTCTTTGACCATCCTTAACTAAGTACAAAGAGGCACTGCAAGCAGGATATACTTACATGAGATGTATAATGCAATTGTTTATTGCTTAAGCACATACAAAATATAGCAAGGATTTAGCAAGCTATGAAGCCAAGTGCTACTGCTCACCATGCCAGTAAGGCAGCTGCACAGTGGTCTCAGGCCAGGCTGGCAGTGATCTGCTGCCTGAGCTCTCCAGAATGCATTCTAGAGATGATAGAGTTGACACCTTCTACCAGGTCTGTAGACTGACCACAGTTTCCTGAGTTTCCTTTCCCTTTTAGGATTCTATACTTTTCCACACTGGCTTTTTTTCTTCTAGAACACTTGAGCTACTGAAGATCCTCTCTCAACAATCATGTTTCTGCCTGTGTGCTTTACCTTTGCTAACTCTTTCAGATGTTTAGCACAGGTCTGCTTTAGCAGCTACAGTCCAGCTACAGTTCCTCTGGACTGGAAGTGCTGAATCTTGATTCCTTGATACACAGGCAATTGTAATCCCACATGGAGGGATGCTTACAACTGGATTTGCAGATAGGACATGACACATTTCTCTGACAAGTCCAAGTCTCCAGTATAAAACAGCTTAGAATTTTGCAGTGATCTAGATACTAAGATTGTGAAATCAGCTTCTAGTTGTACACAGCAGCCTTCATGTCGACACGTATAGTACAGTTAAATCCAGGAACTACAATGAAGTAACACAACGAAAAATTATGTTTCTGACTCCTAAACCAGCTCCCCTAAGTGACCTGGGGCCCACTGTCATTGGACTCTGAAGTTTCTTTTATGAGGCTGGGGGCTGAGCAAAGCCAAATAACTCATTTTATAAATACTTGTTATACATATATTTTTAGATGGTCATCTGCTTCTCTCTGTGGAGAACAATGTCATGTTGTAGATTTATACTCTTTCAAGAGCTTTTTAGTTAATTGAAAAAAGAGAAGTCTGTTCCATAACTAAGGCAACGAAGAGAGAACCATTAAATTCAAGTAAGGGGCCAAAATCTATCCCAGAAAGACACTGCAAAAGGATAAAGTACTTTACTCAAGTCCATCCACAGCTAGTATCAATATATTCGTATCTGGATACCAAACTGAGGACATCCTGGACAGACCTAGTTTCTCTGTGCATCTCTGGAAAATGAGAAAAAAATTATTTCCCTTTCAAAACAGATACCCTGAGTTATGGTACCTTAATATTCCTTTAACACTTACAGATTCTCAGGTAGAATATATCGGCCTTACATAAGTCAAAGTATTATTCTACTATTACCTATTTAACATCTAGTTAAACATTACTTAACCCACTAGCATAAACCCAATACATCCCCATTAAGTTAAACATTACTAGTGCACTATTGTTTAAATTAAGCTCTAGTCTAAGCAGAAGTAAATGTCATTCACTGTCATTAGGGTAAATTGGTTCCCTGGGCAACATACTGGGATTGCAGGTGTCCTGATTACACGGGTCCTCATTAAATACAGTACACTATTGCTTCAAACATGGAACTCAAGCTGATTGTGACAAAGAACTCCACTCTTTCTTTTTGCAGCAAAGGGAGGGTTCACAAACACAACTACCAGAACATACCCATGCCCTTCTCCCTGCTGCAACTCCCAGATCCCTTTACAGAACAATGTTTGCCAATTGTGTCATGGTTTATTTGCAGGCCCTGAGCACAGAAGAAGCTCTACCCAGATAGGGATCTATGAGAGAACAAGGAACTATTGAAGCCAGGCATCCTCCTGCAGCCAGCTCTTTATACAACTGAAACCTTGAAACAGATAAGGCTCTGTACAGATGGAAGTATTGCTCCTGTAGTAAATTGCAGGACCAGAGCTTGAGATGATAATCACTTGTTATTTATCAAGGATTGTGTCTTCTGTGAAGACCCTAGTATACCTCAGGGGGCTAAATAATAATGAGATATAGCTGATTTTCAATACTTCAGGTGTGCGAGATACAGTATAACACATTCGTGTTCTTATTGTATTTTTCAGTTACTAACGTGACCAAATACCCTAACACGTATTAGTTCAATAACAATGAAGCCCTCACAGATTAACAAAAATGTGCTACTTTTCTTTTTAAAAGAAACAGAGGCTTTGAAATACTAACAAGTATTTTTATTTCTCTTCAATAGGGGATTCATGCACTGGAAGAGTTAAGGAGTGATAGTAGTGCTGAGAGTCAGAAGAACTGCTGCTGTTAGCAACTACCTCATGGAGCTGAAGGACAGCTGGTGATCCTTGCCTTGGGGTTAGAAATTCAGTATCTATTTCAGGGTTTTTTTTTTCTTGGCAATGTGAACCCTATACATCATTTACATAATGCAACACACTTGCATTCTTCTGCTGGGCTTCAGAATTTAGATTAGTAACAGAAACATCAGTTACACTGGTTAAACAATATAAATGTCATCCATTAAAATATTAGTTTTACTCATTGTCCTGGTGCAACCTTTTAAACAGAACATTTTCATCCTGGAGATGCAGTTCCTTCCACACAGACCTTTCTAAAGAAATTGTATGTATACTGAATTGCATAGAAGTTTATTGATTCTACCTTCAGTTGGTAATGAAAACCAAAGCAACCCATTCTATTGAGCCTACAGCAAAGCAAGAACATTATGACTTTAATTGTTACTGTGCAAAATGTATTGAAGATTCATATGTTAAGAATCAACTAAAGAAACTGAAATGAAAACGGGACCATACAAAGAATGAAAGCATTTTACATGAATAGCATTGCACAAGTACAAGCTCACTAGCTATACATGTACATGTGCATATGTGAAGAGGAGGAGCCTAGAAAAACTATGCACCTTCCTTACTCATTCCTGAGGCCCACGGAGAGCAAGGATCATATGCTAAGTGGGTGAAGTGATGCTCTACTCCAATTACATTTTTCTTAACCAGCAAAGCTAATAGGTAGCAAATTTATGACAAAAATATAACAACTTACACAAAAGTTTAGCTATAAGCTTTTATACGGGTAAGAGACTCTGAAGGTAACTGCTATGTGCAAGGTTTGGGTGAATTCCATTACACTCTGAAAGCAGATATAAGTCATTCCACACAACTCCTAATGCCAGTTGAGCTCCACCAAACATATACAGCAAAACTACAGAAAAATTGAAGAAATTCCTTGTTTTGGATGCTCTTTTAATTTTGAAAAATCATTGTTTCTTAATGAAAAGGTGTGCCAAGAGACCTGTGAGCAACATACATCCAGTTTTCGGTATATCAAGACTGATTAGGGATTGACAAATGAGTGCTGCTACAAATTTCTTACATGTTTTGCCAGCGTCTTAATGTGAAGTAGATGTTGGAGGAAGCGCCATCTCTCCAGATGCTGAGAAATTCTGCTATGAATTTCAATATATTACCAAAGGAATTGAGCACTGCCAAACATAAACATTTAGAAAGCTTAAGGCAGACCATTATCAAATCATTGGGTTGAACTAGAAATTGTGAGGTTTGAAATATACTGATTATGCATTTCTCCTACTGACTCTTTCATTTCTAAGATTTGCATCGCATTCAGATATCATTTTGAGATGTTCACAGACTACATGGGAAACAGTCTGAATACCAGTAGAAGTTCAATAACACCACATATTATATAGGCCAGACCAGAAGCATTCCGCCAGTATTCCAATCACAGCCTATTAAACCAAGCTCAGTGAGGCACTAGTTTTCCATCCAAGTGTACTTGAAGGTTTTGTTATTTTTTAACATTAAATCTTATTTTGACTAAGAGATGCTATATATATTGAGTATAGCACATTCTATTAATTTCTTCTGATTTCAGTTCTTTAATTTGGAATGGTCCATTTTCCTCATTTTCTTTACTCTCATCTGTCTGTTATCGGGAAACTTCTCAGGATGATGTCTTATTGTTTTGTTAATTTTGTTTAGATTTTTTTAAATCAGGTATTTGGAAAACATCCAAGGTACAAATGCTAAATCACAAGTGGTGTTTGCAGGCACAGTGATCTAACAAAACATAATACAATTGTACAAGACAGCTGCTGAAATTTAATAAGCAGTTGCAAAATTTCTTTCTTACTGAAGCCACCCACTGCTCTGGAAGATGCTTCCAAGGAGAGATGTGGTTGGAAATTTGACCCTTTGAATAAAAATTAGAAAGTTTCAGTTCAAACCACAGTCTGAGACTTGTGTCTTGAAAACATCCTAAAAGATCAGTGACAGTGCAGCTTCTCCCCACAGCAGAATAACAGTAATATTGGTAAAATGTGATAACACGATTCATTTATTAAGTAGAAATCTTAGCATAAATACAGAGGTAGCCTACAACTTGAAACAGCATTTTAAATTCAAATTTCTAGAAACAAACTTAAGTGAGAACCTGACAAAACAGTCTAGAAATTATTCTACCTGGTTAAACTACTTATAATTTCAAAAAAAGATAGAAGAAATAGCAACAAGGTACCAGACCACATAACCTACAAACAACAAAAATGTACTGAAGGAACAGAAATGGGCAAAAGGACAGAAAGATCAACACAAAAATGTCATTTCTGTAAATCAGGGGGAAATCTTTTTTTCTAAAAAGTAGTTCCAATATCCTCTTTCTCAGTAATATTGTATTACTGAGTTGGATCCTCCCATGATGTGGCTTAGCAACAATGCATCAGCTCAGAATACATTCAGCCACAAGTCTTTCAAACAAAAAAAAGAAATGGAAAGAAAAGAGAAGCGAGACACAATAGAAGGTTACTTAGCACAAAAGTGTCTGTCACTTCTGCTGACAAATGCCAATTACTTTTATGTTTGTGTTAATAGGCAGGACATCCCAGCTCTTTTGCCAAGGAGTCCATCATACTGCGATTATAGGAGGAGGGGATTTTCACCTGCCTTATTCCCATAACTACTTAGTATACTTCCAGAAGTTATGTGGAAGAGTTAAAAAAAAACTATGTTGTGTGAACACGGTTCCACCTAAATGCAATCAATCTGCATATTTATTTTCATTCCTGGCGTTGGTTTGTTGGTGGCTTCTTTTCATCTGTACTGTGTGTCTGTGTTTTCTGTTGATCTGAAGAGGTGCTGGATGCCTGATCTCAATGTATTTCTGATTTGATAATGGACTTCTTTGCACTAAAATTCTACTGTGTCCCAACAGACAATAAAAATTAATCCCATCGCTTGGAAATCTAGCACTTACAAATATCTGATTGTGGAGTGTATTTACAATCATTCAATGTGATTCCAATCAACAATCTTTCAGAACAGTATAGGTTTTACTGAACCTGGACAACCCTTTAAACTATTGCAATGACCTCCTCCTGCAACATAGTACCAACAATAGTTGTCTGCGCTCCTATGTACAACTGTCGCCTGTTCTAGAACAGGAGGAAAACAAGACTCCAACAAATGCAAACTAAGCCCAACACAAAAAAGAAGGCAACTGGATCTGGTCACAGAGCTGCCAGGATACAAACCCACCTGCACATGCTGAATGTCTGGTCCTAACTTGCCCTGTCCTGTCAAATAAACAGGGACAAGGGAAGACTTGTGGTTTGGCTTTTCCCAGTTCTCACAAGAGAAGGCAGTTCTCTACCCTATGGTGCAGTCAGGGCTGCCACTAGGAGAATGAAGGAGGCAAAGCAGGAAACTCTTTCTTGTGCCAAGCAAACCACAGCAGAGAAGAGATTTTGAACCTGCTCCTTTGATGTTCTAGAGGGCCTACACCATAGCCGACTAGTTAAAGAGGACTTGTTGCCTTTCCTGCTCTTTACACAACATCACACATTCTTTGAAACCTCTCCCTTACTCACTGATCGAAACACTAACTTTGCTCATAGCTTTGCACAACACTCAAAATTAACTAAGACTTGGGAATCAAACACTATGCATGACACAGGAAAGCAGCAATTGAAAAATAAATAAATAATTATTGAGCTGTCAACTGAAACAAACTCTCTAAACTATTGTTTGCAATATCCCACTGCATGTTTCAGTACTTGAAGTCATACAGTATATACTTTACTGATCGATTTGCATACCATATCGATCTCAAGGGCTGAATAATGTGTTTGATTTCTGGCACTTCTGCATAATTTTCTGATTAAGTTACTTATTTAACCTATTGACCTTTACTCTTAATTAAAGAGCCTATGTAGATGTTGAGCCGTAATCAACTTGCACACTACAGAGTGGAATTTACATCTTGCAGAATTTACTTACTCTTTAAGGCTTTACACAGATTCTGTGTGGTATGCAATGGACATTTTTATCCTTTGCAGTTTAAATTTGTGAAGCATCCTAGGAACCAAACTTTACTTCCAACAGTTTTCAAACAAAATTCGCATAGGCATTTGGTCTTAAAAAAAACAAAAAATAAAATTCACACAAAGAAAGTCCTACTTTGAAAGCCTAAAAGAGAAAGAGCAAGTTAAATCTGTGTCTCACTGTCTTATGCAACTGATCCACTCGTACTTAGACCTGTTGAACATTCAAGTTCAGTTTTGAATCAGATCTCTGTTGTGTATGCTATGTGTACTTATGCTGTATGTACCCAAAAAGAAGCCCCTGCTCTACAAAGCTGTTAGAGCATTATGTCCCGTATTGGTCACCAACCAAAATTTTAGTTACAGTAGAACTAGTTATTTTTCACCACATTTGAGTAAATCCATTGGTGAATGAAGAAAAAAAAAAACCAAGCAAACAAAAAACCTCAACAAACCCTCCAAAACCAATATACCATGGTCATTGCTTTTTACTGTATTCTGTTTACTAATGTTGAAAAGTACATTTTAATTTTAATGATTTATGGCACTTGGTTGTTCTTGCAGTTTAATATGGTATTTTACTGATTCACTGTAAAGCTAGAGGACATCTCAATAATTCAGTTGACAAACAAACTGCAATGTTTTCTGTGTCTGGAAACCATTATGTTGATATCCTGGAAAGTCAGCAGTTTGACAGCAGACATTAACTAAGTGTTTAGAAGCTGCAGTTATACCTTCCTTACAATTATACATCCCTCATCTCTCCCTGCATATACACACACCAGAAGGATAAAGATTAGATAAAATACGACAAGAAGATAATGTTCAGTAATCACTCTGAGCCAAAGAGTATGACAGTGCTATGCCCCTTGGGACAGGTCTTACTGCTAAATGATAAGCAACCAGAAAAAAAAGTCACTGACTTACTCAGTTACTGATGGCCTTAAGATCAAAATATGTCAGTGGTTAAATCCAAAGCGTATAAGTCAAAAACTAACAGACCTAAACATAATATAAAACAACTTGATGCACTGAAGCCAAATGGGTTGCACTCCATGTAGACTACAGAAAGTAAAAGACATTTCTAAAATAATTGAAACTAAGGCTTTAACCTTTCTTCACAACTGCTTTCTTTCCAATAGCACCCCACATTCAGGTCACCTGCAAGAAGGTCTGTTAGTACACTTTTCTTTTTTTAAGGTCAGAAACCCTTTATTGACTGAGAATTTTACTTTACTCACTTTACTTCCATATGGACACCAGGAATCATAAGCATTTTTTCAAGCAGCCAATATTTCTCATTCACCACTATTTAAGCTGCTGAAAAACAAAGATCAAAATCTTTTCTCAGTGAATGATTCCACTGCATACAATTGGATACAATTGTTCCTGTGTTAAAATTCACAGGGTGAGGCAAACAAAATGGCAGAAGGCTTAATTCAGGCCAAAAAAGTCTGTTCTTCCCTGGAATACATGCAAACAAGTCCATCAGCATTTTGCAGAGAAAGAAATCACCTGTAGATTAGACCCAGAACACCACTAAAGCTAGAACACTTGAACTTGCAACACGAAAAGGTTGCAAGGCTCTTATTATCATATGTGAATGCAGAATAGAAATTTGTGAATTTACTTTTGTTCTCAGTATATTCTTTCCCCTTTCTTCAGCTTTACTCCCTATCTAAAGGCTTCATTTTGCCATGTTAATTACACACTTTATCACTATTCCCTAAACTAGTAAGAATACATTGTTTCTTGTTCCATTGGCCCTGTGCAACTTGTGCAGTCCTAGTGCTGAATGATGCTGCTACTAAGCTTTCTGCAGCAATTTTTTCCTCCATTGCTTCACGCATTTCGTGGTATGTTCTCTCTGCTATTAGCAGGAGAGGAAGGGACAAAACCATCATTGCTCTACCTTTGCCAGTCACTTTAGAGGCATGACTGAGACACACTGAAGAAAGAGTTTAGAATTAAAATTTAACTAAGATTATCTGAATGAGGACAGTAATCATCATGAGAGGGCCTTAAAGATCAGTTACTTCTATGAAAAACCTGCAGGCAAATTGAGGTGCAAGAGTCATATGCAACACATGTATCCTTGCTATTGATGGGAACTGCTATGTTAGGAATGTGTTCCAGTGTAATCCAATGAGACTTATCAAAGGGAAGTAGTGTCATTTGCTCACTAGGGTTAATTTTGATTACTTCTTCCCTAAGCTCTACTGGAACAAGTATCAAAGTGAAAGCTCACATTCCTTCCATTGTCAGTAATGGAACAACTCCTGGTGGCTTTTTGCTAGCTGTGTATGTAGGCAATAAGAGGCCTCCAAGACAGTTAACAGAGTACATAAAACCCCTCTATATTTAAAATATTCAGCTTGCTCAACAAAGAATGCACCTTGATTAGTAAAGTCTATTAAATTTCACCTACTTAACTTTGCAGCTTGATTAGTGAAGTATGCAGCTTAATCAGCACAGCATGGAACTCATGACAACACGTACCTCCTAAAACTGAAACTAATGGTAGGACCCAACAGAATCCCTGGTACATGCCTCTGTGTAAAACACATAAAGCAGGAGACTCAAAGCAGGCTCTTAAGTTTGTAAATGAACAATTAAATTGTTCCGTTCCTCAGCAACCTTGTGGCTTTGTAAGTTGTAGGATTTAGGCTGTAAAGTTTCAATTGTCCAGTAACTGGAGTAGTCAAACAGCTTGTTTCAATGAAAAACCAAGTAGCATCCTCATCTGCAATGCTGCTTCCTGTGACCATGCCATCCTTTACTCATCTACAGCAATACACATCAAAATCCAGATTTCAGTATTTAATTTTAAGGACACCTGGGATAACATCATTGGCCATCCAAAACATTATTTCATGATCCCAGGGAAATTACGTAAAATACTTGAAGATAGCAAGCATGTTAGCAATTCAGGTAAATTATCACTACAATTTACACACTAGTATGATAAACATTAAAGTTAGAAAGGGGTTCAACTCTACGCAATTAGGATCTGGAGGCATTTCAAGTATGAACCAAGTTTGTATTTGAAATAATTCTAAAGTTGAAGATTGTTCAGGCGCAGTGTTTTGGCTTTGACTGTTTTGCTGCCCATAAATAAATACAAACTGACGTAACTAAGAAGTAGCTTCACTTTTGGTAGAATATAACTACAAGTTCTGTCCCTAGACTATAAAGAATGCAGTTATAGCTGTAGCTATCACTCTACACTGTATTTCCTTAATGATTTTTTTTCCCTCCGTGGTTATCCTATATGCTGTGAACAGATGAACTCACAGTGTTATTTATGGTACAGATTCTAAGACTGCTGCAGTTAATGAAAACATTGTGTGTTGTCTACAGAGGAGTTTTGCAGAAAATGTGGCATTTACCAGAGCATAAATCTTACCCACAGAGGTGCCTGGATTCATGTAATTCCTAGCCCATGCTCTTCCTTTTGGTTACTACACATTCATACGTATGTGTCTCAAACTCGCAGATACTCAGCTGCTTCTCAACGGAACTGGATGCCATTCCCATCTCAACAAACGTAGAGCTATTAATAAGCAAGGTTTAGATCTGACAATTTCTACAACACTTCAAAAAAAAAAGACAGTATCAAACTACAACAGTGATGAGATAAAGTACTGAGATTACACTTACAAGCCCTTTGCAAAAAAAAAATAATATTATTTTTAATTCCTCAGAACAGTTCACGTTACTAATAAAAACAAGGAAATACCAAACAGCATTGAACATTGATTGTTGATGTTTCCTCTTATAGTTCCTAGTTAGCAAACATAAACACACACACAAAAAACTCCTCAGTCTTTCAATTAAGAAGCTAACTCTCCAGTAAGTCTGAACAAAAGCTGTACCACATACCTAAAACCCTGCACAGTGATAGAAGTATGTTAGTATCAATTCAGACCTGCTTCTGAGAGGTGATACCAGTAGAAAAAAGGAGAAAAAAGGCTTCATGTTTTGGGAATCAAGACTGCAGCAGCCAACACAAAACTCAAAATGTTGGTTTTCAGATTGTATCCTTTCTATCACAGCTTGCTAGACTGGGATTCACGTTGTATTCTGTCTCTGGAAGTAGTTCAAAGGTGTATTTAGAAGTTCTGCACTGGCCCATTAGTCACTATGTGAGGTACTCTTCTGCTGTGAAACTCTGTAGGGAAAATGCTTCAATTCCCTTACATCGTTTCACTCTAACCATTCAGTCCTGTGCCAGCTGGTGGTACTGTCCCTATTGTTCATTGCTGTACATCTATACAAATACTTGGGTCACAGCTTTCAGAAAAAGTAGTTGAAACTTTTATATTCCAAAGTACTGTCTATTTTAAACATCTTAGTTTGAAAAAGGGTAATGTCATATTTTTAGCATCTATATTTTAATTAAAAGTATTTTCTTATTGAACATTCTAATTGGAGTAGCAAATTAAAATAAACAGTGTTCACTTTCTAAAGTGTTCCACTGATCACTTCCTGGTACAGTAAAGGCTAAGATGTTAAGTTTTCATTCTGTGAACTCAAGCAGGAGAACCTGCAATAAAACTTGAAGTGTATTTAATATTAGATTGAGTGGAGAGGGAAAACACATGAGATATATATTAAAGGTCTTATTGGATTCAAAACACCACTGCCTGCAACATTCCCAAATCAGAATATTCAAAACTTAGTCCCAAAATGCTAGTACTCTAACAAAGTACAATAGTCTACAGAATAGCTGTCTTAGGAGCTATGACTATAGATGTGAAGTTTTAACCTGTATTTTCAGTCATACCCATTTTACACTGTGCTCTATTCACAGTAATATGACAATCCTACTGTTCTTTCAATTTGGCAGCCAGAGGATTTTGCATAAATTTTGTCTCGTTCTGTATGGTAAGAAAAACCTTACTGTAAAAAGATCAATATAATAGCATTATTTGAAGTACATTACTTCTCCTATTTGAAACATTACCAGTTATCCGCTATCCATTCCTGAAACCACAGACATTAAAACAGAAAGTATCTTATTAACTTCCATTGAAGTAAATCATAAGTACTAACCTGTCAATCTCCTCTCTCGATTGTGTACCATAGCTGCAAAACTTTTTTACTGGATTTCGCACCACACCACAAAAATCATTTGAAAGTTAATTTTTTAAGAACTATGTAAGTTTACTGTAGATTCTGAATAAAAAATGTATCCTGGTTATGTTGTTTGATGATATCCTTTTCCTTTAAAATGGTGTTGAAGACAAAGCTTTGGAAAAATGTAGCAATTTTTAACTATAGTTGAAAAAGCAATAGTTCAAACTAGCAGTTTTCAACTAATTACCAGCCCGTATTGCTATTTACATGTCCCCTGAAAATATGCTGCTTCTGTAAGCAAGATGGAGATAGTGTTTCCATTCATTAGCCCAGGAGTATTCAAGAGTTAGAGGTTATTCTGAACTCTTCTTTCTGAAAATAGTCCCAAGTGGTGTTTAGAAGCCCTATCTGCTGTGAAAATCAAGACAAATGCAACGCTAAGATCAGCTCAGTTCTGAGACAGAACTAGACCAACCTAATCAAACGTAATCTCTCCCTCTTTAAAAACAGACAAACAAAAAACGAAAAAAAAAAAACCAAAACAACAACAAAAAAAATTCCAATACAACATCTGGTCTATTTTACCAAATTTTTCTACACCGCCATTACACAAGGAGTCATGCGCAGGGACAAGACAAGTACCTAACATGACTGAGCATCGTCTAGTCATGGTTATTGTCTGGATGCAGCAGAACAGGGGAGAGAAGGTCCTTGGAAAACTCAGAAGCAAGGACTGATGACAACAGAAGCTTGGTTAAGAGCTCATGTAGATTCAAGATTTTTCAGATACTTCCCCTCCCACAGGTACTTCCCCGCCTTTTCAAAGGAAAAGCTGCAGTACCACAGAATCCACCATGTGGTGTCTGTTAGCAAATGTTGACTTTTTCATGGCAACTGGCATAGGTACATCTAGATTGTGTATTTAAACATCACAGTTTTGTTTTCATTTCTTGCAAGAAGCATTTGACTGAGGTTAATGTTTTATATCAACAGAGTAAAAATAGCTAATTCTGGGCCCAAAGGTCATACACATCAGCACAACTTGAGTTGTGAAGTGCTTTTAACCTTGATTTTTCCTAGTAAGCCAGGTCCTTTAAAATATACAACGCATTTAACCCAGACTCACAAGCATGAGGGGGGGCGGGGGGAAGAAACCAAAGATGCTTTCACTGTCTTTGGAAGACCATAATCTTTTGACAATCAGAGGGATCTGATTGTATTTGAGCCACTACTTGCCAGGAAATACATAAGATAAATACAGTTCACATTATGGAAAGGAATACAAATCTGAAATATAAGCACACAGGAAAAAAAAGGCATCTTCCTGATCTGATTCATTAGACTTTTGGCACCCCAATTAAGTTCTGACAAGCTAGTATTCCAGGCACAGTAAAATATTGTTGTTCCACTAGGCTTGCTCCAATGTTTAGTCATAAGATCCATACAATAATAACAGAACAGTGGCCTATCTTGACCAACAGTACATTAGTTATTATCTGCAGCACAAACACCTACCACTTTATACTAACATTTTGGCAGTTAATCTAAACATAGCACTTAAAGCTACATCATAATTTTGAGATCTAACTGGGTCATTTTCCTTCCAGCTGGCACCAGTAAAAAGTATTTTATAACAAAAAAGTAAATGAAACTTTTTTTACGAGGGTTTTTTTTTTCCTCATTCTTTAATGGCAGGAGCACAAGTATGATTTCAAGCACACACGACACGTTTTTCAAGGCCTGTTCGCAGTGATGCTAACTGAGTGAATTACAATAAGATTTATTGTGCAGTGGTGTATGTCTGATTTTCCATCCACTGCTGGGAGCTTCAGTTGGCGGGAACTAACAGAGACGACTATTATGTACAGCCTGGTTCAAACTGTGGTTTTGGTGCAAACTCTCAGGGACAGGAACTTACTGCACATGCTGGCAGGACAACAGGGAGAAAGTTGATGAAAAGAACAAAATAGGACTTTTTAAAAGGCTTCTTAAGTATTTGGTATCCCATCCCTTTTTCAAATTGTTTTGTGAGAGAAGAGGGAGAAGTCACAACAGATTTTTCTGTAAAAATTCAATGATATAAAACAAGGCAAATAACAACTTACTGTTCTTGTACCAGGATCCCCTGCTGACAGGATTCAAAATGAACAGGAGCTCACCGGAACAGAGTTCTCAATACTTTACTTCCCCCATCCTTAATTTCTTTCCCCCCACTCCCCTTTATTCATTTTTTCTCTATAAGTACTGGAAACACAAGGCCTTCTTTAAATAACTATGTATAGACTACTTCTACAGCTACTTCTTTCCCTTACCTTCCTCTACCTTATTCTGGTTTTCTCAAATGTTCCATGCACACCCCTAGCTAGCTGCCTTGATACAGTCCATGCAAAGTGAAAGTGGAGAGAGGAAATACTAGAGGGAAGAAATGAGAAGGGAAAACCAGAAAAGAAACAACAAGAAAAAGTAATGTCCTGGAGGGGTAAAAGAAAAAGGAAGGAAGACTGTGGAGCTCAGAATTTCCAGCAAGAGATACATGCAGGATATGAAAGGTCAGCAGGAATGGATAGAGAACTTGAAGCTGGAAAAAGTTAGGAAAAAAATCTAAGTGGGAGTAGAAAAGACAGTATGAAAAATATAGTGGGAGGGTGCAATAACAGAGTAAATTACTTATTCAGAGCAGAGCTGATATCCGTCTATCTGAGCCACAAAACACAATATCATTTTAATACACTCAGCGCCTCCTCTCAGATATGTAGCTGAAGACAAGCTCCCTGCTTCCTTGGGAACAGCTTGTCAGGGAGACCTTCTTTACATAGTCTGCTCCACAACAGGCACTCAGAAAAGACATTTTGCTTTAACGATGCAAATCAAGCATACAGAGAAAAATACACAATAGTCCATAAACCTGATGTTCTTTCTCATTGGTTTGCAAACATTCATATATCCAAACACAGTGTTACACTTCAAGTTTACAGTACAGAGTGATGACCTGGGAATAATATCTTTTCCTGTCCTTTGGTTTATATTAGGTACCATTTACTACCCTCATAAACTCTGCTTCAATTATAAAATTTGATGTCATCTTTTCAATTCTCTCAAGGGTGCTAGTTCACTATCTAGAACCTACAGTGCAGTTCCTTAGCCACACACGGGATGGCACTGTTAAAATTAGTCCTCACACAGCAAATCGCTCCTCCATTCTGACTCCGTAGGCAGGATATTCAAGGCTTTATTCCCCAGAATTGTATTTAGCCACCACAAATAGACATCACATATTTTTATGCCTGGTCACTCATTATATTTTTACTTTGTATCTAACATGGAAAACCAATACTCATAAATGTATTAATGCTATGTTATGATTTTTTGAAGGTTTGGCAGCAGAAGGGAGAAACAAGAGATTGGGTGCGGTATTCCATTGTGCAATGTGGTATTTCATTCTCTCCAGAGATCTGTAATTTTATGCATGCTGAAAAAAATTTTAAGGAAACTTAATGTATGGAACATAAGGAATCAATTTTCTTCCTTAAGGAGAAAAAAAAATCAAACCAAAACAAAAACACACCTTTGGGCTGTAAGCATTAAAAACATCACTCCAAATTAAACCACCCAGCAAACCAGAATGGGGAGTAGAGAGGGTAGGCAGGTTAAGGAATAACTATTAATTTTTGTCTTCCTCCTCTTTGTAGTCACATGTCTCTTATTTGTCACTCAGTTCATTAGCGCTCTCTAATTGTACGGCAATATGATTGTAAATTCTATATACATGCAACAGCAGATGGAGTCTCCCTTGTGCCACATTGACTGACCTAGAATACAAACCATCACAAAAGTTTTTTATTGTTGTCAGATAAATGCAGAGAAAGAACAAGGTCCAAATAAATACAGGCAAAATACAGTTAGAGCCCACATAAACCTAGGTCTCCAAGAGGCAAGCTTTCTTCAGGTTTCTGCTATTACAGCCTTGCCAAAAATCCCCTTCTGATCTCTAATCAAGAATCAGCTCAATCATACACAGGGTAGCAAGAGGGACCCTATAACTGTCACGCAGAAAAAAACATGGTATTGTACAGCACAGCACTGTTCTATGTGCCCACATCGGAGCACAGTTCCAGAAATAGCATATACCCATAGGTGATATTTAAAAAGAAAACCCACACATATGTTTTCAAGGATCTGTAGTACAACATACACATTGTGTCTACTGTAGTCTGGAACAGCATATTATATAATACAGTGCCAGACAGGCTTCTCAGTACTTAGGTTCAAAAACAAGTACAGACATAGCACATCCTTGATGTCAGTGCCTTTTTCAGGAAACACGGAACTCAGTGTTTTATAAAATGGTCATTAACATCTGTCCATTGATAACAGGGGACTGGAACTACATATTTTTTAGGTATATCTTTACACACTCTGATGTGAGTGGTAACTACAGTCCTTTTTTTCCACTTATTTTTCAACCTAAGTGACCTTTATATTTGAGAAAAAAACCTAATCACATACTGCTGTAGTTGCCACTAGCATTAAATAAATAGCATCAATAATGTGTCTTTCCAAATAATTGGGTGAACTCTCTGTTGCCTTTTGCACGGGAAGAAGTCCCATACCCAGGAAAACAAGATGTCACCAGAGATCTTTGAGAGATATTGATTTGGCACAAGACATGGTAAGGAGGGCATAATTACATCAAGCATCCAATGTATCCACAGCACATAAACCAAAACAGGCAAACTGAGATAAGCTCAAAGGTTTCCAGCATTGTCTTCTGCGTACTGCCCCCCTACCCATTCTCTACCTATTCTCTCTTTAATGGATGGTGCAAAAAAAGGACCCAAGAAAACTGTCCTCTCATGACACTTGCACAAGGAAATCTGGCTACACTTACGTCTCTCTAGATTTTACATATCTTGCTCCATGTAGAACTGTCACAACCCACACAGGTCAAAACAGAAGGAAATAAATCAGTGGAGGATGCCGCATACCAGCAAAGTACCTTCAAAAAGCAACCACTTGGTTAGGACCAGCATTTTGGGGAAACAGTTCACCTTCAGGAATTCTACTTCAGATCTCACAGGGATTTTAGCACGTCTGGAATTATTGGCCTGAGCCTTAGTTTCTACTCAGAAAAGAGGGATTCATCAGTATCTATTGGACAAAAACAAGAGTGCAAGCCACAAGTTTTCCTGAAAGTATTCACAATTCACTTAAACAAAACAAATTATTTCCCCAACTAGTATTACATGCATAATTTCTAAGCTCATAAAACCAAAATAAAGGAAAACTTCAAAGGCCACTAGTCACGAAACTCCACCTGACACTGGTCTTTGTGCTGGAAAATATCAAATACAAATTTCCCCTGTATTTGATTATGAGTTGCATAAAACTTCACTACCACAACAAATACTGGTAGAAGCATTTTTACTGTAATATTTAAAATCAGAGGACTATGTCTTCAGTTAAGCTCAGTTCCATACTACTTTGAAATGTTTCAGAACTTTAAAAAAGCCCTACTTTCACATGTATTTCTAGTAAGTAAAGAATTACAAAGGAAACAGACACCACTATGATCTATTATGAGGAAAGCAGAATAAAACAACCCAATAAATCAATTTACTGAGGAAAAGAATTCTAATAACCAGGCAAACAGAATATTAAGAGCAGAACTTTATACTGCCTCTTTCTTTATAGTGACATAACTAAAAACTGATCAATAGGACAGAGAGCTTGCCTTGGATGCTGTAGTTCTCAGAAACTGCAGTGCAAGGTCAGGTGAGTGCTTGCCCTAAAGCTTTCTAGCTTTGCTCCACAAGAGCAAACACCTGAGTTCTGCCTCTTTTATAGAAAAAAAAGAAAAAAGTGTCGTTCCTCCTTAATACGTCTGTCTGCATGAGACCCTCATGTGGATAAAATGAGTTTTTCAGGGGGGGAGATTTTGCCCTAAACAGAAAGTTGAGACACCTGTGGTAATATTTTGGTTCCCCAGGTGTCTTTTTTCCTCACTAATATCCACCTGGGCAAGGAACAGAGAGATTGAGGGGGTTTTATCCTATCTGTCCTTTCTGAAAAGCTCTCTCTCTGTGTAATAGGGCATGGACAGCTTGAGTTCACCTGTACTTTCATATACTAGGTCGGTAATGCCAAATCAATACCAAATAGCAAACCCCAGAAACAACACGATAAAGCTGAGGCCTGTGCTGGTGGCATTCAAAATAGATTCAGGTCATGCTGTTCGCCACTGTTTGAGAACTAGGCAGATATTTGGGTCCCAGCTTGGACTTCAGTGAAGTCAAGATATGAGATGCTCCCAAGCCACTGGTGGTGCAGACAGGTTGTTCATTCACTGTCCAAAACCTCCCACTCAGATTTTTCATATTGAAAATCTAGGACTGAAAGAGAGGCAGGACTAAGTGAAATAACCCAAACAAATCACCTTTGTTGTAATGTGAGGGGTAGCCTTGCTAAACCAATATCTAATGGGGTGGAAAGGCAAGTGCAGCAACAGTTCTCATTCCAATAGATCTCTGGCATGTTTATCCCTAAAGAAACTATAAAAGGAATCACAGACAAAAATGACAGTTTTTGAAAAAGAAGAAAGTGAGAATGTGTTCCTATTTCTGGTTTTCTGTCACATTTTACTGTAGTGTGCATCACCAACTCATTATTGATATACTAGTAATTTATCAGATTTTATTTTTTTGCAATATAGAAAGTATAAGGCTTAAACTGTCTCTCTGAAGTCATCAAGTAGTCAGTATGCAAGACAGTTGTGTTCTGCCTGAAAGGAAGCAGAAACACTGCCAGCTAGGGCAAACCTCTCACAAAAGTTGAAAAGTGAAAGTGTTCATTGTTCATTTTCCAAAAACTTCAAGCATCTTAAGGTTAGGATTTTCAAAGGGGCCTAAGAGAATTAGGTACTTCTAAAACTATATCATTTCAGTGGTATTTATATACCTTTTTCAAGTCTGCCCTGAAAGATATTTAAGTTGGGATTTTTCCCTTTAACTCAGTATTCTCAAGCTCGGTGCCTTATTTTCAGTGGATACTTTGGAACTTAACACAGGTTCTTCAGTCAAAGCCTTCCAGAGCACCAGGAATTTACCACAGCACTGGCTCTCATAGGCTGTCATGGGACTAGAATTTCTCTAATTTTCAATTTTTTTCCAGTCGTTCATACCGTAAACTATTGTCTTCTTTCTTGGGGGAAAAAAAAAAAAGCCTTAGAAGAATGTATCATTCAGAAATACAGGACGATGAAACTCCTGATTAACATGAGTTAAAAATCCTAACATCCATTAGCCTAACAAGAACCCCATTTGCTGCTTTAAAAAACAAACAAACAAAAGTGTGAGAAATTACACATCTGTTCCCACCAACAGCACTAAAAGCTAGGAACAGGCTCGTACCCAGATAACTACATTTTGGGTGCCAATATTATATTAATTACATTAAAAATGGAAAAACAGAAACCCTTCTGCCTTCTTCATTTAGCTCATAACCACTTTTTTCCTGTTTTTTCTAGAAAATGAGTGTTTTTCCATTTAAAAGGTGAGAGCCACTCTGTAGTTACAAGTGGTACTTTTTCACTTTCTTAATACAACCCTGTGGCTACAATTAACACAACGGATAAATAGCAGATCAAATTAAGGTCTGTTTTACTTGTAGGTGCAATCCTCACAATAAATTGCAGGTTAAGCTGTCGGAGGTAAATGAGGAGAGATGGAAAGTATGATGTATGATGCCTGAATTTTAAGTGTTCAGACATTAAAAGCAAGTGTGTGAGAAAAGATAAGCAAATATCAAGACAGAAAAATTTGAAAATTTTAAGAAGCTTTAGTGATTACTCTGTCTAATCTAGTGATTCCAAATGCAAGGAATTTTCCTTTTTTTAGGAAAAGGTAGCAAATTTGGTTTTCTATATGAGTTATTTAATGCTTACTTTTATCCCTCACATGGGAATAACTTTTTCAAATGAGAAAAAGAACATGATTTTTCTTCTCATTATTTCAGAGTACTTTATGTTCATTTCAGAGCTTCATTGTCTTTGAAGTTTGGGGAATAAGGGAACACAGAGTGTCTGCATGCATGGGCTTATTGTTGTGGAAATCCACTATTTCACCCCCTTAAAAATGAATAAATAACTGAACCAATTTGAAGTCCTTCACAACTTGCGAATCTTACAGACATCTTAAGACTGCAAACTGTCTGATCTATTCTGTTTGCAATTCAATCACAAATTCCTTGCAGTACAAAAATCAGAACATTTTAAAAGAAGCATGTACTGCCTCTAAGCATGATCAGTCTACAGATTTTTAGAGAGGGATTAATGAAGGAAGGTAACTTGTTGAATCATTGTCTGAGGCACATAAAGTCTAATAAGTATCCTAAGATTGTATCCAGAAAAATGCTGTGCACTTACTGCCAAGTGCTGAACAAACTGTCCACTTCTTGTGATAAAAGTAGGAGCAGGACATGCTCAGAACTTAAGAGAAGCAACTCATTACCTCAGAAAAAGGCCAACTAGATAATTGAAAATCATTTACTGTTCTTTATAGAAGAAAGACAGTACAAATTATCAGAGTACCCTCACCTTGTCAAGTAACTCTGACCTCTCTTCACCCAGAGCAGGTGAAGATCAGAAGTTCAAGTCAGCTGGAGGCACTTAGCCCATCAGACCCTCTGCATCATCTCACAGTCCAACAAGAATCAATTGTGTGGTGCAGCACTAAGGGCAGGAGTCACAGCTGTCCTGTTCAGACTGCATCATTGACAGCCTGTGCGTCTCATTGAAGGTGGTCAGATACAATCAAAACAAACTCCTCAGCAGCAAAGGCTGAAGTAAAAAAAAAAAAAAAAAAAATAGAATGGGTCAAAATTTACAGTTGTAAATTGAGGCACCAATTTTTCTCTGACTAAATTATATGAGGAAGAAAAACTAACTTTTCCTATACCATTCAGAGGTCTTTTTGAAGGCACTTTTGCTTCCAGCAGTATCATGAGAGTCATAGCATTTGATCTGCACTCCTCATACACCTTCCCAGTGATACAATCCCTCCACAGCCTCCTCCAGGCTCTGGCTACTCAGCACAAACACCCTCAGCAGATGCCATGGACTAAATACTGTAATCGTGACCTATTTCCCCTCAGATCAAAATAAACCCAGCCCTTGGTCCGTTTCAAGGGGATTGGAAATGCCAAGAAGGGATGGGGGACTGTATTTGCCCCTCATTCTTCTGCTGTCACTGCCTTGTGGAAGGATGAGGTGACAGAAGGAATGTCCAGAGGGAAGAGTGATGAGGAGGGAGCCCACACAGGAGACAAGTGTCTGGAGGGGTGGCAGCCCTCACCCAGCACATGAAGGGGTACCAGCAGCCACTGCCCTAAGCCCTGCTGCCATGGGTTGGACTAAGAATTGGGCAGTAGAGGACTGACTATAAGGCTTTCCCATGGAGGGGTGGGAAGAGCTGGTGATTTCTAATAGTTATATTAATCATTTTGTCATTTTTGAGATCCACCTTAAATAACTCACAAATTGCAGGTATAGCATATGATCATTAAACAATCTATCCTAGTATAAAAGAGCCATTAACCTTCTATAAAGTATTACACAGTCATACGTGTACATAAAACAGAAGGGAAGTGATGCCATTCTTATGCAGCTCAGCACAATAGCACTATGTGAATATTCATATTTATTCATTTTACTTGAAATTAGATATTTTTTCCTTAAAATTACCTAAAGCTTCTAGGATATTTAATGCTTCCCTCCTCCAGATGGCGTTACATAAAATCACTGCAGTTTTGGGGGGATTTTGCAGGTTCAGTTCACAGGAGAAGCTTACACGAATAAGATCATATACACTGACTACTCCACACTTTTTCTTTCAACCCATACTGTACTTGTCAAATCTAGAACAACTTGCTAGTCTCTATGGTCACACTCCTTAAAATAGGTTGTTTGTACCTAAAGGTGTTTCCAAAAGCCCTTTTCCCTGCATAATCTCTCAACATGTGGCAAAAGACTCGCATTTCTTATTGGGTGGGTGGGTGGATTTGGGGGGTTTTCTTTTTCCCTTTCTAGAACTTAGCCTTCGGTTTTCCAGCAGCTGCAGCTATTCCAACTGAATTAACCAAGTCTGCAATCAAGTGTGAATTTCCTGATGTTGAAATAAAAGATATTTCATTGTGATTGAGTGATCAATTTCATTGTGATCAGATCATTAAATCAATGATCTCCAGATCTTTTGAATTAAGTCTGTTAAATTTTAACCAGATCCTGCAAAAATTGGGAGAAGTTTAGCATCTTAAATATTTTGGATTATATGATGGACTTGGCAATTCAGTTGAACCCAGACTGACAGTTTTCTTTTGTTTTCTTCCATTAAAAAGAATAAATAAGACTGTTGTGCAACTTATCCAGGCCCTTCATTGAAAGATTGGGCTGCAAAATTAATTAATTTGCCCTCAGTCACTTAATCTACCAAAATACCACACCCTGTTCCTGACTAGGAAAGTGTTGTATCCCAACACAATCGCTGTAAATGCTGAGGAACATGAGAATGAGATGCAGATGTTGGCCAAGTTCCGATGGTAACATAAAACTACCAGGCTAGGTCGACTAGTAATCTTATCCATTAAGTCAGTTATTGTGTTTTCAATTTTCTAAGCTATTTGTGATTAATTAGTTGTGAACATACAGTATCTAGAAAGAAATCACTAGGCATTATGGGGTATTGGTGGCAGAAATACCTTTCCACTTAGTGATTGTAGGGTCTTGCAGGCTAGGGTCCTGCTGCCTGGCTGTGGATCAGAGCAAAATATTTCTATTTCCCGATTTCCAAATACAATCATGAGTGGCGGACTTAAAAAGATGCTTAGTCTTGTGTCTGAAGAGTGAGGCATCTTATTCATAAAATTAAAGCTAGACGTTGTGGAAGCACTGCAAGAGTCAGGGGGTTTTGTACTTCATGTTTACAGGTTTTGAGATTCATATTCCATTTTTGAAACTTAATTTAAAGTGACTGCCTGGTTTCTTCATATATCCTGCTAGTCCACAAGAGCGGCCAAAAAAAAGGACCCACATAGTAAATATACTTTTCTTTCATAATTTGATTATTCAAGGAGGATTATTTTAAGCTCTAATAAATACTTTTTTTTTCTTATCCAGTGATCCTTTGCTGATGAGCTACAACAGCAACTAAACCTCTAAGTAGGTTTTAATACAAGTATAGGAGTTTTTAAAGTTTGTGGTGTCCAAGTAAATTAAAGTGTTCCTAAGTAGTTCTTAATACAACTGACCACAATGATTTCTACAGGTCAGTTATGTTTTATTGTGCCAATCATCCAATAGGCATTAATATAAAGCAGAGCAACTCTGAAGAAGTTTGTTATGGACTGTCATGTCAAGAACCCAAATGCTAACCTGTAATGGCCTTGATATTATTGGGACTACTAAGGGTCAGATTCCAATTAATCCACAGATTTAACAGTCCTCCACTGTAGTGGGTCTTGATACAATTAAGGAATAATAGATGACAGGAAGGATACTTCCTGGCAGCTAATGACTGATGGCAGTATTTGAAGGCCCTTAACACAGTTGGTCATTAACTGCTCAGAGACACAACCTGGAGCTCATATTTTCTATTATAAACCATATATTAAAGAAATAAATCAACTACTATTATTTCCCCTACTCCACCCCTCCTCCCAATATGTATGAGCTGCTGCTGTTGGGCTACTATGGTAGCAGTTAATTGACAGAGGAAAATCCCAGTACAAGTAACCAGTGGGGAGACAGGCTCATGCTGAACCTTGGAATCTTGAAAATCCCTAACTGCGGTAATCCAAAGAGCTTCCAAGGAACCTGCAGCTGGTGAGCAGTTAGTGCTCAGCCAGAATTAAAAACACATCCGACTGAAAGATAATGGACCTGAGCAGCAGAAGCATCTCAATTCTTGTGTTTGTTGTGCTCTGTCACTCATTTGATGGCAGAGAAGTGGCTTGGTTTCCAGTTCAGTAGAGCCTTCCTTGTCCAGAACATTGGAGACGGCACCCCGTCCTCCATGGTACTAATGCATATTGTTTTTTTAGATTGACTTCTAGAGATGTCACATAAATACTCTGTCTCTTACTGCTGCAGGAAGCAGTGACTTTCTGTATGCCATTGCTCAGCTCGTTTTCATCATACCTGTGTAACAACCCAGTTGATGCGATCAGTGTGTCCAAGATTACTGATCAGTATCCACAGCTGCAGTTTCCAGTAAGGAAAAGGAGATGAATCCTGTGGTGAGGGGTGTAGGTGGGAAACAGAGGAAAAACATTCAGATGGCAGGAGTTGACTTAAGCGGAACAATGTGAAAATACAGCAGCAGAACATTGGACCCTATTGCAGATGTACTGTATGACAGCAAAATTCAGGCCTAGTGACATGGTCCTTCAATTCTGGTGCCTTTGACTTTAGCAGTTTCAGCTAGACCGACAGTAATCTAGTGTCCAATTGTTTTTCAAACCTATGCTGTGGGTATCTTCACACTTGGTTAAACTGCTGCGGATTATGAGGCAGAAACACAGGTATTTTGCTGCCTTTTCCTCAAGGAAAAGTGTCACCGTTTCACCGTTTGGCTGAGTAACTTGCTAATTGCTTACCAGAAGCCAAAGCTTAAATTGCACAAGTCAATATTTATGTATATTATAACATGTTGGTCGGCAACTTCATTACCATCCACTTCTGACCTTGGAGTATTTCATTCACAGAGATTCACAATGCAGGATGCAATTTTTAGTAATTTCACATATGATGCTTTCTCCAAGGATTCTGTCTCACTTAGATGTTTCGGGATGGTTTGTGCAATAACTGAAACTTGACTGAAATCTAATGTAATGTACAATCAAAATGTTCTGTAACAGTTTTGTTACAGTACGCTTCAATGTAATTTAATTTTTTCTTATGAGAACCATGACTAATTACTAAATCAGAAGCCAAAAATAATACACAAATGGCAGCAGTTTATAGACATGGCAATATGGCAACTATAGGCGCTTTTGTTGTCAACTTCGACTAGTTTGTTTAATGTAATATGCAGAGGAAAAGGGGAAGGCAAATAAAAAGAAACATAAGATCTGCTTTGTCTAATTTCTACTCAGTAAAAATCCTTCTTAGATTATGTTGCTACCAACAGCACTTCCTGCACACAAAATTGACAGTATTCAATGAATATTATCAAATCAGTTTGCTTATCATGCATGTCTTTTATAGCATATGGTGTTCATGGATTTCAGAGACTGACAAATGCCTTCATAGACTGGAAAGGGATGGGGAAAACATAAGAGCTGAACAATTCCCTCACTACATCTAAAGGAGGACATCAGAACAGGCTTAATTCATGGTCAACTCATCATAATCAGTCTTTAATACTAACTTCAAAGGGATGCATAGAAGAAGTCACACACTCATCTCATAAAACAAAATTTATCTTTAATTTGTAAGTGTCAACAGCAGTACAAAAGATGGAGTGATGGTGAATAGATTAAGGGTAGAGAGGACAGTCTTGAGGTAAATGAGCATAAATAGGCAGTCTTATAGACACTCCCCTGAGGGGTCTAAACCCCTATCATGGCATATACTGTATCACCCAAGGATGACATGTTTAACATATCAGGAAAGCACCTTGTGCGAAAAAAAAAAAAAAAAAAAAGAAAATTTAAAAAAATCCCTCCCACCCGAAACATGTAGGTAAGGTGCCAACGTACACCAGAACATACTGTATATGGACAGTGTCTTTCAATTTTGTCTTTTCCATTAATAACTGAGGCAGAGGAGGAGAAGACTCTTAAAAGTACCACTGAAAGATTATTTAATATTTAATTTACCTCACGTCAATACTGCACAACAAAATCCAAGAAGTCTGTTTATGCAATGAAGCAGAGCTAAGAATAACTATTCTCTTCTTTAATCTGAGAATAATTTTTTTTTTTTAAATCAGTATCCTTAGCAAACTTTTTTCTTTCTCTTTTTTTACTGTATCAAGAGGAGAGTGTGAGATGTGATGGCAACCTTTAAGTTCATTTAAAAACTTTACACTGGACTGTACAAGATTTTTTTGATAAACTATTTACATTTTCAGACTTTAAAACATATTCAAAGCAGCAATAGACACTAGTTTTTCCTCTAAACGCCCAAATAATTCCTGGCCATGGGCCCAGGTAGGTACCTGCACTGTATATAGAATTTCTACAAAGAAAACCTGCCCATTAAGTTAGCCAGTGGGTGTCCAACAAGCAGCCTTCGCTGTTAAGAACTGCACCCACAGTGTTGCTATAGGAATCAAAGCATAGTACCTTGACAAGAGAGTCTCAGTTGTCCCAACAGCTCTACACAAACTTTACAATTTGAAACAGCAGCTAGCATGTCAGTCCAGCATGTCAGTGAATTGTGCTGATTAAATTAACATAGAGTACAATCTCACAATATACATCACAAACAAATTACAATGTCAGGAAATAAGAGTTACAGTAAGATAAGTTATGTAGTAACAGCTTATAAGCTTGTCTTAATGTAATAAAAAAATTTTTACATGAGAAATACATAATGAATGAACATAAATGCTAAGCATTCTAGTTTGCTACAAGCTGAAAAAGAGTACAAGAAAAAAAAACACATTGCTTTCTGGAAAGCAAAACACAAATGACAAAGGAAGACAAACGGAGAATGCACACTAGCAGGTCTGCAATGTGCAGCATACAAACAGTTAAATATTTGCACATTCCCCATACTCCAAGAGCACCAAGGACCTCACTTGTGGTTTTTAGAAAGCGGAAATTACAAAGCAAGCCATGTCACTAAGTTGCTTTATAGCTTTCATATTGCCATAAATACCAATTTGATAAGTTTTCCTTTAGCCCAGTTCACTCTGCCCCACCCCCTTTTTACCCAGCGTGTGAAATCTCAGAATACTTCTTTGTCACCATTTCCAACAAATCTGGTAGTTAAAAAAGGGCGTTGGATAAAAATTAAATGTCTTTGCATACACACTGTTTTTTTCTTCTGTAGCAGGACATTGTAGTATATCGAAAATGTAGCTTGGTCTGAGAAAAATCACAGATTTTAATGCATTGTATCAAAAAAAAAAAGGTTTAGGAGAAGTTTTTTTACAGGGAAAAGAGGTGTTTTGTAAAACATCAAATAAGGTCATATATTATTATTCTTTTAAAAGAACAAGCTTAAGTGCCAACTTGAATCTTAAGAAAGCATGCAAAACACCACAAGTCCAAGCCCATTCACTAACTTCTCAGAAAAACATGAAGAACTCTAACATACATCCTGCTGGCTGCATCTCCAGTGCAGTCGTTCGTACCATGGCTCTGGCTCAGTAAAGTTCACTCCGCTTAACGCCAACGCTTTACTGGTCCTCATGACCACCACGGAGGTACTAATATTCTTAATATTAAGCAGGTAGCAAGTGTTTTGCTGTGGGAGGATGGGGTCTTAATCTTGTAGTATGTTTTGCTAGGAAATCATTTTGAAATGCCATGCCTTTGATGTGACAGAGAAGCAAAACCAGAAAGCCAAGTTGGAGAGATTAGATGGCATTGGGAGATGAGGTGGTTCCATTGTATTTATCCGAAGCAGGGACTACCCATAGTGGACTGATGGACACTTTGCACAGGGTATAGTATTTGTTGGGACTAATGCTGTTGTTTGTTCTGCATTCCCATCCCGGAGCAATCCCATCTTTTCCCTCCCGCTGCCTCATGATGCACCTGAATACACTGGTATAGGAGCACATTGGAGTCCTGTGAAATCCCAACATGTGGTTTCGCAAGCTCAATGGTGATGCCCAAACAGCTGGCAGACCAGCTCTGGGCCAGTGCACCAGTTATTTCTGCATGTAAACCTGAACCCTGGAAAGCAGTTCTGTTTCCATTATGACCTTTATCCTTCATTTTTATAAAATATGAAGTGAACTATTCTAGTTGGTATCAGACTGTTTTGGAAGTGTTCTTCTCTTGAAAATAAGTATTTTATAATTTTCCAAAAGAAAATATATGGTATCTGTTAATTAAATAAACTGTCTGTTCACAGAGAAAATAGTATTACTATATTGGTGCTCCTGAATGGATTTATTTTTTTTCCAGTCTGTTTTTAAGGGGCCTCAAACACGATGCTTAAAAAGCAATTCCATGAGTCCTCTTCATGTTTTGTGTGAACAATTTCCTCTGGTATTATAGCCTAATACGACAATAACATGATTAAATGAATGTAAAACATAAAGGTTTGGTATTATTGAGTCCTGCCTGCATTACAAGGGCCATTTCAGCATTTTAGTCTTTCCAGGTATATGCTTTTGACTTCCAAATGCCATTCTTGTTAAGAAGTAAATATGTCATCAGTTTTACTTAGATTCAGAAGACTGTGATTCCCACCAAATATATCAGGAATTTGGCATGTTTAATGTATCAACTTTCTAAAGAAGAAGAAAGTATTCCCTCCTTGTGGAATATGTTATTAAAAATTAAAGAGAGCACAAGTGAGGCATCTTGCTGTCCCAGCTATAGGTCCACAATACTGTGCTCACACTGCGGGTGTAAATTCAGCATCTACATGAGGTACAGTGACTTGTCAGCATTTAATATGGACCAACATACACTGATATAGAACAAAAGTAAATACATAACTTATACTTCACTAAGTATCCATGAACAAAAAATAAAATTCTATTTCCTATGTTATATTTACACAATTTTAAAAAAAAATCTAAAATGAGATGGCAAATTCATCAAAAACTTTGTTTTGAGCTCCGATTAATAAAGTAAAAATGTTGGGGTTTATCCTTATGATTGTCCTTCCTTGATTTCTACTGACATTTTAGAGCCAATGTCGGCTAATAAATAGAATAACATGCTCATAGGCACAATTCAGATTCAAATCTGTTCATCCCACTCCCCCAGCCAGTAAATGCAATTTTTACCAGCTGGCAATTCCTGAACAGCCAGTCATTTTCAAGAATGTGGCTTTAACATACAGAGCATCAGCACTGAGGCAGGGCTGGAGCTAAAACAAAGTGTTCATACATACATGTATTTTGCATAAATAAATGAAATAACAAGACATAAAAATGACTCAAATCCGGCAACTGTGAGGCAGGCCCACACGAGTCGAAACAGATGACTTTTGTTCATGTAGTTTTCGTACAACAGTTTCACATTAGTCAGAAGTGATAAAAAATACCATTTATATCCAGTGCTTATAACACTTACGAAACAACATCTGTGAGTGTGTGTTTTTTTTTGTACTACAAGCAAAATCAAGTTTCAGTCCTAAAGAACAGTCCTTTGTTCTCCACAAGCCTGCAGAATATTATTTTGGCATGGTCATAAAATGAAAAAAAAAAAATTAACCAACTAATCTAAATGTTTGCCTTTGTGCAAAAAAATAATTACATAAAATACAATGCTAGCAATACAGCATTCTACCTATGCAACAAAACCAGAAAAAAAGAGCAAGAGAGAAAGAAAGTGACATGGGGGGAAAGGAGAGATACTTCTAACTGGAGAATTATGTAAGACATTAATAAATACTATTTAATTTTTTTTTTAAGAAAATAATGGTGTCCTCCCCCCAATCTGAGCTGAATGTATTAAAATCAGTTCAAATTCCCAAGCAAATATATGAACAAAAAATCACTTTTTATCAGTACCTTAGCCAGCTTAAAGAGGACGCTCACCAGCTAATGACACAGCATATGCCTTTAAAGTCTTGGCTAGACCAGTTTATTGCTTATTAGACATGGACTCAGAACACATTTAAATAAATATTAAAAATATAGGGGTTTTTGTTCCAAATTACAAAATAGTCAGAGAAATTTGACCATTGTGTTTCTATGCCATTATCTTTATAAATTGTCCTGTAAATTGAACAATCTTCTTTCTCTTGGGGGTTGTTCTCTCACATTGAAACATGATTCCTACAGTGGCCAAAATGGCTGATGAAACAGCTAATAGTGGGGCTATGAGGAAAATTACTGCCTCTACATACAGCATTGTGTCATTGCAGCTCACAAGAATTTCTGCAAGACAGGATGCTAGAACAAGGACAGCAGTATTAACACCAGACTTGTTTTGTTGTCTGAGCCCCAAACAAAGCCTGTGCAGCTCTGTGGGAAGATGCCCACAGACTTCAAGATGAGCTGCTCTAGGCCCACTCATACCTCTCAGCCTGAGCCTGAATTTATCACCAATGTGCCAAACACATCCAATTCAAAATAAAAGCTGAGAGAGTTGAGGAGCTTCAGCATATTTATTCATTATGCCTATTGGATCTGCATATATATATATATATATATATATATATATATACAGTGATGTATTTGTGAACAGAAGTGGAGTATGAGGGGAAAAAATAAAGGCAATTTCTCCTCTGCCTTTGAATTTTAATAGATTCTCAATCTCTGAATATCTCTCTCATATATATCCCACAATTTTCTCCAGTAATTGCATTGTTTCTAGAAGTAATACAAATAGAAATTTTAGTTTCTAATAGCACCTAATGTCCAAAGATCTCAAAGCACTTGACAAACACTTGACAAGTCACATTCCCATATGACTAATAATAAATACTTTTGACGAACCATTTTCCCAGCTTTGTAATTAGATATTTGGGTGGCCTTCCCTCCCCCACTAGGACTCTCACATATAAATCACTGCATAAATACTTAAGGCATCACACAGTTCCTTCAGGTGGCAACAGGAACATGATGTACAGAGCCATGATTCAATGCAGGCTTCCTCTGGCCCTAAAAATTCATTGTGGTGGACTCTAAATGCAGTTTGGATTTTACATCTGCCCTTGCTGTCTAAGCATAGAGGTTTATAACTATAAACACATTTTTTAGGAATATTTGTACTCTATGTACATATAAAAGTACTCACTTTATTTTGCATTACATATAGCAGTGTTTCCAAGTGCTCCTTGAACATACAGCATTAGAGGAACAACTGAATATCTCATTCATAAAAGTCATGTTCATTTTAGTAGCAGGTGCACTTTGTTTTCATGTACCTGTGTGATTCGGGGAAGGAGAAAGAAGGGGCTCTTTAAAATATCAATAAGGAATTGTAAGTGTAATGCCACCAACTGTACTTTTAAAAATAAATATTAAGTATTTGGACCCTTGACATTCTGGAATGAATAAATTATTTAAGAGAAAATATGTTAAGACTGAATGCAAGGGTTAAAGCAAAGGGATAGAGAATGTAATCAGAGGTGGCATCACACTGCTAAGACAGGCCCGTCCATAGCTGGTGATCGCTCTTTTGTGCTTACTTAAAATTTCACACTAATGGCACATCAAGAGGCAAAAGCAATTGGGCACATGCACTATGGCAACCATGTTCACTACTTAAGAGTATCCTGTCTCCAGATTCCTGAGTACTTCACCATATTCTGGAAAAAAATTAGGTTTCATATATACTTTTTTTTAAGATGCCAAAGGATTGTCTAAGACTTTACAGTGTCTCCTTTAAGACTTTTTTTTCTTTAATGTTAAGATTCAAAAGTTATGAAAAGTTTGGCACATCAGAAGTTCAGCTATATATACGGAAAAAAAAAATGGAATTCAGAGACTATTTTTTAAAGACGAGCTATGATGCACAGATGTGCACACTTGTGGACTTGTTCTGTTTCACAATATGAAATCTGCAGTTTTTGTTTTCTAAAATAATCCAGAATAAAAACACATTCACAACCTGTAGGCTGGCACAGCATACCTGAGTGAGAATGTAAAACCCCCATCTAAAACAGTAACTCAAACCTTTATCAGCATCCAAACGGAAAAAGACAAAAGGTAAGACTTGTAAGACAGCTATTGATTCATATAATTTTTCAAGTCCTGATGTCTGATATTTATGTCTTCATCTAAATTAAAAAAAAAAAAAAAAAACAACAAAACAAAACAGAAACAAAAAAAATCCAAGTTCATGAAAAATTAGGGAAATAATCTGTCTCACACGATAAGAAACATTTAAGACCATTCTGCTGATGTAACTGTAGGAGCCACACATGCATGCAGGCTCTTTAAGAACTTCTGTTCAAAAAAACCCCAAAAAAACCCAAATGAGTCTGAGTACTTTAATTCTGTGAACACTCCTCAGTTGGCACTGACTGCCTCATGGGCTTCGTTTTCACTACTATAGTCTGATTTGGGATCATCCTCATAGTCCTCGTACATTTCTATTTCATCCTCCCCATTTATCATTTCATTTCCAGCGAGGCTTCCGCTGTCCGTCTTCATACCATAAGTGCTCTGGATGACGGGGATGCTGGGCTCGGGGCTGGCAGAGGTGCTCGAGCAATCCGACGTCATCTGAGGTGATGGCGTGGTAGTCGCCATGGTAATAGCACCAGGGTAGACAACTCCCGTTCCCGTGGTGATTGGAATTTGAGGCTGTTGTCTGGAAGGAAAATACAAGAGGAAAATGTGATTTCCTGTGTTTAGAGGAGGGAAGACCTTCTGCAAGTCCAAATGGAAGAAAAGCAGGTGGTTTCCTAGAAAAGGCTGCATGTATTCCTCCAGGGTTCACAGATCAGTGCTCTATGATATTGGTTCATCTTATCTCCCCTAAAGGACAACTGAAGAGTAAAGTGTCTAGTCACTACCAGCCATTGATTGTATTTCTTGTGTTTATTTCAACCACAATGGGAATCAGAACTTGAATAAAGACCATCAAAAGGCTTCAGGCACCTGTGTGGTGCCTGGCTGCTACCATAGACATCATGTATCCAAAATCTAAACTCTCCAAAGTAGCAACAAGAGCTTCTGTTAATGAGAAGACCTCAAGATTATGTGTAATTACCTAAACTGGCCTACAGAAGGCTAAATAATATTGACAAAGTATGTCATTTACTATGTAAGTGCTAGGTAGACTCCTGTATCGCTTAGAAACACTTCTGGTATTGATGGCTTTTGATTTTTTATTTAAATCCATGATCAGAATGCCTTTTTTTTTTTTTTTTCAGGATTTAATGTGTGAGACCAGGTTTTTGAAGCAAAGTACTCAACAAAAAGATGTTATTTTTTTTATGGTACAGGCAGACTACAGAAATTCAGATTTCTTCCTGAAGACTTAATGTCAGATCTGATTTATTTCAACCATGCAAACAAAAACATCGGAAGACTCAATTAAGGGTGCACTACCTCTACTTTTAACACATCTTACCTTCCAATATTTCCCTTTGCAAGATGTAATGCTGTTTTTCTCATGTGTGTGCAATTTTAAAGACAGCAGAGCAATACCACACATGAACTAGAATCAATTTATATCACTGCCAGCCGAGAAATTCAGCACGAGTTTTACTGTAAGCATGCACATAGTTGTACTAAGTGATGCAATGTCTCTTCTTAAAGTAATATATGTATACTCAAGTGCTTTACTGAGAAAAGGTCAGTTTGCTAAATCTGTCAAAGGGCTTGAATGGTCAAGCCCTTACTGGCTGCACATTAACTATATCTCCTTCTTATATGTGGGTTAATTAACTAATAAAGTACTTTCTGAATTAAACTATTCATACAAATATCCTTATATTGCCTCTGGATCATTAACTTTAGTAAAGCTAAGAGAAAAAGAAGGTATATAACTTGTCTGAAGGCAAAGAATCTTCACTGTACATTAAAGGTAATGATCAAATAATATACTCCAGTACCAGAAATACCTAAGTGCCCTGGAAGATGCTAGTTTAGCATTGACTAGTTATTGAACGTACGTGCCTATTTGCATAATCTATTTAAAGAATCATATATTTCAATGTATTCCTAACCTTCTTTAGAGAAATATTGACCCAGTGAACTATTACAGAATTCTAGCAGGAGAAACGGTGTCAGATATGATTGAATAGCCTAATGAATCTGCAACTTCTTGAGCACTCTGTCATTCTATACTAAATTCACAAGGACAATTCATAAAACAGGCTCCCAGACAAATTCTTAATAATTGGCTGAATCAGTACACAAAATAATGTTACGTTTATTTACAAGACCCTAAATAATGAGTATTTATTGTTCATTGATCAAACTCTTTATTTTGATAACTATCACAGGACAGAGTTACTGGACAACTGAAGCCCTTCTACTTTGGGAACTGAGATAGACAATCAGATCATGAAAACTCTGTAAGATAACATTAAAATAGCTTGTAGCACTGGCATTGCTGGTACTGCTAGCCTGACTCTTAAAGCCTCTGCACAGCTTGAGAAATTCAAACATCTGTTGTGTAAGTATGGTACACCTGGCTAGCAGCAAGCAAAAACATTGCAGTAATTCATTTGACACAGTCATTATACTCCTGTTTGCAAATGATGATTTGCAGATGATTTACAAACAGCTTGGGATTTTTCACTAAATTTTCACTTTTTAAATGGTCTGATAAATGTTCTGTGAAAACAATTTTCAGCCAATGTATTTGCTTGCAAGTGATTTTCTGCAAATATCTTTCAATACTTTATCCATAAAATTGAACACCTACTTCACATGGCAGGCGAACATTTCTGGTTTAGGGTTGCCTGTTGTCGGGAGTATAAACTATTACTTCTAAAACCCCATACATATCTCCCCCACAACTTTTCGATACAGAAAATGTTCGCATTAATGAATGTTTCCAAAAAGCAAAGGAAAAAGAAACCCACATTATGCTCAAAAGAAAAATTCTATACAGTTGTCACTGGTCATCTACCCATCTAACAACGGCTGGTGTTAATCATTTTCCAGTATTTCTTAGAATAAATAAATTCACAAAACAAAGTATTGCCAGTTGCTCATCAAAAAATATCATCATATTAATGCCAAAAGATCCTTTGAGAAAAGTTTTCACACCTCCTGTAACAGAAGTTGTAGAATATACTCAAAGAATGATTGAGTGCAAGCGCCTCTTGTATTATAAATGACATTAAGTACAGGACACTAATATCCATCTCTACCTTTTCCTCCAAAAAGTTTTTGCATTTTATCAGAAGTAAATTGCCTTTTCACAAGCAGCAAGAACAATAAAAATGTCTAAGACAGTGCCGTAAGTTATCTTGATAAAATAAATGATTGTCAGTGTTAAGGCCTAAAAGACAGACTAAGAAGTACTGTTATTCTTTCAAATACTTATCAAGTAGGCAAAACACTTTCACATATCCACATTTCAGTGGGACTGGGAACACTCATCCAGGTAACACCCACTTCAAAGTATAAAGGGAGCAGGTCATCTGAGCATAAAGAGGCCAATTTTACAGAGGTACATTTTACTTGACATCACACGTAATGCACGGGAAACTATAGAATTAACTAATAGTGAAAGAATTTGATTGGTGAAATGTTAAAGGATTACTGAGTTTGTAATTTCTAAATGCAGTCCTTTTTTACATGTTAAACAAAAATTGGACGTGGAGTGCATGCCTGCTGCAGGCTGGGTAATAACTTCAAATTACCTATATCTCACTGTGGAACTGTAAACATGTGGTAGCTGTACCACCTAATTGGAAAGGGTCTCAAATTGCTACCCATTCACTACTAGAAATTTGCTAGCACTTACACATTGGCACCTACACACCCCCAGTAACTGGACACCTACCTCTTATTTAAAACCTGTTATTATTTAGAGCTGATCAGGCTGTCACTGTAAATTCTGTTCCAGTTACTACATTACATCCCGGAAAGCCTTTTGTTAAGATATCACAAACTATATGGATGGCATATGTTACTGGAGATGAGCGTTATCACGTCCTAAGCAATTAAATTCTCAGGGGGGAAATCAGTGCATTTATTTAAATTCCCACTACTCTCCCTGAAAGGAGCAACTCTGGCCATTTAAAGGCATTTATGTTAATGGGTTTTTTTTATAACATTAAATGCCACACATTTAATCATTGTCTCTAGCTAGTTTTGCCTATCATAGAACCTTAGAGTGGAGAGATAAAAATGTACTTTACTGCAAGCTACAGGTTACAATTCAGCTCAGTTGCACATGGTTAAAGCAAGGACGTTTTCTGCCTGGTTAAGATTTCCAGAATCCAACTTCAATCTTCTGATCTCTTCAGATCTGTGAGGAATGGTGACACATGGCTACATACCCTGACTTCGAACCACTCCTGTCTCCACCATCTCCTCTTTGACAAAGAATTCCTTATGTGGCTAATTACTAGGGGACACTCGCCTCTACTCTGCCAGCATTGCTAATATGTCTGCCCATTCTGGGGCCAAAGATTTGGCCAAAAATAGTTAGGTAAATATAAAAATGGAGATAACATGAACATTCACAGATGAATTGACCTGCTCACAAGTTTGTGGCATTAATATTCTTAGGATTTTCCTGGAGAACATTCCACTTTTGACTTTTGCAAAACTGTCTAAACATTTAAATTGGCAAATTACCATTGTTTTCTGATCCCTTCCCAACCATTTTTTGACAGCTCTTTAAATGACTGAAGAAAAAATTGATTGCATTAAGGAAAATGCTTATATGCTACACAGCCCTGAAACTACATTCCCATACAGAATGAAATAACAGTAAATCTCACAAAAGCACCCATTGTGTACTTGCTTTAAGTTCAAGCTACAGGAGTATAATATTACAGCCTTATTCAAAACCATAGTCTAGCAACATTCAGACTATGTGTGTACAGTAGTTATAAACACTATAAAAGCTTTATTCTAAACAACTTACACTGGTGAAACACCGGGAAAAAAAGGTTACTGTTTACATAAATTTTAGAGAAATGTATATAGCATATACTTGTATTTAGAGTGTATTAGACTGTAAAAATGACTGAGGGATGAATTATTTTCGTAAGGCAAGGCAACAAAAGACAGACTCTTAGGATGTCTGAATTTACGGTTTATATATGATCCTTTTGTTAGTTCACATTTATTTTTTTAAAAAAACCTACTCTTGAAGACAAATTGTAAATCACTTGAAGTCTGTTCAGGGGTTAACTTATGTTGAAGTTATCATTCACAACTTCCATTAATAATTTGACAATAAAAAATAACTCAATTATTTTAAAGACATAGCCAGCTTCAGATTCAGCTTCCACTATACTGAAACCAGCAATTTTTTAATATACTCTGCATTAAGCATGAATTATTTCAGTATATTATCTGCCTCATTTGGAACAAAATTCATTCACGTAGGGATGCAATAGAAGGCCTGTGCACATTTTAAGTTCTGCTATGTTCTTTAAAATACTTGGCAGTTCCTAGATTTTTGTGCTGGTCTATCAAATATGTGACATTTATTTCAAAACATTAATTTCCTGCCCAATCTATTCCAAGAAATCTTCACTCTCATTTAATTCTTTGGAAGCTTTTCTTCAAAAGTCAGAACAGGACTTGGCCATTTGTTAGCTGATTGCTCTATTTTATTTTAAATCCTGGCAAGTTTGTATATTATAAACACCTTTTGTGCATCATAACAATGTTTGTCAAAGATTGCAGCTCACTGAAGTAAGCAGTATGAGCTTTTTGCATCATAGAATTTCAAGCAGTCAAACTCCATGTCTGTGGTGGGGAGTTATTTAGTTGTACCCATAGCACAGTCATTCCGTGTCAGCCAGGGAATTCACCTAAGGGAATCTGATAGGAACTAGCCTTTACTGGATTGCCTCAAACATAAATGTGCATTTGGTACAAGAAAAATGAAAACACAAATATGAAAAAATATTTTTTTCTTGCTTTTAATGCTTTTCTCTAGCCAAGTGTTTTGAATGTTTATCTTACTCTTCACCTATCTTTTTTATTCTATGACATTACTTTGTTGCCATTTTGATGTACCCTCTCCCAACTTCATTGGTTTGTTCTTTAAAAAAAAAAATTAAAAAACAAAAAAAAACAGCAGTAGTTCTAGCAGCATGAAGCACTTGGCAGATTTCATTGGAGTCTCTTTTGTACTTTTGTTCTCTATCTTACACTGAAAGATTTACTGTAAACACCGAGTATATTCAATCCGAAAAACCACATTTGTCTCCTTTTTCATTCTGAAAAGGAAACTCCATCTCAATTCTCATGTCTACAGTTCTGAAGGATGATTTATGCTGTTCCATCAAAACAGTGGAAAAATTATGGGTGTGTGAGGTCAGTTAGGAAAACTGTTCCAGCTGATGCTTTATGTGATATTTACATTAAACAAAAGGAAGAGTAAGTTTAAGAAGTTAATGGGCTCAGTTACCGTGTTTCACTTAGTTATAATCTGATTTGGATGAAATGTTGCTTTTTATTACACAGTGAACTATTCTTCTGAGACAAATGATTCCATGTTTTATGTCTCAGTTCAAAAAAGCTGTTCTAGTCTTTTTATAGTTTTTTCACTGATTTTGCTTGGTGTCTTCCAGTAATTTTGTTTTAAATTTTTCTTTAGGGAAAAGGTGGATTTGAGGCAACAGTGGGAAGTCACAAAAAAGCAAGAAATATTTTTTTTTTAAATCACAGCCTGTGATTCTTCAGTACCAAAATCTATATTCATGGCAACATGGATCTCATTTCACCTTTATTGAATGCAGCCGTTAGAATTCATACTCCTTTTTTCATCACTTGCATCACTAAAAGTCATTGTTTTCGGTAAAGTCCACTGCATCATTATATAAGTGCACAAAGGTAATTTACTCTTACTTTAAACTTCCTCAACATGGATGGATCATGACGAAGTGGAAAGCATAAATAAGAACTACAACCAATACTTTCACGAAAATGATGGCCATTGTCATGAGATCGGAAGAGCG
>JAWWMP010000165.1:12651357-12681750 GCA_035047865.1 Dendrocincla tyrannina
ACAAAACAAAACCAAAACAAAAATGAACAAAACAAATAAAAAATAAAATCCTTGGTTAGTTCTATAATTGCCTCTTGTTTATAATTTTGGATACCAGTCACTGAATGCTTTGAGGCTCGCAAGTCATATTTTTGAATTTTACTAACTACAAATGTATCGTATATTTTAACATGACAACTGGTATTTCAGGTGATGATATAGGTCTAACAGCTGTGGATTATTCTGCAGTGGTGTCACAGTCAGTGGCAATGTTTTAAATACAGTTTGGGCATGATTTTTAATGTAGTTGCTCAGTCCTGCTGGTGGCTAAGAAAGTAACAGAGATGTTGGTTTATGTCATATTTGATTTAAAACTCTTGCTAATGATTTTTTGCCTCCATTCAGATGACTGTTAGCTCGTTATGAGTAACACAAACTTTGAAGATGGCTTCATATGCTAGGTCTTCTCTGAAAGTATACCTAGTTACCATTAATTAAATTGTACCTTTAATTATTCTTAAAAAAAGTTTTCACACACTGGACAGGGGCAACAAGTTAGAAAAAATATTATACAGTGTTTCATATTTGTCTAATTGCAAAGTTTGAAGAATTTCAAGACTTATAATTCCTGAATTAAAAAGAAAATGTATGTAACCACAGGTTTGGATCAATGAGTCAGTACCACAAGCACTCCTAAAATTACAGGAAAACATGACTGTGATCCTGTCAAATTCAGATCACTGCCATATGTTACAGAAAAGATGGAAGGTGTAGAGAGAAATCATTGCTAGATACTATTACAAAGGCATTCCATAAACCAGAAGTCTGCTGATATGTCTTATAACAAATTATTCAAACCTTAAAGGCCGTGTCGAAACTATAAGAATCAGGAGGACTTCCCAGATTTGGTCCATCTCAATTGCCTCTTGGGCATTTTCCTGTGGAAATGCAGGTGTGAAGGTAGACAAGAAGTGCAACTGCACTTTCACAGCCCCTTTGGTCTAAGTCAGTGTGGGGATCAGAATGCAGCCCAAACTGCACTTCCCCCAGTTTATGGACGGCAGTGAGACTAAATTTGAAGTCCTTAGCTCAGGAAAAAATCTGCTACACCGTTGCCTCACCCATATGCTGCTCACCCACTACCCCTCTAAAAGAACCCTCTATAAATTGTTAATATCTCCTCTAAATGTAATGACTCTCATAATCCTGAAGTTCCAAAATTCTGGTGATGGGAATAAAACCACCTGGCACACCTAACAGCCATAAACTCACTCTGTCACAACTGCACGCAGGCCTCAGGGATCTGGATCTATTTGTGATGAGAAAAGACAGGGCAGTAAAAGTTGGCCATCAATATATCACTTCAAAAATCTTTATTCTCTATTTCACTGTTATGTTAGTAAAAGCACATAACAACCCAAAGCAATATTATCTAAAGATGTCTACATCAACCTGCATTCAAGTGGCATCTAAAAAGAATTGAAAAAAGAAAAAGATTTAAAGTAACAATGACAAAACAGAAAGGAAGGTGTGAAACACACTAAGTCTTTGAAGAATATGACGGTGTCTATTAGAAACCTTTGACATTCAGCTGAGATTGTGACTGTGGCAACACAATAAAATGCAACAAGGCACTCTTAGAGGAGGTGTAAGGAGAGAAACAAAGCTGGCAAAGGATCTGGAGCACAAGTCTGATGAGGAGTGACTGAGGGAGCTGAGGGTGTTTTGCCTGCAGAAAAGGAGGCAGAGGGAGGACCTTATTCCTCTCTAGAGGTACCTGAAAGGAGGCTGTGGAGAGGTTGGGTCAGTATATTTTCACAAGGAGCAGGCACTAGGACTAGAGGAAAGGGCCTCAAGTTGTGCCAGGGCAGGTTTAGATTGGATGTAAGGGGACACTTCTTCACCAAAAGTGTTGCCAAGCATTGGAACGGACTGCCCAGGGAAGTGGTTGAGCCAGTAGCTTGACTTAGAAGCCTCACATCCTGGATGCTGTGATTGTTGCCTCTCACTGTAAATGTTGTCAGGCTAGAAGTGCCATCTTTTAGCTGGCTTGTCAAAGATAAGGGGCAAAACCTGGGTGGTATTTTGAATGTCTTTTTCTTGCATCTGGCTAATATCTAAATTCACCTTGTCTGCAACTAGAAGGACAAATAAGGAGCTCAGCTTTGCACTGCTGCCAGTGGTTTTTTTTGGATCAGCAGAGGTATGCACCCAGCATCTCTTTTCCAGAGATATCTCTTGACTGCTAAACAAATTCTGGAAATCTGAATCCATTCATGAACTCAGATTTCTAATGTGGAAATGCACCATGCCTCAAAATGTCCCACTAGCTCTAGAAAGACATGTACACTGTTCTTACCCTGGCACACATCACTGCAGCTTGGGTTACATATGTCAAAGCTTCACTCTGCACTATCCAGTAGCAAGGACGGGCTGGCACTACCACGAGGTGTATCAAGATACTAAATTAAGAACATTAGAAAAAGAATTTGCAACTTTTAACCCAAACTGACAAAAAATATTCTTCAACATGTTGAAGTATAAAACACTGTTGCTGGATGGAAGTTCCTTTATAAAGGAATTTATAAACAATTGATTAGTCAAAAAGTACTTTTGAAGTCCATGTGTTCTGATTCGCTTTTCTAGAAAACAGGAGTCATTGCAAAAGACCTGAAAGTTTCAAAGTTAAGTCTAAACATTGTGTTCATTACTTTTCCATTTACAAACAATACAACAGTGGCCAATTACATTCAAAAGGATGAATAAACGAACCTCATAAATGATGGCTCCCTAAAGTTTACTGGTCCTATTCTTTTGATAGAACAAAAAAAAAAAAACAAAAAAAACCCAAAAAAAAAAAAAAAAAAAAAAAAAAAAAACAAAACAAAACAAAAAAAAAAAAAAACCCAACAACAAAAAACAAAACAAAACAAAACCAACCAAACAAAAAAACCCAAACAGAAAACAGCAAACTTTGGATCCATCAGATGTTTGGATATTAATGGAAAAGATCAGAACCTTTTCAGGCCATAACTAGAATTTTCCCAGTTAAAAGAGAGCAATGAAATGATTCTCAAACAGAAGTAAACTGAGGGGAAAAGTCCTGCATAATATTCTATCTCAGTAGTATGCTAATCTTACTGCTTGACTGGTAGAGTTCCTGTGTATCTACATGTTCTCTTCTAACGCATCACAGAGTGACATCCACTTCCAAAGAATGCATGGTAATCCTGCTGGAGGCTCAACTCAGACTCAATAAACACTGACTTCCACTTGTGCCTTGACAATATAGAACATATATATATATTTAGAACTCTCATTGAAATGAGTGCACTAAAGGTTTATATCACGAAAAAGACCTTTCCATACAGAAAATGTGAAATATTTTTCCATTATCATTTGACAGGTGCTTGTGAATAGAATTTTACTTGCTATATTTTGAAGAGATTTGTACTGATGGGTAGATATCTTAAAATGCCCTAACCTTATTCAAAGTTGCTAAATCTTAAAAAAACTGGTAAATATATATATATATGTATTTCCTGAGATATTGTTCTCAACATTTCCTAAAATGTTATTAAAAAAATGTAAACACTTATTGGGCAGCTGCTTGGGGGAGAAATATGTTATGTTGCAGAAGGGGTAAAACGGTTATATAATCCTTTTCACGTTTCCACACTGTGAAACCTTATTGAAATCTCACAATTTCAACCTTATTTCAACCTTATTGAAATCTCACAAATTCACACAGAAATCAATCAAGTGTTATCCTGGGATGTAAGCTAGGCAGTGCTTATGACACTGGCAGTGTTTTAGCCATATCATTCTGTGATACAGTGTTCAATAACCCATGGTCAAAACTGCAACTCACCTTCTGCATCTTCTGGCCTTGTAAGATCGATGACGCCAGGGCCAATTTTTCCATCTTCATTGGGTTTCCCTGTTAACTGTGGGCCTAAATTTTCAAACCTTGTTCTTTCCTGGAAGAGAATAAAAGGAGTCTTAATGCTCCATATAGGATAGTTCTCATTATATGCCTGTGCATATGTGTATGCATTGATACATGCCTTATTTTTTAAATCTGAACAAATAATGAATGCATCTAATTAGAATTTTAGCTCAGGGACAATTTTTTTTTACAGATTCTGAATGTTTGCATTTATGAAAATCAGTTTTAAATGTGAAACATATACAGAAACTTTGAGATTATTTTGATCTGCAATGCCATAATGCATAAACGATTGTACATGCAAATACAAAACACTCTTGGCAGCACACAGTGCTGATTGATGCTGCTCACTTTGCCTTTCCACTTATTTTCTAACTTAAACTGAAAAAGACAATCAACATTTGGGAAACATGAAAATTCAGAAGTTGAAAGAAGAGTTTGTGTTAAAAAGTACTGTTGTTTTAATGAAAAAAAGCACTTTTTCCCCACTGTGAGATTTAAGCTTGCATTCATGCCTCTGTGAAAACATGAGTCTGAATTTTATGCAGAGGTTTTCAAAGTCATGTATTTGGAAGAAGGAATAATAGAGGACAGAACTGATATTATTTTGCATAGAAATTTAAATTGTACCTCAATGAAAAGGGAATTTAAGAAGACAAAAAAGAAGAAAAATGTAAAAGGAATGCCCACTCCTAGACAAACAGAAAGCTTTTGAGAGCTGGAGACCTCCATAGGAAACCTGGAACTAGAAAGTGGAAACTGAAAGGCACTTTATTTGTTAACCCAGTTCCTCAGTCAACTACTGAATGGACAAGGGTAATCTAAAAGACAGTAATATTGTCTCTCAACAGCAGTCTCTGTAGTACTGTGTATCAGTAGCAGAGTGTTCAGTGGTTATCATTAATTTAGCATTCTCATTTGGAGGAACATAGCATGTTTTCCCTCTTGCCTTGTTGTTACCTCTTCAGACTAAACTTGGCATTATGTTGTATTTGTGAATGAATGAAACCTTGTTGTTCATTACTATGAAACAATATTAAATGTCATGTCAGCTTGAATTTAGAGACATGAAATACCAGCTTTCAGTTCTATGAACGGTTTCTCCATGTTGTACTTAATGCATTATGCAGAAGTAGAGTGCTGATTGCTGTTCAGTCTATTGTTCAATGACCTAGTTCTGTGCTGTGCATACTAGACGTAAGAAGAAAACATTGTGAGTTTCTCTCCTAAAAGATGGTCAGAAACTTGGAAATATTTTTAAGAACAAAACATACTTGATAGCCTTGACCCCTCATTTGCTCCACCTCCAAGTACTTCTCCTTTCCAGTGTGATTATTTTTCTATTATCATTATGTTTCAGCAATGAAACTCCACCAGGACAAGCGAGGAATTGTTGTGATTCCTCATGCTTTTGATTCCTTCAGACATGGATTTTTAAAATTATTTTCTATTTAATTTGCAGAGGAAAAGAAATCACTGAATTTGCCACAACATGACAGCTGAGGCATTTCAGGTACTAACTGCATTTCTAAAACTTCTTTAGAATCTTGCAGTTGTTGAACAAAATAACTCTGCATTTCATATTTGGTTAACTTCTTCATTTATTTCCTTCTGTAAAATCCATGGTTGATGAAGGAGCTTACATATACAAAGGAATTCACGAGAAAAGAAAAAGTTACAAATGAAATGTGACTGCAGAAAGGCATTGCAATACTAGAGGCCCAATATTTTACTGAAAGATGTTGTGCAATGTAACAATACACCTGAATCATCACGATGGGATCTGTTTTACTGGTAGAGAGAATAAAAAATAAGTTTGTGAAGGATTCTGTGTTCCATTGCAAAGGGCTGATTTGCAGTTGAGATAAAAACAAAGATCAGTGCTAAGAAAACAGCTTTTGGCACATTTATTTTCTCTTCCAAAATATTTGCACTAAAAGCTTTTTCTTAAGGATGTTAATACAGTACCTGCAGCATTCTTGGAAGAACAGCCTTTAAGTGTGTCTCAGAAGAAGGAGAAATACCTTTCTGCTATAAAAATCAACAGACCCTGCTACATATCAATATGCACATTTGGAATATCTTTCTAGTCATTCATTCTCTTTGATTTTACCAGAAAATATTCAGTTACACACACGCACAAAAAAAAAAAAAAAAAAAAAAAAAAAAAAAAAGAGAGAGAGAGAAAGGAAAAAAAATAAAAAGAGAAGAAAGTTTCTGAAAGAATATCAATATTTTGATGTGGAAGGAGAAAAGGGAAAATTACATGATAAGGTTCAGAAACAGTAAAATGAAAGCACTTATGCCATAAAAATACCTGCTCTTGTCAAACAAAGGAGATGTACTTATAGTTATTTCATAACTCCCTCCTTTTAATTCATAAAAAGCTTTAAAAAGGCTAATTATATTTAACTCTCTGAGGTGCCTTTTAAAGTCATTCCTTTGTGTTTTTTACTGAAAATTATCATCACAGTAATATAAAAAAAAAGTTCAATATTTGAATTGATTTTATACAAATTCATAGGACTATAAAAAAAAATTGAAAAATCTTCCTCAATACTAGTAATGCTTTTCCCTAGTAGATGCCTCTACATTTCCATGAAATAGAACAAATTCATATGAAATTTATTATTGGAGAGAAAACTTGTCATACAAAGCTCAAATCCTTTTTAGTGGGATTTGGTTTTGCTCCTGTCTTGAATTTATCCTAGAGAGAATGGGTACTCACAACTAAAAATCCCTTTAAAGGGATTCACTAGAATGACTAAGAGGAAGACTGATTCTCTACTTCATGTTCCTATCTGAAAAAAAAAAAAGCAAAAAAAGATGTACCTTCATTAAAAGTGCACGGTTATATGTAGCTTCACTAACAACTATGCACCTACACATGCATTACCTTTGCACACATGTACTTTGACTACTGAATAGATTAGTGGAAAATTCCGGTGAGTTTGTAATAAAGTGTACTTCTATCAGCAGTGCAGGTGTTTTCTTTCCTGTGAGAAAGCATTTTGGAACCCTATTTTGAACAGAATTTTTTTTTTTTTTTTTTTTTTTTTTTAATGCTGGCTATAGAGCTTATACTGTACAGTTACATTGTTTTCCCATTTCAACCTGAAAAAAAAGGTTTAGGACATGACCTGACAACCCTTTCTCATGACTAGAACAACACAGTCAGCTAGGATTGGCATTAGAAAACCAAAAGCACTTCCCAAAGCAAATCAGATCTTTTGTGCTTTTTTATATGTTGAACACTCAGTAAAAATAATCCTTTCTGTAAAATGAGAAAAAGAGAAAAAAGAACCTTCTTAACAGCCAAAACTTAATTTTCTATTCTGAGATATGATTAGGCACTTATTTATGCGTTGTCAGTCACAAACATGCAGAAAACGTAAAAGTTATTGAAAAAATTAAAGTCTGCTCAACTGTCTTGCAGGACTGTTGGTTCTCTAAGTGCTTTGAAATTATGATGTATGAGGTAGATGTTGCATATTAAATAAAGATATTTAAATTATAAAGCCCCCGTTAGTGAGAGCTGATGAATGTTAAATGTTATGAGCCACAAGGCTGTGGCATCCATCATATTCACATATTATCACAGTCAGTGATGGAGCAGCCCCAGTGATGACAGATAGACTGCTAGATAGTTATCCCTTATTTCCAGCGTCGCCAAGCAAGCCTTTCAACCCCTTTGGCATTATTTTTAGCTTTGCATTAAATTAGCAACTTTTCCGTCACGTTCTGCCAGAAAGTATCAATTCTTTCTTCACGTGTGGAAGGTAAAAGAATGATTCAGTGAAGCAAGGAGTAAAGCAAAAGGAAGCTGTAGCCCCTACCTCTGTAAAGGCTGCAAACTTCAAATGACTAGAAACAAATATAAAATTGTGATCTTGCGAAAGAACAGCAATGAAACAGTAAGCACACAATAATGGCTTTTCTCTGCACTTAGATAAAAGCTGAATTTTTGATGTGCACAGTATATTTTCATAAAATTTTATATACTATGTTTTATACACTTATTGGCTATTCCATAATAATGTGTGTGCTAACAGTAAAATTGCTCTTAAATTTATGTGTGTTATTTATACGTTCCCACGTAACAATGCTTTTTGTTGTAAAAAATATTCTGTTTATTAATGTAACTTTACAACCACTGCATCCAGGATCCGTGGTAAATTAATGACATTTTTATTATTTTATAGTGTCATTAAATTTTTACTGATCACTGCATCAAACAGAAGCAATAAAGGCCATAATGCAAACTGGGACACTTAGATCAGGGGAGCAGGAAGGCATTCCATATAGTCTGAAGTAAACGGCTTGCTATAAATGATATTTATACCATCTTTAAGGATGTGAGGATACTTGGACAAGTTTGGCAAAACTGTTTCTGTAGTACCCTGGATTGTGTACTTAAATAACAGTTTACTTGCCAGCAAGACAATTTTTTTTCAAACCATATGCAAGAAGATGACTGATTGCATCCATCTCTTGAAAAATAATATACGAAACGTAATAATACACTGGGCACCCCTCCCTTCTGGATTACCAACACTGATCTGAGGATACCCATGCCTCAAATTATTTCAACATGCTTGCTTTTTCCACATCTGAAATGTATGCTTAGTCTGAAATGGAAAATGGCATGCATGCTGATCATTGTGTAAAAGATTTAAAATATATATATTTTCTGAAAACAAATACTTTTATTTAAATAGACATTTTTCGACAATGATGTAATACCTTTATTTCAATAGTCTAGCATGGAAGCAGTTACCAACATTAATTTAAAGAGCCAGTTTCTAGAAAAGATCAAATTAATATGGGTCATTCACAGAAGCCACAGAACATATGACTGAAGGGATATTATTTCTTCTGAGGACAGTGCTTTAGTTACAACGACTTCAAATAATTATCACATGTTGCCTTTATGTATGAAATGTATTTCAATTGAATTATTTCATACTAAACGTTCCAGTAGCTTATTTGCTAACTCTGATCTATTCCCTTGTACCATGTACCATGGACAGTAAACAACAGGCAAACAACTTAATGTATTCAAAATATAAAAAAGACATTTTCAGTAGTACACAGAGGAAATTATTCCCAGTTTGAGTTAGGAGGAATTACAACTCCTTTCCCCCTGCCCCCTCCCCCCACCCCCCCCATCCGGAAAATCAACATCATACAAATGTCCGAAGGTTTTTACTTTCTTACTACTTTTTAACAGCTAGGACTGAAAAGTTAAATTACCCTCCACTTAGAATCTTTTGCAACGTCTTGGCACAGCAGGGGATAATTACAATTGACTTTCAGCCTTATCTCTGGATATTTTAGTTATTACGGGTGGGAAGTTTAAACATTAACCTTATTACAACAATGTCAATCATCCTACCGGTGTGCAGACATGCAACTCCTGGAATTCTTTGGATAGCAAAGTAGATAAAGACAATAGTGGCATTATTGCAACAATTATAAGCAAGGCCTTTGGTTTTGCAGAGCTGTGGTGAATGTCTAGGACTTGCTTTCAGTGTCATAGCAGTGGGAGTTGCTCCAAGAAACCAGAAAGCTTAACTTAGCAAAGCAGGCAAACTTGCTGTTGGGAATGCTGACATTTTAATATATTACAAGATACAAGGTATATCTTTTCCAACTACTGATTTGACGGTTTTAGGACTGAAGGATATGCAGACATCTATGATGTTGACACAACTTTCCCTTACTTAATTTTTATGTAAGTGAAATACCCGAATTCAACAATCTCAGGAATTAAAGAGGGGCAGTTAGCGAATTTTAACCCTGACACACTGCTCCTTCCAGTTTCGGAAGGCCCCTATGCTGTTCATAAACTTCCAGTACTATCTTTGTATGCTGAACATACAGCATGGACTGGCATCCCTGCCACAGACTACAAATTTGTGTTACATTGCAGTGCCTCAAAGCAAACAGCTTGCTTGAAAAGATGTGGGGAGAGAGAAGACACCAGGTCCCCTTTTAAATATATTCTTCCATTTTAAAGCATAACTGAAAAGTACAAGGTTAAAGGCAAATAACAGGGAACTAACACTAAAATCTCCTTGCCTGACTGGCAAGCCTCAGCTGGCGTCCACGTGACAATGTGACATGTGCAAGACCATCACCAGCAGAAAATACTCAAAAGTTGTTCAGCAACAGAATTGCGTAGGGATTGTCACCTTATGACACCTTCTTATTTAAGACTCAGGTTTCAGAGTCAAAATTAAGAACTGCAATTTCGTCAATATCTAAAAGGTCTAGAAAAAACTTTGAAACCAGAGGGCTACAGGCAAAAAAAAAAACAAACACCAGAACAGTAATTGTCAGTGCAAGTAGCCTCCTTGTAAACACTCTCTTAGCTAATCCCTTTGGAAGCCTACTTTTAAGGATCAGAATGCCTAGAGCTTCTGCTTTGTTAGTGTGAGCAGTAGCCATCTTGATTTCAGAACAAAATATGAAGGATTTAAATGAATTCTATTATCACGAACATTCAGCAGATACTTAGATGTTTATAGACTTCAGTGCATGGAAGCTTGCTTTTGATAGTAAGTGTCTCAATTCAAATATATTTTTTAAAAGGAAAAAAAGAAGAGATAGCAAATCTTTCTACCTAAGAGGAATATTATGCCCTTCTACACATGAAATATTGCCATCCCCATAACTATTGCCATGCTTGCACGCACTCCTAAGCTATGGATCTGCCCTGGTTAGATTACTTTCAACAGGATTACTGCACTTACTGAGCCCCCTTAACCAAATGCTTTATGTCTTTGTTCATATGGTTTTAATATGATTTTAACCAATTGCAAGGTTATTTATAAGTTTGCAACTCCCCAGTAGTTAGAGTTATGAAGCGTTCAGACTTAAGCATATCCAGTTGTGTGGTAACCCAACTACTGCTTTCATGCGGTTTCCAACTTTTTATTCATGCACAAAGGCATGATGCATGGCAGTATCTGAGACCTTTCTAACTAACTCTTTGTTTCAGCAGCAAAATCATACAGCAGCCTGCAGTAAAATTACACATCAACTAAAAGGTAAAGATTAAAAAAAACCAAAAAACAAAAAACAAACCACACAAACTGTGAAATTCCACCGCAGACTGATGAGAAGTCATTAGTCCTTGCAAAACAAAGGGACAATCAATTAAATTAACATCTGGTAAATGAAAAGCAAACAAAAGTAGTTACTACTTTGCACTCTGTATAGTACGGCTGTAGAATTTGCCAGAGGTCAGAAGGAGTCCAAAGCTTGGTCTGTCACTTGTTTTTAAAAGAGATGAATAATTTTATGACTGTTAATAACATTTGTAGTAACACATGCTAAGATAATCAAATCTCGTGTTCCAGAGTGCAAGCTGCTCAACTGTTGAGTCAAAGAGAAATTCCCTCATTCTCTCTGCTGCTCCCTTCCCTCCTGACCAACATCCACAGATGATTAACTAGGAGCCTTCTAAAGAGAGAAGTTAATTTTCTTTATAACATCACTAGATTTAAGGGAGAACTGGCAAATTGTATAGATCAAATCTATTTGCCCTGTAATTAGAAGGAATCTGAATGCAACCCTTAAAAAACCCCACCACGTTTTCTTTTAATTAAACACATACATGTGCATTTTTGAGAGACAGACAAAAATAAACACAAATTACAATTGACATGCACTTCTCCTAGGAAATAGCAGGACTATGGTTTGCTTTTTTTTCTGGGCTGTAAAATGACTAATGGAAACGATTCAACAGCTACTCTTGGCCCTTCGGAATGCTCACTCAAATTTCTAACATTTGATTTACAAGAATAAATGCATAAGGACACAGCAAAACAATGAGTGTTTTTTTCCTAGTACACTAAATACTACTTAATAATAATAATAATAATATACATATTTAGTTTAATTTAGCAGGTGGTTGAACCTTGTCTGTTATGGCCTCATTTTCACCAAGTATTTAAAAATAGAGCCATTTAAATGCCATAAAGGTGGAAAAAAAATGCTTTTACCAAATTTAGACAATGCTGTACATATATCTGTGTGTTCCTTCAGACTTATATGCTTGTGACTAAATTTTATTAAAAGCATTGCCATGCTTTACAATAAGAACTGAATTCAGAAGTTCAGAGATCTGGTTGCTTGCCTCAAAACTGTGAATCTCCTTCTCTGTCAAACACCTAGTAATATATTACAGCCTGAAAATCCAGTTTTAGCAAGAAGCCACAGCAGTGTAGCAACCAGCAAAACTATTCTAGGTTCAACACAATTTTTTTTTTTTTGAATGGAAAAAAAGGCAGAAAAGAAGTCACCAACTTCAATTTCATTGCGGTGTTCTGCAAACCTCAACAGAACAAAGCAAATTCAGCTGCTCTCCACAGAGCTGGGAAAAGAAAGGTCTTTAAAAAAAATCCAAAAAATATACACAGACAGACACACACACATCACTGGTAAAATATCTTGAGAAGCAATCTGATGTTCTTTTGTGAACAATATGGAAATTTAAGCACATGTAAACAGGCACATATATAAGTTTAAATTTAAACCTATGAAAGCTAGGAGCAAGACAGATGATGTTCTCAGAAATTACATCATTTCAACTGTTCCTTATGACAGGCACATGTCAGAGTTTTGGACACTATGAAATGATACTGGAAAAACTTAGATAAACATGGAATACATGATGCAACAATCAATTATCAAATAGCAGTAAGTGCACTTTTTGTACTTGACATGTGGGTAGCAGTTAAAAAGGTTCAAAATCAAATATTCCAAATAACTTTTTTGATAGCATTTTTCCAACTAAACAACAAAGAACTAAATTTCAGGGAAAATATGAATCTGAGTGTTGTGCATTTTATTACATCAATCTTTGAACATGAATAGTCTTGTACATTGTTAGTGTAAGTTCAAGTATCTCCATTAGGGTAAGTCTTCCCAGGCTCTGGAAATACAGATATCTAACCCAGATATTGTGAATGAGTCACTGGGGGCACCTACTCCTTTTGTTTACCTGTATAAGCAACACAAGCCTCTAGACATGTCTGTTCCATCCTGTGTTCAGGAAGACACCTGAAGTACTTTAAATTGGTGATGCAAAAGACACTTGGGCTTAAATGTTCATATTCATGTTTAGAATTAGAAATGCAATCAAGGCAGTTAACAAAATCCCACCAAATGCTACTGTTTTCAAGTATATGTCTTGCCTTGTGCTGGATGTAAATATATAATTGTGTACCATGCATATAAAGATTAAGTAGGCTTTTTCTGTATTTATCAAGCTGATTTTTCTTTTCCAGCATCTTAAGTATACTTTTTCAAGGTTGCATTTTATGATTGCTGCTTATACATTGCTCTGTTTATATGCAGGCATCTTTTGTTATGTTCAGAGAGAAAAGGAACATATCACTAAGGCATAAAGATGGGTGACAATGGAACAATGATAATAACATCATTATGCAGTGTTTTGCCTCTTGTACCTCCATCACTGCCATGTTTTTCTCTGATTATTTCAGACTCAGGAAAAAGTGCTGCTTACTGTTTATGTCAGGAAGGCAAGATTACTGTTTGCATGATTACAATATCAAGTATGATGTACATAATGCCTGTGATAATATAAATGTACCCCTCAACTAGCTCCTGTCTTTAATCTTCATGCAATATGGGAAAAAAAAACCAAACAAAAAACCCCACAAAACCAAAAACAAAGAAAAGAAAACAGAGAGTTGCAAATTCTTGCAGCCTTGTATAGGTGTTAACCTTGTAAAGTGCTAAATACTTCTACTCCAGTCCGGCAGAGGCCTCAAGGACATGGATAGTCAGTACTTAACTACAGGGGAAGACATTAAGGATGGACTAACGCACTTTATTGAATCAGGGCCAGTGTCCAGTTCTTACATGTTTACACAGAATCTGAGAATAAAAATTAAACTAGTTCTTTAGCTGAAAAAGATGCTTTCTCCTTTTTACTGATTATTCCTTTTTCCCTTAGAGACGGATAGGTGGAAGGCCTTCTGGTATGAAGAAAATTATTCTTGTTTAGGAATAAAACAATACAAAGCCACGAAGACAGTCCTGTAGGATCTACGCAAGTGGACAAAACCTTGCATTAACAATGTCCTGCCTGCAGGGAAAGGGATAGCTCTGCATCAGTGAAATTGCTAGGTTCACTTACCTATCTTTCTAATACAATCAGAATTAAGTTGCTTATAATTTATATTTTTAAAATTTATGCTCAAGGAAAAAGCAGCACAAACAGGATTCATGAACACTGTAAATTCATAGACTCATTGAATGGTTTGGGTTGGAAGGGATCTTAAAGATCATCTAATTCCAAAACTGCTGCCATGGGCTGGGACACCTTGCACTAGACCAGATTGCTCGTTCACTAAATGAAGCAAAAAAAGAGCAATGATAAAGGTTCCATTTGAGACATCTGACATGCAAATACAGGCAAATATATACTTCCTGGAAACTGGAAGAGATTTAACATCTCTTGGAGTAGCTCTTCCATGCAGGAAGTATGAATCAAAATAGGTGATATTGCACCTGAAACCATCTTAAATGCAAAATGACTACCTGTGGGTGGAAAAAAATTATGTTGTTTTACTGCTGCAATGTACGAAGACAAAACCGCTAGTCATCTATAGCTAATGCTACTGGCAAAAATCCATTCTGCAGCTTTTTGTTTAAAGTAGAATGATTTCATAGACCTTGTTTTGTTCCTATCGTGAAAAATTTGTTTCAAGCTTCCCATAGAAGATATCCACTAAGTACTCTTCAGTTCAAGACAACAATGACAATTTAGAAAATGCTTTTATGCCTTAAACACCAGTCTTGAATGGGCATTTCAGAAGTGGTAGTTTCACCCACGGATTAGCCACTTACGTCCCACTTAAGACTATTTTTGACTTCATCTTCAGGATAAGCAAAAAGTGGGTCCTACTACATCTCTCTGCATTCAAAATGCACTTTTCCTCTCTTTTCCCCTCTTCTCCTTCATCCACTGTGGCTGAAATATATGGAAAAGTTCATGAGAGTCACTGAAGGAACATTCCAGCATCTCATTGCAGTGGCAGAATTTTTTTTGCTGCTCTGTGGACAAATCTGTGAGTAAGGGAATTTCCTGCCTCATACTTCCCTTACTCCTTCGTGTACTTGTATACTTTATAACTGTGATCATATTTTCTAGCTATGTCTCACGGGAAAGGGAACAATAATATCCTAGGGAAGCACTTGGTATTTTGGAGCTTTTTCCTATGATATATGTAGAGAATTTCAAAACCTGCCACTGCGCATTAGTAGTACCCAAATAATTTTTAAAAGGAAGTTGGTAACAGTGTCTTCAGGCACAGAGAGAGAAAATTATTATCTTCTGGTTACCCAGATAGTCAATGATTAAGCTGAGAACTGAACCCAGGACTTCTGAACATTAGGCCAGTCCAGTGGCTGTTATGCCACACTACTTCTGCCATAAATCTGTTTGATGGATTTTTCAGTCATGGAACATTAAAAGCTCCACTCCTGTCCAATGAATATGTTTAAAGAAAGCAGTACAAACAAAAGTAAATATAACACTCAAATTATCTGAGACACAGATAATTTTAATGTCACACTTGGATAAAGGATTTCCTGCTGAAGACCTACATACACTTATACATATTGAAAAATATTTTAGCCAGTACCACTAGCTGGCATACTGGTATCTATTTATGCCTGAAAAGGGAACATAATCAGTTTTAGTTGGTTAGGAATACTCTGAGCCAACTTTTATATTATGACCAAAAGCTTGGCAGTGCAGTAGCAGTGGCAAGTAGCAGAAAATTGCTTAAAGCGTTATTTGCCAGATTACTTGAACAATTTACACTGGGTTTTCAAGAGAGTTTGAAGTATTAAAAACTTAAGATTTGGAAGAGCTTTGGACTGTGGATTTTTGTTCCTATTAACAACAAGATGCACAGAGGAGAGTTATGATATAGTAGGACTGACTGAATGAAGAATTTTTTAAGACAAACCATTTAGAAGCAGTTCAGTTTGAATGGTTAAGATTTTTTTTTTAATTAAAGATATGGAAAGTCAATTGATTTAGATTAAATTATCAACCTTCCACAACAACTTGTTTAAGATTCATGTTGACATAGTACTAAATACGGCCATATAGGCTGTATTCCAGATAAATTGATCTGACTACAAGCCTCACTCTTTAGTATAATTCTTAGTCCAAGATAAATCAATATTTAATATCTCCTGCAACATCCACTGTAGATAATTTTAAACCTTTTCTCCATCCCATTAAGTTACCTTTAAAAATTCTTTATACAAGGCTTCACAGATGACTTCTGAAAAACTAGTTTATGAAAAGCAGCCTGAAATTCATTAATTCAGGTGGAAAGGGTTTTTTAATCTTGCTGCATTGTGCTGATCTCTAAATCCATCTCTGTTTAGCTAATTCTCGTGCTCAGCTAATTTGAAGAATAAATAAATACTTCCTGAAAATCTGTAACACATATTTTAAACATATCTTTTTACTGCTGTCTGTGTAGTACAAGATACCTCTAGGGTGTGGGCTTCTGCAAAACCAGGCTGAACAAGGCTGTCCCTGACACCCTGAGAGTATGGGCACTTTTCATCATCAGGTACCAACCTCCACCAAGCTCCAAACCCACTGCCACATCAGCTAAGAAAAGCAGTGACAAGGAGCAGTACTTCAGATTCAGTCATCAGTCACATCCCAGCCTCCATTTTGAATATTAAAAACTGTGTCTGCTCCCTTCTGCTCCCTCTCCCCTTCCCACCCTCCAATCTGGTGCAGCAGCTGAGAAGGAAAAACATCTCTTCCTGCTCCCTCAAACCTCTCCTATGGCTAAGGGCCCCAGTGGGATAGGAGTCTTTGATATCAGAAGAATGCAAACAGCAAGGCTCAGGTTTGCTGCTTCTTAGGGTTTAGAAACAGAGACATAAGAGGAATTTCAAATGATTATATATTGGGAGAACTGAAAGGGATGATGCCAAAAGGAAGGAAAGAGCTATATACTCTGGAGCTATCTGGTTGTAAATCCACCATTTAATCTATAGGATCTTCACATTTCTGTCTCTGCTCTGTTGAGATGCTCTCCCTTACTCTCATTTCCTACTGTGTTACATTTAAAGTGCATTTTCACAGACACTGTATGCAGCAGTGAAGTTCTGTCCCATCCCTCACCCTCCAACCTACTGCTCCCTGACACGAAGTCCACAATACTTTAACACTTCTGATTCAGCTATTTGTGGGGTCATGCTGAAAACTCAGTGAAATGTTTCAGTTTAATAAAAGGGAGGAGGGACGTTTTATTTTCAATGCCTATTTTGCAGCTTTTACAGCAGAATTGCTCAAATAGTTATATCCTTGAGCAGGTATTGAGCTGCAGCCAAAGGTGCTGAGAATCTATTCACGCTGGAGAGGCAGCATCCTGAACAGAGATAGCTCTTACATTTCAAATCTATTAAAGATCTTCATCTCAGGCACTATAACCACTTTGGTGTGTATCAAAGCACAGCCTAAACTGGTCTGATCCTAAGCGAGTTCTGCCATCAGTTACAAAATAGAATTATTAAAGAAAGAAAATGTGACTGATTAACTCACAATGCAGTTCTCAATTTTATCTCTATTCCTTTTCTACTCCAAGCAATCAAAAATGTAGTAAGTTGTGAATTTTGCTTGTGGAAAATGGTCAGCATTTAGCTTAGTTGTGAACTCACATGCAAGGCAGATTTAGCAACAAGAATGCAGTCATATAGAGAACATATCCACAAAATAACAAAAATAGGTGAAATAATACTATCTCTTCACAGTGTAAGAAGTCAGTGGAAATTCTAATGTGGAAATTGTGTGCTATTCTATTAGTCAATTAAGATGTGACACACATCTTAATGTGGACCCACATCAGTGGGGATGTTTTCAGGAGACACTGCAAGAACCCCAGCAAAAGCAGGGTGAGGTTAAGCAGCACGGAAGAAAGGCAAGCAGGCTTGAACTAGGAGATCACTGCAAACACTGCAAGAAAATTTCCCCCTCTCTCTAGTGATAAGAGAATGATGGAGACTTCCACTACCTAAACCATAGTTTGCACCACATTAGGAGCATTCCTAATACTGCAGCAGTGGAAACTCAGAAGAGTTGAAAGATGGTTAAATAATGCAGGCCCTGATTCAGAGTGCCACATCTGCTGAAATGCATCCTGAATGTAACAAAAGCGTTACATTAGGAGAACTTAAATGGGGTCACAAAGAGGAAATTCGGAGGCTTTTCCCCCCTTTAAACTAGATTCTTTATGTTCTCATAACACATATGGCAGCTACAGTAACACAGCATGGATGGAAATATCAGGAAATCACTTGATAAACCAAGCAAGTAGTACACTTCATCACCTTCCCTTGTAGGATCACTCACATAAGAAATACGAATTTCCCATACTGCAATTCATTACTTTTGCCTGTCTGTGCTAGTGAGTACATACTTATAAACTATGGGTGACTTTTGGACTGAATGGAATGGAAACCATTCAGCAGAGCATGCCAGTTAGTGCAGAGGACTGATAGGTATCCTGGTCTCTACAGTGTCAGTCTATAACTGTGAATATCCTAACTCAGCCTGTTCCTCTCAATGAAAGAAGAAAAATAAATCTTGCATGAAAGGTTGGGAGCAAACTCACAGGAAAATATCTTCCTTGTATTTCTAAGTTTTGGGTTATTTCTGAATGGAAACTAAGAGTTGATATACACTTCATCAATGAGACATTTTTGATGATATAGTGTGATCTGTAGTGTGACATTGAAGAATAACCCACAGGAGTTATGCAAAGGTCATGCAGGTAATCCCATGATAAAAGGGAATCCCTTGGGAGGAAGAGTGCAGCCATACAACCTAATCTTATTCATGAGTATTCAAAGAGCTTGAGTAGCATCAGGCAAGGAACAAAATTCTGGCAGGGAGCTGGCAGCTGAATGCATTTTGGCAAACTGCAGAACCTTTGACAGACCAAGAAGTTTTACAGTACATGATGTGTCAGTGACTCACTTTGTGTACAGCTCTAATGCACATCCTCCCAGTGATGGCTTCTAAATAGAATGTAATACAAATGTACTGGCATCCAAAATGGCAGAGTGTTCTTGTGCTTTAGGAATGGAAGAGAACAAGTATGTAAAAGTGGGATGCACTAGGCAAGAATCTCTCTCGATATAAAAAGACAGTTTATCTGAATAGGAGGCGTATAATGAAATTGTTACTTCATAATTGAACTCAAGGATGTAAGGAAAATGCCAGGGAGATAAGAATGCATACATTGCATGCTTTCCCATGAAGCCCTTGGCAAGATAGCAGTGAAATCATGCACCCAGTTACTGATCAACATAGGTCTGACATTAAACCACAAGTGTCCGCTTCTCTTACAGGCTGTTAAGTAAATTGCTTTGCAACCAGTGGAGGTAAAGAGGAGATCTTTCCAAAACCTTGTCTCAATGCGCTCCCTCAGTTAATGAATGTCAGCAAGTGGAATAGAACAGAAATTTGATATGTTTTTCCAGTCTTTCTTATAGAAGCATTTGCAACATGTTAGAGGCCACAGGCATAAAAGTGAAATACTGGGAAATGAATGTTGTCTGTAGATTTTCAGGATGTAAACTGGGCAATTTCAGATTGTGGGTTAGGCATACTTTAGGTTTTAGTGTTATAACAGCTTACTATGACTTGAACAAGATTTTAGTATGAGTAATCTGATGTTGAGTATCATTTATTACCCTGTTACATATTTCCAATTGTTTACAGAGTTAGCATTATGTGACTACAGATAGACAAGCTATGTGCAGTGAACAATTTATCCAAAAAATAGAGTATTTCTTATCTTTTCAAACTACTCCCAGAGGATCAGCAATTTCTACATATGTGTGAGTGGTAGTGTTCTAACAATCCAACTTTTTTAAGCTATACATGAACTATGCACTTAAATGCTCAATAGTTTGCTGCTTGTGATTTATGCTTTAGTTGGTCACCTAAGAAAAATAATATTGTTTTCAATGCCTTACTCAATGATAAGTATTGCAACATTGCCTTAAACTACCTGGAGGGGAAAAAAAAAGGCACAACTGGAAATTCTCTCAACTCTAAGACCTCCCAGGTAAGGAAAAGCCTTTAATGCAATCTATCAGCTCCTGCATGCAAAACCTTCAACACCCCAGAGAAACCAATGAATCTGCCTCTGGCATACCGTGGGTAGGAAAAAGATGGCAGTGGTAAGGGATAGTGCAGCAAGGAGTTCAGCACCCCTAGATTAAATTGCTGCAGAGTTCAGGGAGCTGCTGTAAAGATCTATATTTAGCACTGACACTTTATCAGGGGCTGGAAGATCTCCCTGATACTGCATTCCTCATTTGGTCAGTGGGCATCAAAGCCTCCATTTCTTATTAAGAGGGCCTGAGCAATTTCGGCATAAATTGCAAATGCCTAATTGTGCACAAATGTCCATGTTCATATGTAAATACACCCATAGAAATAAAAACTCGTTTGCATGAATATTTGTGGAAAGAAAACAAAGGAAGGAATAAGCATGGTCAAACTCCATTAATCAGATTTCAAAGAAACATTTGCAAATACTGTTTTGCATTATTGGCTCAAGTCTTTTCATGAGATAAAAGAAGACAATTTTACCTGTTAGCATGCTTATTCTTTTGTTTGAAGCAAGACAGTTAAGCCAGCACAAAGTAGTGTATAATGCCACAAACAGGCAGCTAAGTAAATATTCTTCAAGAACAAGGAGTGTATTTGAGTTTATCATAGCTATTGATGCAGCCTAATGACACTTGAGAAACAGGAGACGTTTTTAATTTTAGAAAGTAATGAAGTATCAGAGAAAGCAATCCCAATTTATCCTTGCTGTGCTTTATCTACTGCAGTAGAGAGTTATATTGGCAGTGCATTTGGTGTTGCAAATTTGCTTAGAGGAATACACAGATCTTGGAAAAAAAAAGGCAGTAACTTTTGCGGATGTCTCTGCTTGTATCTAAGTGTGAAATAATATGCAAATGTATTCTGTAGTTCAGGACAATTGAGGAAGTGATATGATAGGATTGTACAGCTGCCATTCTGACCTACAATTTAAATAAATGAATATATTCCTGTCCTAGAAAATTTATGTTTGAACAATAATTTTCAACCTATCTTTATTGTTTTGTGGAGAAGCACAATAAAAACATCGAATAAATTTCAGTATATATCTGTAAATCCTCTGGAGCAGCTTGAGAAATGTATTGTATATAAGAAGATAAGATCATTATGCTGTTACAGTCATCAGAAAGACACTATCCTTTATGGCAGAACATCATCTTGTGGAAAAAAATATCCTTGTTGGTTTGTGTAAATTTTTCAACATTCATGTTTGAGACACATTTTAATCTAACTCTGTTCTTTTGGGATTTTCTGTTGCTCCAAAATTTAAGAAGACCAAAATGGGGCAAAGTTTTTATCCTTTTCACCGGAAATATCTCATATGAGTGAAAAAGCAGTGTATTTGGCATTTTTTCTTGCACTGAAAAGGGACTAGAAGGGGAAAACCCCCCATTATTCCTATCATCGTCATTATCAGTAACATTATTATTAATTTGGTCTAAAACCTGCAGCTAGGCAACCCATTCAAGTAGCCCTGAGAACAGAAATAAAACCATAACTGTGTTCAGCAAGCACACTGTTAAGCACAGGTAGTGGCAAAACCTCTAACAGCCAATATTCAAATGCAAAAATGGCTCTTGATGACAAAAGTTTTTTCTGATTTCCTTTCTGAAAATAGTATTTTTTTTTACCAAGTGCTCTTGTGATTGAACTGAAGGCATGAAAAAATTTAAAACTTCAAAACTTCACCTATTGTGGGACATTTCTTCACTATGCAGTGTGTGTTTGTGTGTATATACACACATATGCCTCTACACGTATGGGCATACAGTTATTCAAATAATAATGTTTCCTATAGATTGTTTATGTCTAGGTACATTGCCTTTTAATTTTTTACATATGTACATCATTATTGGGCTGGTCAAACTTTTTATTTTTTTATTTTTTTATGTATAGTCCAATAAAATTTCCAGGATTTATACTTTGCAAAGATTGCATATTTTTCACTCAACTGATTTTTATAATTTAATCAATAGAAAAAATAATTTAGATTTTATTTTAATCAACCTCTACATAATTTGAGGGACTAAGCATTTAGATGCATATCTAATGCATACACAAACTACCAATTTTATAAAGACAATTTTGGAAAGTCAGGTAATTAGGCAAAATGCTTAAAAACAAAGCTCTGCACAGCAAATTCTTCTATAGGTATAAACTGGATGCATAGCAAGCTGGCACCAAACTTAACTTATCTGTAAATTTAGATGACCTACATATGCCAGAGATTTTGCACTGTTTCTTTTTGTCTTTTCACTGTCAGTTCCACAGTTTCAGTGAACATGTATTTTTAATGTGTAAATTTCAAATACATTATTTGTACGTCTTTCTACACATAGCATACAAAGTAAATCTGAAAAAAAAAAAAAAGTTGGTATATTGATAGGCATGAATGTGAATATTTAGGTGTAAATAGTATTTGAGCCATAGCATGTGATCAGCTAAAGGCTGCGTCATATATTAGGTACAGACAGAAAACTAACAATTCATGAGCAGCTTTAATATTTCTATCTCTTGAGCTGGAGGAACAGATCTGACAAGATTTCATAGCCACAGCCTTCTGCACCTGGTTCCCATTATAAACCTGGCCTTGATAATGGAGCTGTGTTCTTCTGCAGTACCTAATGTTAGCCCTGGTATTTTCCTCCCATAACTCTTATACCCTGAGTACCAGTGTTAGGGCTGTATGTGACCCCTCCATGCATGTGCAGTTACAACTCCCATCACCTTTCTCACTAAACACATCGAGATCAGATAAAACATTTATCTACGTATGGGTACAATTTCTAAACCTGTTTTTATTTCATGGGATATCTACAAAAGCATTGCAGATTTCAGGGTTACACCAAAAGTCAGATGAGTTGTTTCCCTTCTTTGTTTATAATTGAAACATTTCTCTTTAAAAGACAAGGTTGGAGACACAGGGATTCATTTTTTTCCAAGATGCTGTGCTCTGGATTTAATTTCAAATTACATTTAAAGTTCTAACTGTAAGGCATAAATTCATTGCAATACTTATCTGTGTCTCAGAGATATTAAAATCATTATGCTATTCAAAGATGCAACTAGTTCCTAATCAGACCTCACAATAGAAAAACAAAAAAAAAGACAATGCTCACTGTTCCCCACTGTTATCCTCTGAATACACTGATTCAGAAAACCAGTGCAAGCATATATGACAAAGAAAGTCATACAAAAGCCAAAATCATCAACACCTTGAACTTCTTAAAAAAAATAGCAGGGAATTCCCTGGAGAGATATGCTGCCTCAGAAGTCCAGTCATAACACACACAGTACACCCTGCAAAAATGTTGCTTGGAATCGTTACTATTCTCCTCCTATCCATTGTTATAAATGTACATGGATGTCATGCTTTACCTTATCTTGGCATGAAATTTCAAATATTGAAAACAACAACATAAATAAACAGAATTTCTCCAGCTACAAAACTAAGTGTTTGAAGTTCAGCACGTTTTGCAGTTCTAATAAAAGGGGGCAGTATTACATCAGCTGAAATTCTGAATTGTCCAAATTATCATAAAAAGTGCTAGAGAAGGATACAAAACTGCTGAATTCCACTGAAAATAGACTGTTACTGTGTATGCAGCCACAAATCTGCTTGTCTGCCTTGGGGTAAAATTTTTAGAGTTAGTTCAGTGGGACATAGGCTCCTGCATTGCAGCCACTTCAAAAAATTTTAACTTGAGTCACTATTTTCCTTTCAAAATTATTTAGGAAATATTACAGTTGATATGAAATGAAGACACGTTTCATGTTGCTAGGATAAGCCCTAAGCCTAAAAAGGAAAATGCAACATTACTGAAGTTTCAAAAAATTTTGGAACAAAATTTTTTTCCTAATTTTTTTAAAAATGAACGTTTTTCATAATAAAATACTGAAAAATGTGGCTTTAGAAAGCTAACCTTGAACACTCGATATAAAAAAAATCATAACTTACATATACTATGTATAGTCACAAGTAGATTACTAAATTGAGCAGTAAAGTATAAAGGACATTTGTTTTCTAAGAATTATGAGGACTGCTGGGATTTGTATCTGAAATTTTCCCCTATTTTAGGGCATTTAACTTAGACCAGTCATTTATCTGTTATAAAATGATGGATCTGTAAAGAGGTTGTTTCTATGCAATGTGTCCTTCTGCGTCTCCGAAACTCCCCAGGGAAAGGTTTGTCGACTGAGAAGAATGACGTACTCAGGAAAAAGAGTTTCCCAATCGCAGTGTCTCTTTGTAGAAATCAGAGTCTTCATTAGACAGATGGAATACACTCCCACTGAGTTGAATCAATTGCCTATATTCTTGCAAGAAAGTTAGACTACACTAACAGTTCCTTAAGTAAATCAGTGTCTTTTTTTTTTCCCCTCCTTTCTGTACAGTTCCAGATTTTCTATTACAGATTTTAAATTCTTAAATTCCATTATACCTAAGTGCAAGCTATGGAGGCAGAACCTTTCTTAAGTTACAGTGAGAACAGAACTTGATCCAATGGTTATGGGGACAAGACCATAATAAAAGTAGTAACTTTGCAAATCTAGTTATTTGCTGTTGTTATTGCTATCTATTTTTTCCTAATTATTAGGCATTTGCCCTTTAATTACAAGTAGAACTAAGATTTAACCAACAGAAATAAGGATCCAATTGAAAATGATTGCAGTTTCTGTTATGTCTCACAGCAGACTGAAATGTAAACATTGACTTCTTATTTACTAGGTACAAATATTCTGCTACAAGAAACTAAAGGGAGGGGGGAATAAAATATAAGAAGTTTTACTTAAAAGACAAAAGCAAATAAGAATAGATCACTACCTGCAAATCTAAACCACATAAAGATTTATAAAAAATCCACAAGGCCCCTATGACCAATTAATTCCTATTCTAAATTTAAAGGTGGTCAGGACTACTTTCACTGAAAGGACAGAATATAATTGAATGAAGAATGCACTGGAAAAGTATTTTCTTAACTACATGTGTTTGAGTTTTTTTAACTGAGTTGAGAAATTACTAATAACAAGGATGCTTATAACAAGGTGATTCTGATTGTCTGCGAAATACCGTGCACAGGCAGAACAGACAGGGTGGCTCTTGCCACTGCAGTTGTTCTGTCTCTAATTCTGAATGTATAGGGAGAAAAAAGCTGGTAAAAAAACTGATGGCAACATAATCCAATCCTGTTTGCCTTTAGAAAAAGGCAATACAATGCTGGAGACATTGCACAGCTATAGGCAGCCAAAAGGAGATTATGCATTACTAGTGACTTTTCCTACAAAGATTTCCTGAAGTGTTTTTATCAGGCAAAGTTTGTACATATGTGCAGTAGCTTCATATACATGATGAAGTGTAACAGCTCCAGAGGAGTTGTTACAATCTATTGTCTCAATAATCCACATATTTAACAGTCCCTAAATACCGCAGACCATAACACCTCCAAAGGGGTCGTTATGGCTTATCAAGTCAAATCCAAGTGCCTAAATATGGATTTGATCAATAGACTATAACGTCTCCAAGGGTACATACTACATATTTTTAAGAACACATGCATTTTGCTTACAAACTATGGTCTATATTAGGATAAATTACGTGAATTCACCTTGTAAAACTTCGATTTAGAAATAAGAAAGGAATAAAAGTTTTATTAGAAAAGGTGATAAAATACCATAATTCCCAGGAAGTAGGCAATGACTCATGTAATTTATTTTGGGGTCTAGTTCTGCTTTCCTACTGAAAATACACAGTTGTTTAAAAATCTACAAAAGAGTGGGAATGGAATATAAACTTAAAAGTGTTATATTAAATTTTGCTTCCTCTCAGATCTTGCTTTGTGGTAAGTAAATGGAGAGGTGGGGATACATCCTTGGGTCTAATAAATATGTTGTGATGATTAATTGTGTATATACTCTATCGTGACTTCTTTTTTTTTTTTCTCTAACCACATTTCTACTTATATTTTTATACAAAGATTTTCTGAAGTATCTGGTTAGTGTTTTATATACAAAAAGGATATGAGCTGGTTTTGTGGGGGTTTTTTTTGTTGTTGTTTGGTTTTTTTTTGTTTTAAATAATGTCAGTTATATTATGAAATATATAGCATTTTCAGGTTCATTAAATCAAAACATCTTCTAAGCAATCATGGTATTTTGAAATACTAAAATAAAGAGAAGTAGCTCTATCAATGCAATTTTTTTATAAGTTTTTATGATTTTACTTTTACGTCTATTACATGCCAAAAGTTCTGTAGCCTTTTTTCTTCATTTTTCTAATTCTGTCTTCTTCCCCAGTGTTTCTGTTCACTCTGTGAAACAACTGACACCATCACCTCTTTTCTTTCTTCAGTCACAGCACACCTGAGGGCTCTGTTCCACCTGAGGTGCAGTAGGAAAACTCAACTCTCTTATAGTGATTTTTTTTCCTTGTGTGCACTGTACTGCTTTAAGCTCAGATATAGTTAAATTTAGTTCACATGGTTCTGAGTTTTGGATTTGTGACCAAAACAGCTGATAACCAAGGGATGTTTTAGCTATTGCTGAACTGTGCTTCTACAGCAAGAACTTTCCTGGGTTTGATGCTACTCTGCCAGAGAGGAGGCTGGGGATGCACAAAGCACTGAGAGGCTACACTGCCAGACCGGCTGACCCCAACTGACCCAAGAGATATTCCACACCATATGACATCATGTGCAGCAATAAAATCTGGGGGAAGGAGAAGGAAGGGGAAACATTTAGAATTTTGGCATTTGACTTCCCATGTAACTCACATGTGCTGAAGGCCTGCTTTCCTGGAAAACGCTAAACATCTGCCTGGCAATGGGAAGTACTTGATTAATACTTTGTTTTACTGTGTTTACATGCACAGCTTTTGCTACGTTTATATATTATATATATATATGCTTATACTATACTAATCAACTCAGGCATTCTCTCACTTTCACCCTTCTGATTCTCTTCCCCATCCCACTGGAGGGGAGTGAGCGAATAGCTAGCTACGAGGTGCTTACCTGCCTACTCTAACCCACAACAGCACACAAACTGAAATACCAATGATGGTATCATCTCAAAAGTATAGACTAACCTTAATGCTTTAGCAAATTACAAAGTTGGGCTGTGCCAGATTGCTGCATGTTTTTGTTTTGGTCTTTCTGATGAGAGAATCTCTGTGAGCACTTTTAAAGCTTTGTAGGAGATTTTTTTTTTGGAACAGCAGAAAATGAACAGAGGCAATTTTCAATTCTGTGTCTGTAACCAAATACAAAGTTTTCTGAGATTTAAATAACACATTTTCAAAAAGGCCTAAGCCCAGACTTTGAAGTTATGCACATAATTTTGTGAGCGCAATCATTTGCACAACAAACTATTACCAACTATCTGAACTTGAACACCAGTAACTGACCAGAACTCAATAGGTTTTTTTTTAAACCAGCTGCAGGCAATTAATTTGTCATCTTTTTCTGGTGCCAGCTTCCAGCTACTCATTTCTACAAGTCTAATTACCTGAAGCCAATTTCTGAAAATTTGGTCCTGAAAACATGGAGTTCTGATTCTTCAAAAGAAACCAATCCAAAATTGCAACTATGTTATCAAAGCTTCACTGAGATTATGACAGAAACTGTACACAGCCTTCTTGACATACAATTATTTAAAAATTATATTTTTCTAATTGAAGTGATCCAGCGTTCCTCCTCCCCCACCTCCATTTTGATCATTCTGCCCATCATCTTTAGAGTAAAAGTAACGTATCATAATGTAAAAATTGAAAGGCAGAGGGTGAAGGGGGAAGGAAGAGTATTCTAGAATTCTCTTTGTGCAAAGAATGCTTCAGGTTTTAATGTATTTTATACTTTCTATAAAATATAAATACATTTCCTTAGTATTCATTACTGAGTTAATACTTTTATTTTCTTTAGGATGAGAGTAGGGATATATCATGATTTAAAGTGACTAATTTATATCCTGTTCTTTTGTCAATTCTGCCTCTTGCATCTATGGAGAGAAGATAACAGACTAGTAAACCAAAGCTAAAACCACAGCACATACTAAAACTCCTGTCTTAATGATTCTTTAGTACCTGCTACAATAAATAAACCCTGCAGGATTATATAAGTTCACAGAAAGACTTCACAACAGCCTTTCCTGCTGCTGTTTTAGATTCTAAAAGTTGCAAGTGCTACCATGAAAAGTTTTCTCGTAAAAGATGGCATTTGAAAATGATGTTGTTTGTATCTGTTAAAGAGTTCCAATTCACTCTTCCATACTTGAAAGCAAAAAAATTTATTTTTTTTTTCCTCAGACCCCCTGATGTATAACCTCAATCTGGAAGCTGTACATCAATCTGCGTTCTGCTATTAACCAGCACAAAATAGAAATTCCATATTATTCACTGAAATATTTACTGACTCTGCTTTAAAAGGTGGAAGATGAAATAGAAACTTGTTATGTCGAATACAAGACATAAACATGATACTGAAAATACTCAGGGAACAGACTCAATGAGTAAGTGGATGCCATTTTTATAGTTATTTCTCAGTCAAATCAAATGTTAAGAATTCTTTTAATAGCCCTTATAGCATATTAGATATTTTTAAATGTCAAGCCACCGAAACTCATAAAATATGTTTTAAAATTAGCATAATTTTATACACTCAATACTGATCATATGTGTGACATTTATTTTTTTTTTATAACATGGGTTTTAGTATCCTTCCTCTTGATTAGTAAAGACAAACACTGACTTTACAATGGGACTGTTGTCTGAATATGGTCTGCTTGTTCAGTTATTAATTTCTATTTTTTTCCATAGTATCAACCGTTATTAAAGGAGTTTTACAATTACAACATTTCAACTAATACTAGCAGAAATAAATATTTATTAGACTGAATTTGACTTGGAAAAGCCTTGTTTATCCTGTGTGGCAACAGTTTAACAAATCCTTTTAAGAGACACTAAGCCTTTCTCTTGTTTTGAGTGCCGTAAAGAAGGTATCAAGAAAAAATACAAAATGTGGATTAAAAGGTATGTTTCAATCTTTAATGGGTCTTTTTAATGACATTTCTTTGCCTTTCCGTGCCTTGCTACAACCCACTTACTCATCAAGAACTCCCTTGTGGGTTGAGAAAAGATCATAATATCATCAGATTCATTGTTTAAGTTATAGCTAATATTCTGCTGACTGATACTCAACCTGCCCAAAAAGTCCTGTTAGTCTTTGGACTATAATATAATGTTCACTCCTTTACCGAAGAAACAAAGAACCTACCTTCTATTTTATAAATATATATATATAATGGAATTTTTATAGGCATTGAAACTAACTTTTGTTTTTAAGGGTTTTTAGCAAATAGTTTGAAACACTCACTTTATAGTGACTATAATAGTGTCAATTTTCTTTCCATTCATTACTAAATTACATTATAACTGTTCCTATTTGCTAATGCCTTAGTGATTACTGCAATAATGCTTTTCCTTTTCTAGTTAACTGGAGTAAGTATTGTGGCCTGTAACTGATTTTATGTCAGTGGTGAAAAATAACTTGTATGTTGTATTTTTTGCAGCATAAGCCACCTCTAGGGAAGCTAACAGAGAAGCATTCTTCATCCAAAGGGCTGCCTTATAGCTCAGCCAATTACCAGATTCACTGTTCACTTACTCTAGGATATATACAGAGACCTGCTGGAGCAGACCTGGAAGACCTCGTAAGGGCCACAGAACAGGACAACAAAGGTACAAAGAATTTTCCAAAAGTCTTCTTTGTCCCCTGATTGATCTTTAAAGCAGGTGTGATAGAAACTGTTCCTCACCTTTCAGATATGGTCCCAGCTTGCTATTTTGTAAATTGTATCACATCCTGTTCAGTCCAACACTGGTCCCATTCTCTCTCAATTCTCTCATTGTCTCTCATTTACCCTTTTATTATAGCATGACATTTCATTTCAGTGTTTGGAAACCACAGCCAAGATTCAACAAAGAATTTCATCTCTAATTTCCCATTGCAACTGAGAGCCAAATGCACTGTTTGGGGCCTAAATACTTTGTTGCATCTGAATCATAGATTGAAGCACACTCAGATACATAAAACAGCACTGTACTCTTCAACCATGCTAGTACATAACTGGCCCTTTTGCCATATTTATCAATCCAACCATTCTGAAAAGCACAGTTCAAAATCTAGTTGTGGCAGAGAACATGCAGTATCAGAAATGGGAAAAATCCTGTCAGAAATGGGTTTCTGAGGAAAGTGAAGAAAACAACCAGGGTGCTTTA
>JAWWMP010000165.1:12686057-12742448 GCA_035047865.1 Dendrocincla tyrannina
ATGTCATGTCTTTTGACAGATTTATGTAAAGTCAAAAATATTTCCCACATAAATGCTCTTCTGCTTCTTGTTTGATAGTTCTGTTTTATTTCTTGTGTAGTTATTTCTGCTGCATTCAGCATTTAGTGTATCTGTATGTTTTATTTGCATAAAGACAGGGACTATTTTTTAAGGGTATATAAATCCAGTATCAGCACTTTTATATCTTTTGGTACTTTTCATATGCAATTGTGGAAGACAATATATCTGACATATCTTGCTTTTGTGTGTAGAATAGGTCCATCTAAAAAATAACTTTTGGAAGAATACATTCAATATAGAAGACTTTGATCAATATAGACATTCACAATGCAAGCTTCTTCCCGTTCTTTGAGCTTGTTCTTTCTCCTTAGTACGTTAAGCGAACACAGAGCATTTGGAAAACTGTGAAACAAATGGTGATTTCCTGTAGTTAAGGAGCCCAGTAAGACAGATCTCTCATTTAAATTATGCCCAGAGCAGAATTATGCCGGATACAGGAGAATATCGTCCATATTTTAAAACACTGCACTGATCACTTCCAAGCTTAGAATTATGTCAAAATACAATAATACACCACATTATCTCATCTTTTCCATTCTCCTTACTGTCAAGCAGTGATTTAGCAAAGTACACCTCATCATACACAAGCCATTAAACAAGAAAATGTAACAAACAGGTATTTAAAATGCTATCATATCTTCAGTTTTAAACTTTTCCTGTAAAACTGCATGTCATTTTAATTCTTCCTGACCTTGCAGTATGCATAAATGTCTACACCTGTTCGGAGTCCAAGTGAGAGCAGAAGCTCAGAGGTACAAGGGACACAGTCCATTGTCATGCTCTGTGGCCACATTTACATGTGAGCTGTTTCCTTGCACAGATACAAAGTGAGTTCAATAAATTTGTCCTAGAGTTCAGAGCTCCGTTCAGATTATAAAGTTTACCAGAGTACGTACTGTGAACACGTGTACGTACAAATCTATGTTACAGTGTTCAATTTTTTAAAAAAATTCCATCTAGTACTATTGTGAAAAAAACTCTAAAGACTGCCAGAACCTGCTTGTGCTACATAGGCAGAATTCCCATTTCTGTGAGGCACCTGAAAAGCTGGTCACTGACTTACGAGAAACCTATCATTACTTTCTGAAAGACCTGACTTCTGTAAAAGAATTGCATTAGTTTCATAGTTCATGTAGTTTATACAAACAGTTGCTTAAAAACAGAGAAACTATAGATGATTTGTTAAGCAATGCATGCTGATCAAAACTGTCGTGTCTGACAAAGGTAAAAATTTAAAAAGACTGAATACAGGTACTGCTTTTATACTAAAAATTTCTTCATTAGCCATTGGTATTTGTCAACACAAAGCACTTGTAGTTTATCTTTAGTATTTTCAATGCAATAGTGTGCTTAATGAAAGCAAGAATAAAAGACTTCTTTTTTATTAAGGTATACTTTAGTCCATTCAAGTTACATTATGTAGGGAAACCCCCAAGAATTTGCATGTGGTCAATTTTGTAATAGGACTCAGCTGGCCAGAAACCTGGAATGGTATTGGCCTTGGTTCAAGAAGATATGTGCTTGAATTTAACCAGGGAAAATTTTACTCATATAGTAAAGGTTTGGTTTGGTGTAGATCCATTTGGCTCACTCACGAAATTACTTTTTCGCATTAAAGTAGTCCGTAGTATATTCTCAATACCATAAATCACTGGTGTTAGGTATCAGTATACTATGGCAACTTTGCTGAAACAGTTGGGCTTTGCTTTTGGTGGCTTCTGTATTGACCGTAACAAACTCTGCATATGTGGTAAATTTCCCTGACTGCTCTCAAGCCTGGCATTGGATTACAAGAGGTAAAATATTAGACTAATACACATCTACAGCTAAGTAAAGTGAACGCTTTGCTAAATAAATGCTAGATCTGGCCATAATGGAATAGTTTTTTATTTATTAGCACTCTCAGCCTAGCAAAAAAGTGTCATGGAAATTTATCAGTCTAGGCAGAAATATCTACTCACCCATACTTTACCACAATGATTGATGATAATGAAAAAACAAATTATATTTTACTCTCATGTCAAAAAATGGGGGAAAAAAGAAGAAACTCTCACCTCAAGTGAGTAAAATCTTCCCAGGCTGGTCTGAGGCTAAGGACTGTGTGCCTGTAAGGTGTTAGCAGCCAGCATTCTCTCTCTTTCCTCTCCCCACAAAGTCACTATATGCCATTTCTACATCTCTTTTAATAGTCCTGCATTTTCAGCACTATCAATAAAATTGGTAAAACATCTGAACGTTGATGTGTTTTTACAGTTTGAAGTAAATTGTTTCTGAGAATATTTGCCCTAGTGAAATTCCCAACAGCCACAGCAGAGCACAGCAATAGAAGTCAGCCACTTGCACCCAAAGGTACTTGCTGCACCACAGCTTTCACAGGGCACATGGCGCTCATTTCAGGCTGCTGGCAAATGCCATGTTGTAGCTGCCTGGTTCCAAGCAAGTGAGAATAAGCAGGCACAAGCATTCAGCAATGGCGCAAAACCAACAAGGAGCAGCCCGGTTGTCAGCAGCTGTGTGAAATCAGCAGAAGTCAAATCAATCTGCAGCGACACAGTATTTTCCCTGGAGTCCTGACTTACATATTATTTTTATGTGAGGCTTTTCCAAAATTGTAGAATTAAGTACAGCTAAAGATTTGTAAAATAATTAGAAGCTCTACAGTCTCTCTCTTACCCTAACAATATAAGCTAGCACCACATTTTAAGATACTCGAGAGTTCAGTGTGAAACAATTCATGAAATGGACGCCATTTATGCACATTACTGGATTACAAACTGGAATTTTGAAAATATCACATTTTACTGATGAATCTGTTGTGCTGCCTGTGGTAGGAAGAGGGATGCCTGGTATTTTTGGAAACATGAAGTGAACGCTTTCTCTTCCCTTGTCTCTACTGATAATACAGCATTGAAATGAACTATTTTATTTGAATATTGGAGAACTGTAACATGGTTCAACTTCCAACTGTAAAACAATTTAAAAGTCCTTTTGATTTCACTGTCCTTTTCAAACAATGACTCTTTTCTTTACTGAGAAATACCTTAACTTGAGTTACCGGGCTGGTCCCTCTCTTCTCATTTTTCATCCCAGTGGGTGAAAGTGCCCCTGTCGTATTTGGTGGCTGTGGAGTTGATGGCATTTTGGCTCCAGGAGAAACTTGCATGCTTGCCAGTTGAGCTGCATACAGTTGCTGGAACACAAGAAGATATACATGTATTCCTGCAAAAATTCCTAAAGAAGAAGCTGTAAGTGTACATAATTTTTTCCCCCTCTGGTGTTTCTTCTCTTAAAGGAGTTATAGATCTTTTTTAGCTCTTGTTTGTGGCTTTTCCCTTCTTGCTATTTGCAAAAAGAGGAGAGGAGAAAAAAAAAAAAGACCAAAAAACTCTCAAACACCAATACTTTTTTTTCTTGATTTGACTTTCGCAGACTTTTCTTGATTTCTTTTTTTTCCTTGTCCCTAATGACGGTCAAGGTATTGAGCAAAGAGTGACACTGTGCCTAAATATTAAAAACCCAAAACTGATAAAATTACAAGGCTGTTTATAAAACGGAGGGATAAGCCCCTGTCAGAAACCACAGTACTCCAGGTCTTTCTATTCTTACACAGAAATTACCCACCAACTTCCATAACCTCTAGTGAGTGCTGACATAGGAACAGTTTCCTACCAAAATGCAGTGCTGCACCTTCTCTAGACAGCAATGGAAGTTAAAGTAGGCAACAGGTTGTGTCTCCATCTCTGTGTACAGTGGTATAACTTCTATAAATGCTAATAAGGAATCTAGGCCTCAAAAATTCCTGTAAATAGTGGTTAAAATACAAAAACACTCTAGTGGAACATTTCAAAAAGTTTAACAGAAACATAATAAAATAACTTTATATTAAAATAAAAAATTCCTACCAATAAAAAGTGTTTACTGAACAAAACCAAATAGGTTTAATTTCATTCCAGTGACCAAATTTAAACCCTCACCTTGAATTAACATCATGAATAATTCTTCTACCACAAACAGGGAAGATCCTAATCCCTCTTCTACCCATAGATCTATATAAACTTTGCCTTATTAGTGAGAAAAAAGCCAGGTGGTTTGTATGCAATTTCCAACATTACTATCATTCAGATGGACAAATAAAAAAAATTACAGTAATCAAAAGCAGACCTTTCAGCACATGTAATTAAATGAAAGCTTAATAAAGAATAATTTGCAAGAGCCAGATGTGCTTATGTCATAATTGTTGCTTTCTTTGGAACAATTTTTCTAATATAACAAGCCCCCACAGAAATGAAAGTTACACAATGCTGTAAGCTCAGTGACTCAGTGGCGAGACAAATGCGTGAAGGAGGGGCAGAGTCACAACTCTGGGTGACAAATGAAAACTCTTGTTTGTTTGTTTCTTTCCACTCCTTTTCAATACCACACAGAGACTACAAAAGGATCACAGATTAATGTTTTGAAAGCAATAGAGTTTAAATATTTTGGCCAACATACCAGATTTTTCCTATGCTAGAAGGAAAAACATGAAAGTAGAAAAAATTCCCAGCCATTGGTGATGTCCTGGAGAATGAAAATGAAGGCTTTTATACAACACTAAGGGTTTTTTCCACCTACTAGTTGGAACTTTTCCCTTTTAGCATATTCTTCAGGTCAATCTATGCTTGCTTAATAGGATGCTCTGCTTAAATGAGAGTATAAAGCACATTTCACAAACTTTTGAAATCCTGAACATTCTCAGCTCAAAAATAATCAGGCACTACACTGTGAAAGAGATGACACAATGAACATGAATACAGTTCAAAGACAAAACACAACAATTACAAAGATTTTCTCAGTCTTCTGTGCTTTGTCTATTTTTTTTCTTTTTTAAAATTAGGAACCTATTTGACACCTTTTTCAACTATCTGAAGGAGATGAAGCACTTAAGCTTTTGTTACTGAATAGTCTACTTCTATTTTTTTCTAGAAGTAGACTAAAACTCTAGTACTTAATATAGTTTGCATTGCACTTTGAAGAGTGTGAAAGGAATTCTGTGTAGAAACCAGCCAAGGCTTATCAACTAAAGTTGAAGAGAATTTCTTTCTTCCCTCTCAGGTAAGCCATCACAGCTAAAATGTGAGGAATAAGTTATTTTTTCTACAGTCTTCCATTTCTTTTAGACGACAGAAGTTGATTGTCAATTATGGCAACCAACATAGTGTGGCAGGCTGACCTAGGCTAGCTGCCACCTGCCCTGCTATCCACTCTCTCTCCCCCACTTCAACTGGATGAAGCTCATAGATCAAGATAAAGACAGGGAGATCCCTTATCTGTTACTGTCATGGGCAAAACAGACTTGGCTTGGGAAGAATTAATTTACTCCCATTTACAATAATGCTGGCTGGTGAGAAACAGCAACCCCGCAGCCCGCCCGCTTCCAGCACATGGGCACCACCCTGGGCACACCTGGCAAGTGGAGCTTGCAGTGCAGTTAGCCAGGGCAAGTAAGCAAAGGTGTGTTGATGATTTCTAAAAGCTGCGGACTATGGCATAGCTGCCTCTTGACCAGAAATTTCAAGATCAACACGAAGACGTGTGACACTAGTCAGAACAGATCTTGTTGATGACCTGATGCCTTAGTCCCACCGGGACTAGCAACAGAAACACGCACAGCACTTTAAGGGTTACAGAGATAACATCAAGAAAAGTGAGCTTTTCTAGTGCCTGTCTAGGAAACTGATTTTGGAAATGCAAACAGAAAAAGTAGCATAAAATTAGAATTTTTCACCACTCCCCACACCGGGTGTTGAGGGCTGTATTGGCTGTTCTGCAAGTCCTGTCAGAAAGAAATGTTTCTAAAGCAAGACAAAGAATAAAAGAAATTTTATCATTTAAATATCTGTATGTATGTATAATTCATGACTGGATTATTCCAAGGTCTTAATACTGGCTTTAACCTGGCATTTCTACAAATGCATCTTACAACATAAAAGCAAATATAGAAATAAGTAACAGTAATTAGCTTTCTGGTCTGCTTAAAACAAAGCTATTCTGCAGATGAGTACAAATCTTGCAAGAATTCACACCAGTGCTAGGAACATTGCTGTGTGGACTGGGAGGCAGTACAGCTTTTAAATATCAGTTTGTATGGGGAGCTAGCCAGTCTGGAAAAATATGTGCATGCCACTATTGGAGGGATAGAATGGATATTTTTGCAAATACCACTGCTGTGGCTCAAAATGGCAATTTAGGACCTCACATTGAGATGGTCAGGTTGTGAAGCTTTTATTTGCAAGATTAAGGAGAGGAATAAAACCCAAACATTGACTGGATGTTGACTGTTAGCTTTTAAGGCTCAAAAGAAAAAGTTTTAATGGAATTTTTTTTAATTGAAATTCTAAGCTACCAACTATTTTACTACTGAGTAAAAAAACTAAACTACCTCAAACACTGATACATATCTTCCTTTTGATCTATTTACGTCTATCACATAAAGAGAAGAGCATTTCATAATCCTTTTGCTAACCACTGACTCAGAAGGTTCTCAGTTACAAATTAGATATTCAAAACCATCAAATATTCATAATTGTTTTAAGAAGTCTTAAAAATGTACAGCCTGGTTTCCTTTTTTAAAGAGGTCACTAAGTTAGATTCTTACAATCCAGTTCCCAGCATCTAAATATAAGTAGTGCTGATTTTGAGTTACTGAGTGCTCTTGAATAGTTAACAATTTTGAAAACCAGCTTGCTTAAGGTACATGAACAAGGATGTAGCTTTGCAGTTTTCAGAACCAAGTTTCTTGTAATGTCATGATTTGACACTGAAGAGTGGGACTTTGAAATGCCACAAGCCTCAAGGCAACGACAATGAAGTCCTGCATTTAGGCACCTATGAATTTACAGGCTTACAGACTTAAGCATTTGTTACTGAAATTCTATTCCAGCTGTAATCAACTAATAAACCAAAAGCTGGAGATCACTATGAGTCTGACTGGTGTTCTTCTACTCGAAATATACTTACAGTACTTACACAAGTGTGTAAGTACTGTGATCAGCATGTGTACAGAACAGCATACAGAAGGGCACACTGGTTTGGTTTTTTTACCTGGAAACAGCAGGGTTCACACTAAGCCTTTGCTATAGCTTAGAGCTATCATTCAAGAAGAACTGAATACTTACAAAAATATTAATCCAGTAGTGATGGTGATGGTGCTTTCTGCTTCAGAAATTGCCTTTGGAATTTGATGAATTATTTCCATTTCACTTTTCTTATAAAAAGTATCATCTCTGAACTAAAATTTCTCTAAAAGTTTGTCTAAAAAGCTTGTCACCTTGACTGACCCAAGTGTTAAAATTTTTCTTAGTGCCACCTAAGTTTCACAATGCCTTTGAGAGATATTTTCATGACAGAGAAGGATAACTGCCTTCACTACCAGTGTTCATTCATGCTTTGCCAGAAGACAAAGGCATTAGACTTACACATCCCTCTCACAAGTTTCAACACATTTTCAACTACTTTTTCCAACTAGCTTTTAATAATTACAACTCTTTCACTGGCTCAGGCCTCTTTCCCTATGACTTTTCACTTGCATATAGGCCTGTGACATTCCTGAACACATTCTCTGATGACTGACTGAGCACAGCAAATACGCACAGAGCAAAGCTTTCTATGCACCAGATGTTTCCTTTTGTTTTAAAGCAGGAATATTCATACTTATCTCTTAGGCTGCAGAATCCATATCTAAAAGAATGAATAAAAATGAAGAATTTTGAGAATGAAATATTACAGAAGTGCAAATGGTGAGGAAAATAGAATGGGCCTTAAATCGGCACAGTGAAAGGAGGTTTGCACTGACAGCTTGTTAACTTCGTGACAGACTGTTTTACCGCCTAACACAGAATTATGATTGCCACAGAATCATAGGGTCAGTAAAGTGGAAAAGACCTCTAAGATCATCGAGTCCAACCATGAGCCTTGCACTGCCACGGTTACCACTAAACCATGTCCCCAAGTGCCACATCCACATCATCACCTTCTCATGAAGGGTCTGTCAATGATGGGCCCTATGCAAAAGGTTTTTTGGGGAAGACTCTTCAATACAGAGAAAGTTATCAACTTCTGCACAGAAGAGAGGCAGTTTCTTCAGAGGTAGGATCTCAGGGAGGAAATGAAGAGAACAGTGGTACTCTGTATAGGAACAACATAAAGGGCTAGAGACATTTCAACTGACTGTGGGGTGAGGGAGCATTTGGTCACAGCAGTGGGGATATAATTCAGATGTTATTCTTTGCAGCAGAATTCTGAAGAAACTATGGTAAATCCATATGTGAAATATGGAGATAAGGAAAAGCGTGGTTGCAATACTCAGTGTAGCAGATACCTAAGTGTGCGTGATGAGAGCTTGCCCAGCAGGATAAATTGTAATGGATGTACTTGGGAGATGCATCACAGGGAATTTCAGTAGAAGGTGGCTTGACTGAAGGAGAAAGAAAGGATCTGGTCTAGGAGCTTTTACCCTTTTATTTTCTTTTCTCAGGAAAAAATGCTAAGTTTTATGAACGCTGATTAATTCTAAATTCTTCCATTACTAAAAATGGAAGTCCTATGTTACATTTTTAACAAATACATTTGCTACAGTAAATGAAATTGAACAATACAGCTACTGAGAATCAAGTGAGAATCCCTATTTGTCAGCATTTTAAATGAATTGTGCAAAGCTGAAATATCTTATTTATAGAGATGAAAGTTCAGCTATTTAGACAATGAGTAATTTGGTTTCTAAAGATGAAAAACTCTAAGGAGTGACTGCAAGTGCTGTTGAAATCCTGCACTACAAGAGGTAATGCAGTTATTTTTTCCATAGTATATTTAGTAAGCAGTGTTGCAAAGCTATAATGTCAGAATTTTCCTTCTGAGTACACAGTATGCAGTATTAATACTTAGAATTGTCTGATGACAATGAGTTTTTACAAGTTCACCAAAACTAGCAACATCTTTAATATTTCCAGGATACATTTCTGAAAAGAAGCTACTGAAAACAAAAAATTAAAACTTCAGTGGGACTGCTTACTTTTAATTATTGTGAAGTTGTATTTAAAATAAGTTTCGTGTCAAACAGATTGAGGGAAAGAGAGTCTCTGAAAAAGCTTTTCTTCTGTTTGGAGGAAGAGCAGATTAATGTTCACACCCATGTTTTGGGTGTCATAGATAATAACTATGGAAATAAAGGTTAAGTGCTGACCTGAGCCTGCTATCACTGGCATAAACATCAGAAAGGTAACATTTTCAAAAAAATAAATATCCTACTTCAAAATTTCAGACAGATCTTGATCTAAGTGTAACAACTGTTTCTAAAGTAAAATTACTTGTACTAATTCCTTCCCATTCTTGTATATAAATATCATTTTTTGTACTGGCATGTCTTTTGCACCAAATACATTCAGTGACTAACATTGCAGTTGAGCGCTCTACTGCAGCATCAAGGTAAGAAATAGGGTTATAGACTCATGTGTATATATCAGAAATAAATCCATACATAAATAATAATAACAAAAAGCATATGGTTACTTTTCTCTTTGTTTTAAGATGCTTCTCATGTAGATCCTTAGAGTGAAATGTTAACAGAAAACAACATCCGGAAACACAAGACAGCCTAAGTAACTCATCAGCAGCTTAACCATGTGACAAACCCAGGGGCAATTCGAAGGCAGCTCCTGCCTGTGGACTCTGCCAAGAAGCCAGATGCCATCGCCAGAAAAATACCTTTCAAGGCTCGGCATCTGGGTCCTAGCCCTGCTCTCTGCACAAAAGGAGAAGGAGAAGACAGAGAAGGAAAATGCACAGAAAACTTGAAGAAATGTACAAACACATGATAGCAACTCTTATTTGAATTTAAAAAAAATATCTAAAACTTGGAAAATCAAAGCTTTTGTTGAAAGAAACAAGATGCCTTCAAATCAAAAGACTGAATATTTGATGTCAAAAGTGTGTGTTTTCTTTTGTATCTGTTACCTGTTAAAAGAGTGTATTTTATAAATTTATTATGATGAAATTTGGATGCCTCAGTAGAATTTTCTCAGTTTTTCTAAGAAAAATGTTAACAAATCAAAATAAGGTGAGTTTTAATGGTCTGCTAGGACTGTGGGCCAGACAGACCCTCTTCTCATTTTCACATGCATCACCACAGAGACAATAAATAGTATCTTACTATTTAAGAACTAACAAGTATGCAACATCATATTAACTCACAATTTTATGCTAAATAACTGGGAACTACTGGGCTTTACATGGGTATACATGGGTATATCTGAAAGGTTGTTGGTCAAATGCAGTTATGTGATATTGGAATAACAATTAGAGAAAAACTTTAATATAGAAACATGATAAATAAGTAATATTATACTGAAAATGCTTTTTTTTTTCTCTACAGAATCTAAGTGTCAGAATTAATACATGTACATGGTTTTCTTGTAAGAGCATCACTTTTTTCTTTCCCCTGTTTTCACATGCCTAGCATGTCCATAGCGGACATAACATTCTGATTTTAAACACCCATATATCACCCTGCTGCAGAGTCTGTTCATCATTACAAAATGGGAATATTCTCTATGTCTTCTCATAATATACCAAATACCCTTGCAAAAAGGCACTAAGGTGCAACACAAACAGGCAGCTAATGAATTATCATAACTAATGTCATAATAACAAAGATTGTTGCAGTGATTATTTATGCGCTTGCTGACTAATGTGCTCTCCTATTTATTAAAACCCAATATGTGCAAACAAACTAACTCTATTTGTGAAAATACAAATAATACATTTTGTAGTCACAGATGAAGTTAGAAGCATTCAGTTTTCCCTGTACCTTCATGGGTGCATCTACTGAAAAAAATTCTTTCTTAGCTAAAAGAATGATTTTCCCGGTTAGTCATGTTCATTCACTTCAGCTTTGGTTTGCTTTTTTTTAACTACTAACACCAGTAATTTCAGTGTCTGCCAGTTGCTGTTATATATATTGCCAAAGGAGATTTTTATGTGGCCCTAAATTCCACTCAATTCCTGTCTCCTTAGGAGATACACATGCCTGTACTGCTTCACCCTCAAGCAGCAAAGTAACAGTTACCTAATTTCACCACTGAGTGTCTGCCGGTGCCAACTTCTTTAACTGACCACAAATTCATTGTACTGGTTCAGCAAAAGAAAAATCACTCTCATCTCTTCTGCTGCCCTGCTGTGGCTAATGGCCAGCCCATACCGAAAATAAAAGAATCTCTCCACATTTCAGATAGTGCGGCTTGTATTGTTGTAGTACTGCAAAATAACAGCTTTATTTTGTTAAAAGGGCCTAACTTTAAGTGGACCATGGAATATTTATGGCTCTCAGTAGTCCTTTGAAAGAGTTATCTTATGTTTTTATGCCGATCATGGGTCAGAGGTTCAAATCAGCACTTCTTTCTGTCACTCCTTATATGTTTTACTATAATTTACAGCTCAGCAAGAGGACTCATAAAACAAAAGTGTCTATTTTACTTCAGCAACTAATTCTAGCTAATCAAAGCTTTCCAGCAAAACAACCCAGCATGAAACTCTGCGTGGAAAATATGCAGAGAACAAAGCGTTTTGTCAAATAACACATCTCATGATGTAAACACATATGTCTCTTATAGGAAATTTTATCGCTTCCACATTATCGGCACACAAAAGGAGCATTCTTGTCGCAGACCTGGTGCGACTGTGGAGCCATCGTCATTGGAAACAAGAGCCTGATTAGGTTCCCACACAGATATGAATAGATTTTCTTTTTTTAGTGTAATGCTGCCTTTCTTATTTCTTAAACAGACTAGTAATTGTGGCTGTAAAAACAGTGAATTGTGTTTGGACGACATTTGTTTCTTCATATTTTTTTTAGCTACCCAATGACACCAATTATCCCATATGGTTGTCCTCTTCTGGAAAGTCTGAGTTAATCCACAGCTGTGAAGATGAAGACGCACCCAGCAGGCTCTAAATCTGGTGGGTCTCTTGTCTGTTAATAAAGTCCACGGTCTGACGGACAGATGTTAAGAGGATCTGTTAAAAAAGGCAGTGACAAAGACCCAGACTTCTGCTCAAGAAAATAATTAGCAAAACCATATCTGTTCTTCATAGCTTTTCATTTTTTTCTTCATCTTTTGGAGAAGAAATTTTTTCCTTACTTGACAGAGGAGTCCCGCAGCACATATGATAGGCCCTGCTCAAAATATAACAGACTAAAGGATCACATTGACGCTGGATCTTTTTGTCCTTGACTTACTTTTGCATGCTGTGGTTTCTGCACTATAAGTTTAGGTTCATTCATCATTTTAATGGGGAAGCCTGAATAGGTATTTTCAGCTATACAATAGCTACTTAAATTTTTAATGTAAAGGGAAATGTAAACTGAAGATGAAATTACCTTTTGACTGATTTTTGTTAAAAATTATTAACATTACTTTTCTTAAATAAAGGAATTACAGATAATACTTTCTCTTCCCAAGGCTCATGCTATTTTTTTTTTTTTGGGCGGGGGGGCGGGCGGGGAGAGGGACCAAACAAACGGACAAAAAAAAAAAAAGAGAGAAGAAAAAAAGGCACCAAGAGAAAAGTGTGGAATGAGAAGATACCTGCAGCAAGATCCATGTTGAGAGTCTTACTGACTTTTCCGTATCTCCACCTGTTTCTCATCATGGCCTGACAGCACAGACACCAAACCCCAAAGTCTCTCTCAGTTACAGTCATGTAAGTTTGGAGAAATGCTAAAGACCTAAAATATATGCACCAGCGCAATAAAGAACTAACTTGCTTTCAGGCACATGTGCATTAAGGTGCTCTTAAGATCACTTCTGTTTCATTTACAAACTGTATTTCTTGTTCTTTTGACCTAATCCTGCTTTGACGTAATGAAGTAGAAACAGTCATCAAAACAGCGCTCTCTGCTTTGCTGCCTAAATGCAAGAAGTCTCATGGAGGCATCATTCCTGAGATCATGCCTCCCAGAAATCTTATGGCCCTGATTTCACTGAATCATGACAATTAAATGCAATCTCTCTGCAACTGTCTGTTCACAACCTGTTTACTGTAAAGCTGTAAACAAAGCCAAGAAGGAATGCTTAGAGATCAAATAAATTATCAATCACTGCAAGTAGCTAAGAAAATTTATATGATTTGGCACCTGGCAGTTGTCTCTGTAATATTGCGTTTGTTTCCCCTTAGGAAGTAAAGCTGCTAGTTTATTAGTTTTACAGCACCTTGACAAGTTTTAAAGATATAATGTCACCCCATCACCCTATGAGGCTGCTGAGAATTTTTAATGAGAATTGTGAAAGAAAAGTTTACTCTCTGCAAAAAACATTAATTCAAAAATATATTCTAAAAATTTTATACAATTATGTGTACTAGCATAGGACAAATGTATCATTCTGTCTATTAAAAGAAAACGACTACTCAGCTCGCAGTACCTGTGATATTTAAATGAGACTTTCAATTTTTTCCAATGTCACCAAGTCAAAAATCTAACACTAAAATATTAAATATAAAATAAAATCTAAAATATAGGTAGTGGTCTTCAGTCCCCCAGAGAGAAAACTATATTTCTGCCATGGCAGAAGAGAACAAAGGGCAATCCAAAAGCTGACAGGGGGAACAGAGTGACAGCTACCAAAACAAACAAAAACAAAACAGCAACAAAACCCACACACACTCCCCCCCAAAAAAATCCTCCAAACATATATACAAAATTGAAAGCTTTCTGTAGCCGTGTACTTTCTGAAGAACAATTCCCTTGTGAAGCCCCTGACTGTAAGGAGAGGCAAAAATCCTCACTGACTTGGCAACCGTGTCTCACCTCATTTCACTCTTTTTATTTTTTTCTTCCCCTTTCCAAACAGACTGAGTGTTGGTCTTCTGAGATTATGATGCTAAGCCACTTTTCCTGTAGAGTTTTTAAACTAGGCCTCTGAGAAAGGGTTTGATACAATTCAATGACTGAAGTAATACCTTTGTCCATCTGAGCATTAAATGGCCCATTGAAATACAGCTTAGTTAGAATTTCAGTAAATGGTGCTTTCCAATTTTTATTTATTTATTTATTATTATTATTCCTTTCCCAACAGATTACAGCCTGGATCTGAAAATGAAGTTCAATCACTTTTGGTTGCCTCTTAGGTCAGGCCTTCAGCCAGTGTTAATTAAATATAACCCCTTCAGAATACTGGAGGTTAAATGAGAGCAACAAACTGGTCTTCTTCAAAATATTACCTCATCCTCTCCAAAAAGCTGTAACCTGTTTGGAAGGGACCTCATTTAAGCACACTGGTCTTAACAATAAAAATTTATTGGGGGTGGGGAGGGGGGAGCCATGTTAAATGCTATTTTATCCAACAGCTAGTAATCACAAAACATTAAGCACCTATTTCCATGCAATATACCAAGTCTATTGTGTTTAAATAACACACATCATAAAGGAAAGTGCTGCAGCAGACAATTTAGGCTGTAGCAGCAGAATTTTCAACTTGATAAAGTGAAACTATAAAGAATCAATGCATGAGTCAGACAGCCTCCATACCTAATATTCTTCCCTGCAGCTATTAGAAGTTCACATTTTTGTCTCTAGTAGGCATGACCATTAGTATACCTTCAATTTCATGTATTCAGTCACATTTTGTTGTCTGTTCCATACAATTTGACTAGAGCATGAAATTGGAAAGTAGCTGAAATTGTCTTTTTTTCATCTTGATGACTTTAAATGAAAAAAGAAAGGTTTTGTGTAAGCTATTTGTTTGCTGCTTTGTAAAAAGTTTCCTGAAGTATTCATAATAATTTTACTATTAAATTAGTCAAAAGCAAGCTTTTTAATACATGGTAATTAGTCTTGTCTTTCTGAACATGACTTTACTGTAAATACTCCTCCTTGACTATCCCTTTGTCCCAAGGTTCCTTAGAAGAACGCAACCAAGCGATAATTCAACATTATTGCTGCTTCAGTGCACTAATCGCTTAAAGAGCAGCAAGGACCCTATGTTTACTGCCACAAGGCTCCTACAGCCTCCCGGCCTAAGGCAGGCTTCCCAGCCCAGCAGCATCCAGATGTCAAGAGGAATATCCAGGTCCTGATGCAGCATGCCGCTCCATTCCAGTATGGCCTAAACATCTGTTTCATCTGCTGGCGTACAACCTGCTGAATACACTGAGACTGCCACGCAAAGTAGGGAATTGAAGGAGGGTGGGAATGAAACACTGCAGTTGCATAGCTCGGTATACATATCACTAAAAGAAAATCTATGCAGATACAAAAATTGACATAAAATGCTTGGAACCCCGAAACTGGAGTTGATCATTTGCTTTCCAGACTGAACACACAGACAAAATACCAGGAAGGACAATGTGATAAGTTTAAAAAGCACCTCTTTCTACACAATGTATGCCTAGCATTTTTTCTCCTAATGGGGGAACAGACCAGAACACCTTAGCATCTGGTCTTACTAACTTTCTGGTTTAATTCTTTATGGTGTAAAAATTAAGTATTTTGGCATAAAGTACAAAATAAGAAAAAGTACAGAAGCATGTAACACAAAGTGCTTGTTGTGGTTATAGCAACTGCTCTTTATAAAAAAAAAAAAAAAAAACAAAACAAAAACAAACCAAACCCCAACTTAAAAATAAGATAAACCTAAATTATACGTATTTATAATTTCCTATAGATAGTAACTCAGGAGCTCAAAAACAATAAGGATCTTTTGTCTAAAAGATGGGAGTATGTAAACATTGACATTTTATCTTGACGCATGACAAAAACAGCAAACATTTTTAGTTGATCTAGATTAAGTTCTGACAAGGAATAAAGGAGTGCTAACTGTTCTCATCTCTTCCACTTTGTGTATCTATTCTCTTGTATTTTCACTAGCGACAATAATGGAATAGTTGCCTGTTCCCATGCAAATTCTTTGTGTTGTTTATGAAAGCAAGATCAAAGCCCAAACTGAGAGTGTCTCTTTTTTCGCTGTATTTTTTTCCTCAAGAGGAGGACCTAATGAGAGGCTGTTAAACTTGCAGTCTTGCTCTGCACTTACAGAGAGAAGCACTCTCACAATGCAATCTCCCAGCTTACTCTTTGCTCTGGCCAGCCTGGGGACATGGCTCACCTCTGCGTGTCAGGAAACAGGAGCACAGAAGGCAGGAGGGACTAAATACTTCAGTGTCCCTCCTCTGTACAAGGTGAGCACCTGTACCCAGAAAGGAGGAATCATCCCCCAGACCTTCCATGTAAACTCACCCACCCTCTGTGAACCTGAACAAGTCACCATTTTCTGTGCTCCTTGTGAAATGGATACACTGCTGCTGCATTACCACAGCATCTGAGATAGGTATAGCTGAATATAACCATAAAGTATTCCTAGTAAAGATAAAACGTGAGGATTAATACAACTGCTATTATAATAAAATATTGCAAATATCAGGAGAATAAGATTGTAAAAGCTTCATCAAATATCTACAGCCATGTCCTCTGCAGGAGGATAGCAGAAACATCAGTAAAATCTTTCTCTCATGCACAAAGATTTGCGTTCCTTCATTTAATGCTGTCACATTACTGATATGCTACTTTTTGATCACAATTCTCCTGTTATTAATACATACCATACACAGGAAAGAACACTTATCTTTGTGGCTCTTCCAGATTTTATATTATACTACACATGTTGAAATTTGCAGAAAAAAAAAGTAAAATCTTTAACTTTTTTATGATTTTACAAAATAACTGTGACAAGCTCTGCTTAAAATAATTATGGTTTTGATATGGAAGGAGACAGGCAAATATGCCTAAATACCTTTGGTAGAAAGCCAGTCACAGCAAAGGGCAATTGCATCTGCTTGAAAAAGTCATTTTGAGTTTCCAGTGGATAATGGAAAGAAAAAATGTGAAATGTTAAAGTTAAATCTGTATGTGATTTTTCCTGTGTTTGCTACCATTAGAAATTGTTATTGGCATTTTCATGGCATAAATGTTATCTCATAAAAATTGTGGATAGCACTAAAGTTAACAGACTAACAAGCTCACTTAGGACAACAAGCAAGGATCAGGTAGCATGGCTCCAAAGATACCTGCAAAGAAAAGTTCTAAACTCATTCTCTTGCATTCAAGGAAAGAGAATAAGCAGTATTTATTTAAACTAAAAATATAACCTGATCTATCAAGAAAATATGAAAATATAACCAGATGGTTGCATCAGAGTGCAGTTTTTTTCACTCACTTTATCTTATTATCTATTTTACCTATTATTTTATGCTATTATATTACCTTCTCTGGCGACACTTCAAATCAAGTTATTCATAGAAAGAATTTAAAATGATTGCTGGTGTTCTTTTAGAAGCTCTTCCCAAAAAATCTGGTTTTTATTCCTTACTGCTAATATAAAGTATTTTTAACAATAAATGTGAGAGGTCTATATGAAAAGCAGTTAACTCATAAATTGAGACAGTTTCCTACACTTTATCTGTAGAAATGTGTTCTGCACTAAAGATAGTGTAAAAAGAAGGAACTGCTTAAAGAGGACCACTGTGATAAGGGAAATAAAATTATATGATTGAAAAGCAATTAATTACAGTAAGTTTGCTGAAGGGATGATAGCTATCAAAGCTTATCAAATTCTGCATTTCAGAATTTTAGATATTTATTTTAAAAAATGTTAACACATAAAGGCTTTGTGAAAGAAGTCAGGAGTTTCAATCAGTCTCATGTCAGCAGGATTACAAGCAATTATGAGTAACTGCTTGTTGAGCTGTGTGAAATGAGTTGGTGAATGGGTTTCCTAGTAAGCACATGTCCATGTCACTGGTATGACTGCCAGTAATGTAGACAATCTTAGCTGAAGGGGTCTAAAAACATAATTACTCCCCTAATCCTATAGGGGATTAAATCAATTCAGGACAGAAGATGGTTGTGCAACTACTGCTTCTAGTGTACACCTTCTACGTCTGTCAACCAGGCAGCCGACAGGAAAACCAAGGCATAACTAAGAAAAAAGGAAAACAGGACATGGAAAAAATAAGTGGCAATATATCTTCTCCATAAATATTTCATAAAATCTGGCACAAGTTGGTGGGTTCATTCACTCTCTGACCATCCAGATGGAAAAATTGCCTAATGTAATAATTGCAATATTTCCTTGTGTAGAACTGTACAGATACAGGACAAGAAAACTGAATGCTCACCACTGCTAAGCATAGTGAGGGGCAAAAGCACTACAATGAAATTTCTACATGCTTCCATGACAGAATAATGAGACACCATCTCCATAATAAGTGGGTGCAAGTCAGAGAAAAGGAAGAGTCCCACTTAAGCTACCTCTCTCAATTCCCATGTCTGAATCCCCACCCTGTGAGAAGATGCCAAGGCAACCCTAGATTTAAGAGCTGAACATTTGAAAATGCTGCCTGGGATTTGAAACTGCAATGTTTTCTTCCTTTTATGAGACACAGTTCATGTGGTAGCTCACAGCCATTCTATAATTTTCTCTAGCAAAAATGGACAGAAGACAGGGATATAATAAATATATACTGGCTCTACTGATCAGGAGAAGCTTTATCAGTCAGCTGGGGCACATCTGGGAAAAAAAGTCACTCAGGTGCATCTCCAGCATCCCATTCAATTAACATACCATTAAAAATAGTTTGTCCCGCTTCAGCCTGCTGCGTTACCTGATAAGTCAACAGAGTTAAAATGTATATTTAAATGCAGAAAACAGTGAAATGTTTTCTTTGTGAAGCAGAAAACAAGCCCAGTTTACAGGTATTTTAAAGCATTGGAAATAATTGTGCTTTACAGGTCGCTTAGCAGATCGCTCACACTGATCTTTTACGGTGTATTTTGAACTTTCATGAACCTTCAAGGAAAATTAAATAATTTCCTTAAAGGAAATACACACAAAATTATGCAAAACATATTCAAATAGGCTTATAAAAATTACATCTAAAAAAGAATTCACATTTGCACCTCAAAACCAGGTAACTGGGAACTTACTATTATAAATTCATTGGAAGCTGAGGTATTTCATCACAATTCACACGAGAATGTGAACTGGGCATAAGATTGCTGTGCTTTCTGTACTGCAGTGGGTGTGATGGTACCTCAGCACCAGTGCTGGGTTAAACAGGCTATGAGCATGATCTTAGCCCTCCCCTGGATGTTGAAGATTGCAGCAGAAGAGATGGCCTGTACTGGATGAATTACTGTGGATAGTTCATAGAAGTGTAATTTAATAATGCTCTAAACTAGCTAAATCTGGTGACTTGTTTTTTGAGTGTGTAGGACAAATGATTCATTTCCTTGAAAGGACATTGCCTCTTTCACTTTTCACTTCCAAAGATGCCAGTGGCTCTGACAGCACACTCTCACTATTCCTACACCTGAAATACTTCATTTTTCATTTGCTAATTCATGTAATTTTTTTTGTAATTTTCATACAACATGAATTTGCTAATTCATGTTGTAATTCATGTACAACACCAGAATACATGCCCTATTATGCTGACTTCGCCAGATCTCATGAATGATTCCTCTAAGTCTCAAATAAACCCTTAATACTGGCATTTAAGCATCAGGTGTTTTCTTCTTGCTCCTCCCCCCAGTCTCTTTTTCAGGACTGCCGTGTGCCTCCAGCCATATGGAGCCTGCATACTGAGTCTTAGGTACAGACAGATGATTCCAATACTTTCTAGTTAGGTCACTTTTCTAATTTCTCAATCATATGGATTCTAAAACCCAAACAGACCAAACACATTTTAGACAAGTAGGGGTTGGAGGCCAAACCATTCCTATTTCATCATCCATAAAGAGTCTTCTACTTGCTGATAGCAATATCTCCACAGAGGTTTGATGAGTTTTATCTCATCTCCTATGAATTTCCCTTTCTTTCTGAATTGGGTCAGTGGGAGGGCATATGGTCTTACAATCAAAGACCCTCGGAAAGGAGGCAAGTGATGATATCTTTCCAGTCCAGGCATTTTTAAGAGAATTCCGCTTTCTTTGAGCATGTCTGTTTGTGTTTGTATACACCTAGAAGCTCTAATCTAACCACCCTTATTATTAGAACTTTTAGTTCAGATGAAAGGTGAGTTATTTTTATTTTTTTCTGTAGTGATTAGTCAGGAAGGAATGATGACACTGAATTATATTATTTTCCTTTGTGTATAGACCTGACTTGAAATACTTTTCTTTTTTTTAATCAGATTCCTGATAAGTTCTTAAACAACCAAATACGTTAACACCTTCACAGGAAAAAATCCTTCATGTTTGTAATTCGTAGCCAAATTAAGCAGCTTGCTCTATGGTTATCAGAAGTATAATAAAATTCCAGAAACATATTCACTTGCAGCTAATTCCTGTAAGGCATACACCATATACATTTCTAGAAAGCTTGAAGTATGCCTCACAGTCAGCCTGTTCCCCAAAGGGATGCCACAGTTTTAAAAGAGCTTTAAAAAACCTGCTTGTCCCCTGACAGCACTCTGTAGTACTGGTGCCTCTGGTGCTCTGTCAGTAAATGCAGCAGTAACTTATTTGCTTCTTACTGGCTTCTGAGTGAATACATACCCCAGGGAAGGAGCTTTGCAAAGCACAATGATTTTAAAATAGAGCCTGGGCTTTCAGCGAGGGGCAGCCAGTGGTTAAGGCAGCAAGAACATCTTGTTGATGCTGGGGGCTCAGCCTCCTCCAGTCACTTGGGCTCTAGCTTGTGCCTTGATATAGACTGAAGAGATGCAGGAAACCTCCTGCAATCCAGGCTACAAGGATGATATCCTTTTAAACATACAAGTTTCCTGATAAGTGAATTGATGTCTGTGCCATTTATGATCTTAATGGTAAATTCTCCCTGGAACAGAGCATACGGGCCTGGAAGGCAGCTGTCCTGCTCGGTAAGATCTAAAGGTGCAAACGGTGGGAATTGTGCCAGGAGCCTGATCCCTAGCTGCCAGATTGGAAAATCTTCCCCCTTGGGAGAGGAGAGCAGGAGCAGGACCAGAACACTTCCCAAGGTGGAGGAGGGGTTGGGCATCTGAAGGGAAAAGAAAAAAAGAGAGCTGTGCCAGGCTGGGTGACAGTCAGGTGGTTAGTGACTTTCCTGCAATGGGGGCAAACACCAGCCCAGCAATGGTCTTAGGCTTGCCACTGCCAAGACAAGTACTAGAAATGCTACAGACTATAGAAACAGTCTCTTTCTTAAACATTCCTATACATTTTTTATTCAATAATACAGCACTGTTCCACTAAGCAAGAATTAGTGTAACAAAGACATGCTGTTTAAAGCAGTTATTGGAGGTGCAGGGCATTAAATGGGTGTGAAAAGCATCTCGGAGCTGCAGTGCTGCTGTGCCAGGCTGATTACTCCAGCTAATGGCTTTGTTGGTCTGTCTGTCTGTCCTATTTTACCAGCTAGAAGAGGATAAGAGATTTCCTCCCATTTTGGTCAGGGATGACATTACTGGGGGAGCTAGGAAAATCCCCCTGGGCGAAATTTCATTGCAATTGATATTTTTCTGCAAAAAGGCTCAATTTTGATGAGCTGTCCTTTCCTGATGAAAATCACTTTGCCAGATAATTCAGGGCTGAAGATGAGAAGAAGTAGGAGAAGATAGAGTATTAAGAAATTCTGCAAAGAAAGGAGGTCATATGGTAAAATATTGACTCAATGACATCATTTTCATTGATACTGCCACTGATATAATTCAACTTGATAACACAGATATTACATACACAGACATAAACATTCAAGTAGGGAAAGGCACAAGTATAACTATTTCATTGATTTTAATTAAATTTTCCTAAGTATTGCAAGGTTGGCATATTTTTAATTTTATTTTCATTAAAGGGCATGCTTGGTCTCTCAGAGCCCTAATAAAATCCTCTTTCCTTTCTTTGCTTCAATTTCTACGTACTTTCTTTTCTAAATTTCTACATAAGAAAAGGACCAAAATATTTAATTTACTACTTCCATATATTGAAATGTGCACACACCATCCCCTTAATTTAGACCACTATTCACTGTATCATAATAAGGAACATTCTGTTAAAATATGTCCACCTAGAGCTCAGTAGTCTTTGAATGCTAGATAAAATCATTCTATAAGGCTAATGAAGACAGAAACTCTGCCTGTAACAATATTAAGTTTGTTTTCTCTAGTGATTCGAAGAAGTGAGCAATCTGTCAGTAATACATTGAGGGAAATTACTTGTCTTGTAGGAATTCCCGCTGACAGTCACTCACTCACAGTGCTGACCCAAACATCTACCCGCTGACAAACAAATTACAGTGTCTAACTTTGAAAAGGTAACTAGCTGTTTTTAATTTTGATTGGTCTAAACAAATCTCTTTCACACTTACCCAATACTCATTCTTCATTGTGTTAAAAAAAAAAAAAAAGGAAAACTCCATGGTTTTTGCATTTCAAAAAATTATTATTGCCTACATCCGAGTGTGTTATGTCAGATAAAACTGTTAAACTGTGTCTAACCAACATTAAGACTGGCAGCCCTGCCAGTGACTGACTGGGTGAGTGAACACATTACTGAGACAGCATTGTAGAAATTAATTTTCTTCAATAAAGTGATTTTTAAGGCTCATATATTTCACAATCTAAACATATGTCACTGTTTCATAAACAAAATAAATGGATTAAAATAATACATTACCAATATGCTGACACATGGAGATATTTTAATTAGAAATACTTAAGCTGTGTGATATTAAACTGCTATATTTGTTGAAGAGGAGCATGCATCATTTAATAAGACATAAGGTAGGTACGTCACTTTGCATGATGTGGTACCAGAGTGGGACCAAATCACCTCTACTGTGAGCTATCACTATCGGATCATATTAGCCCCACTGAAAAATGGTGTTAAGGTTACAACATATAGAGGAAACTCCGTAAGAGCAGCAGCCCACTAAAACAACTTTTTCATTGAAATAATAAGTCACCCAGATTCTAGTTCCTGAGAATAGTATCTCTTCATAAAGGGCCACATTTAACAACTTAGCTATTTAAAGGCCATATTTACATGACTGTCGCATTACATTGGCCTCTTTCCTGCACATTCTTCTTGACTTACTTTAAGGACCAGCACTAAAATAGCTGAGGAAAGCAAATGTCAACTATGTCCTGAAATTTATATGTGTGAGAGAATTGGAATAAGTAGAAATGTAATATATTGTTTACTGTACAAGTGCCCTCTGTTCTCTAAAGGTCAAAAGCATTGTAACCTTGGAGTTACAGTTTCTGATTGTTCCCAGGGTTAAATACATTATCAAAATTAATGGTTCAAACTCCTCAACCTCCAGATATATGAGTATTCATGCCTCCATCTGCTGAACTGTTCAACTAAAAATAGCATTCTTTGGCCTTCCCTCTACTAATATTGTGCCCCTGAGGCAGGCTATGCAATGCTTCAGCAGTACACTAGATCTGCACCCAGCAGTTAAAAAAAAGGTCATTTAATTTCTCTGCAATTGAAGAGAGTATTGAGGAACGGAATGAGATGGGAGGGCAGAAAAGAAATAGACAAATATGTGTTTAGTTAATTTTTTTTTTTAAACCAGATTATAAAACTTCAGGTTTCAGGAACACAGCTGCAACTATAGTTAAGACTTGCCAAGGTTCTTTAGTGTTATAAGCGATAAATTTTGAAGGACAAATTACACAAATAGTTTGGGGAAAGAGTTATGAACGAAAGCTTTTTAGTTTTGCTTTTTTTTTCCTAGAGCTCACTTTGTTTAGGAATAACTCCAGCTAGCATCATTGTAGTGCTTGCATTTCTATCAACAGTTTATCAGTCGTGGTTGAGAGAGTTGCGACATTTCCTCGTTTTCCACATAGACAGCTTTGTGGAAATATGTAAGAATGAAGGCAGATTTTTTCAAACAATAAAGAGCATATGGTAACGTTCCTTTTTGAAACTAAGGACACATAGGTGCCACCTCTGCCACCACTGTGACTTCCCAGTAACTGTGTTACTGCTGCCAGCAACATGAAATCTGGGAAAACCTATTTCATGATCAAGTTCACTGATTTAGCAAGATTGCTGGCCACACATGTCTAGAATCAGTTAATATCGGTGCAAACATTTGACGACTCAGGAAAAGATTCAAGGAAAAGGGAAAGGGGAGAAACTCCACAGAAGGGGTGTATAAAGAGGAGCAAAAGGAAAATTACTGACAGGTTTTACAGCTCACACGGATGAATTAAAACAACATGCTTTTGTTAGACACACGCATCAGGACAGTTTCATACACCATTATGCATACAGGCTACAGGTGTAGCTGGTAATGTATCTGTAAACTATTTAGCAGAAGGTTGATTTGACCAGGTTCACTCACTGTTGTTTGAAGCTGGAGGGGCAAACAGAAATGGCTTGTTTTTTCTGATTAGTCTACACTTAGAGAACTGTTCTCTCATCAGCAAGATTCTCCCTCATACTAAGAGTCCTAACAAGGCTTGGTCCTACCAGGCATATTATTTAAATCTTTGGCTTAGTTTTGAGAAAACTGGTGAGATGGGGCTGAACCATTAGTGCGAAGTGTGGAACACAGTTTTAAGTCTTTTTGTCAACAACATCATCAATGACACCTTCATAAGATCAGTATAGAGATCAAAATAAGCTATCTGATACCCACATAAAGCAGAGCAAGACACCAACTCAGGAACAGGGACTGGCATAAATATGTGGGAGTTACCATGTTATTTCAGGATACTCAAGGCTACAACTGCCTATTAATGCTATTTACCATGAGCTGATTAACGTGATGTAAAATCTAAAGAGCAGATGAGTCAAACAGGTCTGTTGCTAAAGAACTATTTTTTCCTTCTATTTTTTTTTTTAATGCAGCATCTATGAGAGTGAAAGTAGTTACTTGAGAATATAGAATTCAGAGAAAGCACATTTTAATAAAAATGTGCTAAATAGCTTGAATAAGATAGGCAAATCATTAATTACAACTTGTCCACTGGAGGAACATCATCTGGGGAATAATTGCTATTGTACCTGAGGTATGTACCTGGAAGTAAATAGTTCTCTATGTTGTTAGATTCAGAGCTTGCATAGAAGTTGCCCAAACACACAGGAGAATGAGAACACAAATTTGCTGCTAGTTCCCACTGGACCATGATTATCCCAAAAAAAACCAGAAGTGGAAAAAAAAAAGGAGGGATTATAAACTTGAAGGGGACAGAATTTCCACTGCAGCTAGATACAGGTTACAGGACAAAATTTTGGAACTAATAATAATGCCTTGGTAAAGTTGAAATGTTAGAGCTACTGCAGAGCTCTTTTATTTGACATAGCTTTCCCTCCAAACATGTATATTAGACATACACTCACATGTAGAAACAAAACCAAACCTGCAAATGAATTAGCTATTTCTCCCACTGGCTGAAAGGTACAGAGATTAGTTTTGTGATCAGTATTTTTAAGCACTTGGGAAATACTCAGATACCATGGCCACAGCATTCATGTAAATAAATAAGTGGGTGGGGTGCATAGGAGAAAGGAAGCAGAACAGAGAAAGAAGGGGGAAGGGAAGGAAAGATGGAAAAATGAGCTGAAATGCTACACCCCAACAGTCTTCATGACGCATCAGGTATAACAACAAATTCCCTCCAACAAACACACCCAAATAAGTACTCATTTAGGGAACGCTGAGAGAATTGACACAAAGAGATTAATAGCTGGAGAAAATAAAATTTAGTTCTGCCAATTTGACAATCTGATGAGCAGGTATCAGCTAAAGGTTAAGTACTCTCTTACCTAAATTCTTATAACCATGAAACATTACAGGTTTTGACATTCCATAGAGGTGAAATCCAAATGAAATAGGAAGGGTGGGGGGAAACAAGCAAACAAACAAAAGATGTCTTTTACCAGAAATATATCAAAATGGAAATTCAGGCCCCTCAAGCCTGAATGCTTCCAAATTTACTAGCACCACCTTCTTTGCTCATTGTTTTATCTCTAATTGTTTTCATCATGTTTAACACCTCAGTCTCTCATTTCTGGAACTTCATGAAATTGCACTATTGTTGTAGGTTGAGATCAAGCCTGATGTGCAAATATGTGGGTCAAGTTACAAATGGATCCTGTAAAAGGAGAGAATCAGGAATGTCTGTAGTTTAGATCCTGTTTCTTTGACAGTTGAACAGTTTTCATCCTTTCCTGCCTTATAGACTTGTGCAGGCACACTATTTCTTTTAGTGCATTTCAAAGCAGCAAAAATAGTCCCTCTATTCATAAAGATGATTTCTGCAGTATTTTCTCAACTAAAGCTAATGAGACTTTCACTTCAATAAGTAGTCAAATACAGACATTCAAAGGATACCTATCTTGCTATTTTTCCTTTTGAGACACTTCCCGTTGGTTTGAAGGCTGTCCAAGGTACAGTCTTCATATCACATTCTCACAACCCAAAAGCATTTTTTGGAGATCTTTGCCTGCAGAGTCAGGTTGTTCTCTTTTCAAATTTTGATTGCATGTTAGGTCAGACCTAAGCTCAGGGCAGCTTTTTTGCAAACTCGGGACCATCAATAAACAGTGAATTCTGGTCCCATTCTCACTTATCCCAAGCTAATTTGGCAAGAATATCAGCATAGGGTAAAGACAAGAGGATTTTTTTTTTGCTTTGATCCCTCTGGAAAATGATATAATTGCAGAAAGGTAAGCAAAGTAGATATTTGGATATTAACATGGCAATACTTTGCTACTCTAGGCACAATTTATTCCTACTTCACTTCTGAACCTGACTCTAACCTAACTCAAATAGGGGTTTCAAAGGTTTACTTGCAAATAGTTACATGCATCTTTAATGGCCTTTCCTCTCATGTTCACTGTCACTTTCTTTCCACACATTTTAACTCTGAAAGCTTTTGACTGTTTCTTCATTATTTATGACATTGTTGTGTCTTTTCTTGTGAAATTAAAAACTTCTTGCCACAAGAAGCTAGCTAATAATATGGCACATAAATCTTTCTTTCACAACATTTCACTCTATTTGTGCCAAAAATAAATAAATGGCCAAACTAAGGCTCCTAACCATGCTTGGCATCTGACCAGCTTAATGCATAGAAAGGTTGATATTACCTAACTACAGAAGCTAAAAGAGTTTGCAATTTATTTTATTGTCAGCACCACACTGTCGGGGAAAAAAAAAAAAGAGAGAGAGAAAATATAAGAAAAAATCCAATAGCACACTTCTGTTTGGATACACTGACTGCTCCTATTAAATGTAGTGCAGTGCAGCTACAGGGGAGAGACCACATGAAAATGAAGTACAAAAAGATCTTTGCACTTATCTCCCATCAACTGGTCATATAAATAAAAAAATACCATTAACTGCCAATATAAAACACACAGAACAATGTCTTTCACTCACGGTATCAAGGTTGGCCACACGTTGCTGTATTTGCTGTACTGTAAGTACATAAGGTGTTAATCCTCCTGGGCTGTGCTCAAAAATTATTTAACATTCAGACTATTATTTAGCATACAGCTGGTTAGCAGTTTTCCCCTAAAATGTTGGCTTCGATCCCACATTTTTTTGTTCTGGCACATACCTGGAGCTGTAAAGGGCTGAGTCCAGAAGCAGCAGCAGCTGCCATTGTTGATGGAATGAACTGCACAGGGTAGTTATCACCTGTCGGGAGAACAATGCGTGCAGGTTCAGACAATGAGCAGAAAATAGCAGCAGACAAGTGCAAACAAGGACCTAGGATTGCCTGTGCTCCACAACACTCCTCTAAGCCTAAACATCTGCAACAACAAAAGGCTTCGCTGGGCACGGACTTGCCATGCTCCCTTGGAACTTTTTTTGTTAGCAGATAGCTGGTAGGCAAACTGGCAAAACATAAATACCACACTCGTGATTTTCGTTTTCAAAAGCAAATGTTCAAATCAAGCGCATAAGCCTGGGCACAAAATGGGCCTTAAGGCCACAGACACAAAGATACTCCAGGAAACCCCAGTGGCTCCAGGAGGAAAAAAATTGTTCTCACCACATGTTTCTTAAAACAAAAGAAATTTGTTATAACCCAAAAATTTCAGTCCAGTTTTATGCCGGGTGATTTCTTTTCAGTGTCGAATGGCTCCAAGGAAAGCCACCTATTTGGCTCAATGCAGGTTGAGGTTTCTTGTTTTGCTTTGGGATTCTCTGTCTTAAGACAACTTCTTTAAGGTAGTCATAGAGAAAAAAAATAAATCACCTTTAAAAATAGCTTGAAATAAAATTTTGACTTTCTCTTAGGTCTGGGGACCTACTGAAGTTGATAGATTAGGCAGATGCTCAGTTACACGAAGATTAGGGTACTAAGTTTGTATATCTGTTCACTAGAAACTGAAAATGTGTGTCATCTGCATTGAGGGGACAACAAATACTCCAGAAAATAAGAGATACTGTGGTTCCAAATTAAGCGTTGCAACCTTATCTCACAGCATCTATGAGTGTTGCCACCTATATGCACCACTCAGTGCCTTTGGGACTCTCAGTCAATGTAAGAAGTGAAGGAAGGCTGAAATAACTTAGCAGTGTAATGTTAAATAAAGCAAAACAAAAAAAAATGATGGATAAGTTACACAGAAATATGATTTAATGGCATATCACTGGCTTAAGCCACCTATTTAAAGTCAGTGTCATGTATGATCTGTTGGCCACATTTTTAAAGGCTGCACCTCTGTACATTTTTGAAATTTACAATAATCAGTTTATTTTACACAAACCCTTCCATGTCGAAAGCGGAATGTAGCAATGAGGAAAAATACAGAAATCCAATATAATATAATCAGGACATTTCAAGAACTAGATTTTTTTTTATGTCAACCCCCTCAAATAAATAACAATAGCTGAAATCTTTGTAGTCACTGAATTCCTCCCAACTCTCTTTTTTTACCACCTGAAGTTCTGCTGTATTCAGCTCAGTTAAAATGTTCAGTTGTTTCACTTTTTTAATAAATTGTAAATGTCTAATCCACAAGGTCTCTTTGCATCATATCCATAATACCTCATCAGGCCATTGAGCACAGTATGTGCTTGTACACAGTCCAGTAACAATTGGATCCTGATTGCGTATGGAGCTCTGCTACAATGCATTCACTAACACTATATTGTACTGGTGTCCTATGGAGTAATGTTCAAAATATCTTCTCTTTTTTTCCCCATTCCATTTTTTTAGTTTGCAATGATGTTGGGGTTTTGGTCTTAAAAAAAAAAAAAACCAAACAAAAAAAACGACCAAAAAAAACCCCCAAACAACAAAAAAAAGCAACAAAAAGCCCTAGATGATTTTATAAAAGTGCTAAAGCTGTCTCTTTATGGTTAAATAATTCCACTCATCTCTTTGATATTTATATTAAATTATCTGAATAAATAAGATCCTAATCTAAGTTAAATAATGTTTCTTCGAGAAATATCTTACAAGGTTTTTTAAAAAAAAATCACAAAGATGTTGAATTAATGATGCTTTAAATGGGGGGGAAAATAACCATCCGACTTATCAGCATGGACTGCCTTGCAGAACATTTCGGAGGCATTCTTTCTTTAAATATCATGAATTATTCATTCCTGTTCCACACAGCAATCTCTTCTTTCTCCCTCCCCCTCCGCATACACTTTTTAAGTTCAATACCAGTTGCTTTATTTGTACTAAAACATTTTCCATGTCAAACATATTTTTAAAAAAATCAAACTCTGAAAGAATTCCCTGCGGCACTCCTTTTTCACAGCTGTCATGCTCCTATGGTTTGAAATAGCCAGATATTTTATACCCACAAGCGCACACGCGCACACACACAGAGTTTTTGGCTTCACAGTTAATTTAATAGTATCTCCACCACACCCTGTAGTGTTCTCTTGCTCACCTGCTGGCTACAGTCCTTTCTTTTGTTACAGGAAAAATAATTTTATAGCTATGCCATTTATTCATTATTAAAACCCAATACTGTCCCTTTCCCTCCCTTATTTTAATGTGTTACATTATGGTTAAGTCCTGGTATGTTAGGAGCATCTTTGTGTTGAGAAGTAAAATTAATACTTGTTCAGCTCTGGAGTACTTTGCTGACACCAAGCACTAAAAGCAGAGCAAAGGTACTTCTTTCTCCCTTGAGCAAACAGAACATGCAAGGAATGCTCTGGTTTTAATTTTTAATTACAGAGGTACATATTTCCCCCTCTTATTTTCTCCGTGCAAGAATGGATGAAGAAGATTCTTCATAGCTGGCAAGAAATCAGTCAATGAATTGTAGCCTTTTTTTTTCAAATTTGTTTCCCGATTTGAAATGCTTGCGTGAGGATATATTCTTTTAAATTTGTACAAAAGGCAGCAGAACGTGTTCAGACAGGTCTGCCTTAGGTACTGGTGTGTGCTGGTCTTTGATAACCAGGAGAGAGAAGAATGCTGGAAGAAGAAAAACTGTCATGTTTTGCAAACTGATCTTTTCAATCTCCTCATTGTGCTGATTGTCTATTTACATTTGGCTGCTGTTGTTTATATATAAATTGGTGTTTACAAGCCATGGAAAAGTGTGCCAGACTTCTGTTTCATTTGTCAGGTTGAGCAACATTTCCAAATGAATAAAAGCAGTGAGCAATTGTGCTGTGCTGTTCTACATAGAAATAATGTAAATGCTTCTTTTTGTCTTGGGTGAAGAGATGAAGCTTAGCGGACTTTATTTATAGGATGTATAGACTTACCTTCCAGATCAAGGCTTTGTGAGCTGTGTGGAAAGAAGGATGTCTGGCTTTTGTGAGACCCAGGGTAGGGGGAAGGTGTTGCTTTATTACCCGTCTTTCCTAAAACACAATTGTAAGACATAAGCTGACTCTCCTCATCTGAGTTACAAAGCTTTTGGTTTGACAATGTTTTCCCCATTTTGGGACTGTGACTTAAAATCTGTCACTTCACACATGGAACTCAAACTGCCACTTGCACACTCTCCATGTGTGCTCACAAAATAGGAGGAAACTGAGTTGGAAGAACTGTAAGAGATCACCAGTTCCAGGGTCCTACCCTGGAACAGACCAAGGAATACGTACCTCTCCTCAGGGTGCTCTCAGGATGCCGCAAGGATACAGATGCCCATTCCCACAGTATACCCACATAGGGTGTGTATTTTGCTTGTACAGATCCATCAGGACTGAGTAATATGTTAATAGAGGTAATTGGCTAAGGGAGCACCTCCCCTGTCTGATGGTATTACTTCAGTTATGCCTTTTGTTCTGAGTAGGGTTTGACACAACTCTGCTTTATCACCCTTCTCATGTCACAGCAAAATCAGTTTCCCCCACAATTGTCTGTCTATGGGTAAAGTTTGCAAAATTAAGGAATTTGCAAATTTCCATGCAAAATCTCCCCTGACAATATCCAGCTGTCTACTACCACTTCCAGCTTTTACCTCTACTATTTAGGAGTAAGGCACATGGGGATTGCTACAAATCCTGAGGTTACAAATTTCTTGTTCCAACCAGTAAAACCCAACTGGGAATGCATGACAGGCTTTAACTCAGTCGTGGGGAATTTCCATTAGAAACAAGACTCATGCAGTACCTCTGCCATGCAAAGACACACGGCCAACTCAGTATACAGTTGATTTGGTGTGCGCTTTCTGTTCTCACCTGCCAAGAGGAACAGCAGCCTACTGAAAATAGAATACTGAGCTATGTAAAATCTAAACCTCTTTACAGCTTTAGGAAAAACTTCTGAAAGGCCTTTTCCAAAAGGAAACTACAATGCTGGATATCCGTGAAATCCAGAACATCTAAGATAGTGTTAGTTAGGGGGATTCACTACCATAATCAAGGAGTTTAATTAGTTTGATGAAAAATATTTCACAGTATTGGAAGGTACTGAGATCCAGTCCAATGACAATAAGTCTGACAGTTTTGTTTGTGTTTGTGCTTTGCCTAATACTACTTTCATTGATTTCAAAGCATTGATATGCCCCAGTGCAAGTAGAAAGAGAACCAGGCCAAAATCTTGGCTCTGTTTCTCACAATTTTTGCCACCAGGGTAGGAAGAGAGTCTCCATTTTCATATTGTATTGCAGCATAGCAAAATCTCTTGTAAATTATTTTTGTCTATAAAGCCTAATGACCTGGGTAGGCAGACAGGGGTTAGTGGTTCTAATCATGGTCTTTATATAGTTTCTGTATGAAATATGAAAAAGTGCTTTGAAAAGAGACTGCAGCATATCATTCAGCAAACCCTTTTAAATAGAGTTTTACTCTACTCAGTGTCTCTATTTTCAAAAGTCTTTTTCGGAGATGCTTTCCAGATGTGGCAAAGAAATGATATAACACAAAATATTTGCAGAAGATTATCAAGCAAAAGTGATCATACATCTTCATGTCACACAGACTGCCATTATGCCAGCATAGAGACCAGCCCTCCCACTCTCTGCTTTGGGCAAACCATAGCTCTGTTTGAGCTTTGGTCAATGTACAGTCTGGCTCCTGCCCTGCATTGCTTTATCACTTTACTCCATCATCATCCTACTTCTCTATTCCCTCCTAGCCACAAAACATGATGGCATATTTTAGTCACTGCAGGATGAAAGAGGGAACTGTCTTCCTTCTTATTGCCCTCACTGTTTCTCCTCTTGACCCAGAGCACTAATGGTGACACACTAATCTCACTCAAGGATACTCCAGCCCACTGAGTTTTCCTGGATGCATGTAGTTGCTTAAATGAAGGGAAACTTGCACTGGGAGACAAGGTATAATGGTACCCATGTTGCCTGCCAGTTCCAAGCAGTAGGTATAGTGGTCACAGTCAGAAAGCCAGTGCAGTTGCTTTGCTGCACTCAGAATGCAAAATAATTCTATTAACTGCGTAGCATCTCTGGGCAAGTATTAGCTTCCTAACAGCTGCCACTCTCAGCTTCCCACTGGAATAAGTGGCAACCCCCACAACCAGGTACTCTACAAGGCTCGTCAAATGCCTGCAGGTCAATAGTCACAACAGTCATTTGAGATGCACAGCGCCCTAAAGTTTTAATTAATCCGGTATACAGTATAAATACTGAAATATGTATAAAAAATTAATTAGGTGGTCTATGCAGCTCTGATTTCTCAATTAGTACTTACCATGCCGGAAAATTATATTACATGACTTTGAGATACATAAGGAAGCATGGGACTTTGGGAATTTTTTTTCTAATGTAATTATTACTTGTCATCAGCACTTGCTAACTTTGGCCTGTTTCACCTCCTAGAGCTCCAAAATATGGGGGGGAAGAGGGGGGGGAGGGGAGGGTTAGAGCCATCTAAGTGTTATAGATTCTGCCAGATAGTAGGAAACTCTCTCCTGTCAGCTTTATCATAGCTGTACTTAAGCAAGTCCTTCAGTTTTCTGTTCATAATGATCTTCTGAGCTCAGAATTCATGAGCAACCAAGGTATACACTGGAAGGGCCTTAGAACATAAAAAAATTCTCCTCTCTTCTTTGGAACCTTACATTGAGGGAATGAACCAGTATATTTTGTTAAATAATACAATTTTATTTCTTCTAGGAGAAGAGTTTGTGTGCAGATTTGCAACAGTACTTGGTAAGTACTCTCTTGGCATTGAACTAGTCATGAAATTGGTTCCTACTTAGCCCGTCAAGACCTTTCTGCATAGACATGAACACATAATCATACCCCTGCTTGTACACTGAGGCAGGACTCATCTTGACTGTCCTGTCACACCAACACTGATATGCCACTTCCACTTTGGAGCTGGCTTATATCTAGCCCATTTTGCAGGCAAAGCAAATTAAGTGACTGTGCACACAATATTTGACATTCCCTAAATGACCCAGTCAGTTTCAAAAGTACTTAGTTCCCACTGTTCCTATGATTGAAATGCCTCTCACTGCATCTTCTAAATGTTGAGGAAAACTGGCAGGGTCAAAACTTAGTCTTGCCTACATTAAACTGCAATAAAATGAAACAGAACCTAAACAGAAAGCCTGAAAGAAAATGGTGAGTGTCTGAAGGGTTAATCCATCTCCTGTCTTCCCTCAGAGCTATGAGTGATTTTAAACTGACAGTTCTGGAGGTGAAAGTTTCATTTCTCACAAAAGTAGGAGAGTACAGGTAGTAGCAGTCAAGTTCATAAATATTCCTCAGAAATGACTTTGAAGAACCCTCTCTATGAAAGAGTATAGCTTAATCTCCAGTTTCATTAATTCCTTAAATACTGTGCCGAGAGTGCCAAAAATAGGAATTAATCAATACCAAGTGTAGTTACAGCATTTTTTTTAATCATGATGTCTTGCTGACAGAAGCTACTGACCTGCCCAGCTACCTTTGCCATACACGCTGTAGAATTTAATAAATATATTAAAGATATAGACGTTCTAATTTCTTTAAAACCACTGTTACCAATTAGATAAAACCAATTTAAAACCAATTGGATAATTGTAACTTCTGATCTTTACTAGCATTATCTGGATATAAACCAATAATATACCAGCAAATAGTTTAGCTGTGCTCCAAGATATCTAGGCCTTGGTTTCCTGCTTTAATTCATTCTTCTCACATTTGTTATACATCTCTCTTTCTGCATTCTGGAAAGTAAAAAAATGCCCTAAAGCTGTATCACCTCCTATTAGATGGTCAATAGGATCAAGCTAAAAGAGTATAAGCTTGATGTGCTAGGATAGATACTACAAGGAACACTTTAGAATAAGTGCAGAAATTTGGTCACCTGCAGGAAAACATGCTAGTACTCCCAAGTCATTATTGTACCAAGAAGCCTGTAGAATCAAAAGTAACACAACATGATTTAACATGACACCATTCAGTCACAACCAACAACTAAGTCATTAATAATCACTGTATCTCAGATTAAAATAGAAAAACCAAGGAAAGCATGTGCTCTCTGTCACAACCAACAACTAAGTCATTAATAATCACTATATCTCAGATTAAAATAGAAAAACCAAGGAAAGCATGTGCTCTCTCTTGTCTGTGAGAAGAAAAATATTAGCCAGGTTGTTATAGGCAATTTCCACAACTGGCAAAACTATTTTGTCTTTGGAGACAAAATATTCTTTGCTTTGGTCCCCAACTGCTGTGAGGTACTGACGTGTGAATAGTCATCATCCTGTGCCAGCTAGAGGTCTCTGCCTCTCAGAACTCCAGTAACTGGTTTCTGCATGCAGTGCACCAGTTTGTCAAATTGGAAGAGAACTTTGGGATTTCTAAATGTGAAAATAAGATATAACTGGACAAAGATTCTGGTGTGTTTAGAGAGGAATGTCTCTAGACTAAAGAGACAGAAGGAAGTGGAATAAACGGAAATACTTGCTGAAATCCTGCTTGGCTTTGCTTCATCTAATATTAAGTAAACTTGCTAGAAAAGATTTTAGGTTCAACCTGGCTTTTAATTAGCATGCTGTTTACAATGTCTATTATGAGGCTTTACTTTGGATTTGACCCTGTTCCTGCTACAGTCAACAGCAAAAGCACCACTAACATCATTGGGGACAGGATCAATGCTTTACTTTGTACATTTCATATTTAATGAATAAAAAAGAAACTGGTCTTTATGTTTTGTAGTTATTAGTTATCAGGTTAATATGCTAAAGGCAGCTTGACAGGGAATACTATTAATGAGCAAAATAAGGTTGCAGCTTGTGGACTGAGGTCACTTACAAAGAATGTACAAATGAAAATAAGGTTGACTTTTATTTACTTAACTATCTTCCTACATTGAATTCCTTTGGCAAAGTGTCTTTAAACATTTAAAGCCCTGTTTACAAGGAGACTCTGAAAGTAGCTTCAAACCATTATATCCCTAATTGAATTCCCCAGGAGTCCTGTAAACTTGGAGGAAAAAAGAAAGAAATCATAACATTTGCTAAATCATCTCAAAACATATTTCACTGCAAGGTTATATGACCTGTTATGAGTCTGAATGATGACTGGAACTGAACTACTGAAACCTTCTATTAACTAGATTTAAATCAAACAAAGGGGTAAGAATTTTGGCACAAAAGACAAATATACTGAAGATAACAGGATTAATTAAAGATAATGTAGCTTTTGTATAATGACACAGGGCAGACTAGATGCAAATTCCTAGACAAGTAGTCCAATATATTCAAAGAAAATGATATTGTGGGAAATAAAGGTAAAAAAATCATGATGTTCAATAACCAATAATCCATCTACCTTCTTCTTCAGTCCAGAAGGTGTTTTTTTCAAGTGGAGTTGCAAAAGCTCCACAAAATTTCCAACCAGCTATCCCTGCTGTGTATCAACCATATGAGACAGATCACACAAGAAGCTACAGTTAATGTCTTAAAACGTGCAATAGCTTCACATCCCTATCCGCTTACCTGGTTTGTAAGTTATTCCTGGGGGGAAGAGAAATCCCTGCTGGGCTGCAGCAGCCGCTGCCAGCGTCCGCTGGTCGTGTGGAAAAATTGGGATCATGAGCGGAGGCATGTGACCCTGAACCTGCTAAACAGAAGAGAGCCTCTGATCAGAAATAGCACAAATTTGTCTTGACAGGTATTTCTCCAGTACTGATAGTGTTCTTGTGTTCACACAGTCCCACAGAACCTTTGCCTTAATGCAATCCCTGCCAACTTCACATTATCACATCAAAGCCCTCACTAACATTGTTTTCCCTCAGTGTCAAAGGTGTAACAGTCTCAGTCAACTGCACGTTTTTCTACTTCTTTCTGGTTCTCTATTATTTTTTTTTAAATTAATATTCCCTGTCCTGGCACAAAGCAAAAAGGTACAAAACATACCGTAGTTTTTTTTAAAAAAGTACATATTTCTATTACTTTTTTACAAGTTTTCTCATCTTTGCTCACAGACAGCAGAGTGACAAGTATTTAGAAGTAACCTAACACTGCAGTATCTACTTTGATGTTCAAATTTTAGTAACCTTAGGGTAATTTTTATTCTGAGATCTTACAACATTGTATGATCTCAGAATTATATTATTCACATGTATACCAACAACTCAAGTATGTTATTTCAAAATCTCTCCACAGTACTAAACAGTTTTCTAGTCAACATTCCCACTCTTAAGGTTTAAGTCTCCAACATCTTAGCTCCCAAATAAGCTAACATCCTCTGCCACACACACCTCACTATAACACATAAATTGCTTGTCTGTCATTTTTATAGCTTTATGCACCATCATATAGGTTGGTAAGCTGTTGTGGTTATGGTAAGGTTATGGAGATGTATTCAGAGACCATTTCAGGAAAAAACCTACTATATCAAATTTGATTTGACCTTAAAAAATGTATCAAAAAACACAAACAAGCAAGAGGAAATTCTTCACCTTATACCAGCGTTTTTGTTCAACATACAGAAAATGAGAGATGTGATAGAATCATGTCTGTTAAATCCACGTGTTAATTTCCTAGGTCCTTAATTTATGCTACCTGTGTTTCAGAGAGAGTGGCTAGGATCACAAAGAGTTTGTGTCCATCATTCCTTAACCCCAGAAGTACCCAAGGGTTTGACTATGATTTTTATGATTAGTAGTTAAGCAAACATATAATGGTTTATATATCAAAGCTAGTAAATGTAGGAAGAAATTTGGGGTTTAGGCAGAAAAAAGTATTTGCCCTCATCCCACCATAAATCGGTGGCATTAAATACTATTAAAAAGTTAAAGTACACTTCAAGCAATTTTTTTTCATTTAATTCCTAAAAAACTTTTTCGGTCAAATCCCATATGTTGACCTATGACATTGTTTAAATAGTGCCAAATTTTCTTGTCATATCTCCATTACTTTCACAGCCATTGATGCAGTGCAGAAATGCTACTGTGTGTGTCTATGAGGGTTAATTTACCAACAACTCTTCTCTTGGGAGAGGTCTAAGATGTAGGTTAATAAAGGTCAAGCAAAAAATAAACACTTTACAGTACTTTTTGAATCCATTCCTCAGGAAAATCAACTTATAATAAAAAGGTCTTTGTGCAATTACCGCTATGGCACTGGGGCGTGAAAGAAACTAGCTTGGCGCAGCTATTTCTCCCATTTTAGCTGAGGTAAGCCTAGCTGTATGTTTTAGGTTATGAGCTAAACTTGGTCAGATTGGAGTTGATCCCCATGTGCCCAGAACAGGCATTTACCTCTGATAAAATGGTGCTGCTTTTGCTGTGTGGTGTTCCTACACACTGGCTCTACAGTTCAGCAAATCAAAAACACAGGCTTTGTCTGATAGAAGCAACTCTATTGGAAGAAATTCAATACAATACAACTTACAATCATTTTCAGCAGTTCCTAAGTAACATCCGATCAGATGGAGCTAAAATCTTAAGAAATATCCCTCACACATACATCATTTCCATGGGGTTGCAACGTACGACACACCAACACAATCTCACAAGACACAAGAGATCACCTATGGTCTGAGAGATGGTGCTACATACCCATAGCAACGCTTCACTCCATTGTGTTATAAAAATAAATCAAAACATATAATAACCAAATCCTAGAGTGGTTATTGCCCAATGCAATCCTGTAGTTTTGGATCTACTCAGCTGTATGCAAACAGATTTTGTTTAAACTCTCAAATAAAAGCAATTCTGTAACTGTGGAGAATTACTATTTCATGTTCTGCCTATCTGCTACTCTTATTATTCTGAATCCAGAATCAGGTGTTTAGTCTTTATAAATCAACATAACTCTGACTAAAGGTTACATTTAGGCTACAAGTTTGAGTTTACATTTAAGACAGTTATACAGACTGAAAAAAGCCTATACTGAATGGCAACCTTTCCCTCTCCATGCCTCTTCCCTCTGGCACATATTGCTATATATATACATATACATATGCATACATAGGTGTCCATTTTCAAAATAAGTCAAAAGAAAAGCAAAAATCAGTATTAAAAATGAAGAGAATGTAAAAATACTACCAATCACAGAATTATTAAATATATAAAATGAATGCAAAAAAAATCCAGTAAACTCCCTAATTTTTGACAATTTATTTTCCTGAGAGTTTTACTATTATTATTGTTATTACTATGATAATTTTGATTTTACTGAGGGGGGAGAAATTGGCAGGTGGGGTTGATTGGTGTACTTCATAAAATCGGCTACATGCCCAGAAATTTTAATTGCTGAGATGTTCCTCAGGTCTTTCTGAAAACCAAGACAGTAGCAGATGCCTAAGAAACACTCTGACTCTGTCTCTTCCCATTCGTAAAAATAACGTATTGTTGGATCGGCACTTTCCCCTTTTGTCTCCGCTGTGCTGTCGTTGATGATGCCATTTTTTGCCATCTGCCCCAGAGCTTCATTAAAGATACATGAATGGACTAACTGGGCTGCTATCTTGTGAGGAACAGGTGCTATTGTTTGTCCCCAAAGACTTGCACTAAAGATCTCACTCAGAATACTTGAGAAAGAGCATCTGCAGCAGTCAGTCAGAGAGTAACTTGGCAGAGCCCATACTATGGGCTAATATGCAAACAGAGTCACTCAGGGGGACTCATTTTCTCTTTCATGAAGTTTTTTTGGGTTAGTTTTTTCTTGTTTGGTTGGTTTGGGTTTTTTTTGTGATGCGTAGTAAACGTTTGGTTTAGAACAATTCTGCCAGTCTATATTTTTAACTAATCGGTACAAACCCCAGATGAAACTTGAATATATTCTTTCCAAAATTCAGTTCTGCTACCTTGAATAAATTAATCACTTATATAAACCTACCTCATAAAATTAGTCTTTGCTTCTATACAGCAAGCTCAGGTTTAAGTGAGTTAAACAAAAAAATCTGCCAAGATTAGGGAACTCAAAAGGTAGTGTACCATTCCTTTAATATCCCATCACAACTCTGACGGCCCTTGGGAACTGATTACAGCACTTCCTTGCCTGAGATCTAAGTCAGGAAGCAACTTTAGAGAAAATCAGCCCTGATTAGTTCAAGAAACAACTTCCAATTTGATTCTCCCTGAAATAATAAAAACTGGTGGCCTGTTTGATAAGTTGGGCAAATCTGCAGTGCTTTGTCCCACAGTCATGAGAATGCTAATCTCAGAAGTTGGCTGAACAACCCTCCTTGTTAAAAAGTCATTGATGGTTAGTGTTGTGCATGGAAAATGTAAGCCAAATGATATGTTTTACAAAAATAATGCTTTGAATCAAAATGGTCTGCCTCTTTTGGATAAGGAGCACAGCACGTTTAGTGAGACTGAGGAAGAGTTCTGTCTTTAAAAAACAAAGCTGCCTCTAAACAACTAAAAATGTAACTAGAGAAGTAAAGGCATTCAGACAACATGGTGGCAGCACTGCAAGCAAAAAACGCAGTTTGCACATTTCTGCTTGGCTGTGAGGATCACAGAAGTAATCCCACCCTACAATGGCAGATGAATTCCTCTTCCTTAGAAGATCACACTTTGCAAGTTGCCTCTCTGCACAGTTTACTCAAGTAAAGGAGAGAATTCAGTGCCACTTTTTTTCGGAGATAGTAAGGAATCTTTATAATATTTAATCACTTCTTTAAAGCTGTTTTCTTTTTTATTACATCCAGCATTAATTGAAAACAATGTGATAAGCTAAATATGATCTAATGCCCTAGAATAATCCAACACTGCTCTTTAAAACTAATCTTTGAATTTACTGCAATGATTTTTTTCTTCAGCATAGGATGAACAGAACCTTTTGTCATTGTGATGTTGCAATCTCTGTGAGAACATAAATCATTCATAGGGAGATTTCAACTTTTTGTAGTTTAAATCTGAATTTCTCCCCAAGACTTTTTAAGTTCTTGAGTAATCAGTACACCCAGACTACAACTTTAACTTAAGCAGTCACTGAGCCTTGAATTTCCACAGCAAAATGTGTTTGAAATTTTCTAACCTCTCATTTAGAAACTATAGGGTAATAGAAGACATTCCCAGATAATGGCAGTAAATCAAGTAAGAATGTGTATTTTCAAAGTGCCCAAAATATAGTTATGTGATGGAACATAGCAGCTATAACTGATAGCTCAACAGGTGATACTTCAAGCTGATTTATTTTAAAGTTCTTAACAGCACTGAAAGCAGTATGTGGTCTCAGAAATATTAGTACAAGCTTTTAAATACCCTGTATATTATATGCATGTGCCTCTTCTTCACTTTAAACAGTCTTTATACAATACATGACACTACTACTCTTATATCGCCATTGTTTCAATAACTACTGTTGGGCTTTGTTGTTCCTTTTAAGAGAAGAATTATATGATGTTTTGGTACTTTGAATTTTATTTTAAGTCATTTTTGGTGGCATTACAAGAACGAAAACATCCTGTTATATGAAGAGGTAACGACTTCTTTCACGAAAACTTCCATATGTGAAAGTCAGTGGAACCACGTAAATGTTAAAATCAGCTACGTGCTAAGATTTCTGCAGGTTTCAGCCTAAATCTCCTCCCCAAATCTGCCAATGTTGTAATGAACTCATGCCATGACTGAGCTCTTTTATGGGCCCAAAAATGATCCATTGAGAAAACCTGCAGAACAACTGTACTGAAAAAAAAAAAAAAAGTTTGAAAAGTGTCTTTGGTTACAGTTCAAAGTGTGCCTGTTTTATCTGTGCTGTTCTGATGAGCAAAGCAACTGCAAGGGTCGGTTAACTGACCAGCTCAGTCATAAAGGATCTGGCTACTTTGTGTGAGAGCATGGCTGGGCCTTTTGTTCTGGGCTCAGAAATGTAACTGAGAAACTCCCTAGGCTTTGAATTAATGGTCATCAATGCACAACATTCTCTAATGTGAAGATAATGCGAGCAAGTGGACCCAAACGCTTAAGTGAGAAATCCCCTCTAGCAAATAATCCCAGGGAAGCACCTGTGACTCTGTGTGAGGAGGAATGGCAACTGGAGAAAGATGGGCTCCAGCAGACCTAAAGTGATCACTCAGTCACTGTGTCATAGCTAAGACACTGAAAATCATGTCAATGTAGTTCCCACACTGAAAATTATTCAGAGACTACTTTCCGCTCCTGTTAGCAATATAGAATCACTGGAGATCTATCTATATAGGGAGGTATATTATGTTCTAATTTATCTGCCATCTAATTATCTACAGTCTAATTGAAAAATATTTCCTCTCAGTGAAAGTACATGAGCCACAAAGAAAATGCCTGCCAATGAGATCCCACGGGAAGTGTTGGCAAATAAACTGTAAAAAAGATACCATAGACTTGCAAAGTGAAAACATTTCATACTGGAAATACTGTGGAAAAAATATGTAGCCCACTATTGAATTTGTAAAAGGATTGTAACTGCTGTTTTCTTTCTTTTCCCCATCATTTTTTTTCATGTGTCCAATGCATCAACATGATTTAGAGATTTAAGTCGATTGCAGTGGCCACAACATTAATGTGAAAATTGCAACCATGATCATAGAGCAAAACAGAGCATCCTTTTTTTTTTTTTTGCCTCACCACTTTGAAACTTTAAATGAAATAAGCTTAAATTCCATCTACTTGGGAAACAAAGAAGGGAGCAACACAAAAATACTGCCAAGCATGCTGCAAACAGAATAGCTTTAAACTCTAGATATCATTTCATTTCTATTAGCTTCTCATTATGTTGCCCTGTTTTTGTCTAGCTCCTTAACTATCTGGAAATACAGAATTCAACTAAAGATGATCTCACGAAGTTAGGACTATGATAAATGGTAATTAAATCTATTTAAATTGTCTGTATTTTAAGAAACTCTCACTAGGAGGGATGGAGAACATCTCTGCTACAGAGAAATAAATAAAACATGTTATGCAAAAGTGAATTTATAGTTAGTTCATTTGGAATTAGAGATCTACCACCTTTTCAATCCATACAAATGCATAATCTTGTCAATTAAATATTATTGTTAAGGTCTAGTAGTATGTTAAAATCACTTTAAAGTGCAACTAAGGAAAATTCATGTGTGTTTATTACTCCTTAAGGGTCTATTAGTGGGTATTTTATTCAGATTTGTGTTGTAAAATCTGCATAAACTCAGCATATTGTTATCCCCATGTGTGCATTTGTTTGGTTAAAGCATAACAGCAAATCTCTATTACTGCAACTTCTGGAAAAGTCAAGAGAACTAAAACAGTCCTAATTTTAATCAGATACAAACAGTTATTTCTACAGAAGTGAAGAGTTGACTATTATGCAAATTGTCACAGTTAGCGGTCACCAAGCCATCACAGAAGACTGAGCAAGTCAATTATTTCAGATATTTCCAAAGACTAGTGAAGATGTATGTTTCTCATTTGCACCTTGTCTTATTCATGCCAAAATAAGAAAAATATTGCAGCCTAATGGTACTTGTTGATATTTTATACATGGAAGCTCCATTACTTCAGCTCAAATCTAAATATAAATTATGTTAGAAATTCCTTATTAGCTTATGTGTTTATGGTGATATCAAAATGTGCAAGATTTTTGGAGTACACTGAAATTTCCTGTTGATAGAAAAATTTAGAGCAAGAGATGCTTTAAAATTTGCATTTGGTATGGATGCTTTCAAGCAGTTTCTGTCCCCACATCCTTTCAAGACAGAATTCTTTTTTCTGAATACTAGCCATCATTAGTTACTAATATGAAACTAATTCCCTCAATAGAAGGGCTTGCAAGGTATAAAAAAAAAAAAACTCCTCAGATCACAACACTGATGCTTGCTAAAGGAAGAATTGTCTTTCCCTTTAAAGAGTAGCTCTAGCAGAAGTGCAAATGAAAGCAAGAACATCCTTTAACATCTCTGACCAAAAATCCTTCTGCTCTATAGAGGTAAAAGATGTGCAACAAAAGAACAGAACATATTTAAACAAATACACAGTATATATGAAATTCAGGAGGGCACCAGTGAAAAGAGGAGTTATGCCATTTTCTTTGCTATAGGAAGAATATTGTCCTGAGCAGCAAGTTGTTTTTAAAGCTTTCTATATTTCACTGATATTCCAAGATGTGTAACTACATTATAACATAACTACATAAGCACTTACAACTTTTACATACTTTACAATTATTAATTAATTCAAGCTCTAAGACCCATTTGGAGGGCAGAATTACATCTGCATTCACACAGGAGGACTCTCAAAGAGGCCTGGGTTTCTTTTTCAGTCACAGAAGTGACAACACATGGTGGAATGAAACCAATTCCATTGTACTCTGGTGCTTGCAACCTTTACACCTTGCTGCACGGTAGTACCAAGAGCTACCCAAGGTGCAGAGCTATGGCTAATGAGAGACATGCTCTGTTGAAAAATCAGGAGGCAGCATTTGAGCAGGTACATGCCAGCAGTGCACAGTTTAGCCCTCCGACACTTGTGTAATGGCAGGATACAAGGGTGGAGGAGAGAGACACCTTTCACGTCCCACTCAGTACTATGGCTGATTTCTTCTCATATTTATAATAAAGGAGAATAAATTCACAGAGAAGTAAAGACAAGTGCTGCTATTTTTCCTCAAGCATAAATGCATAATATTCAAGAGACTAGGTCAAAGGAGGTATCCACATCCAACGAGAATATTCCTGCTCCTGTATATTTTTGAAAGATATTTAATGCAGAATAGTAACCCAGGTAACTTCCAGAAATCACACGGTGTTTATGGAGTGTCTAGATGGAAACGCAAAGGGCTATCAAAGGCAATTATGCGGAGAACTAGTTTAATGCAGAAAACTCCTGTGTCTAGAGATCAAAGTCAAATCGGAATACTGATTGCATGCAAAAATTAATTTGTTCCATCTCTTCCTAGGATTCCTCAGATTTTGACATCATCTGACCATCCTTACTCATAAAAGGATCCGAGTAACTGGTGTGTTTGCACAGTATGACCGAGCTGATTGCCACCTCTAGTATACGGTAATTATTGCAAATTTGGGAGTAAGCAACAGTTTCTAAACTTCCAGTGACATACACACTGTCTGATTTCTACACCGTCTCTGTCTCAAATCTGTTTTCATTGGCTTCTCAACTTTCTACAGCTTTTTTGATTAATCTACCAAAATATTTTGAAAGGAAAAAAAAAATCATTAAAAAGGTAAAATAAGTCAGAAAATCGGGACACTCGTATTTAAAATTAGCATTGTGTATTTCTTATCCAACTCTAGGTGTTAAAATTCCAGCAAGAGCTACACTTCAAATACAAACCCACACTGCTGTGCTGCCTTTTCAGCAGTGGATCCTGATACTCGAGAAGGAGCGTCAGGCTTTCCATTTTCTGGCTTTCCCCGGTTTGCCAGAACTCCAGTGTCACTTAGGGAGCGCTTTCGGCTCGTGAACAGATCCATGCCGTGAATGCTGTGATCACGCTCAGGTTATCCCCGAGCTGGGGCATTTCCTTGGGCTGCCCGTGGGGGTCCGTGTCACAAAGCTGTGCCGCAATCCCCGTCCTCCCCGGAGCCGCCGCGAAGGGCTCTCTGCAGCCCCAGCACGCTGGATGGAGCTGCTGCGATCAAATGCAGCCTCGGAACTACACAGCACTACGGGGCAATAACAATGGCCCTTTGTCCAGCTGTGGCCGCTTCCCCCTCTGCAGCCAGGCCTTATCTGCTCAGGAAATGCCTGCTTTAACTGACAGGTAGGAGATTAAATCTACAGCTGCCGAAACACAATCTCCGCTCTGTTAGATAGGCTTTCATTGAAAAGCACTACAAACACATAATTTGTTTATGTTGTACCAGCAATCTTTGACAAAGCAGACTGTCTAGCTGAGACAAATGTGGTTAAACCCATTTATTGTATTATTTCTGCTACACAGAACAAGCTCTTAAAACGTAGAAACTACACAAGGCACAAAGCTCTAGCTGTCTCAAGAAATCAAGAATAGATGACTTCTTGTTACACTAGCCCCCTTTACACAGCATAGCATGTTCCCTCCTGGAAAACATCCACTGTGATTTCTTTCTTTCTCTTTCACCCTCTCCCGCCCCCTCTCCTTTTTTTTCCTTTTTTCTTTTTTCTTTTTTTTTTTTTTTTTTAAGGGGTGGTTCAATGATGTTTATGTTTCCAGGTTTTAAAGTTTCTTTTGTTTTCTCTAGCATCAACAGCTATAAAATAACTAAGTCGTTCAAAGGATGCCTTTAGATTTAAGAAACAAAGGGATATTTTTGAGAGACTAGTTCTCAAAGAAAGAATCATTTTCCAGACACGCTGTCTGGTCTTCCTGACTTAATGCATACTCAAACCGAAGTTTTGCCTGACTAATGAATGCTGGACTGACACCCCCCACCCCTTCTCTCTCTGTTTTTTAATCATCAATCACCTATTTCTCAAAACATTACTTCATTTTTGTTACACCTTCTGCCTTATTTTAACATAATATTGCTGGCTGTTTATTTCAAATGAAAGGCACGGGGAACTGATGAATTAAGTGTTTATAAATCTGAGTTTTCAGATTGAAAACAACCTTTTCCATAATGCAAAGGTTTTATAAGTAAAACATGTCCTTTAGCCCGAGTTTCTTATGGCCATACATTACTCCTAGTAAACTCTCCTATTAGAACTAAATGAGTACTATATACTGAATATGAGAGGGGTAATGTTTTTCTCTCAGGAGGAGAGACTCAGAAACTCTTGCCCCAGTGGAGAAGAGCAGACTCCTGGTAACAAAATGTGGCCTATACCATTCTCTTCTTTCCATATTTAAGACTCCATTCTCTGCAGACCAACGTATGTGCCTCCAATTAATGTTACTGGGAGTTGTGTGCACACAGATGTGTTCAGCAAGTGGCATATTAAAACATCCCTTCACCCTAGTGAAATTTAATAAACAAGCTTTCCCAGTGTTATTTCTACAGATGCTCAATAAGGAGGATCTTGTAAACCACAGAATTGTTGCTCTAATGGTTAATCATAATTAAAAGGAAAAGAAATGCTAAGAGTAGTCAACACCTTTATGTTTTGTCATTCACATTACTTCTAGAACCCTTCTGCCTCTCCTGGGGCATTCTCTCACAAACCCTTTTGCAACATGTTGGTTTTCGTATTATTTTATTTAACCTTAATCACAGCATTCATCTCTGAATTTGAGAGGAAGCTGTAGCGGAGCTACCATACAAGCTGCCACTCAGAACATTCAGCTTGGCATAAAATTAAAAAAGTATGCAATAAACTGGCTGAATCCATAGGGAATCCCTCAAACAGCATGGATAATGAGGGGAATCCATAACAGACATAAACAAACCCAGAAAGATGTCTGAGGCCAACATCATTATGTAAGATATATGCCCAAGATGTATGGGCATACGTTTGAATGTTCAAACTCAGCCTGTATTAGATTGATTGAATCTCAGCATGGGGTTCAGTTAATAAACAAACCCTGCCTTTGGAAAATATTTGGAGCTGAAATCCTGTAGCAGGAGCCAGCCACCTACTACATGTGGCACTAGGATGCCCTTCTACCTTAAAGCTTTGTTAAAACAGGATGGTAAAGGAAATTAGAAATCCATACTACCATAGGAACAGATACAATTTTCAAGTGGCACCCCTCTAAAGACAGTTGTTATCCACAGACTGTATTTCAGTCTATGCACCAGGGGCATATGAATAGAATTCGCATTAAAAATTAGAGACTGGTTTGAATCTTTGGGCTTTGATTCACACTTCCCATGTTTTTTAAACATGTTACTCATATTCTCATAAAGGATACAACAATAATGCTAGCAAATCTTTTTGGTAATTATTAATTTCACTGTAGAATAGCTTTTTTGCTATGCTTCGCTTGTTAAAAAAATGCATTTTGCTCACCTCAGGGTACACCATTAGCTTGCATATTTGCTCTTTTCCTTTTTTCCAGGTTTTGTTTAAAAATTCTTCTTAAACCTGTATATTAATCACTGCTCAGAGGGTGAAAGAATTTGCAGGAGTAGCTGAAGCGCTACTATTTTTCCAAAGTAGGAACTAGTTAGCAGTGACACTTTTTACTCTTTGGAATATGAATGAAAGAGAGACAGAGAAAGGAAAAAAATCAGGAGTAAGGATGAGGGCTGATTTGTGGTACAGAGTCCAACATATCAGTCTAACATTGTAACATCTTGCAAAACTGTGCGCTGTGATAGCACGTCCTAGTGACAGTAAGATCCAGTTACCTTGGCCATAATTTTGGTCATTGGGTGAGATAATAAGCAAACAAGAGAAGGAACAAAAATACCCGTCCAAATAGATATCCAAAATCAGAGGAGAAGTCAAAAAGTTTCTTTCGATATCTCTGTTCAAATTCTTACATCTGTGTTTGCCTGTAAGCCACTCTGCTCTGTTTTCAAGCTGTGTTTTAGGATTCAGCTACATAGGAAACAGGAAAGTATTTCAGTATATGTACTTGTAGCACCTGTGTCCTTCAGCACTATGTCCCCATGTGAACAATATTTAAGTACACTAAAGATGATTTTGTGGATATTTGTTCACTCACTAAAAGGAGATTACTCTTTAAAAGTAAAGTTCATGTATAGTATGTGTCATGATAAAGTCACACATTTTAACAAGCAGAAACTCTCCTATTAAACATTTCTCAAAATGAAAATTAATGTTTTTTTCTCTCTATATATAAAAACATAAATGTTTATGTTTATATCTTTTATATTATAAAGATATAATCATATTCTAGATATATACACATACATATAGAATATACAGATCTGTAGATATATGTATAATATATATTTATATCCATATATTTTTTACAAGTAATCTTAAATATACATACATATACACATGGCGGGGGGGGGGGGTGGATATATATGTAGAACATGCTTTACTCTTGTTTTCTAAATCCCTCCCTTGGGATTTCTGTGTTCTTAGACCCATCTGGCTACACAACTTGCTTGCTGCACCTATGGATAGTCACCATTTGAATGGCACACAAAACCTGTGGCTCTGCAATGCTTACTCTGGGAAGACCACCTCTGTCTGAAGATGTACTTTGAACATGACACATTTAACAGGTTTGCTGCTGAGTGAAGAAGTCAGCAAGCCAGCTGGGTTAATCATAGTGGTAGACAACTCGAGGGACAAAAAGAAGGTATTTTTGAAATCACTCTGTCACTCACATCTCTTACTGCTGGATTTCTGTTTCTTCTATTTATCAATTTTTTTTTCTTTCTCCTTCACTTAATCTTTTCATTCCTCACATTTCGTCTCCTTGCAAAACTCTTAGCATTCATTCTCACTCTGTCTCTTTTGGGGGTTATTTATCGTGTATGCAAGGTAGCTATCCAGCAGTAAACTCTCCTTTTTAGATCAATGATAGCAAGAAACTAATAACCAAAAGTTGCCAATAAACTTCCATCATAAGGAAGAAGACCATAATGAAGCACATTTCTCTCTCTTGCCTTTAGGAAGGCCATTGTCACAAATACAGGAAAAGCTTAGACATAAAAGTAGCACTGCAACAAGGACATGAGGACACCTACGAACATCTGTTTTTTTTAAGATAGAAACATGTAGCTAAAACAAATGAAAATTGTGATTTTCTAAAGCTCTCCTAGTGCACTCAAGGGTCTTCAGAGTAAACAATGCTCCTCCAGAAACTTCCCATTTTGTTAGCATATGCTTTTCTCCAGTCTTTTCAGGTAAATAAGGTTTTTCAATTTAGGTACCCTTTTCAAAGTATTTTTTAAGTTGTCAGGGTTTGGGGTTGTTTTGAGGGGGTTTTGTTTGGTTGGTTTTTGTTTTGCTTTCTCTTTGTAAAGTCAGCTAAATTCAAAATTGCAACAAAAGAAAATACAAGAAAACAGGATACTAATACAGGATTTCCAAGACGTTAGGGCATATGGGATGAACAGGATTAATGTGAGATGCACAGACCAGTTAACCTGCATGGTTTTTACTACACTGGTACTGCATTATAGTGGACAGGGAGGGGAGAGGTGTGGCAGTGTATTTTAAGGAAAACAGAGGAAAAGATTTTGCTTACTGTCAGTAAGTCAGTAATGTCCTGAAATTATTTAATGCTTAGGCCCCCAAATGCCCATCCTTGCTTTTAAAAATACATTGGATGTCTCTGTGATATTACTATTATTATGACCTATCTGCTTTATCTTGTGGCTGAACAAGAGTAACACCCCAGCATTTTCAACAAGACATGCATCCCTGATGTCACTGCCCCACAGCTGGCTGGTGCATGTGGTACTACACTATTTGCAGCTCTGTTACAATCAGTACTGTCCACCCAAGTCAGCTCAGCATTCATATTGTACTTTTTCAGTATACATCGTGGTTTCTCCTTCCTGGAAGTCTGGACCATGTTCAAATCACTCATTCGTTTTCCATACTCACTGTCTGACTGGCTTTTGCAGTTACCAGTCACTGCTATAACCTCTGTGCTATGCATAATAATCTTTCCCATCTGAGTTGTCTGCCATGGTTGCTGGAAATCTGCTGTATGTAGCATTCCCAAGAGCAGGAAAGGAAGGTACCTTTACTGCAACTGGATAAATATCATCTTTTCTTTAAAAGGAACATTTACGCTCACTGAAACCACATATAATGGTGACTGCTAAGCTACCCCCACCTCTGCAATAGAATTCATGTTAATTTGCATTTTACTCTTTCTCGTGTTGATATGATAACTGAAGTATATGCTCCTCTTCACTTTTTATCCCTTGCATTAAGAAAAAAAAAGAACCAGTTCCCTAATATTTCACAAAACTTCACCAGAAAATATAGCTAGGGTAAAAACTATCTGATCACTGCCTACTTATGATGCTTTTTAACTGAGTTTGCATGTTAATTTATTGCATGCTTTGTTTGTAAATGTGCTTCTGAAATAAATGAAGCATTTACAAATATGATTAATCTACAGATTCAGAAGCGCGCAATAAAGAAACAAATTACTGAGTGCACTTGTCCTTTTACACAGAAGCTAAAATACAACTTTCAAATGTCTAAGACTGCCTAGCTTTATTTTTCTCTTTCAATAATGTTGTTTCAAATGGAAGTTTTCAGCAATCAAATTTTTTCTAAGTTTCTGGTTCCAGTTTCATTTATACTAGTGTAACTCAGAAGCAACTGCAACATATGTTGTAAACCAACACCAGCGTAAACACTGCGTAGATGAGGTCAAAATAAGGATGTTATTGTATGACTTTTAAAGTGCTCATGTAGATTAATATTCTCACCCTTTAACAGATTTAGACACATCAGCATGAACACAGAAATGCAACAAGTTGAAAATTCAAAGTACGTTTACTAATGTATTTTATGCCACTCACATTTTCAGTCAGACCACCCAGAGCAAAGAAAAGAAAAAGCCACAACAAAAAAAAGCCCTCTGCATTGTTTGCAATAATATGGAAGGAAATTGAGTGTATATTCTCTTCTTCCTGTATTTTCCAGCTAGATTAAGCTGTTGTCTTCACAATTGCCTCCCAGCTGCTGTGACTTGTGAAAACAACAGACCCTGCTCTGTTGTCTGCAGAAAGCCTGGATTGTTATGAGTAACTTTATTGCAGGCACATGAGTGTGTTAAGACTTTAAAACACGCTCAAATGTCATGTGCACACCCAGTGACGGGCAAGAATAATTATGAAAAAACAAGAATTCTATGTCTACGAAACAGTGTCAGACAAAATGGGCCATTCATTGTGTTCCTTTGGGAATGCTTGGACTCTCCAGCCAGAAAACAAAAAAGGCACTTTTTTCCTGCCGTAGGCTGAATACTTAGCTTTGCCATCTGAGCCCTAAGAAAACATGGGCCCCCTCTCTAACTACTGGCTGGCCCGCACACAGTAAAAAGTATTAATGTCCCCCTTTTTTCCAGCAGTTCCCTCTGTGTAGGCTGCGGCCAATGTAAAGTCAATGCAAAGACAAAACAGTTTGCCTAACATTAGTAAAAAAAACATAACTCTTGTGCAGTCTGAAAATCCCTCTGACACACAGAGGTTTTATTCTAAGGCATATCCCCTCTATCCTTCGTCAAGTTACCGTAGCTACTGTTAATGCTTTTAGCAGGTAATAACCTCTGCCTGCTGCTCGGCTTCAAGATTTCTAGAAGCCTATGGATGAATCAGGTTGTGTACAATTGTTAAAAATTATTATCTAATTGCCTCATTTACTACTGTCCATTTTCACAGTTGGTCTCCCTAATCAGAATCTGTTTGCCCCTGAAAGGTTTAACAGAAATGGAAATATAATATAACATGGTTTAGCTCAACAGCAGGTCATTTTGATATCAGTTTTTTCCCTCACAGGTGGACTAACTTCAGTCTCATCTGAAGAGTGATAAATTACAAGCAAATAAAAAGCTTTCTGTGACATTTCTCATCATAATTTCTTTGTCAGACATAATTGTCAAACATACATTTTTAAGCTAAGGAATCACATTTCTCCTTTTTTTTTTTTTGATCTAGCATCCATTCAGCGTATTCAACTAAGTATCTGTACATCTTTGAAAGAGGTGACCATATCAATTCAGTATTAAATTGAAGCAGTGTTTTACTGAAATAGAAACAACTGACAGTGACTTAAAAAATCTTCGTGTGTAACTCATGAAAAGACGAGAATTGTTTTTTATGAATTTTGCCCAGTGTCTAAATATGGATTTTCAGGCTAATATTTCAGACATTCAGTATGGATTTTACCTTGTCACACTCAAAGCAGGCTAGGAAATGAGAAAACAATGGAACAATAATTCTGAAAGGCTCGAGTGCATCTGAATGTTCATAAGGAGGGACAACAGGAAAAATGAATTATACCTCCAACAATTTTCTGGGTCCCTATTTTCTTCTTTAAGCCTTCTTACTCTACTTAGATATAAGTAGATTACATCTACAGCATTAAACGGCCTTTGAAAGGATATAGTGCTTTACCATTAAATTCTTCACTTCTTTGGGACACGACCTGTCCTTTCTTATTTGTACAGTATATAAGCAACACCTAGTATGATACAGCAGTGATTCTGACCAGGGTCTCTACCAACTGTGCAAATATTAGTACTTGTAATATTATAATAGGAGGTCATTATATTTAATACTGGGTCATGCCAAGATATCCCAGGGGGATGTATCAAAGACGAATGTGCACAGGCAAATTGTCTTCTCCTTTTCTAGAATCTAAAGGAGAAAGATTTCAGACCACTTCTTGTCACTCCTAATATGAAAGTACAGGCTTATCTTCAAAAATGTATTTAAGTTAGAAACATACAGTACTATGAAAAGAACTATCAGGCCATCCATGAATTTGTTTTAACAATCCAACAACATCACCATTTCTCATTCATCCACTTAGCTTAATTTTCCTACCATCACTTTCATTGCTGAGGTTGTCTCTATTAAGCCATTTTTTGTGCATCATTAACTTTTAACCAGGCATCGATAGCTTTATTGTTTAAATTGCGTATGACTTTATTTAACGTCAGCATTTCTTCTGGCTCCTGACATGAAGTCACATTTTATAACTAATTAAATTGATCCCTGGGAAGCAGAAGCCACTAAACAGAATTATTCGTACCCAAGTGTCAATATATTAAATCAAAGGGCTAATGAGTTGGGTCACTGCTTCTTTTATCTGAAAGCTACTGCAGAATAGAATTCATACCAACCTCTACTTTCTGCTTTAACAATCAATTTTATTTAAACCAAAGGTAACTAATTAATAAATTTTGATATAGCTGTAAATAATACATTTAAGCCAGTTTTTACCACTTGCACACATGTTAAGATCACTTTGTTAGGCAGAAAAAAAAAATGCTTTGTTGATATAAACTGTCTAAAAACATATTTTTTTAAACTTCAGTGTGTAAAGAACATTACTTCTACATCATAAGAAGCTTTTAAAATGACCTAAAAGGTGTTTTGTAAGTAAACAGTTTTGAGAACTTTTCAGTTTTCAGCCATTTCTATTATAGGCGTAAATCAAGATGAAAATTTGCCTCTTGGAACTGACAATACCGCCTAACGAAAGTGATTAAGAAATGACTAAATTTGTCATGTCAGCTTTTCCTATAGCTCTTGCAGCTGCTGAGTAATATTTTGGATGCTTTCACTATTTACATCTGGACACTACTTTTAAATTCATCACCTAATAATTCATACCATTCACGAATTTAGTCATAGTTCAGCTTTCTTTGACAAAAGGTTTGTAGATGGTTCACGAAAGCTATCTTTACTGAACTTGTCTTCAACTAATCTGTTTATGTCCACATTGTTTAAAAATACATTCTGAAAATCTCTCACGCCTCAAACCCACATTTTAACGCCTATTTGTTTTGCCTGAGATCAAATCAACTCATCTTATTTTATAACCTTTGAAGAGTTCACTTGTATGGAAACAGTAAGTGCACTTTGACACTTACTAATGTTTATAAGCTATAATTATTCTTGAAGTCAAAGGGTATCAAAAAGAGAAAGAAAATTAAACAAAAGCAGTTTGGGTGTCATTGCCATTCTTTGCTTGACACAAGGATGGGTGGAAATAGACCTTCTTGTAGCAGCCCTCTCAAATCATGACCTCATGCCAACTCCTGTGAGCATGCAAGGCGGTAGAGGGCAGAATGGAGACTTTAGGATGACCCAAATAACTAATTTTTTTGATGCAACTTGCCATCAGGAGATCAGAAAAGAGAGTGAAATAATACTTTCTCTCATTCATTCATCCTCTTCCCCACAGCAAATAGGAGTCCAAAAAGAATGAGAATGAGGCACCACCAACTCCCTAATCTACACCTATGGCTGCACCCCTTACGCAAAACAAATTGTGAAATTATAAAAAAAGAAATACCTGAGCAACCATTGAAAGCAAGGCTATGATTGTTCACTTTAAATTAATGGTTATTTTAACACACAATGATGAATTAAAAATAGGACGGCAGCAATGTTCTTCTAAAATTCGGTTTTGTTGTTTTACCGCTAAGATCAAATGCAACACAAGGAACACCACAGATGTTTTTAAAAAATGCATGTTCTTGTACCCACATATCATTTGCTTTTTCAAACTGTAAATTAGGGGGTTTTGGCCAGCACAGTGGTTGCCTTATAAAACAACTTTAAATAGTCACTTTTATCCATTTATAAATGGATATGCTTTGGAGGGTCAAGTATATGCTGTTGTTTCACACCACAAATGTTTTCTTTCATTTCCAATGGTTAAATGTCATGAGAGTGCTTGACCCCACTACAGGACATCATTCAGTATCTGGGCGAAACCACAAATATGGCTGTACCTGTGGCTGGCATGAGATCATTTTAAAATAAAAGATCATTTCAAAAGTGGATTTTGTAATAGTGAGACATTTGCACCTACAAATGTTTATTAAATATAGACTGTCTTAATATATATTCTGTAGTCTTTATTCTTCTCTAATGTCATAGTTAGATTAATGGGATACCATGACTGGTCATTGAATATATGTAGAATTTTTTTTTTCCATTTAGACTGCTCAGGAGAAAAATACTTTTTTTGATGCCAATGGAGAAGTTCTACACAAGCATTCAAGTCTTTGGTAGAAAGAAAAAGTAATGCCTTTAAAGAAAGACATAAAACACAATGGTGCTACAACTCCATCAGTCACAGTTTCTGTGCAAAGCACAGAGGGGGTTTTGTGTAAAGAATGTTTCAGAACTGTGTTATAGAATTATGTTGTTGCCTGAGTTCACCGAAAACTAATTTCAGACATGATACTGGAGGGGCACTGGAAATAAATGCTTTAAGGTAGACAACTGTAGCAAAATCTGTCCATAGTATTCCAAAAAGCATCCTGTAACTGATAGCACCATCAGCATTTAAAAATGGTTGAGTACAGTTGAAACGAAAAGAGAAGTTTGATTTAGTATAGGTTCAAATTCCCATCAATTACAATGGCAACAAGTTTTGGTAAAATATGTGGGTAACTGAGAGGAGAAGGAGAAGAAAGCATTGTTTTCCCAAAGCAATATGGTTCACTGCACATTACCCAGCTAATGTCGTTCAACCAATATTATAATTAAATCATATAGAAATCTGTTTTTTCACCTAAGCTACCCAGCAAAGATCCTAATGATATATTTGAGGTTCAGTACCGCCCATGAGAAAACAAAGCTTGGGAATAACATAAAATCTACCACTAAATATTCAGTATTGGCCAAATAGACTTGCCGGGAAACTTATCTGTCATCACATGCAAAAATTGGTTTAGCTTATGGGTTTGGAGAGTTTACAAAAAATAGAAAAGAATGGCTCTTACTAGGGATATTTCCAAATTCTTTTACATGGTGTTTTTCACCAATGATTGCAAAATTATCTGATTAATTTATTTAAACTCTGAACAATTTTTTTTTTATTTTTAGAAATGAGCAACCTGGAACACATGATCAAGAAAGAAATTTAATTTCTAATTTTTTAAAACAAAATCACTCAGATCTCTTCAGTTTGGGGGGGG
>JAWWMP010000165.1:12742548-12824754 GCA_035047865.1 Dendrocincla tyrannina
AAATCACTCAGATCTCTTCAGTTTGGGGGGGGGGGGGAATTTATAAATACTAGTGCCAAATAACTTACATTATGGGTGTCAGTATTAGAAAAAATTACTTGGGATCCATAAGGGAGTTGGAGATATACACATAAAATCCAGTTACCACACCACCAGTCAGTTTTTGGGGAGAAAAGTGGGAAGGGAGGGTTTGCAGATGTTAAATGCAAGCATACACATTAATAACCATTAAAATGGAAAAAGAATTGCTCACTAACATGCTAATGCCAATATTTTAAAAGAGTTTTTCCCCTAGTTTTGCCAGTGATTTCACTGTTATGCCATTGCTGTTACTATACTCCAGTGGAAAGTGATTTGTTGATATCCCCTTAGGTCATTCCAAGTTGTATGGAGCCTACAGCAATTAGCTGCTCAAGTTTCTGTCAGTTTTCTGGTATTAGACTTTCCTTTTCATGCAATTTCCCCCCCCTGTTCTTGCTTGTGGTCCTCTTGCTCTGAGCTATACAGATAACAATTAAGCTGAAATGCTTGAGACAGATATAGCGTTCTTTGTACTCTACAGTTAGCACAACAGTTTCTGAAGCCACCTAATATTCTGCATGGAAAAAGGCAGAAAAAATGTGGTAAGGAACATGAACTATTTATGTAAATTTTTATGATTTATCTTGGCAATTTTTTGCCTATGATTTTCTCTAAATGTGAGCTCTTGAATGCCTACATATACAGACAAAACTAGCCTACATGCAAATTTCAAAACTGATGTTACATTAAAATTGTCGAAGCAAAAGAACAGACTACCTTTAAATTATCACTTCTTTGGAATCTGTATTTTAAATTCTGCCTGTCTATAAACTTGCATGTATCTTTTCTCCACAACTTTTATGAAACCAGTATTTTATTATGATTAGTTAAAAATTAACAAACTTTTGGGATCCACATGCTTTTGGTGCAAGAAAATGGACATCCACATTTTTTAACCTAAACAATTTGGTACAGCAGGTGTACTTTGAGATTATATGCCTAAATGATTTTCACTTCTCCCGAAAAGAAGTTGTTGGAATTAATTGCTCCTGCCATAAGTTGTGCTCTGGAAGTTGGTGGAGGAAAACCAGGGTAGTCTGAGAAGTATTGAGACCTTAAAATATGTCAATAAGATGTTCAAGATATTTTAACAAAATTAAGGATGGATTTCTGTGGCAAGCTGAACATATATCTTTCTAAAGTATATATAACAGTTATCATGAGTGAAATTTATTTTCATCCATTCCATGAGCAAAAAGGATAATTAAAAAGCAGAGCTCTAGGAAACTTGATGATTTCATTTTGCAAGGATTTCTACAACCACTACTTTTTGGGGTTTTTTTTGTTGAATTACTCAAAGTGAAGCAACAACTAGAGGATCCAAAGTCAGAAATCATGCCAGCCTCACATGAAAATCACTTTCTGGACATTTAAATACATTCTAGCTACATTTGAAACATGTAAATTAATCTTGCTAAGGGTGAAATTAAAATAATTCCAGTAACAGATTAGTATTACAGGTTGAAAGAGTAGAAGTGATAAAATATTTCTCAAGTACTACAAAAAATCATAGAAAAAACTGAAGGCTTAGACACACTCACTAACAGACACAATTTGGGATTTTGCTAGTGCAAACAGACATGCAAACAATTTTTCCAGGCCACTTTCCAAAAACCTCTGAGAATAGCGCCTTAAGTGAGTATAGTTTTTCATGAAGGATAACAGACTGACAGCCTAAGAGTTGGAAAACTTATAGGCAGGTACACAGTAAAAACACTATAGCTAGTAGGAAAAAAAAAAGAATTGGTGATACTAAAAATTAAATGAACTGGTGATATTTCATCTCTGTATTTATCTATCTCTCTAACACATGGCTTTTGTACTTTGCATGAATCACAATGAAGTATCAAATCAAAAAATCAAGAGACAAGTTCACTATATATTTAGAGAATTCACAAAATTTACTCTCTTTCTGTCAACGGCTCCCATTCAAAGGCCTGAATGAACAGGCTTTATAAATATGGGGTACTCATGGAAGCCTGCACAGCCAAGTATGCCTGCAACCAGATATTTCCTATGTGAATAACTAGACAGGGAATTTTCAAAGGCTTGTAGTAAGCAGTTTCAGCAGCGAATTCTCTCAGCCCTTAGTCACATGTTCCTTAAAAGGAAATCATTAGCAATCTAAAAACTCCCTTTCTTTAGTGTTTTCCAATGTATGCTCAGTGTACCGAGACACACTGTAAGTGATATTAACCTATGCCTGAAACAGCAACCAAGTTTATACTCTCCTATAAAATGCCATACACGTCCGCTGAAGATATATTATGTACCTAGCATGTTCCCCAGTTCATATCTTCCATGTTATTCAGACCCTACTTAATAGATAATAAAGCCACATTCTAAAACATTTTAAAGTGGTCTTCTGAGCCCAGCACTCAGACTCAGGTTATCTGTGTTCAATTCCCAGCTCCACCCAGGCTTCCTGCGAGACCTTGAGTAACTCACTTAAGTGTCTGAGTTTCTTGCCTGTAAAATAGGATAAATAAAACTTCCTTTTTATAACCTTCTTTTGACTCTTATCTAGAAGGATTTTGCAGTTCTTTAGGGTAAGAAACATCCCTTACTTCTTAGAAGCAATTGTGACTGCAGAGTCTAAGATCATCCATACCATGACAAAATCTCCAGCACATTTGAATGGGATTAACTCTACTCAATGCAATAGAGCTCAGCTCTATCAGTGACTTGCAATTAATTGTGGTCAATATCTGATATTTCAAGGGGGGGGGGAAATAATTCCAGGAAAGAACGAATGTCTTTTTTCTACGTTTTAAAACGAAAGGATTGTGTGTTTTAAAAGGAATTTATTGGGTAATTTTAGCACTGAACCGAGCTCTTTCTCCCAGGTTTCCTACCAATTGCTCAGATTTTTTAAGTATATTGAGAAGAATCTCGGACCTTTGCTTTCTGCTTCAGTGTCCTTTCTCTGGTACCCATTTGCTATGTATAACCAGCAACACCAGAACTATACACACTGTTAAACTGTATTTTTCATCTTGTGTTTCCTTCCAGTGACATGTAGGAACTTTATGAATCTCTCTCATGGTTTATATTGTCCCCAGTTATCCCGATAAAAAGCACAGTCTGATAGAGTACACCTGGGCAGAGTTTATGAAGTGTGTGTGTGTGAAAGCAATAAGATTGTGACTAGATGTGCAGTTTTACCACCCAGGATACCCAGGGTATCTGGTAGAAGTAAACTACTGGAATTTGGGGATGATCGCATGAATTTGTTGTGGCCATTTTTTAAATTCAAGAAATAAATGATACAATAAGGTATTTTAAAATGAAAGATCAATAACAACATATCTTTTCAGAACATCTCCACTGTGCAGAGACTTCAGTTTCTTCAGTATTCTTAGACCTTTGATTATTCTTTTGATTTTCAAAGCACTTCTAAACAATGAATGAATTAAACAACTGTGCACTAACCACCTTTTCCATAACTGGGGCTATGAATATTAACCTGATATTATTTCATGTGCAGAAGCAGCTTTTCTCAACAGTAAGTAAGAGATGAGTGGAAAAAACAAACAAACAAACAAACAAAAACAAACACAAAACAAAACAAAAAAAACCTAAGGGAAAATGGCAGAACAAACTGACAGAGGAAAGAAGATTTTTCAAAGACATTCAGCATAGATAGAGACTTGTCATGAATACATATCTATTTCCCACCTTTGCACTGTCTCTATGTGTTTTGTAAATGTCTCACACTGCCTAAAATTCATCTCCTATTAATTATAAAATTAGCCAGAAGAAACTCATGTACTTATAACCATATAAGACTAGAACTACTCCCCAGTAAAAATTTCTGTCAGCATAAAGGAATGACCTATATAAATACTGTATTTTTTTATTATTCAGAACTTTCTTCATTTTTTCCACTTTTTCCCACCACTCTACTTAATATTTCTGCATGCTTTTTTGCCAAAACAAATTCAATATCTTTGATGGTATGATGTGTGTATAATCCACTTGTGATTTTTCAGTTAAAGAAGCTATCCCAAACTCAAGGGTGTTACAAGTTTTTTCTACTGCTACTCCATATTTTCACTTATACCCCCGTGTATTCGCATATGCATTTTAAACACTTCTCTAAAACACCAATAATCCCCCTTTGAAGTACTGAATGGAAACCAAAAGATCAGACATTTTTAGTTCATGACTTTTCTCTCACTACAGGAAGCACTCTGAGATCATAATATGACAGCAATTTCCCTTGTCTTCCAGTCTTGAGTTGTTTTCCACAGCAATATTTATTCCAAGTACACAGATTTTCTTTGGAGGTGCTATCAGGTCACAGTTCATAGATCAACTGATGACAGTGAATATCTCCTCTCCCTGTTTGCTTTTGGAACGTAAACTATTAAAATAACAAATGACATGAGGTTTCACAAGTTCAATGGCAAATACAACCAATGGAATTGTGACTTTCAGGCATTTGACTTCACTGTCTACAGAGGTGAAAGTTTCAGCTGAAGCTTTTCCTGTGATTTGGCTATTAACAAGGACTCTCTCCTTTTGGATTCTCTCATTCAACAACAGGTTTTCACACAGCAACTTTTCATGTAAAGGTATATGTAAGAAACCCCACCTGTCTGAAGAAGTATGGAAAAAATCTCTCACCTCAGTCTATCTGTCTGCTTTCACAGAGATTGTGGGAACTCAGTTTTCTCTGAAACACCTATTTTTCTGTCAAAATCAACGAACAAACTGAAAAGTCAGCGGCATACACTCTTTGACACACACAACAGAGTTCCATAGAGCTCATTTTCAAAGGCAATCCAGCTAACAATACAAGACTGGTATCTTCCTTTTCTACACAAATTGCAAATCAGGCAGCTCTAAAAGGTGAAGCTTCTTTTGCTCTTATTGTACTACGAGGTCTTTTCACAGCACTGACTATAAAGCCACAGACAATATCTGAAACAGGAGATTTCACAGGGAAAAGTATTAGAGCTCCTACAATCCTAAACTCTCCTTTATAGTGGGACATCTTGCAGGATACAACACCTCACCCTTCAAAGTGGAAAGTCTTCCCACTCCAGTGCTCTCTCTCTCTGCAATCCCTCTCCTTTCCCAGGCACTCATTCCCATGCTTGTTCTCCTGCCAGCCCTGGTGCCCCCTTTTCTGTGAACCTACTTTACTCACTAAACTGAGAGTGAATCAAATTGTGCAGCTACTGATCTCTGCACTTTCTGCTGAGATGAATGGAGATTTCAGGAACTGCAGAAAGATGCCTCTGATCTGTGAAGTATCAGCCCAGGAACCACAGCAAATGTAAGATGTGATAAATGAGTGAATGCTGGGTAAGTCAGTAACACACTGTTTAAGTCAGGCCTTGTTCAAATGTGAGGGTTAAAACATCCTGCTGTGCCTCTGTAAAACTGGGCCTGTGCTCATATGTTTCTTACACAGCCGTGGATTCACGCTGCATTCAAGCTAAGTTTGGATCCCATGTCAGATGAAGACTGGGCTCTACTCCACTCCTCTTATATCTGAGTCCTCCTTTCAAGGGAAGCCCAAGGAGCTGAGCTGGATGGAGTCCATGACGCACACCCAAGCGTTTCCCTAAAGGGAAGAGCAACGCCACCAAACTGTGGGGTACTCTTGCAGTACAGTCACACAGATGGGATACAAATCCTGAAGCAGGACTGGGAAGGACATAAACTCAGCCAACAAAGAGTCTAGAGCAGCCCAAGAGAAGAAGCAAGTGTCTTTCTCTGAGAGCTGCAATATAAGTTTTTAAGATCCTTTCATGATATTGTGTCATTTTAAGCATTACAAAAAGTGAAACATCCCCCAGTCAAACACACCACACTTTTCTAATACTCCTGGTTAGGAAGTTTGCCCAGTATTCCTAGTACAAGATCATTGAATGCAGATGAGTCATTATGAGAAACTGGACTGCTGTGGTTATAAAATTAGATAGCCTTTTACATTAGAGACACGATTGATCATAAACCTATCAATGAACACATGGGAAAAAAGTACAAACTGTCAGGAGAAAATTATGGACCAGAGATAAAAACTAATAGTGAAAAACTCACAAAGTGGCAGAGTTTTTCCAGGCACAGTTGTACCTCCTTTCTAAGAGACACAAAAATAACTTAGTATATTTTAAGGAAAATTGTTTCTAACTGTGAATTACTGAAAAATAATTTAAATTTTGAGGATTAAAAGTGAAAACTACAGATCTCTCTCAAACCCTCTTACTATAGTAGTACTCTATTGAAATTACTTGCTGTTATGTTAGATAGAACACTTGTTCCCAGAGTATGGAGAAATATGAAAAGAAATAAATGAGGTGAAACCTATTTTCAAAAATATAATTTAAATCCCCAATGCACCTAAACTTTAATTATTTCAGTTTATTTCCATAAATTTAATTTAGATAGGACTATTGTCAACAAATTCATAGGATTGCCACCAAAAGTTCAGAGAGCATTAGTTTCACAAAATCTCATGTGCATGAAATGGAAAGCATTTTAACTATGCCTCAGCAATGCAAACATAACAAAGGGAAGAACCTGAGAGCTACAGCAGGTGACAGATTGACTGTTTCTTTAGAGTAAAATCTCCCAGTAAGATCTTCCTTCCTATTGTGCAGCATATTCCAAGCAAATCACAGGAACTCCACACAAAATTCTAACTGGTAAATTTGTAGGGTGAGATGAAATGTATCACCAGAAGTGAAATCTTTTTCATTCTGTTTTACTTGACGTGTGCAAACCCTTTGCAAAGAAGGAAAGAGGATAGTATTTTGGCCAGTACACAAGGCTCTGTTTCCATGGGGAGCATGGGAATATCCAGAACAAGTAGTTTCATAAGAGATGTGATTTATGAATGCTCGTTTCCCATGGTTTTGCACGAGATGCAAAATAAGTTTTGTTTCTCTGCTGTCTGTAAAGTCCAAGCCCAGATCAAAACTTTGCCTGAAGTTAGGGCATTATAACATCTCTTTCCCAACTACAATATTCAAGTTCTAATATGGGAAGAGCTTAGTGTAAAGCTTCCAGGACAACCTAAAAGACTTTATGAAGGCCACTAACTTTCATGAGACCTAACTGAATGTAATACCTTTTAGGCATTTCCTATATCTCAAATGCGGTTACTTAATTATCTAATGTGCCCAAAACCCCTTAAGCTGGAACTCTGACAGACAAATGCACAGCACAGCTACTTGAAAGTCCTTTCTTTATGAAATCAAGGTAAAAAATGCTTTGGTTTGGAGGATTGTTTTAATTTAAAACTAAATGCCATGATAAATACAGGAAACAAATGGGCAAATTGGCTCTCTGAAATTTGCATTCATTATGACCATTTTATGAAAGTAAGCTGCAAAATGCTAACAAACCTCCCACAAGACAAAGGCAGGTGTTGGTAAATGTCGTAAAAATATCCAGGAAGTGGGGAGAAGTGCAACACTGAGTCAAAGCATCAGGTAGCAAGAATGTGAGAAAAAAATTGTTGATTATTCTTACTTTCCTCAGTAGACTGATACACTACTTTTACATGATTAACATTTCATTCTGGTAACCAGACAACAATGCAGCAATGGAATAAAAGTTCACTCTTAGATGGTAAAAGTAAGCATTAGTTCATCTTCTTTTCTTTCTATTGTAAAAAAAGCTAAGCACTGTGGAGCCACAGCTTTAATACTCTCCGAAGCTCTTCACAAAAGCCTCAATGAAATCTGCAGCCTGTCATAGCATGACATCATCCACATCATTCTTCTCAGAAAAAAAAAAAAAAAAAAAAAAGAATAAATATTCTTCATTTAAAATGCTACCACTAAAATCTTTAATTCTTTTTACTGCTAGACAACTGTCTACTCAGAAATTATTTAAAGCATTTAAAGGTTTGCAACTTTTTTCATTTTTAGCATTCTGCAACGTTGAGCATTCACCACCTTCCTATACATACAGTAGAAGCTCAAAGAATAAAATCTGTTTATTTGTTGAAGTAATTCTATGAAGATACACACTTATGTTGCCTAAATTATGTAATGGATATACTGAGCAGAAATACTGAAATTAGGGATACTTTTTGAATTACAGTTTTTAATGTAGATCTGAGAGACTAAGCTTCACAAAAAATTTCAAAAATAATTCATTATATTATAATCATTATGTTTTAAATATAACAATAATAATGTAGTATATTACATTGGTTCTGAAAGGGCATTTGAACTGAAAATTTAAAATAAGGTTATCATACAAAAATTACATGTTAAACAAACCATGCAAGGGACAAGAAGACATTCTTCTAACTCATGTTCTTAGCCTTGAAAAGATAACGCCTTGCATCCGAAGTTAAATGTATAGCTTAATAAGAAAACAGTCAAATTTGGTTGGTTCAGGCTTGATTTGAAAATGCCTGAATAACATTCTACAACACTGTTACTAAAAATAATGAAAAAGAAAAGAAAACAAACACAGCACAAAAAAAAACCACCTTAAAACATACACGAGGGATCCAATTTAAAAAAAAAATCCGTAACACTGGGCAGTGAGTAATCTCACAAAGATTTCCCAGGTCCTATGCCAAAGCCGCAACGCTAATACTACCTGTACAAACTCTCTATATAATGTCGGAAGTAGCACTTCATTAGATGCTCTAGCTTCTAAATTTTACCCCTTTCACATTCAAAGGCTTGTCTCAATCCATAAAGCAAGCTGCTTCTGCAGGGTCACTAATTGCTCCTGTTGTCTCAGTTTCCACAAATGTGTATGCACCGTGCCCTGAGCACAGGCTATGAGCTTTGATGCCACGTGTCCACACACCTGCTCCTATGCTATGGTGAAGACTGCTCAGCCCATGATCTCACAGAGCAATGGGAGAACACTTTTTCCCACCTGTTTGGGTTCTGATTTTAAGAGGATCAGTATGTTCTGATTGAGAAGAATCAAATAGGCTGCCTGTTTCACAAGAAAGTTTCCTGTTTGTTTCAGAATGGGAAATAAGCCTGAAATCACGAACTATTTCTTGATGCAGTGGTTTGCTAATGGTGACCACAACATTTTCAAACCTGTTGCACTGGAGAGGCTCATCTTTCTTTCAAGGTCACAACAGAGTTTGCTAGCACTGGCCAAAGAAAATAAATGTGTTTTCCACATTTTAAAAATAATTACATGACTCTGTCAAACAACTGACCTATTCTCCAGAGAGAATGTCAACTGCCAGTAACACAGAAGGGACACAAGGCCCACGTTGGGAAAAGAAAGTAAGACCTACTTCTTGTATGAAGAAGCACCACTAGACTACTTGAAATGCACCATAAAAGTCTTCTGGGTCCAGACACATATTTAAATATGTATTGAGAGGCTCATAAAAAGCATACCACACTAGACATGTAATTAAGTAAATACTAACATGTTTTATGTATGCTGAACCATTTATCTGGACAATATTAATTATCAGGTTTACATAAAAGCAATAAGCACTAAGGAGAAGTCCTACTACTATATGTGAGACAAGGAAAGACTGAGAAGCAAGAGGAAGACATTGGAAAAGCTATTTCACTGCACATTTTGAAAAAACAAAATCTTTCCAAGGGCTTAAAGAGATGACGATTTTCATTGCAGACTCAAAATGAAATGCATGCACTATTTCTTTTTTCTTGGTCAACAGGACCTTTAAAGTAGCTATTTCACAAAGAGAAATAACACCTTTGTAATTTTAATGTATGTTTCTGTAAAATGAGAGCGGCAGTTCCATGTTAATAAACCCTGTTTAAAAAACAAAAGGTTTTGTTTTGTTTTGTTAAGTTAAAAAAATAAAAGAAAAGAAAAAAGAAAAAAAAATCAGTTGCTGAACTATAGTGAGTAATTAGCCCCTTAGCATCCCCTTTCTCCAGGAATGCTTCCTCCTGAGCTGGCTCTTTTAAATAGCTCCAGTCCTGGCTGCCTTTGTTGAGCTTGGAAATTGTGCACATATGAGAGAAATTAAGCCCTCATTTAACAGGGACACATGCCTGTCAAGTCCAGAGGAACAAAGGCTGGTCCCTGGGGGCTACTCAGCTCCCTGAGGCTGCCACTCATTCTGTTAGCAATGCTTACCCTTTACAGATTGTGTATAAAACCCAATAAATCATTTCGTCTGCTCTGGTTAATATACACATGAGCCCAGGACTTTCTTCAAAGTATTTTTTTTCTTTTGCTTGCAATTCTATTCATTTATTAAGAAGTGACCTCTGTTTGCCAGAGTGTAGCCAGGTTTTTACCTCTATGTAATAACATTAATGTCTGTGAAGTAAACCTGAAACATTTACTGTTAGAAATAAAGACATTTGATGCTAAATCTATTTCACACAGGAAATGTTTTATTACTCTTTAATGGTCAATAATCACCAGTGTCTATTGTATAAATTACTAGTATATTCTGCTCCTCCTAAAGCTATGTCTAAAATGTATGCATATTTCAACTGATAGCAAAACAATAAGGTAAATAATAAAATTATGTATTTATAGCCTTGTCTAGGGAAGAGAGTCTTTTCTAAATTAAAACAAACCAAAAGTGAAAGTAATATAACAAGAATATAATTTTAGTTTTGTGGGTTTTTTTACAAAGTGTTATCACAAAGACACATCTATGTTGTCCTGGATAAAACAAAAGGAGTCTGATGATTAAAAAAAAAAAATTAATTGCACAAAGAACTGAAGTAAACACGTGAAAGACAAATATATTCATATACAATATATCAGCTACTTCTGAGTCCTCTATGGTGGATGGACACACTTATCCACAAATATAAATGCACACACAGAGCGAAGGAATATTTTACAGCAAATAAAAAAACCTAAATGAAATGCTGTCATTTCCACAGCATTGAGCTCTTTTTGTATTTAAAAAGAGGACCTAATTCTGTACTTCTAGTATTAGACTGACATAAGTGGAGAGAACATGAACAACACCAGCTGAGGAAATGGCACCCTGCACTGCATTCAATGAAGCAAAACTCTCACTAAGTTGAGCGTGAGTTTTTCCTTATCCTTGAGAGTAGGATTAAGCCAATACAGACAAGTTAGTGATGTAGAATAAAAACAAATTAAAGTGCAGAGTTGTATCTTCTTTTCATGAAATGGTGAAAGCAATATTTCAATGCCTGCTATTAACAGGGACTTTTTTTATTTTGTCCACTCTGCAACTTTTAACTAACACATTGAAAGCACAACATTTCTCAAGCAACAATATTACCCTTTGTATTTAAAACCACAAAATAAAGAAGTCTGACTGTTCTGACAGCTTTAATCCTGATGTTACTCGGAGACCCAAGTAAAAAGAAACTGGTACAGCATGGAGTTTTCCCTGCTCAGCAGGCAGAGAAAAAGCAGTTCTGGATTTGATAAGTAAAACCAGATACAGTTGATGGTTATATGCTAAAGCTTTGCAATTAATGGAAAACATCAACGGTCCAATGAACCTGCATATCAGTGGGGTCTTTGAGAAGGCCTTTTCTCCCATCTTGTTAAAAACTCATCAACTGTACAATAGTCACAGCTTTTTTTTTTCTTTTGTGTAAAGAATCGTGCACATTCCACTGTTGTCAGAGGGGAATATGCATAAGATATCAAGACACCAGGTCCCATTTATATATTAAAAAATACCCTGTGCATATTGTTAGTGATATTCCTCACTGCAAATTTGTGTCATTGTAGCAATGAAAAGTTACAAAATGAGGTACTTTACAACTATGAAGAGGTGACCTATTTGCTCTGAAAGATCTGATGGTCAGAAAAAACTGTTGCTACGGTATATTAAAATCAAGATATTAACAAAAAATTACCTTATGAAAGCAAATTTCTGTAAAGAAAATATTCTATTATACCATGCCTCTGAAACACTAAAAGTGACAGAAATGCAATAAATAACCTACTTCTTAGTAATAAAAACTGTACAATGCAATGTACACCTGTCTACATTGTTAAGCTTAATAGGGATCTACAAGCTTCACCTCCACCATATATCTATATACATGTAAAATGCATTTCTGAATTATTAACTGAACAGAAATCTAAAAGTGTGTCTGGTATGCAGTCACAGTAACAGTCAAGAATGATACTGTAAGTATAAGTAAATGAAAAGTAAGCCACTTTCAGCAAAAATAAGTGTGTCATAAAAGTAGTTGCCATTCTGGAAAGAGTCTGGCTAAACTCAATTTGTGTGAGTAAGGATTGGTTCAAATCAAAAACCCTGATCCAAAAGTCACAAAACAACGTAAAGGTATTCATTTTAGCAGAATTTGTTTCATTCCTCAATGTCCATGTCAGATTTACCCCATTAACAGAAGGCCCATTTCTAGAGTAGGCCATTAGGAAGCATTACCCAGGCTAGATTTTTCCCCTTGAGCAAAAGTGATCAGGAACTGAGCCACTTTATCCACCTACTCTTTACTCTTTGCATCAAAATGCAAAACGTTCCCGTGAAAACAAGGGAGAATACGCAAAGGTGTTATATGCTATGTATGCCACTGACATAATACTTTAATAGGATATGCTGTAATTTCCTGCAATTAATATCTTAGCAGAGCTATAAAGGCTTTTTTCCAAAATTATACCATTGCATTTACAACACTAAAATTAACGTTGTGTCAACCTTTCCATTATAAGCCCCCTTTTTCAGAGGTTTATAACTTGACTGTAAAAATATATTCTGGCCTAAAATGTGGCATGCAAGATCTCCATTTAAAAACAGCCATTTTGGTTAAATAACAAACATTATTTAATGTCTGTTTCAAGTAAGTCTCTGAACGCCTTACAAACTGTGAGGGACCGCCAAGAAACGTAGGCATTCTTTAAATAAAAAATTTTTTTCTCTCCACAATAAGCCACTGTTCAAAGGATGTTTCACAGCCATGGAATTTGTTCTACACCAGTAAGGAAAACACATGGATTCGGGAAATCTACAGAATTCATTGAGCACAGTCTCTCCAGTTGCATCTCTATGACAATGGCTGTAGTGCTGGTCAGCAGTTCAGCCACACGGGAGACTCAAGCCAGCTAAAATGGTTTTCATTTGAGGCCGGGCAGTGGGTGAGAGGAATGAACAAATATTTCTCTGGCTGAGGTGGATTCACTCAGGCTACAAGCTCCAACAGAGTAAATTAAGGAGAGTGATACACTGACAGAAAGTCATGATAAAAAGTACAATCAAGATGTTAGAGGACCATCCTATGAATTCTGAAACCACAGATTTCAGGTCTGTTAAATTTCATATACGAACTCGATCAAGTCACTTCGGAAATTTAACTAAGGTGCTTAAATTAGGAACCTCGTTGTCTAATCAACAGAAGGTAATTCACAGCACCTGGACTGCTTTATATATGGAGCCAAAAGTCCTAATTCAGTCACCCAAATTAGATATCTAAAATTAGATGCCCCCAAATATCTATATGCTTTTTATTCTGCCTCAAAAGAGTGTTGTGAGGATAATACACTTCAGCTTATGAGACACTCAGATATGCAGTTACAGAGGAGATGAGTATCCTGAAAATATATCACCAATAAAATTCAATGAGATGGAAAAGGCAAAGCTAGAAATGTGATAGTAGCGTTCTTCATACAAATCACTTGCCAGAGCAAAAACAAGTGCCGTACCCCCTCTTCTGAGAACAGTTTATTTCTATATTTATATTATATACATTGCTTTGTCAAATACAGAATCTCAGTCTATGCTTAGGCTATTAGGTATATATTGCACTATTTTGTTACCTGTAGCAAGTAGCCACACTACTCATTTATCTACCTCATCTAGATTCTAAACCAACTATATATTCCTCTAACTGTTTAATCTCTCATTTACAGAATAAAAATGACTAATACATTACTTTAAAATAAAGTTCCCTAACTCAGAAGTGCCCTTCCATACTGTGAGGCGGTGATGTGCCTCAAGATGGATTTCACACTTCACCATCAACTGTGAATTTCTTTGCTTTCATTATTTAGTGTTACAACTTTAATATTTTCTTATACTGTCATTTTGGGTGGGTGAATAAGATGAATTCAGCATTTCATAATGCACCATTGTATACTGTTTACATCATTTATTTTCTTTTTACTGAATGATTGCAAATTTCAATTTAAAGTTAATAACATTTTGTGGGAGTTACTGCATGTGAATTAAGCACGGTGATGTCAGTGCATCCCTCTGGAATTTAAAAGATATTTCACTGTGTTATATCATGTGCCGCACAGTATATCAATTTTTATTTCCCATCCCTCAAGTATGGAATGCACACTGTGTAACTTCTAGATTCTCAATATAGACATAATTTACCCAAGCTGTGCAAATGCCCAACTTGCTGAAGATGATATATACAAGATTTATATAAAAGACTAGTATTTTCAATGAAGCAAAAGCCTTGCATACGACACAAGCCATTATATTATCTAATTATTTGGGGAGAGGGGTTTCTATTGTTACAGGCATAAGGAAATAGTGTGTGAACTGCAGTCACGAACCAATTTTTCCTTACTTCAACAACTTTAAGATTAGATAGCTAAATCCCAGGCAAGGCCATTTACCTTCCTTGAGAATTATGTTTTGACATTTTTGTGAGTGGCTGGATTAGCTGGTTGTGTAAGACAGAAAATATTAGAAATATTCATTCACTTTACTTTTACTTACATGCCATCAAGTGTATACCAAATGTCAAACAGCATCTAGTTTGCTCATTTGCTGGGTTGCACATGCTACTATTTCCTTTATGTGAATTCGTAATTCCTGAATGCATTCAGAGAGCAATGCACTTACTTATTTCTTGCAGTCATGACATTAAATATATTAAAAATAAGTTTTTATGCTCAAATTGCTTCAGTAATACACTCACATTCTGGAACATTCTCACAATTACAACTAAAACCCACTTTGATTCCTTAGGCCAGGATTTAGTCCATCTGATAAATTTAAGGTTTTACTGTGGGATTTCTACTTTACAATTTATTTGCTAAATGCTTTTGGCCTTTTTATGTGGGGCTGTACTTCATCATTTTCCTCCAAATACCTGCTTCTGCAGACAGAAATTTTGACCTCTGATATCATCACATTCCAGTCTTGCCTGTATATCTGAATATCTTCATAAATCAAGCAATTTCAATACTAACTTTTAAAAACTATTTTCTTTACTCAGTATCTCCTGATAAGTGTGTCAAATAGTCGGGGGGGAGGAGGGGGCGGGGGGGAGGGTACCATTTAAAAATGAAAACACTCCACCCAAACCTGATTGTTTTCCCTCTTGGCCATCACACGGTTGTCAATCACAAAAATCATCACTGAAAAAGTAACTAATTAAAAATGAAAGGCCAATATCTCAAACATTTTCTGACAGTCCTGGAATATGTTTCAATGTAACACTGATGTAAGACATGAAAAAGAGCTGGCATGCCCAAATGGTCGCCGTCTTTTTCCACATACGTCTGTTTGTCTAATAAAACAAATTACAACCCCTAAAATCCATGCCACATTGATATCTTTGATATTCCAACCACAATACTAATATCTTAAGTCCTTCCTTGCGTGAGGTGCTCACTTCTGCAAAGCCCACTTATGTGAGTAACACTTGGCATACAAGTCATCAAATACTGGCTGTGCAAGTATTACTCAAGCAAGTAAGATTTCACGGGATCAGTCCTGTGAAATAGGCTGCCAGTTGGCACAACTTCCACTCCCAGTTATCCACTTTAGTTTGTGCATGTGCCACTTTGAAAGGAAACTGGTTTTCTGTGCTGGAGCGAACAGTACGTTACTCCTGTGTTATTCCGAGTATTGCAATATTGAAAAGAGAACATCATGAAGACTGATAGAGGGGGGGATGTGGACCTCTGCTACCAGAAGAACAGCACCAGAGAGGTTCAGAGCATAATCTCTGCCAAACTCTTTGGGAGCTAGACCAGGGTGTCTGGCTCCACAAGCACTGAAGCAGCCATGGTTCATTGTTCCATACCCTACTGGAATGGGCAGACCACCTGCCGAGAGTGACCCCTGGGCAGCACTACAGGTGGGCAGCAAGTATATGCTTGATCCTCTGCTCTTATTCAGGGGCTGGTTTTGATCTGCCTCTAAATTAAAAGGGCTCAAATCTGAGGCCCTTCTGTAAGCAAAGGCTGTAGAACAAGTGTTCAAGAGAATCAATGAGATGTTAACCCCTGGCTTTGGCACAGCCTCAGCTGAGAACAACCTCTAAAGCCACTGGTGAGAGCACAGCATGCCCAGAGCAAACGCAGCAGGACTTAAACTGGGGTTGCCTATGTCTTCATTTTTAATTTTAAAACACACGTGGGAGCGGGAAAGTGGGAGGACAGCTACTATCATTTTCTGCACTAACATGAGCGTAAGAAACAATGACATTTACTTTGGTTTAACTAATTTCCACACAGCAGATCATGTTCAGCACCCGTATGCCAAAGTCCTATTCTTCAAGTCTGTTGAAATACCACTTTTCAAAACATGTGTGCTAACATTTGGCCAACACCACCACAAGATCATTTTATTAACTTGTAGCTCGTTTCATAGACTGCTGCTCATGTTGCTAACATATGCTATTCTACCATTTACTGCTCTATAATTAGAGAAGTCATATGAAAGAGATACACAAGGCTTAATTTTTGCATTAAATTCAATTTGTTTAGACTCGGGTAGATGAAATAAGACAAAAGAAAAAACGTCGAATAGTGAATTAGGAAACTGCAAGACAGTTAATTTAACTCTTAAAAGGTCACAGTAAAAATTTTTAAAAACCCAACACCCCTCATTACTGCATAGAGTTTTGAGGATTGAGGTAAGAGTCAAATCCAGAACTACATTCTGCTTTGCCAGGATAAAACTTGTTTCCAGGGACTGAGGGCCTCAGGAACAGAGCAGCTAGCAGGATCCTCGCAAATGCGAGACCAAGGTGAAAGATCAGAAGCTTACAAGTAGCACTGGAGCATGAACCTTTTGCACATGGTGTCTTTTTGCTTCGGCCACCACTATGCTGTCATGGTAAAGAATTTGTAGTACGGAAGAGGATGAATAAAGGATAGAGAGCATCACCAGAATACTTATTATAGCATATGCTGCTCAGAGAAGGTGAGGATCCTACATCATTTCTCTTTCCATGCAGCTGACAGAAAATTCCAAGCCAGCCAGTCAAAAAGCCTTTTATTGGGAAAAGCTGGCCTATAATAGATCTTTCGCTTGAGTAATTATCACATAAGGACTTTAGAACTCATTAATAAGCCAGTATGTAATAATAAATAAAATATGAAACATTTGACTATGATGTTTAGCATATTTGTCTTTTCTCCATTGGATCAGTTTCAATTTACACCAAGCAATTTATGAGCTGGACAGGAGCCATGATGCCACACCTACAGCAGAGCCCCGTGAATTTGAATCAGCGATTTAGCAGCCAATTGCAAGTTACAGGCACATAACGGAATTTCTCTCTTCCATGTGCACAAAACCACATTGCAGAAGGGAGTTAGACACATATTATTTTTAATACTGAACTGCTTTAAAAGCAGCAAAAATATATACCAGTGATGGCTAGGAATCAGTTCAAAAGCAAACTGGAGTTTAAGGGAAATGCACCCTTTCTACTGTAAATTAATAAACTGCAGCTATAGTTTATTAAGCCACCACAATATTTAACATTTTCTACTGCCATAATCTTGACTGCTTATGAATTACAGCACTTTTACCTATTCTTTAATCCAGAACTATCATTATTAAAATGTTTGATGGAGGCTGCAGTGCATGTATCATTACTTGTAAAAGTTAATTAGATTAGATAAAAGAAATAATTAGATTTGCATTTTTATCCTGGTTTTAAACTTCCAAAGATCACAACAGTATGCCTGTGGGCAATTAAAAACAGCATACAGCAGTGAAATGTAAAGGCAAAAAAGGTCTGTTTTTCCTGGCTAATTCATGATTGAAGATACAATTACAAAATATTTTAAGGGTTTGCTGAAGCTGGGGGCTATTCCTGGACTTCTAAGCTTTGTTTATAACTCTCTCTGTCTTTCAAGGGAGTATCTGATCTGCGTACCCTGCCAATAGAAGTATCAAATTGCTTTTAGTGGCTTTATTTGGTCCTGTGCAGAGCTTGCTGGAAGGGGATCAGTTTCATGATCAATTAAAAAAAAAAAAAAACACAAAAAAAACGGGAAGAAAAGAAAAGAAAGGTAGGGGAGAATATTTCCCTGGTGCTGGAACAGTAGCATCACCATGGCTTTTGCTTGTCAACCCTAAACAGAGTTTACAAAGAGAGACAACCACAGAGAGCATAACTGAACTGACAATAACTAGATTCCAGACTGTGCATTTTCAGCAAGCTCTCTGCAAGGAGCTTTAACCTGTCTCCAAAAGGCAATAAATGAAAGGTTTGGCTCTTAAAATTGGAGGTCAGTTACATACTTAATGATGAAGCATATCTTTAAATCTATTTCTACTATTATTATCCTAGCAAAAAATTAATTAACCAGGTCAGGGAGGCTATGAAGGCTAATGTGGAATGTAATTATTTCTGATCTTTAGACATGTACTTCACATAAAGGGATAGTCCTTATTCAGCTCACCAGGTATCTCAATTGTCAGTAGTTAATCATGGATAAGAAGAGAGATCCATTGGCTCAGTCTCTTAAGTTTTACTTATGATTCAAATGATTTCTATTCAAAGACAGTTTAAATAGTTGTAATTTTATGTTACTATTCCTTTGTCTGTTTACTATCACTGTAATCAGATCCACTCTATTTGACTGAAACAGAAAATGTAAGAACATTTATATGAAAGTAGAACAGCATGAATGTATAGATTAAAATCAGAAAGAATTACTATTAGGAATAATTTCTAGTGGCTGAATTAAAACAATACTTATGAGAGCAGAGAAAACCAGCTTCACTATGCAATGATAATCATATTGATTCAAACAGAAAATAAAATGTTCTGCAATGAGCATAGTAGAGAGGAATAAGGTATGGACAAAAGCAGCTTGGACCATCCGTCAAAGGTCCTCATCACAGGTTTTTGCAGAAAAGCTCAACAACCACTGTCCCTTCTAAAGATTTCACCCACTGTTTAGGACTTGCCCTGATGAAACCTGCCCACCAGAGGAGGGAAGCCCTCAAACTTTCATCCCTTAACTCCACACACACTCCCATTTCCAGAAGCAAATCCTGGAGCAACACGTTCCAAGCATCAGGAGGATCCACCACCCTTGCTCAAATGAGCGTGGCAGGGCTCAGAAACAGTCCCCAAGCCTTATTCTGTAAGGACTGAATTCTAGTAATAAGGCACAGGGATTTCAGGGCCTCAAGAAATTTTTGGAACCATTCAAAAAATGCATGTCTTCCCTTCTTCCAATGTAGTCTTATCTTCATGGTGTACAACCAAATTCCTCCTTTAACCAGCCTTTTCACCTATCCCCAGATATTATTGCTTCCTTTGCACAGGCAAAAGAGACTATCTTGAAATAGTCTCATTTTCTCCCCTCTACTTTAGGAATTAATGGACTTTTATTTAAAAAAAAAAGTTATTTTAAAAAAAAAAATTAATCAACCTGATCTTACTTGCCCCACAAGTTCCTTCTCAACTTTATTTCACACTGAAAACAATGACTTCTCTGCACAGCTCTGCTGAACAAAGAACTTAATTTGGCATACTAGATTTCCTCTCACCTCTGTGGACTCTACAGAAGAGTGTTTATGAACATTATGAGCTACAAAGTAATAATACACTGCATTTATTTGAAAATTTTCATTTAAGATTCTCAAAACATTACATTTGAATTGAGGAAAAGGAAACAATCTGCCTAATCTCAGATAATCAGAGACAGGACTGAGGACAAGTCCAGATTTCCACTCTATACAACATGCAAAACTGTTTTCCCCAACACATATACCCTGAAAGAAACACTAGCTTCACTTAAAAAACATGAGATTATTATGCAAAACATTTAATGATCTCTGTACTCTTGAAATACCTAGGTAATTTTCATACATTAAGCCTAGCTAATGTCCTGTTTGCTCATAGATTGTTGACAAAATTTTGGATGTAGAACAAGTCTGGAGTAAGGTACTCCAGTAAACGGTCTTAAAACTGAAATAAAACAAACAAAAAAAACCTCAACCAATTAAATTAAATAAGGTGTTAAAATGATTAAATAAACAGATAATATACAGCACAATATAAATAATAAATACCAAAAAAAATAAAATTCTGAGTAAATTAAACCAATAGTTGTCCAGAGAAATATGTGGTTTAATTAATATGGGTTATTTTGACTTTAAATATGGGTGCCAAAAATCTTTTAAGACCCATCTAAAGTAATTTTTAATTGTTTAAATGATTAAATAAACTGGATGCACTTACAGAAACTATTGTTTAAGAATTAGCACTATACTCAGAAGATGACAGTGATACACTGTGTCTCTCATGATGAAAACATTGCATCAGCAATGCCCCTCTCCTGCATCCCGGAGAACACCCTGTGCTTGCCTCCAGTAACTGTGCCATGAATAGGCCCATGCCCACATGAAGCTGGTGCTTGTGTTACCCATATTTTGTCATCTCCTCAAAACAGGAGTGTCAGGGAAGAGCACTATTGTTTTCCCACACACACAAAGTACAGAGAAGAAACCACACCAGTCTATGAATGTAATCACTTTTTCCTTGAAGTGGTCACTCAAGAGTCTTTAAACAAACCTTCTAAATAAAATCAAGTTATTGAGGACAGTTATAAATTCTACCAAGCCCAAAATCTAAACTAAAAATGTAAGTATATCATATAAATTTTGTTTTCCCCTCAAGCCAGAGAAAGCATGATTCACCTCATCTCCACACTAAAGGCATTGGCATGAGTATCCTTCACAGTTAATGGAAACAGCCATTTTAGGGAACTATTTGTCTGATCTATTTTAAATATCTGCTTTAGGATAAGACAGATTGCATCCTAAAAGTATTCACTTTGCTTCTCTTTGCTCACTATAAACACAAACTGGATAATTAATCGAGGTAGACTCCGTACTGCAGTTACCTATTTTTGATACGATGAATCCCACCCAGAGTCACCAAAGTGACTTCAGAATTGTTATTGAAGCTTCTTGGGAAGATGGTGGGAGGTGACCTGGGAAAACCGGCAAAGCACTGCTTCTCTCACCTGCCTCCTGGTGAGAGAAGTGTCTCCATCCCAGCTATAGCCCTTAAGGAACTACACATCTCAAACTGCAACACTCATAACCAATTCTACACCAGCAAACCTACTATGAACTGCAGGGGCAACTTAGTAACCAACCTCTCTCTCAAGCAACTTCTGCCTCAACACTGAGAAAGAACAAACAAACAAAGCAGAACTGCTTGGCTCACAAGCAAAAGCACTTTGTAACCTGTTGTTTAGCCTGGAAGACAATCTCCTAAGAAATTTCCTTTTAGTAATCTCCACATAAGACCAATGTATGTTTGAGATGGCATCTGCCCAAGATGCCTAGTACTTCATACTAGAGCCTACAGTGTTCCTGGGGCAATGAGATGCCCACTACCAAACTGCCTAACCAGCTGGTGAAAGAAACAGTCCTCACTGCCTCAAATACACTGATTAGACTCATGTAAGTATAAAGATCATAGATAAATAAAGAGGATAAAATACTGAGAAGCTATGGCATAAAAGTACCTTATACTGGCAAGAATTTTGAAACAAATACAAGGAAGAATCACCAAGCAATAATTTAGTTTATATGAACAGAATAAATTTTGAAACACTTCTTCATATACACAGCTAGGAAAGGATTGGGGAGAAAGCTTGTGGAGGCTTCAGCACTATGTAAGAGGAAAGTGAGTAAGAAAATGAATACACAACATATTCTGAAGTGAACTTACGACCTATTCTAAGACCACCTTTCCCTGCTGAACAGAAAAATAAAGTAGGTTTTAACTTTTTACTACAGAGCACATACTCCCCAGTAAAACATACCCAAATTCTCCAAACAGAAACTAAAGTTACCTGGTCATGATTCCTCTTTCTGGGTCTTAGGTTTTTTAATTAATTTTTAAAATTAGAAATTCCTCATACAAATAATTATTCTGCTTGTAGACTCAGCTAGGTGTCAGTCTTAGATTTATGCCAAGTAAAGGTTATTTTTTCATTATTCTTTGTTTTCTGAAGCCATATAACAACACTTAGATGGTGCACTTTTTCCTTTCAAAATTGGTATGTCTCTTCCCTTCTTGATGTACACCTACTATAAACCACTCAGTCTTCTAATAGGTAGCGACAATAATGGTACTATAAAATTCAATTGTATCTCTCATGAGGTATTAACACATTCATATTTGCTAAATATACTCCTTAGAAGTGTAACTGAAACCGCATTACAATATTTTCAAAAGCTTTCACAAGCATCCCTTTGGGATGGGGGAAAGAAAAATTTCAGTTTTGGCATCTAGTGACATAGCAATCAGCTAATCAAGGGAAAAAAAATGAATAGCCCAAGCTTATAAGAAATGATTGGCAGCTCAATCATCTGTCAGACCAAACTGAAATACTTAAATCAATGAACAGGTCCACGGAAATGCTTTCAAAGTAGATAGTAGATAAGGTAATATAGTCATATGTCAACAATGACTCGACATCCGTGTCACTCCCTACTCACATATACCTGCACAAAATTAAACCAGGTTCTGCATACAAGTACAGACAATTAAATATCACCAGAACACTTCCAGATTCACAATGGTGCTATTACTCCAAAAGTACCTGAAACACATATGCCTGTGGTTCTTTGTACATAAATAGACTGGTCCTTAGTACTGTCCTAATGTCTCAATTTTGCTTTTGTAGAACAAGGAATTCCATAAACAATGACTGAGATTCTTTTTTTACTTCACACAAGTCAAACTGATCACAGATTTCAGAATTATGGCAAGATGATGAGATTTAAAAATAGTTCAAAACTTTCAGAAGAAAACTCTGCTTATTAAAGTTCTTTGCACCAAAAAGATGCTTGACAATAATTTTCTAAGACACGAAGAGCTCCCATAAAAAGCATCTTTACTGAGGTTTGTTAATAAAGCATGTGGCTGCTTTATTTTAGAACCTTCCTTCTCCATAAATGGAATTTAAGTATAATCAGAAGAGAGCAATAAAATACACTGACCTGAATTTGCTGCTGCAGTAGATTGATTTTGTGCTGCTGTTGCAGAAGTTGCTGCTGTTGTCTTGCAATCTATTAGAAATAAAATTTCCATAGAATTAAAACAGTAATAATGAAACTTCAATACTAATGAGTGAAAAAATCACATTTGTTATTCCTCATATTTTATTAAGCATAATAATTTTTCTCAGATAAGGGCTATTTTAGAGATAAATTTAAATTCAACACAAAAATCTAGTTAGCCAATGAGAAATATATATTTTAAGCACTGAGGCCTTAACTCTGCAAAGCACAGAAACAGGTTTATTTGTGTGCATATGAATAATTTCATTACTATTCAACAAAGCGTATAAGCCCGTGGTGATCTTCGACTACGATGCATTACTGTGAGCTACAATGGGAATGAAACATATGCTTAAAATTAAGTGCTTTTCTGAATGGGGATGGGATTACGCAGGTGCTTAAGGTTAAACACACATTTTCCTGCTTTGCTGAACTGGAGCTCGTATTTATAGATGTTTCACTATTCAGCACAAGCTTCTCGGGTAAGCTTCTCCGACTTCATTCACTATAAGCAGCACATTACTTCACTTGTAAATCTCCAAAATCATCCCTGGAACCACTTAGGGAAGCAGAGCCTTATTCTGTGTAAAAGCAGTACCTAGTGCTCAGTAACTCATGCTTCACACAATCCTATGAAATATGGAGATATTCTTACCCTCATTTGGTAGATTCAGTAAGGGATTCTCTAACATAGATGGAGAGAGGCAAATGTCCTGGGCAGGGAACACTAAGAGACTGGTGAGAGAGAATTTGCCACCAATACCCCTTCTACCTCCCTGATTCCCACAAATCATCCAAAATCATCATGCCAGAGCAGAAGGGAAATAGGATCCTGCCCTCAGACCACAGAGCTTCTCCCTGCAGTGGGTGGTGTGGATGGCAGCCACAGGGGAGAAGTCACAGGGAGATAGGGGAACAACTGGAACTTCTGCTTTAGAAGGGTAACTGTGCAGCAGACTGAAATGAGGACAAGATTTGTGTTTCCTGGAAATCCCAGCCTCAGCACTTCTGCTACCTTCGTTTCTTAAGTATCATTTCCCCTCCTATAAATATTTATCTGATGCAGAGGAATCACATAGAACAGTTGGTGACAAAGGTAGTTTGGTCACTCAGATCCACTGTTTCAGTTTTGGCAAAAACCTTCCCTGCCTCCGTCCCCAAGATCTTCTGAGCACACTTACTCTATTATAAACAGAGAAAGCTAAGTAAAATGTTTTTATGACAAAAAAAATTACAGAAATGTAGCTAGGTTGGTTTGGAAATAAACAATCACATAGTTTTAGTGAAAACTGTTTGGATTACCTAATAAGGAATTTGCAGTTACATATTAACAGCTTGTAATTGTGCTCACACAGAGACCAAGATTAGATTGTCATTTCCTTAATCTCTCATTCTGTCACGTGGAAATGATTTTTTTTCACTTAAATTCACTGTCTTCTTTTGGTTAAAACTCACTTTTGTAAGAGAAACCAACACAACATTCATACATATTTTGTCTTGCACATGGCCTCAAGGAGTCAGATTAAGGTCTACATGATTCTGGGCCTGGATTAAGGCAAAGTGCCACACAGAAATGGAGTCAAGCAGCTCTCAAAGACCACTACACTGATGCTCCTAACAGGGCTCAAACTCCTTTTAGGAGCTTGGTGTTCAAATATTTCTGGATGAACCCCCCCAGTCAAGTCAATAAAATATGGTGAGTGAAGACTGAAGGAGCAGACCCTCATGTGGGTATCAAAAAGGTAATTCAAACAGAGCTAGCAGTCCATGAGCCCAGGTAGCCCAGGACAGGTCCTAGGACCTCAGGTATATATTGTCAGTACCGTGGTCAGCAGTGGTGTCTATGCTTAGTAAAGTAACTCTAATGGTAACAGCGCTATAAAGAATATTTAAAACTAGTATGAGTGCTGGAGTTACTATTTTTAATGAGTACACCAATTGTGTAATTTCATCTGAGAAGTTTAGTGCTTGTAACTAAAGTCTGTCGGGTTTGTGCCAATACTGCCCCTGCTGCTAAAACCTCAGAGAAGGTAAAAGATTGTTACAATATGCAGCTTCAAAAGGGTAGCTGCATATTTGTCATTTCACACTGAAATCAGAGCACAGAGCTACATCACAGGCCATTCCTTCTCAGTGCTGTATTGGTTTTCCACAGGTACACAGTTCCCTATGTCCAGAATTGTTTGGAGCTGCCTGGGTGCAGCTTAACATGGTGGGGAGGAGATTTTTGTTTCCATGTGCAAAGGCACTGATCTGCTGGAGTTCTGACTGCTTGGGAACAGCTTTTTGTACCTGTATATACAATGTAGCACCATTTAAATAGGTATTTCCGGATGAAAACAAGAAATATACCACAAAGTAACTAATCTCGATGATTCCTTTTAGATGGAGCACTACTGTGATAGAAAATGCACCCAAGACCCCGCAATGCAATTACCATAGCATCGTCTTGATGTATAGGCTTGACACAGTAAAGTAGGGTACACAAGCACCATGTGGCTCAAATTCTGAATTTTATTTGCCTATCGGTTGAGCTACATGCTCGCTTCATTGAGCATGACAACCTAGTTTTAAGTGTCATTTAATTTTCATTTTGAAATATAATTACAAAGTGTTCACTGTAAGATATCACTCGTCTGCAAATGTGTCAAGATTAATTTGTGCTAGCTTATTCACAAGTGTCAATAGTTAATTACTGTGTCATCTCTAGATGGCTAAATGACATTCTAACTTCTGATTTTTTACAGTGTTCCTTTATGTTATTTTCCATTAGGGGATGAGTCCATATTCCTACATGTGGGCAAATACCCAAGCACATAAAATACCAGACGTCACAACTCATTAAAATCAACAGAGCATATATTGCTGTATATATCCTATAAAATATATTTAACTGAAAAGATAATTCTAGTAATAATGTCAGATTCCTAAAAACCACACATTAATTTGGATCAGTCTGATCTAATGCCTAGGGGACTAGTGTATGGGATCATTGTTGTTACACTTTTGTTCTGTGAGAAAAGGACAGCTCTTTGGACACCTGCATTTTTGAAGCAAACAAACAAGCAAGCAAAAAAACCAACAACAAAACAAGGCAAAAATAAAAAACCAAACCCTTCACAACCTGGACAAACAAATCAAACCTTACTTGTAGAAGATATCCGAAGCTTTGAGGATGCTTAAGATTTTTTGTTTAATTATTTTCTTGTCAAAAAGAGAAAGACTTATAATGGCTCTAGGCTGACTTATTTGTAACTCTCAAAATTGCATCAGTGCAAGAAACAAGAACTGTGAAATCTACCAAATGCCATTTTTTTCTGGTAAATACATTATTTTAATATCCACTCCTCTGTTTTTCTTCCCTCAGAGTCCTATGTATCTTCTCTTTTTTGGAAAAAAAATATGTAACTCCAGAGGATATTTAAGCTCTTCTACCAAAAAATATGAAAGGAAACACCAAGCAGAACAGTACTTTTGATAAGCATTCCGCATGAACCATTTTCACAGGTTTCTTTCTTGAAGCCTCACCTGTTCTTGCTGTTGGCGAGCAAGGTCCATTTGCTGCCGTTGTTTTTCAATTTGTGAGGCTGCCAGCTTTTTCTGTTCATCGTGGGCAGCCAGGAGCTGCTCCCGTAAGCTGATCAGCTGGGTGATCATAGTAGAGAGCTGTCGCTCTTTTTCTGCCAGGCTTTCTGGTGTACCTAAATGTGCAGGAAATATGTACCGTAAATATGAGATAGACAATAGTTACAAAGCAATATTTATTTTTAAAAAAATGGCTGACTCACCAATATTATTTCAAACAGCAGCTTGAATATATATTCTACTAACAAACCTCCAAAGAATTTAACACATAGTTTCATTGTGTTCTCATCAGGGGAGGATGTAACAGAAATTGGAGCAGAAAAGACATAGGGGTTTTTTTATTTTTTTTTCTGACAGGAGTAATTAATTAAACACTGTGTACAAATCCCTAGATCTTTTCCTTCTAAATCTGCCCACTGTGATAAATACATTCAGAATTTATTAGACATGACTTTCTTTCACTTTATATATGTATATTTTTGGCTTTTTACCCCAAGTATGTACAAAAGCTAAAAAATAATTTAAAAGATGCTGTTTGGTGGAAGAAGCAGTTTAATAGTTTATTGATCATTTTTCTAAAACACCCATATATCTGGTAGGTCATTTAGGTAAATGCAAGCTTTGGTTGTGGAATGTGTATTAAAAATGAGCTTTGCTTGTCCCCAAGAGAAACAGCTAACCTGAGAAAATGGCTTAAAAATTTTCATTTAACTTTCAAAGTTTACTCTACAGAGAGCACTTAATTAATATGAAACTACGGTACATTTATTCTTTGCACTAATGATGCTTAATGGTCTGTTTATGGGCAAATTGCATGGGTCTCATAAGTAGAAAGTACAGGGTCCTTTCGCAAGTCAATCTGAAAATATCATATCTTATGTATGAACATATTACACTGTCCAAAACTGCAATGTCAGTTCCTCTATTTGAGCCATACACTACATTTTGTTTGAGCACCTCAGACCTGTAGCTCTATAAGAGGCAATATAATTACAGTAAGATAGCAATTCAGGAATACCGGAGGAGAATTTGAAAGAGATTTAAAGTGGGATAAATAAAGGAATTTTAGGTTGTACAAGAGAACTAGAGTAGAGAAGAAAAACTCCAAGAACTAGTCAGGCCTGTAATCTGCCACAATTACATGAGAAGTGGCACAAAAGGGAAGATATTGACAAACTTCCTTTCCTCAGTTCACAATGGAGGACGGTGATAAAGAAGTCACAGGACTTTTGAAGAGGAAGAAAATGTGTGAAGAACAGGACCTGGGAGGGAATGGAGAAACTGTCACCAAAATAATGACTCTACCTTATTCTCAGGAATAAGATGGATATCTTTTAGGGAAGAGAAGAAAGAGATTGACAGGTATCGTAAGAAAGACAAAACAGGCTTCTGCCAAGCAGTGGACAAACCCAAGATTGTCTACTATCTACACTGTGCTATGATGGGACCAGTATGATTCTCACACAGAATTTCATTTTCAAAAGCAGAAGACCTCTGTCTCTAATTGCTTTATATGGAAAAGAGAAATCACATGGCTTAAGCAAACTCACAGAAACAAAGGGTACCTGGTTTCCTGTACATTTATTAATTGCATTTAGCAACAAGAAGTACTGAAAATACTCAACTTTTTATCCACTCTTAACTATCTGAGTTTCAAGAGTTTCCAACAACCCAATAATGTCTAATCTTCATTCAGCATGCATGTGAAAGGAGAGGAAAAATGTGTAACTTCTGTTGTGGTAGAAATTTTAGAAGGAGTTAGTGATTTCTTTAGTCACAAGAAGTATGATTCGATGCATGAAGTTGAAGCTGAAGGACACTCTACTATTCAGACAAACTCATTGCAAAACCTTAGTGTGATGTGTGTGACTGAAGCACTAAAAGTTCTATGCAAAAACCTGTTTCAAAACAATAAAAACAACAAAAGATTTTTGAAAGCAAGCTTAGGCAGGTATGTGGCAAGGAAAATGCCTGCACTGAAGGCACTGCCTTGCCAGGATCCATTAGCATGTACTAAGCTCCACGCTGCTGACATCTGTTCAATTTTCTGCAACTTCAGTATAGACTTCTCTTAACCCTCTTAAACTGTGTTATTCAGTCTTGAAGATTTTTCCAGACAGTTCAAAGGTTATTTAGGTGGTTTTGAATATTCTATTGTATACTGAAATTCATTTTCATGGGTAAAAGACAGTTCTGCCAAAGAAAAACTCCCTTGCCCATTGTGATTAGAAGAGATCAACCACTCCACCTATTTTAGAAAGCCAATGGGAATCAACCTGCTGCCTCAAATGATACTTATTGCCCTCCACTGCCACCTGGGAAATGACAGATTGAGATTTTCACATCTGTCAAGCAGCTTTGGCATTGTAATGCAGGCCCCTGAGCTTACAGTCATAAAATATTTTACACACCCAAAGCAGATATTAATCTCCCAGTCCATTTCCACATTATTCTGTACGGCTTGTACCTGCCTCACAACATGAGTAGAAAGCTACCACAAAGAGTGCCTGCTAAGGCTACAAAACACAATTGTTTGTTATGATTACCTAGAACCATTTGATCGAGTTAACACAGATTTATAGGCTTATATATTTTTTTTCCTTCATTTTCGGATTTATTTTTTTTTTACAATAGCAGACAGAAGAAACTGTTCTTATTCAGGAATTCATAGTAATTGTTTTTCTTTCCTTTTTCCCCCCAGAGAAACACATCTGAAATAAATGACCCCATTTAAAGTACTCTGCTCTTTAATTTGTACTGTGCTATGTGATCCAACAACAGAATAGAACTGATGACCACAAAATGTACACTGTGCTCCTGGAAAATAACGAGACCTCCATGAAGCTGCAAGACACCTAACTCAGCACTGCTCAAGACAAGAACAGGCATAAGATGAGAATGCTCTTGCATGAACAGTTTGGGGAGAGGTATAATTTAATTTTAGAGTGGAAAATCCCAACCATTATTTTACAGTTTAAATACCAATAAAAACCAACTTGCTTAGAATGCAGACCAGATTGAGCTGATCTGGCTGGGCCAAGAGAGGTCATCAGTAGCTGTGTGCCATCATCATCTGTTTTGCATCCACTTACTTCAGCAAGCAATGAGATTCCTAAACTCATTAGCAGTAAATAAACTTCTGCCGCTGACTAAAAATATCTATAAATAAAATAAAAAATACAGCTATCTGTAAAATGTATTTGCCATAAAAACAGATAAAACAAGAAGCTTAGTAAAAAATAAACAGTAAATATGCCATCTTCCATAAAATTTTATATACTACAGCTCGCTCTCTCTGTTCTAATCCTATTCTCTTACTCCAAAGATAGCAGTGCATTTTTTTCCATGGGGTCTTCCTTATCCCCAAAACACATCTGTCTTGAGTTTCTCTCAGATTTGTCAGGTGGATCAGTGCTCCCCAGGGCCTGCTCCATCTGAAGTATTTTAATTTGACTAAACACCTGATTTATTTTATCTCTCCGATGAGAAAGGCAGTTTGTCTTAATAGAGCCTGTCAGCCTACAGTCCCATTCACAGCAATTTACAGGCAGCCAGGGATGCTGGAAAAGAAGAGTGCTGTGATTCTGTATTTTATCCTCCTCCAGAAAGCACCTAAAAGCAGCTATTCACTGCTACTGCATGTGGCATTTTAGAACTGAATTAGCTTTTTATTCAAGTAACTACACTTGTTGTGAATAGCTTATCTGTAAAATTGCTACATTCACTACTGATTTTATTAACCTTTGGCTCTATCACAAAATGGTCTTCAGTTAGGAAAGACCTTTAAAATTGACACATTTTTCTTAGGGGCCTTTATTTCAGTGACTTCAGATATACTGAATTTGATCCATTGACTCCCTTTACCAGCAGTATTTAAAATTTTGAGTGTTGTTTGGAAGCTGATAGTGTTTAAGGACTTTATTTTTTTAAATTAAAATGTCTAATCAAAAGTTCAGAAAAAAAGTTATTATTTTTGATAATTCTTTGCTTGCCTTTGTGATAATAATCATTAGCTGAAAAATAATTTGGTTGTAGTAATATTTTAATTTTTACTTGTGTGCTTTTTTTTTTTTTTACCTTTTACTTTGGATTTCAGCACAAATTGAGATTAAATGGTCAGATTGAAGAGAACTAAGGCATCAAAGAGAACTTTTGAGAAATTCTGGTCATAGGTCAATCTAACCAGGAGTGAGAAAATAAAAAGTAGCTATAAATCTGCTGAAAAAAGAACGAAGGTTCAACTCGTGGTCTAAAATTACATTTAGAAAGAAACCTGCTTCTGGCAAAACCCTGCCTTTTAAAACTAATTAGAATACTACATAATTTCTGGTACATAAAGTAATAGAAAGAGAATCATATATCCTACAATGCACTTAATAAAAATTATAAACCTCATCCTGCATTTTATCTACCTAGAGTTCTTTAAACATTGCACATAAAAATAAAAACCAAAAATTTGCAAGAAAATCTAGTATTGTGTAAGTATAGATAATTAATATGACTATCCTGTATCAACCACTGGCTTACCACCTTACAACACTCCTATTACCTCTTACTACATATTCAGTCTATATACAAATGTAGCTGCATGTCAACAAGCGCTGGAGGCTTTTCAGTGTTAAATTTGGTACTGTCCTTGTGGCAAGCTATCATGAGAGAGAGGCAGAGTAATAACTGCTGGTAAGAGAAAAAAGAAGCAGGAATTACAAAAAATAGACTTCTAGACTTACACAGTATCATTTAGTCTAATCTCTTTGACACTTGGGAAAAGAAAACTAGATAAAACCACATATTCTACAGAATGAATAAAAGACAAAATACTGGAGTCATAAGCAAGCCAAAAATTTTACAGGCGTGATCCATAGCTTGCCGAAGTAGGATTCTTAGCTGTGATACAAAATTACTGTGGGTTCTTGAATGTGCTTGCCTTAGTTTCCCAACATGTACACAAAGTAAAACACTACCAATCAGAGGTTTTTATGCCTGGTTAGTTAATGTTTCTGAAGTGCTTTGAGATCCTCACATGGAATCTCTACACAGCTGCAAAGTATTATTGGTTCTCTTGAATTCTGTGATTAGTGTAAAGCATGACAAATATCATCCTTGTTTATGCACTGCATCTAAACTAACTTTTGCTCCATACACTTACAGGAAATATAAATTAATAAATCAAAAATGATTACTCCTGTTATGTTTCTAGAACAAACACATAGTGTGACTTTTATGAAATCAGAAGACAGTAATGCAAGAAAGAAGCATGGACTTTGCCAGAAACTAAGTAGGGCTTTAAATCACACAACTGCAGTTCCAAAGTATCATCATCCAAAGCAATTCAACCAACAATCAAAAATGATTTTGAATCAAGTTCAGCAATTTCAGCTTTTTTTTTCTTTTTTTTACAAAAAAAGCCTTTGTGACTCAATTCCTCTGTTAGGTTGGAGGGGGGGTTTATTATTTTATGGACATTGTTTGAAAAGAAAGCAAAAACACAATGCTGGACATAAAAGAAAGTGTATTTGATCTTAGCTGCCCAGAGATAACCTGGTTAAACCATTCTGTCTAACACGGCAGTCTGCAGCACACATCAGATGGGCTGTGATGTCTCTACTTCACAGGCTCTGTCCAGCATTTAGCATTTACCCTTTTTTGATTGGGTCACCTTTTAAATGCCACAAAATAGGGCAGCAAAAGTCAACAAAAATAAACAGGAAAAACAGAAGAAAGTAACAATCTAATGGAAGGGCTTCGGAGATAAAAGTCACTTTGTGAGGGCTGCCTGACTAAGGAGCCCCCTTGCCATTGCAACAGCATCTAATTTGAGTTCTAACTCCAACAGCAGTTTAAAAAGCTTCCACTCTAAAGGGCCCCAAGTGTATCATAAAGATAAAGCATTTCAGTAGAAAACAGCCACAAAGACCTCTATTATCTTATCAGTCTTTGGTTACAACAGCTGAACCAATATGACTAAGTTCTGAATGACTTTTTTTCACCCTTCTTTTTATAACACTAGAATACTGGAATTTCTTTATTTCATGATCAGTTAGCAATTGTTGATGTTCCCATATGCTACTGTCCCATTCTTATAAAAAGTTTTATAAATGCTTCCATTGTGCTTTGTAGCATCCCAGTGCAGAAGGCAGCACAGCAAACATGTCCAGCATGCAAATCACACTGGATAGCTTCTCTTGGGAAGGTGTGAGACCTTTCCCCTCCCTTATGGTCAAAATGATTCTGCATTTTAAGCTTTAAGCATGGAAATTTTATTATCATATGCCCATGAACAGTAATGGGAATTAAGAACTACTGAAAATGTTCTGTACAGAAAAATTCATTTGTCAGATTTTTACAAACAAAAAATGGATTAAATTAGCTATGCTTATGAGAAGGATGAAAACGCTTCACTAATAATCTGCAGATTTCATCCTAGTTTCACATATAACAAACCTCAGATGCTGAAACAGTTTCTTAGGTGGGAACAATTTAAAATTCATGATTTGCAAAACAGCACACTTGTAGTACAATCCTATACTTATCATAGTCCGGACTGTCTTTCTTAGATTAGCCGTAAAATTGCAGGTAGCTGAGTGAATATGAAATCAACTCAGTGAGGCCACTTTGTTTTCCCATGTCACTGTGCCCATAGACAGGCGAAGGGGAGGGTAGGGGCCCACGGCAGCAGGGCTTGCTGTCCTCCATCACCACTGCCACCTCCCTGGCTCTGTGCAAGCTGAGCTGCTGGCAGGTCTCACAGCACACACCGGAGTCCTTCACCCATGGCCCTGTAGTTTGGATCATACCAAGGATTTCATCCAGTCCACACATCATTCTTACCCAACCCGGGGAGGCAGTACACATGCAGAAGAGTGATGCGCATCCAGATCTCTGCCTGACATTGAGCTGGAACCAGTCAGGAGTCCCTAGGCATAAGTGCCTTCACAGGCGTCTCTGAGTGTTTGTGTTCAACTGAACTCTATTCCACCACTTAAAATGGTGTGCTTTGTTGGTTTTTCCCTTCTCAAAAGAATTTGAAGGGTTTATCCCTTCTTCAGACTTTCACAAATCGCCGAGCTAGAATTAAGAACAGGTCACAAGAATGTCTCCAGTAATCCAGCTGAATATTTTCTCCTAAAGATTTGCCATCACCTGATGGCAACTAAGGCAGGCTTACCTGCCTAACCATGTCCAGTAAATGGTTATACCTTAGCTTTTCTCCTCCAAATAACATTTTTTGTTTTCTTACAAGTTCACTGGACTGTTTGCTCTTGCATTGTTTCTTAGCAATTTCTAAGTGTTTCCTGAGTGATATCTTATATTCAGAGGTTTTCTTCCTTGACTGTTTTTCACAACAGTTCTAATCAAAGTAAACCAATACCTTCAAAAGAAAAATACTGCAGTGACTGGATCAACAGAAACCGCTCACAAGTTACTCCCAAACAGTTCTATAACTGTCTAAGCAATCTGCTAGGCAAAGGTTTGGATTGAGAAGTACCTGGTCAGCTCATGGAGCAGCACAATGAAACTGTGCACCATTTTTAGCAATGTGGTGAATCTACAGTTGAGTCCTAAAATGTAATCCACGTCAGGAATGTAGGAAAGAATGTGATGTTAGCCAGAACTTCAACCTACCCCTCCTCCAAACCAGTGCCCAGCAAAAAGCAGAATTCCAACAAATATCTTGGACTCCTTACTTTCTTTCACATACATGAAAAAAAGGACTCTATTTGTCATAAGCCTTTTAGGACTTTAATTATGTTTAGAAATGTAGCTACTATCTCATACGTACAATTCTATTTTACTATTGTATTCTATTAAAAAATACTTTTAACTTTACATTCTAAATAACACTATAAGTATATATGAAGTGTTAATTCATACATGTGTATGTATGAATAAAGATGATAATTTTTTGAATAAATTCTTTGTAGGGTTTTTAAAAGCAAGTAGAGATTTTGTTGTGAATGTTTTAGTGTTTTCAGTGGGTTTAGGAATTCTTCATATATACTCAATACAAGCTGTTCAGACTCTATGTAGGAAAAATGTGATATTGCTGGATATAAACATTTATAATGTATACATGTATATACATATCTATGTTCATTTACAGTGTATTATACATCTCAACTAAAAACTCATAGCCAACCTGTTCTTGCTGGATTAGAATATAAAGATATAGCAAAGGCCACAGGCTGTGAGTTGTCTGTACAGTGATACAAACACTAAAATATGAGGTAAAGAGAAAAATGAGTAGTTTTGTTTCCTTAGCTGAGAAGACTATATCCTAGGGCATAGCACATCAAAATAAAATGAACTTGGTAGTGTTATATGGAGAGCAAAATTCATATTATTATTTACTCTAATGCTCAATTCCAATGCATTTAAAGTAAAAAAAGATTCACAAATGAGTAAAAATGGTCCATTCATTCACAGGACTCATTCAGGACTTGAGAGATGAAAAAATGTCCTGACCTTCAGTTTCAGTATTTCCCATTTAAATAGAGATAACAGTACTTCCCTAGATCATGGAGAGGGAAGGGGAGGAGGATGCTATGCTAAGGATAGTACAATTAAGATTCCAAAACCTAGTTGTGGGCCATACAACAGACAGAAAGAGTATATTTAAAAAAATACCAAAAGGATAGAAGACAAATTGAAAGTGAAAAGAAACGATAAACAAAAACATCCTGAACAAGCAAGCATACAACAACAACAAAAAAAAAAACCAACCAAAAAAAAAAAACAAAAAAAAAAACAAAAAAACCCAACACAATAAAGGCAAAACCCCCAAAATCTAACTATCATCTAATTATACCACTGTTCCTCTTCTGTAGAAAAAACACACAGATGCCAGGAACTGTGCTAATAAGGATAGCAGAAATACTTAAATGTCACAGTAGGAAAAACTTTCAGGATTAGAACCTTCCCCAGACGGATGATGTTTATCAGCATTTTTTCTGAACATTAATATTGTGAGCAAGAAAAGTACAAGATTGGTTTCATTTTCCCTATCAGAGAACACACATGAAGCACAAACAATAGCAGGCCAATATTATGTCTTCCTCAATGAGATTAGAAAGTCATAAACAGGGTTTGAAAGTTAAATCCCTTAAATTTTCTCATTTGCAAGGGCTGTAAAACTAACTTCAGTCCAATAGTCCTACAACAATTTAAGTTGCCTTGTAGCAAAACAGATCTCTCATGGTGAAATAGAGATAGCCAAAGTTTTTCCTTCTGATAATGGAACACAAGTACTAAATATCAGAAAAATCAAGTCCCTCAGTAATGATGATCTTCACTGCTTATTTCTTCATTTCACTGGAATTAACAATTCAGCAAGTCTAATTCTCTCTTCACATTATTTACATATACATGTAAAACAAAAACTTCTGTTGAAATACCTTGAATTTACAATGGCATGAGACTTGATCCCCATGTTCCTGTAAATAGTAAGTGAAAGCAGTTGTTCACTTTCCCTATTATCTCTCAGCTTGACCCAAAACACGTGGATTCTTTCCTCATCTTTGGCTGAATTTTGTAATTGTCAGAGGACCAATAGCAGACACGTTAAACAGAAGTCCTGAGAGCATCATTTGATATAAAAAACCTGGGTACTTACAGTTAGACCTTTTGAAAGCATTTTCTTATTCAACTTTCTCCATAAGCTGTTCATAGCTTAATGTGAGACTACAGATGTAAAACTGAGACCTAAGTGCTTACACAGAGAAATGCTGCCCAACCTTTCACATCAGTTTCAAAGGAATCCCAACACAATGACATTTTGTGCTGAACATTATTTAGCTTTCTGGATAATTCTTTCCATTGTTATTTTTCTCTTCTCATTCCTAAAATTTGCTGAATGAAGTTCTGCTGCACTACTAGTCTCACTATATCTTAAATTAAGCAATGTTTCAGATATTTGAATTCAATAGAAAATCATTAACTTTCATTTCCAGAAAAGAAGAAAAACTATTTTAGTTCTAAGTGAATATTTGAACCTGTGCCTTGATGTGGAGTATTGGATAGTCTGATATATGAATTCTAACTCATCTCTAATATTCATATAAAACCTTGCAGTAAAAGGTGTAAGAAAGATACTTTTTGTAACAGCCTCTTTTGGATGTGAAATGAAATTTTGTTTTGCTTATATACAATCATAGATAGTGTCTTCTTTGGAATTACAATGTTGAGAATCACAATTGATGACAGTCTGGAATAAGTAGGATCTTATTAACTAGCACGAGAAGATTGGGAGTCTGCTGAAGAAAAAAAATGTAAATGGAGAATTCAGAACTGATTTTGAAATTGCTCCATTTCATTGATTGTTCTTTCCTAACAACACACAGCTGGATAAAAGTAATTTTGTTTCCATATTCAGTTTTAACTTAACAAGTGATTTCTGGGTGTCATTAATCTTATTTTTTCATTTTGTAAACATGATAGAATTCCAAGTGATCTATACAATTTTTCATTCTTTTAAAACTAGCATTTCTTCTCATGCAAGTGCAAGAAAGCACTTGTTTGCAAGGAAGAGCTCTCCAATTAAGACTTGTGTCTTCAATCACAGGGATGAAGTGAATATCTGTTCTATCTAATCTTATTCTGGAAAGAGAATTGTATATGTACATGCATAAAAGTGACTTAAGAAAGCTGAGTTAAGAGGAAGTTTATTTAATATCTCATTTGATGAATACAGTTCATATGAATTGGATGACATTAATTTCCCTACCTAACTGAAGTCATAGCTCCTTGTGATTTCTTTAGCTGATTATTTGTCTTTCATAAAAATGTTCATTATGTAAAAGAAATTTTTGTTTTGGTTTGTGGGGGGTTTTTTTTCAGTCTTCTTCATTATCTAAACTATGGAATAATAATGAAAAGTGAAAAAATTTTAATATTAATTTTTATATTTTAAATGCAAGCTAGAGAAAAGGAGGGTTTAAAATATTTTTTCTGCCTTTTGTCCATGTATTTGAAGAAATAATGTGATTCTTCACTTTAAATAGCAAGGAATACTTTGCACTGTAATATCTACAAATACATACATGGGAGGAGGGTAAGAATAGGTGACAGCTGAAGTTCACGCAGCTTTTATGTGTCCTCCTGCAGTTGGACATGTGCAAATGAGGTGAAAAAAAACATCTCATCACTGTATCTTCCTGTGGGGCTAATCGAGTTTTAGGGAAGATAACGCAGTGTCTTATATTGAACTGACCACCTCTGTGCTAGGAAGGGCTGTGTGAATGAGGATAGGAATGAATACTTCTTTCTATGGCACAAGAAGGGAAGAGACCCTTTCCATAGGTGCCGCTGCAGCTTTTTTATTAAAAGGCTAATTGATTTACATATTAGGATTCAATTATTTGAGCTCATTTGCCTTAGAGCTAACACTGAGGATCCCAATCCAAAACACTCCAGGAATCTTGCCTCTTTTCCTCTACTGAAAATTGTAACCCAAATGCATTTCTTCAGCTGCATCCAAAATGCACAATATACACAGGAGAGGAGATGTGCCCCTGTGAAATGTACTCTGACTTCTGATGTCTTGCAGTTACTTTTTATATCTTGTTAAATAAGTTACTTCCATGAGTTTTTAGTTAGTAATTATTAGCTACACCACTCAGAAATGTCTAAATATAAATATGAGGAGTATTAGTACTGCAAGATTTATATACTTTAAATATAAATTTTAATTTTGATCTTAATTACATGTTCATCTTTCATGTCTTACAAATACAAACAAGTATATCAATGAAAAACTTATATTTGCCTCTGAAGATTTTTATTGCCTCTGGTGATAAGTAATGAAGAAGCAAATTTTATTGCAAAACAAGGACATTAGCATAGCCTGTCTATCATAGAAGCTGTAAAGAAGAAACTTCCTACCTCATCTGAGAAGAGACAATTTAGTCAAAAGCCTTTGATATGTATGGAAAAGCAACAACATTTTATACATTTAGAATGTGCCTGCAGAAGTCAGTTGAAGGATTTACACTCATTTCAGTGGGCTTTGAAACAGGTCCATTGATATGTTCATTAATAATGGCATTAGGTGGTCAAAATTGGCAGCTTCAGGCTTGTAAATCTGAATATTATTTTAAATTTAGTTCATAATCAAAGAGTTATAAATTGAAAGTGCAACTTATCTGCTGCCCACAACCTAGCAATCTGTAAAACCAATTCAGCAGAGCATATTAATGCTACAAATATGAATTATCTTATGCTTTTTGAAATAACCACAACCTCACTGTATGAGTATGAGAAACAAAAACCAAACAAGTAAACTATGCTGGTTTTCCCTCAAGGTTCACGTTATAAATAAATAATTAATTTAAAATAATGCATTCCAGAACAAACCAGCATTCTATGGCCAGCTCGTGCTCCCGTAAATATGTTACAAAATTATCAGACATGTCTTCTAGCTACAGAGAAAGTCCCTAAATCACATTAACCAGAGCACAAAGGGGATGGCCTGCATTTGCAGACTGAAGTTCCACACATATTCTAAGAGTGTTCTGCTATAACTGTACTCCAACCACAGGCATGAGTGTGTTTAGACAGATGGTTCTCAGAAGCAACTAAAAGCACAGCTAGAAATTTTCTTAATTAAATTTATTTGTATACCTAGTTGATCACAAACCCAAACATTTAACACAGCCCTTCGCTCCAGAGTCTTTGGTAATTAAGTTCTTCACAGTCCCAAACCAGAGCAGTATCATGTTATTTCGTTGTGCTTTCATAGGTATTCTACCACTCAAACAGGTTCACTCAGAAACAAAACATAAACACTGCCTGTTCAAAAGACTTAATATAATCCAATATTCACAGACCTGAATTTAGCTAAACTTTAGGCACAGTGTCACTATGATTCACAATAAACCCTGAAGCACAGGGAGTATATAGGAAACAACAAGAGGTTTTGAATTCCGCTGTAACAACATTCTAATTCAATGTATTGACCTGGTATGTATTTAAGAAATCAGGATCCTCTAATTGTTTCTCTCTCCTTAAGACAATAGAACACTGTTCAGGTTGCAATTTCATTACTTTATTTCTACAGCAACCACAATTTCGGCATTAGATTTCCTTCAAAACAAGACATTAAAACTAAAAAAAAAAAAGAAAAAAAAAAAGAGGGAAGAAAAATCAAAATAAGAAAAGGAAGAAAACTAAGCAAAGGAAGAAGAAGCAGAAGCAGAGAAAACAGATTTCTACTGAGATTATTCTCAATTGGTTTTCAAAGATAATCATCTTCGTTTTAAGTGCCCTGTTTAAAAAATGAATTATGTTCGGAAGAACATACCTATGGCACCTCAGTGCAATGTTTCTGATGTGTTTCTCAGAAGTTACTTCAGTGTAACTGTGATGCAGATATAATCTTAACTTAGATAAAGGCTAATTGTGACTGCAAAATAATTTTGAACTTAAGCAATGCATTTTCTGGTTCTTTCCTGTCTATGAGTTTTAAATAAACACAAAAATTTCAGTCTATTTGCATCTGCAAAGATCTCATGTATTTTTACAAGGAGTTTCTCAGATTTAGGTGTCTCTGGGCCAGGTTTTTAAAGATATTTGGGACCCTTACCTATGGCCATGCTTTCAAAAATACATGAAACATCTAGCATCCATTGGCTCAGATGACATCTTATACTGTTTTAAAAATTGAGATAGGTGTGTCTCAACCACATAACATTACCTCAAAATTTTTCGGTGAACTTGACCCCAAAGTGGTACTTCATATAATGGACATTAGAGCCATGGAATGTCCTCCTAAAAGATGCTGCTGGCTCTAAACTTTATATAGGTTCAAGGGCAGATTGGACAATTATTTGGAAGGGGGAAGAGCAATCTATTTGACTGATTCAAAACACACAAATTGCATCAGGGTCTGGAACTCTCTCTAACTGAAAATAGAGGTGGAGATAATATTAGTGTGTAAGTATACGTTTTTCCTGGTTTTCCTCATTCCTGTGTGTCCATTTATCATTCCTCCTGAAGTCAAATGGGTCTTTGGCTGTTTCTGTCCTTTATACTAATGATCTCCTTTTCATTTTTTTTCTCTCATTTCTTTTGTAGTAACTTTAGCCCTTCAGATATAGTACTTGATGATTTTTTGTATTAAGATTTGTATACCCGGTATGGAAATTCATAGCTGTCTTTCCTTAACACAGAAGCAGTTTCATTTACTTTTCTCATGTGCAACACCAGCTTGAAGACATGAGAACCTGGATCTGTGTGACGGTGTGCACACATTAGGCTTAGGGTTGACATGTTTCAGTCAAAACCGAAAGTAGCTCACTTTGAGTTTCCCATAACTAATAAACTTAGAACAAAAAAAGTTTTTAACTGCATCCTTACAGTAACTCCTAAAGTATAGCCATCAATACATTTTGCTATTGTCTTCACTTCAGGGTGTCAAAATAAACAGAAATATAAACATGAACAGAAATATTGCTGACTGACTGCTGGTGGACATGAGATGTTTAGGTACCACTTTTTAGAACTCAGTAGTGCTTTGGCAACTTCTAAGTGACATGAAATTCATTCATTTACAAATTTTCAAATTCCTCCTAGGAGCATTTCCATTATTGGCTGGATATGCCATAGCAAAGATGAAATTTTTCTGCTCTTGTGTACCTGTTCTGCATTGAGGGGACCTCAGCAGCTTGCACTAAAGCTAAGCTTACAGTTTCAGCTTTATCACAGACTCAGCATATACAGACAGAAGTTTGTATAAGACAACCAGCCTGCATAAGAGGATGAATGAATACATGTAAAGAGAATACATTTAAATTCTTTTATAAGGCAACACTCGCACACTCCCTTTCACTTTTCTTTCCCTATGCACAAAAAAGAATAAGTATTTTTACTAAGCCAGGAACTCGGTATTGCTTTAGGTATTAATTCAGTTTGTATAGTTTAGGAGGAGTGGCTTGCGCAGTTGCTTAACCAACTTCACAAGTCTACACCTGCTATGACATAGCTAACACTGACAAAAAAGAGCACTTCTGTAAAAGCCTGAATAGGTACAGATGGCAAAAACATTACCTAGTTTATGAATTAACTTTCTGATTCTCACAGTATCTTTTAACCATTTCCTAGCTTCTAACAGTCAATCAAGGACATTAAACAAACATAGTACATCTTGAGTTCTTGAACCACAGAAAATGAACTCTTTCAGAATTCCAACAAAAAAGAACATGCCATTTTTGTTAAAAAGGAAAAAAAAAATAGAAGAAAATTTCTCATTTCAGAGATTGTTAATGACCATCACAGAAACTGAGTCTATAAATGTTATCATTTAGAACAGGAGCCAAAGTCTTAACCCTGGCAGTGGTGATGCCAGCTGTTCTGAAGGATCTGACTTTGATAAGCAAAGAGCTGTGCTCTCATTTTACAGGTCACAGAATCATAGAATGGGTTGGGTTGGAAGGGACCTTAAAGATCATTTAGGCCCAACCCCTTTGCCATGGGCAGGGGCACCTTCCACTAGACCAGGTTGCTCAGAGTCACATCCAATAACGCTGCAAGTGTTGGAGTGAGTCTATTGAAAAGAACACTTTTGTCCTTCATGAAGACTATTTCATTAAAACAAGTTAAACAACATTCATTTTCATTACATAAATCTTGGTTTTCCCTCACTTCCAGACTTGAACTTTATATTAATTTCTATTCATTTAATGCATTTAAACATTTTACATAGACATAGCTGTCACAATGTAAATTTCTTACAGCAGATTCCCCTGATGACAAATTAACACCTGTATTTTGTCACAGGTGATTTGATGCTGATCAACATAGCCCTTTTCAGTAGTTGTAACCATAATTCAGAAGAGAGTTTTCTTGGTATCTTTTAGCTCACTACACATGGAAGGGAAGAGAAAGAGGCAAAGAGCCTCACCTATCTACTAATTTAACTAAACTTTTGCTACTTATAGACACTGATTGTGGTTTTTTCCAAGTCAACAGAGGGAGAATTCTCACTATGGCCTGCTCTTAGCACCAATTGTTGCTATCTGGCTGATGGTGGGATGTGTTATCTGAAAGACCCAAAGTGCCCTTGTCAAATCACTGTTATCTTGAAGAGTGGCAAACCACAGCCTGAGAGGATTAAGTATTATTTCTCTTTAGAAAAATCCTTATGTTTCAGAAGTGGACATCCTATTTTTGGCTGAAGTCTGAGACCCAAAATTACACTATAGAACCCTTAGGAGGTGAAGAATCCAAAAAAATAGATCAGAACATTAATTAATTTATTCATACATCCTGAGGTAGGAATTCTCTACTTGCTATAGCCTCTTAAAGAACATCCACAGTCATCCTGTAGCTGTTGCTGAATCTCAACAATATGTTGAGATGAGCAAATGGATCCTGGCACCAGAGGAAAGCAACAAAAGTAAAATGTTCCATCAGTTACAAGTTAAAAGGAACTCTATGATTCTTAAAGAACCTGAAAAAGAAACCCCAAACTATACAGCAACTATGCCCCTTTCACTTTCTTTACCTCCCTTAGTAAACCTGTTCGTATTCTTTGGATGCTGCCAATCAATATTTGAAGTCTGTAAGTATTCCCACATTTAGAAAAACTTAATTGCACAATCCTAATAAAATATCTGCATACAATACACAGACTTTTTAAATCCTGCAACCTGAGTTCACCACCTGCATATTAGCTGCAGATTTCCGTTTAGTACCCTTAATAATGGTGTATTCCAGCTTCCAGAGAGACCTACAATTGTCTACTAAACAGTTATATCAAAGATCAAATCCCATAATTAAATTTCAAAGTACAGTGAACCTTAACTATAAATAATTTTCTGATCTCACGGGTTAGAACTGGGATCTTATGTCAACAGAACACGTTAGGGGTATATATCAATCTACGTATTTCCAAGTCAAAACAAATGCAAAAGATCTATCTTCACACATAGTAGTATGTTTAAAAATGTCGGAAATGTCAACTGCTCGAATACTTTCATATTATCCCTAATTAATACAAATTGCATTTAATTTCACATTTAGTAAAACATATTGCTGCCCAAAATAAGGACTATAATTTTTATCAGCAATTATTATTACTGATGTATCAACACAATTATTTAAATTCAATGTATATAGAGGCAGAAACCATGCAAGCATTTACAGTTTTTGTTCCCTCTGTGCTTCTTCCCTAATTTTTGTGGCTTGGAGCTCCTCCAGATGCTGTCTCTGACTTTGTGGTTTTGTATTTGAGATCCCATCTCCTGATTCATAGCATTCCTTGATTGACAAACAGATTCAGATATGAAAACAAACAGTTACCTGTATATAATCTGCCCCTGGCAGCTGCACTGCTCAGTTTTCCGTTCATGGTGAACCTACTGTTTCAGATTTTACTCATTTCTCAGGTCTCTGAGTCACTGTGTTTACTGAGCTATTCAATAACTGGTGACATATGTATTTTCCACACTGCAAGCTGCACTTCAGATTCAGAGGTTTTTCCTTTAGTCCCTCCCCCTTCGTAAACTAAATTATTTTAAAAAGAACATGGGGTTTTGTATTTCTAAACTGATGTGTCTCCTAATTGAATGGAGAACACTTTCAAACTATTTTCCATTAGAGGCCCACTTTTTCTCTGATTTTCATGCACAGTATAATACCTTCATTTGTAGATTAAAATTGTTTGACTAGAAGTAAAACCTGTTACGATATGCTTTTTTAGTGGTTTTGTCTTGTATAATGTGGGGTGAATTATGTAAAATGTACCAAACAGGATACTCTGCAAGCTGCTACTTGCATGCTGCAAACAATCACAGTTTCACTGATAGACTGGGACTTAGCATCTTAAAATTCCTGTGGAAATCAAGTGCATTTTAAGTATTGGGTTTGATTATTTAATCAGACAACTTGCATTTTGCCCTGGCTAATTTGGAAGGCTGATAATATTTTACTCATAAAGTAATTGTGCACCTGTTGTGATAGAAACCAGTTCAAACAAATCTTAATAGACATGAGGATTCATTCCCAACATGTGTGTTAGCCTCTCATTACTGCTATCTGTGAGGCAACAAATTTTAAGCAGCTATTGAACAGGTTTCCGCTTAATCTTGAATAACTCTTATAGGACATTTATGACAATATGTCTAATATTAAACTTTGTTGATTTATATCAATACAGACTAAGGTAAATATTAGCATATGTGGGTTAAACTAACAGTAATTTAAAGAAAAAGGGGGAAGAAAGATATGTTCACGATAACAGGTTTTCAGTATGATTGTGATGATGAAGAACCAGCTCTGATCAAGTTGCCTGGGCATGAATCTCTTAATTTTCTTATTACATAGGGTAATGCCTATGATGAACTCATGGGATCAGGGTAGGCTGTATCCTTAACAGAGTTCTGTTTCCTCTGTTCAGATAGATTTCTATGGAAACTGCTTCAATATATCTCTCTCAATTTTCTTTACAGTTCTTATATTCATATTAATTGATGGGACTTCATCTTTATAGTGTTTTTGAAAATTTTCTGTATTGGCAAATAATGCTAGAACAAAAACAAAAAAAAAACCAAAAAATAAAACTGAAGGGAGGGGAAAGGATATGCATTATTTACTTTAATCCAGCATAAGTATTTGAGGAACAGATAGAAGGGACCTAGTGAGTTAAGAATCATTCACCCAAGTAAGGGGGCAATATCCTGAACGACCTGATTGGAGCAAGGGGATCATGATTAGCTTGAAATAAGTTTAATGTTGGCAGGAGGAGGTGAAAACAAGCAAAATGAGCCCAGTTTGGCTAGATCTGCCCTTGGGCAGAAAACTGTCAGAAGTCATTGGTCAGATCTGAAGTGAGGTGACACAGTTAAACAAATCAAGATATCTTGAAAAGAACACCGATAGCTAACCTCTTCCAAAAGGTCCACTTGTTTAGAGGGGACAAGGACAACCTTTCTTGTGTTTCATCTTCTATTTCTCATTGAGCTTAGGCTTTTAAGGCAGTAGCTGTGTCAGGTTGCACATTATGTTATTGCTTTTCTCAGTTGCATGTGAGTTTCCTAAACATGTTCCTACTCCATTTTTTCTCAGTACTAATGGTATGCCCCTTGAGTTTTACATATGACATTTCTGACTTGCCTCTGGGTCCACAGTTTCTTAAGTTTCCAGTAAGGTATTTTTACATATTTCTTAAGAAAGAAAGAAAAAAAATCTGGTATCTTTGATATCATCAGGATACCCTCATTACCACACAATATCCACACATCAAGATCTCACTTCAAGACATGACTCCTTATTCAGAAAGGGAGTTTAAAACCTGTGAAAGGGGTTGCCACAAAGGTTCTCATTAATCAGTGCCAAGGTTTGATGCTGCTCAGAATAGCAATATTTTGCGCATGAGGTTTCTTTCCAAACTAACTGCACAGAAGGCTGAGGAGAGTGACCAAAGTGCCTAACAGCTTTCATATAAGGAATAAATAAATATAGTTTTACTTTTCAACACAGAAAAGAGACAACTGCATGTAGTGTAACAAAGACGAACAGGAAACAGCCAGTCCCTATCCACTGTAATACAAGATCTAGGGGACACCTACAAGGTACTAGGTTCAAATACACAGCATATTGCTAACTGCTCAGCTTATCCCCACAGTCTTTACAGCTGTCTGTTAAAGGGTTCAAAAGTGATTGGACATGTTCATAGATGATAATTCTATCAAGGGTCATTAAACCCAAATGTACCACCTCTGAATCAAGAAGCCAATTAATCATATTTTGTGGGAAAATGAAAGAGTATACTGAGGAAATATTACTGTATGTTTGTCCTTTCCTTAAACCCTTCCTCAGGTTGCTCAGTATCCAGAGACAGAACACTGCAGAACAGTGTGTTCTTTATATCTGACACTTCTCTATGAAAAAAAAACCAAAACAAACATGCACAGGTCTCCACAGAATCCAAATTGATCATAAATTTCAGTACTGTGTCTATATGTATTTTTCTAAATAGATGCTGATATTCATCAATTTTTTAGAATTTTACTTTATATGTCTACAACAACAAAAAGCCGAAAGCACTGAAGTGTGATATTACACAAGAAATGGAGCTTCCACTCTTGTTTTATCAGTGCACATCCCTACAAATTCATTTGCTTTTTGATAAGAAGTTGCATATATTTCTCTTCAGTAGGAGTTTTATTTTGCTAAAGGTAAGAAGCTTCATTGGCAACCAAGTTGGGATTTGAGCCTAAAGCAACCTTGCCACTGACATCCACTGTCAGAACAGAAGGCATTAAGTTCCAAGTAGTGATACATACTTCAACACAGAAGTCTTTATACTACAGTCAAAGACTCTGCATTTATTAAAAAGAACAATAACTGACATAATAAAAATCAAAACAACGTTCCAACAGAAGAAAAAGGCAAATTTTTGAAGAAAAAGTGAAGGAAAGCTACTTGTAATGTTTAGTTTATAGGCAAGTCCTCTTCTGTTAAAAAAATAAAATTAGATAGCATCTGAAAATAAACGCATTTTAATACCATACATTTTCTTGTCACTATTTGTAAAAATGAAGAATGGATCAAATTCCAGAAGGCATTCTGTTCTAATGTGCCAAATAAATGTATTGCAGTATATTAAGATCATTATACATCTTATTCCTTTTTCTCATGAACATGATAATATTTGCTACTGCACTGTTTGGGACACAGTTCCACTGAACCCAACATATAAGTGAGGTATCATACTGATTTCAGTGTAGTACAGAGATCATACATTTAACCCTGAATTGTTAAGTTTAGAAATATACACTGATAAGGTAAAAACTTGTATAGATATATGTGACTACAGTAAGTGTAAAATACATTATGTGCCTGGAAATAAATGGTATGCATTCTGGTTGTTATTTTTTATAAAATATAGTCAACAATATGGAGAACTTGATTTATGTGAAAGGTTGATTACAATGTAATTTATAGTCGTGCAGTTTTAAGAACTAGAAATGGTAATAGTCATTAACTTCTAACATTAGAAGCAAGCATGATTGTGATAGGTGTCACTGAAATACAACCCTCTGACTAAAAGACTTGAGTAACAAAAAATGTTTGACTTTTTTTAATGTGATAAATGCAGCTTCAATCCTTCCAAGACTTACATGCACATAATTTAAATAACAGCAGTATAAACAGTGAAGAGTCCCATTCCTTTCCACAGGACTATCCTCTGCCTGTGCAGTTTTGGGGTATGTATGTTTAAATCCAGAATCTGAAGAAACATACTTCATATTAAAATAAAAATTAAGATTTAAGACATAATTATAGTTTAATCTATTTCACACTGATTGTGTTGGTACATTGATCTTAACAAATACCTACAATGGGGCTCAGTAAGCCTAACCAAAATGTTTTTATTTTGAAATACATTACTTTCTTCAAGCAAATCAGACTAAAGGACATGCAAACATTAACTGTTGAAAGTACTTATGAAATATTCAGGCATTCAAATGACTTAATTTAGAAGGTCAGGTTAGACCTGGAAATGGAGCCTTTGTGCTGTGTTACACACAGTGCTAATGACTAGAATAATGGAAAAACAAAAGCATCACTCTGATTTAGAGAGCTACAACATAAAGCTAAACATATCACTTCATTGAGTCATGGCAATAAATCCATTATGAGAAACCTTTATAGTCTGTGGACCAATTTCTTAAGGATTTGGGTGTAGGGGTTCTGGGTTGTGCTGTTTTGTTGGATGTTTTCATTGGTTTCACTAATTGGAACCAGTTGATCCTTTTTCCTGTGTATTGATTTTTTTAAATCCTAGCAGTTAACAATGATTCTAATGTATCATAACATTTTAGACCTTAATCATACAGTGGGGCTTCTGCTTGTAGCTTTTGTTTGAGTTTTAATTAAGAAGACCTTGTGTCTCAAAGCCTGAGCTGGGTTTTTAATTGCTAGTATGTATATCACACAGACTTCAAAAGAAATAAAATACATTTATAACAGGGAGCACAAAGGAGAGCTTTGAAATGTCTATAGCCATACAAAGTGACATAATTAAAAACCTCTGAGTGTCTCTGTGATATAAGACTTATATATATTTATTTATACATATTTATGAGGCAGACTGTTATATACCCTTAGACTCCATGAGAAAGAATTCTCAGCAATTATACTGAAAAATAATTACTGCAAATTCAGACTACAGTGTTGATCAGGGCTAGAGAAAAACAGGTTTATTTTCCTCAAAATGATCTTCACTTGGTTTGATACAGTGCACCAAGAAACACCTGAAAGCTTATCTGTGAAGACAAATTTCAAAAAATAGAAGCAAAAATCACATTCTGGAATGTTTTGTAACTCTTGTGTAAAAAAACAAATTAATTCACTTTTAAAAACAGAAACCATAAACTTTCTCAAGGAATCATTCGTGCACAACTCTCTCCAAGACTATTCCAGAAATGGATAGTGTTAAATTACTAGATTCAAAGAGTTGTGCCTTACTGTTGTCTTCCAGTCCTTAATACACATTAAAAAAAAAAGTGCTCTTAGAAAACACCTCTTTGTGTGTCTTCTGTTTTCTTATACCAGGGACAAATATCCTTTCCAAAACTGTTTATAGTGTATCTTACAAAGAGACTATCAAGTGGGTGAAGTTGCTTTGTTTTACTGAATTCAACATTTGCTAGGATACGGGAATGTTGCCTCCCACCTACCCAAATATTTTGAGGCCATTAAACGTGTACATGCCACAGAAAACAGGAGGCTCTTATTAATAAAGTAGCAAATATAAAAGGAGAAGGAATAAGCACGGGAAGCCTAATGAACACAGCCTTCTGTATTGGATAAAGCTATGGACATCAATCACTCACCTCCCCAAAATAGAGTATACTGTACAAAGACAGCATGTGACATTCAAGTCACAATGCCTATAAATATAGATAGTTCCAGTTGCAAACACCACCAATGGAAGCCAGAGGACTAACCTGCAACACAGTAGCTGGTGACCCAGGAGTCACTCTTCTCTAAGGCTGCTAGACCAATTCTGACCCTTTCACGATAACATCATTGCTTAAGTTACTTAAAGACTGACCTTTCTTATTTGATCTTCAAAGACTCTGCATGCTGAGAAAGACCATTGCGGGCTATTTCAGTAGGACAACTGCCTGATGCGTGCAAGACTATGCTATTCCAGAGATTTATATTTGGAACAGAAACAGAAAACTTAAAACAGACTCTGTATAGTGATAAATGATGCTACTCTGCCTAGCTGTGGCTGCTGAAGAAAAACTAGATAACTAAGCAACAGAAATACATGCAGTGAGCGAGGGTGAGGACAGAACTCCAAATATCTGGAAATACAGAAAAGAGTCCTGCACCACTTTGTTTATTCAAATACATAATAACAACGATTAGAATGAAAGGCATTTCCTGATCCTAATTTTTATACAAAAAAGACCCAATTCTGCAAAAGCCAGGTGTAAGCCTAACAAATTCCTTGTGTATCTTAAATAAATCTAGTTGCATGCACACCCTGGCAAATAGCATACAATCAAATTTGCATAGGCAGCTCTGGGATTTTTTTCCAGGTGAGCAAGGCATTTTACTTCAGCTCAACTGTTTCACAGACCCTTGAAAATTTGACCTATGAGTTTCATTTATAAACATATCAAATGAACAAGCAGACTTATTTAACCACTGGAATTTGGCTACAAAGCACTCTGCCAAATGCTCCTCAGAGTTTCATGAAACCTCCCTGAAGTCAATGGCTTGTTTGGCTGGAATTCAAGGAAGAATCTGGACCATTATCAATAACTCAAATCCTAATAAAGAAACTCAGAAAAAGCAGTTTTACAATGAAGCACACTATGCAAAAGTAATTGTGAGCAGGAACAATCCCACACTGATAAAAAAAATGAATTATTCACTGTTTGTTACTTTTGTATTGGCTTCTATTGTTTGAATTAATAGATATAGTTTATAATTATGTCTTGATTAACCCTATTGTGTTCTAAATATAGAAGGTAAAGCAAGAAAATACCATTTTTATTTGTTTCTCTCAGCCAATTATCTTTTCTTTTCGTCTCTGTGCTTCCCAAACATGAATAGAAACAGTTTGTGTCAGTGGTACATTTTTTTTTCTGCTTTCATCCTTTTTTCTGGCACTGATTCTTAGTGAGCTGCCTTCCCACAACCAAGATGCTAGTCTTTCACTGAAGGGGGAGGGCTGTAGTTGTGCAGACAGAGAGGAAGAATATGTGCTCAGGTTATCCTTAGCATGAACAACGCCTTCTCTCTAAAATAAACAACTCCCAGTAACAGTCAGTGCAAAGAGCAGCTCCTCACAGGACCACACCTCGCTTTCCTATGATCAAGAATTTTTCCCCCCTAATGAACTCATTTATTTTTACAGCATCACTTCATCTCTTTAAGTTAAGCCCTCAGTAATATGAGCAGAAAGTTTGCAGAAAAGTCAAAAATATCAGCCAATTAAATAAAATTATTTAGAATCTAACGGAAATTAAGGAAAAATATATTTGACCTCCCAGAGACAACAAATTTTCAAATCTAGTTTTTTCAGACCTCAGCATGCCCTGCTAGTTACCTAGCTGGAAATTCAATCAGTACTATGAAAATGAACTTCACAATTTTGAAATCTACCACCTTGAACAATGAAAAGATTTATTTTAAAGCATGCTTCTTTGGTGAATTAAAAATTCTCTCTGGTTCCCCTACTTTGTTTTATTTCCTTCATGTAATCCGTTTTCCATGCTGCCACGTACTGGACTGCTGATACGTTTGGGTTTTGGTTTATTGTTTTTTTGTTGTTGTTATTGTTTGGGGTTTTTTCTGAGATGATTTAAGGTACACAAATGCTAATATGAATTAATACCAGACTATTAGGTTAATAGTGATTTTATCAGCTTGGAGGGAACCAACCTGAAGAGAGTGTTTAGGCCATGGATTTGGAAGCCCAAAGGAAAGGATTCCAACTTCAGACCTGCCACTACTCCTGCTATTTAACTCTGAATCTAGTTTTGCTCTTCTATAAAATGACACCAGTGTCTTTGTCCATAGTTTTGTAGTGTAAAGCACAACACAACAGCAACCATCATTCATCTTTTATGTTGGTGTTATTTTGAAAAAAAAAGTTAAATGCAGTTGCAGCAGCAAAGATTGCATCTTGCTGGAAGCCAGCTAATAGTATAGATGAATATTATAGATGATATGACCACTTAAGGACCAGTTATGGAGGACGAAAGCTGTGAAAACTGACTGAATTACTGTCAACATACAAATCTGGTGACACCAACCTGATGATCCCTTTTGTACAGCTAATAGGCTATTCCCTCAGAAAAGAAAGTTGAATGAGTTGAAAATTCTTTCAAATCTGGGTGAGAATGCTTTGTAGGTAAATGAGAAAAGGGTTAGAAGTAAAAACTCTACCCATTCACTCAGCAGAGATTACACATGCTAAGAGGAACAACAAAAATTCAGAAAAACAAACTTCTTTTTTTGAATAAATGAAAGCTCATTAAAAAGCTTTTTGTGCCATATAAAAGAATAAAGAACATTATTCTGCATTGTTAGAGATTCCACCTCTTTTAAATTTGATTCGCTAATAGCATTCAAGTAGTTTCTATTTAAAGACTAAGTAGCTATATTTTGCAATTAATGAACAATAATAATTGAACAAGCATTCAATGTTTTCCACACTATTAAGAGACAATATTGCTTTAAATAGAATGTGATTTCAAGACATTTTTTTTTTAGATTTTATTATAGCCAATTTTAACATGTTCCTGTAAAATTGTAGACTATGTTTCTGCCATTGATATTACTATAGAATTTCTTATCTGTCTAACATATAAGCATTGTCATAATTCTTCCAGAAAAATCAGGAGAATCCAATAGATTTTTGATTCTGAAGGAAAGGACAAATCTGTCATCTATTTATATAATTAAAAAAAATAAAATAATTGAACTATCCTAAATTTTCCTATTGGGAGTTTAAAACCATAAGTATAAATTTTCACCAAAAAGAATCTTTTTTTTTTTTTTACAGTAAAGATTTATTAATATTATGAACATGATTTTTTGTTTCCACACCTTTCTAGTGAAATTTAATAAAATTATACAAATGAAGAGGAATAAATCTTAGGTACTTTGTGTACTCCTCAGACATGCCTTATGACCCCTTCTCACAGCACAAGAAAACCCACCTTTTAAATTTGTTGCTTAATCAATAACAATTTCTTCTCAGTAAGAAAATGGTGGAAGAATTGATGGGTGGGGAAAAACACTTCAAGTTTTCTACCTAGTACTTCATTGTCAAAAGAATTCCACTTCTCCTAGGTTCATAGATGCAACAAATCTTGAAAATACAGGAAATTATTGTCCATATACACATTAAAACTTGCACTGATTTCAGTAAGTCCAAAATTGCATTCAGAGCTGCTCTTTCTCTGCAGGAATGGAATTAATATAAACCAACTTTATTTTTTTTTCCACTTTTGAATCAAAGATTTAGAACAGTAATCACACAACTACCCCCTTTTATATTGTGAAAGCAGTTTCTACATATAATTTATGCAATTGGGAAGAAGCAGTATCACATACTCCATGTTTCCTCCTCTTCCTCTGCTCAGAGATATATAACTGATGTCAAGGAACTATGTAACTAACGTGGTGTTTGTGATAGCTCCCTTGATATAACCTATATGATTGCAACGTATTCTATTTTTTTTGCAGACTCATCCATCATTTCAAAGATCAACATTAAAAACCAAACTGAGTTAATTGGAAAGGGGAAGGCACCCCCTATTTATAACAGTTACTTTTTTTTTTTTCCAGAGCTTTCAAAAATCTTCAATCCCTTTTTTAAAATATATGCCAATGTTTAAAATTTGGTATAGTCAGATACCTTTAATTTCACCGAGGAGATCGCTTGTGTTTAATTTTTCCATCTTCTCCTTCCAGTCTTTAGAAAGTAGCTTTTCCATACAGGACGAATCTATGGAGAAAAAAAAAAAAAAAAGGAATTATCAAATGTATTCTCACACATCAGGAAAACAGGTGCCACCCTCATTTGAAAACTGCTCTTCCTGTACCACTTTGAACGATAGTTTAGAAGGGAAATGAACTTGCAGCCAAACAGAGTTCTTATTTAACTGCATTTTAAATCCAAGTAATTCCCCTGAGGTTAATGGAGTTACTATGGATTTAACAAGGGCCTAATTGAAAGAAAAACTTTGTTGAGGATTTATGCATGCTAACTGCCAATTTACATGCATAGATTGCCAATGTATATATGAATTCTGCCTTTTTCATTCGAGAATGATTGTACACTTGAAATTATACATGAAGATTTAGTAGCTTTTTTTGGAAATTTGGCACACAGTGACATCTGAAACCCATTTTTATACCCATGTCAATGCAAAAGTTATTCATGTAATGTCTCCGTGGAATTCATAAAAGCACACTACATATTCGATGTTCACAGTATCAGAAATTTTCTCAGTACACTATAAACAATATGCACTGATCAGAAGACAGACTTTCGTAATATGAAGTTCAGAATACATTTCAAGTTGTTGCCCCAACCTGGGAGGCCTTCTGTAGGCAAAACTCACTGAAGTCATTACACTTTGGAGAAAGCAGAAGATCGGCCTTAGCAAGTTTCCTATGATCAGAGCCCAATTCCACTAGAAAATGTGACATGGAGCATAACAGACTTCAATAAATTCTAGAGGCATTTCTAGTTTCTAAATTAAACTAATTGGCTCTGAGTTCTAAATCATACATAACCTTGCAGTTAGTGTACAAAAGGTGATTTTTAAGATGGGAATTCTTATGAAGGGAGTCAAGCCTATAAATTCTCGTGAAGGGAGCCTACAGGAAAAATGGAGAGAGACTACTTACAAGAGCATGTAGTGACAGGACAAGGGGGAATGGCTCCAAGCTGAGAATTGGTTTAGATTAGAATTAGGAAAAAATTCTTTACTGGGAGGGTGGTGAGGCGCTGAAACAAGATTGCCCAGAGAAGCTGTGGATGCCCCACCTCAGAGAGTGTTCAGGGTCAGGTTGGATGAAATTCTAAGCAACCTCATCTACTGGAAAGCGCCCCTGGCTATGTTAGGGGAGTTGGAACTAGGTGATTTTTAAGATCCCTTCCAACCCAGGCCATTCTACAATTCTGAGGTTGATGAGGTTATACAGATTTTTACAACTTTAAGAAGAACAATTTATATTTATAAACAATTATCAAGAAAACTAAAAACAATTGAACACTTATTTTTCCTTCCCAGTCAGTAATAAGAGAATCTCTGTTAAACTTTGTGCATTTACTTTCATCTATAGACAGATTCATCAGCAATGTCTGTGCTAAACTCCTTTAGATTTTGGACTTTTACAAGATATGAAAAACATTATCTAAAGGCTACTATGTTCATAAAACAAATCTTTGCAAAGAACCTTCATTGTAAGACTACACATCGCTCTTGGTGGTGCTGAGCACACCATCCCTTAATGCACACACTGGAATAGCCACACAGCTTCACCTGCCAGAAACTCTCATAGCAAGGTGCCACTTGTGTTATGAGAAGATCGATTCATACAATGCTTTCTAAATAGTTAGCAATATTCCAAATTTTGTTATTTTCTTAACTGATTCCACTCCAGTTACTTAAGAATTAACATTGGGTTGCACAAGAAGGAAGAATTCAGTCTAACTTATCTTCTCCGAAATTACTGGCAGATTAAGGTCAAATAGTGGCTCAAATTTCCATCTCAGCAGTCCCAGCAGAAGCACTCACACAAGTGAAAGCAAATGCAAGAAGCCCAGATATAAGAATGGCAACACATTGCAAGGGGTAACAGTTTGTTCCGTCTCAGAGGATTCCAAAAATACTCAGAGAGAGGAGAAGCATTCTAAGAGGTCACAAAAGGAAGAGTTAAAGTTTAGGGAGAAATTTAAAGAACAAAAAGGTCATAAGGCCAATCATATTTTAGGGTGCAAGTCATTTCAGCCTAAAAATTCACATCAGCCTCACTCATTTGAAATAAACAAGCAAACAAAAAACCCAAACAAAACAAAAACCAGTTGAAAGCAAACCAAACTGTAAGTACCAAAAGATCAAAGATCAGGTTTTAATTGCAACACATTTTCACCGTGCAAGCCTCCATGGAAAGACAACACAGCTCATAAATATTTTTGAAGTAATATTTCAGTAGAAAAGCTAATTTATTTACTAATTATATCTTTCTGTGAAAGAGACAAAATTAAGGAGTTGTAAGTTGCAATAGGCAGCGTTAAAATACTTGTTATATGATAACAATTTACTTTTGACAATAACAGGCACTTATTACTTTTATGAGTTTTGGCCTGATAATAGGAGAATCAAGAAATACCCATCAATTATCAATAGAACATTATAATTTGTCCTTTTTTGTGATATCATGTTTAGTTTAAAAAGACATTTCTGTGTTTCTCCCCTGCCAAAATTTCAGACCCCTTCATTTCTGAGGAAAAAAAGAAAAAAAAAAAAAGAGCTTTGGAGTTTTATTTTGATGCTATGTATTCTATGCTTTTAACTAAGGTATTTTCCTCAATTCATACAAAGAAGAAAAAACATTTCATTAAAAAAAAAGAAAATAAAAAGTAAGAAACTATCATATTACTGTATTTGATAAAACACTTTCCTCAAAAGCACTTGTTTTATCTCTTCTCCTACTGTCCTCAAGAACACCCATATAATGTTCTTATATTATGTAAGGGAAAAAAATACATTTCTAAGGACAGACTGAGAAAGAACTAGAATGGAAAACAGGTCTATCTGTGTGCCTTCTTTTTGATATAATCACATTGCTAGTTAGAATTTTTATCTCTATAAATGACTGAAAAATTCCCTAAGAAAGAGTACTTTCAACACCCCTACCTCATTCAAAATCTGTGTTCTAGATCTGACCACATAATTTACAGCTACTGTATTTTGTTATCGGGAAGATTACAAAAATGGTTACACAATGAGCCTTTTAATAAACTTTTTTGTAACACTGTAAAAAATAGTTTTCCTGAAATCCTGTAAGCTTTCAATTAGCATGTTTATTCTGCATAATTTTTAGAATTTAAAATAATGATATGTGTTAAAGCTCTCTGGAGGTCTTCCACGTTAGACACAAAACTAAATATAAAGGCTTATACTTGAAAGGCATCTCTCCCTTCAAGTTCTGTATTCTGTGTTCACAAACACATTTTGAAAAGGTTTGTGAATCAGAAAGGGATTTTTCTTCTTTCTGTATAGAAAATTAATTTTTACAGACATATAAAAACTACAAAGATATCTTCTGACATCAGTAAAATGTCTTCATCCATATTGATTCATTTTCTGTTTTGATTCATTATAGAAACAAAACATCGACTTGGAATCCAGCTCTGAACATTGAAGAAAGAAGCCCAAATTCACATCTGCACTGCATCACTCTCCCTGCTCTGAGGCTCTGCTTCAACACCATTCCAAAGCCTTGTGGATCCCGACATTTTCAAAATTCAGGGATATTCTTGCTAAAGACAATTATAAAAGAAGCAATGAAAGAAATTAACATGTATACATTTTTAGCTCTTCTCACTGACTTTATAAACCACATTTAGGCTTATGCCACAAAGTAGCATATTTTCTACTGGCACATATAAGATCAAACTTGTGAAGTTGAGCTGGAGGTATTTATTATATTAAAAAACACACAGCTTCTCATCCCTTATATTATTCTCTTGTGAACCAAGAAAAAAAAATCTTTCAAGGACAGCAAACAGGTTAAGTATAATTATGATGACTAAATTAAATAATTGAGTATTATTTAATATCACAGTTTGTTACATACTTAGTTAGCAATTTTAATTGTAAACTAAAGGAGTTTAAAGTACTGTGAGAACCTTGTTAGGCATGACAGTTTTGCAAAGGTGAAGAGAAGAGGATGTTGAAAGATATATAATCAGGGTGGGGGGAAACCCGAGGGAAAAAACCCTAGGTGTTAGCTGAAAAGGATCTCTTCACAGTGACAAAGCATTGATGAAAAGAATTAACATTTGTCCATTGGGTAATCAATCAGTCATGGAATGGATGGAATCCAACCCTTTGTTGCAGGACCGGTGATGAAGAGGCGTGTTAGCTATCACAGCCAAGCTTTCGAGTTCTTCTGACTGAATGAAAGTCATGTTATTTGAATCAAGGGTAGCTTATGCCTCTTGTCTTATCCTTATTCTCTCCTTCTTTCAGGGTTTGTTTTTTTTTTTTCTTTTAATTTCACTTTTACAGTCTTCAACAAGTTACCAACCCAGCTACATCTTATGTGAATATTGTATGACCTTAGAGTGGCCCTCACCTATCCTCATTTATTTTGGGGGGCTGTTCCTTTTTGTTACTTTTTAATTCACTGAAGTAGCCTCCTATTACTTTCTTTGAAATACAGATAGGAAAAAAAAAAAGACATTCATGCCATGTGTGAGTTTTTGTTTTTTATAGTAAAGTCATACATAAAAGAAAACCTAAATGTGAGAGTGCAGCAGCAAAACTTCAAAGCATTGACTGTCAGACATTATTATTTCAAATCAGCTTTGACTTTTTGAGATTTAATAAAACGCTACAGTACAGACTGGCATATTTATAACACCTATACTAGTGATCAACTGAACTGTCTTATTCTTTCTACTGTGCAATGCCTTGTTATTTCTTTTATAATAAGCTTCTCTCAAAACATGTTGTAACAATACTGCAAACAGATAATTATTAACGATATGAGTTCTGAAACATGACTTGTTTTGCATACAATTCTTTTTGAATGCATACATTACTTTGTGACAGAAGACAAAAGCACGTTGATTTATTAATAATGATTGCAAATGCATGGCAAGTTCATAAACAATACAGAAATATAATTCAATCAAAGGTATAGAGCTATCGGTGACATCTTTCTACTACATCTGAACTGTTACATCTCAAGGAAAGAGACACTGGAAAAGACAAGGAAGAAGATTTAGAAGAGAAATCAGGCATGCTCCTAAAACATGATCAGATCCTCAATAGGAGCAGGATAAAGTTCTTTTCTGCATTTTAGAACAACACTATGGCCCTAGAGGCATATTTGCCTCTATTTCAGGACTATTGTCTATGATTATATCCCATTATAATTTCGTAGATATTGCTAAACATAGGAAGATGGCATTTTTGCAGGATTTGGGACTACATATGCAAGTTCCTTCATTTCTAATGTTCTATATTCCCAAAGCTACTCTCATTACATTTATTTGCCTTCAGCTCCACAGAAGAAAAGGTGTTCTTTGGATCAGCCTTTGTCAAATGAGTTACAATGCCTCACTCAAGTCTATATAAGAAAAATGACACAAGCAGAATTAACCTGTCAGCATCTCTGAAATATTTGTTAGAGAAAAATTATTGTGCAGGTTTTTTTCTTTGAAAGAATGTTAAATGAGATTATGAACTCCTTGTTACAGACATTTGTGTGCTTACAAGGCCTACCACACTCTATTCTTTCTACAGAAGAGATGTTTTTTGTCCCCCAAACAAAATAAGCTGCAAATAAACAGCAGAGTGACTACCATTTTTTGGCCTGCTTCACATTGTACCTTTGCATATCTCACCCCATGCTCCAAGTGCAAATATGGTGGGTTTCAATTGGGTGAAGCTAAGGGCATGACATCTGAAATAATAACACAATACATCATGAATCTGAAAGAGGAGTACTTGTTCCAATATTCTTTATAGGATACTAAACTCTCTTCAGAGTGAAAAAATATAAATGAAATTAGCACTGTACAAATATTTCTGAATCAAAGCAGAATTCAGTTTTGATCTAGTCAATGTTTGTTATTTACAATTAAACTAAAACACCAGGTCCATCAGTGCTACTATTAGATCCATTCATAAAAATTATGAATTATTCAGGAAACAGTATATTTTTAAAAAAATCAGTGGTGAGTTTTAATATATTTGTACTGGGACTTTTGATTAACTGTTTCCTTAAATGTTTCCTAATTTTTATGCTTCATACTATGTATTTTAAAATTATATTCAAACTCTGACATTTCAGCATCCAAGGGAAAGGCAAGAAGTTAATTTAATTCATTTTTAAAGAGAAAGGCAAGAAGTTAATTTAATTCACTTTGAAAGAACACAATTTTATAATCTTCTAACAATTCAAGATTAAATGAAGGACTTCATGTTTTTATTCACTATTTGAAAAATAAAATATAAATTAGCCATGATTATTAGAAACTTAGCTGCCGGATGTTACTGTCTATCCTGTTTTAATCCAAGGATGTAAAGTTTGTGTAATGTTACTAAAAAGATTTTTTTGTTGCCATAGTTACTTTTTTTTCTCCCTTCAAACACAAATTATCCTTTTCTGTTTCAATAAACTTTAAATAAAAGGAGACAGCAACAACAGAAAACTAATCAAAAATCAGCCTGAAGGCTTGACACCCATAGCTGCTGCAATGGGCTGCCACCGTCTCTTGTTCATAAGCAGCTTGGCTCCAATCTTGCTGCCAGTGGAGCACCAGGTCAGGGGAATTTCATCTCATCCTTCTCAATTTCCATACTATTCTCATACCGTAATTAATTGCTGTGGTCTTACAGAAAATTAAAATAAAAGGCATTTCAACAGGTTTTCAGTGAACTTATCTCTTTGGCCAACTTTTCCAAAATTTCTTGATTTAATAAGCTTTCAAAATTCATGTTCTTGAAAAACTAAAATGGAATCACAACTCAAAAATGTGACATTTAAAACAGAAACACCTGCTAATTCCTTTTGTTTTAATTATTGCAAAATACAGGGAAAAAAAATAAAGTAATTCCTAAATTTTATATCTTACGTGGGATATTCAGGAGACAAATAATCCTGGCCAGCCACTTACTCCCTCCTCTCATATTGACTCTTTCCTATCCACCTCTGCAGGCAGTACATTAAAATAAAAAAAAAAAACAAACAAACAAAAAAAACCAAACCAAACAAAAAACAAACAAAAAAACCAAACAAACAAAAAAAAAAAACAAGCAAAACCAAACTAACAAAAAAGGCAAAGAATCCTTCCTAAATACAATTATATGCAAAAGGCAGTCAGCTCACAGTAGATGTTTTCTTGCAAGAGCGATGATGGAAATGCAACTCTGATCTGACTACCTAACATAGTTTTGCTTAGGACAGGGAACCAAGCAGATCTTCCAATTGCTGTACATTTTTTCACAGTGACAAGATTTTCACAATATGATAAAATTAGAACTGTAAGAGCTTGGAGAGCTCTCTTAACTTTTAATTAAAACTCTCCAAGCTCACTAAAAATAATTAGGCATTAAAATGTTCTGGTTTTCCTCTGAATTCATTTGCACTACTTGAATGGTCTAGGTCTTGCATGAAACAACAGACATTCTAAACAGAAACACCGGAATTTAACTGGGGGTGATTTCCAGACCTGCTTTCTGTGATGTGGCTAGCGGGAAAACTGTAGAGTCTGAGCCTGTACCAATTCTGCCTAAAATGGCTTGTTTTAACACGAATTCTCTAGTGCAAAGAGCAGAATTCTGCTCACTGAAAAACTCTAGATAAAAAGGAGTTTGAATTTCATGGAAAGAATAACCCAAGATACAGTTCTGACCTTTATTTTTATTTATTTATTAAAAAGCAGGACCTTTAACCTTGCAAATGTTTTTGTTCTCTTAAAATAACTCATACAATGCTATATGCCACACTATTTTTAGAAAAGCAACAAGAGAAAGCATGCTTTTCCCATACAGCAGGGCACTGATATAAACATCAACACAGATGCTCTGTGAGAGAGAGCTGGACTTCTCAAGCACTTGATCATTAAGGAATGCACCAACTGTTTTAGATAATCTCGTGCCAGCTCCAGTTCTGCTCCACACTCCCCTCTGGGAGTGGCAAATCTTGTCCTGCTCCTAATTTTTCATTTTACTCACTCCTCCATTCTCTTTTTTTTTCTTTTCCCCCTGGAACAGAGGGAAAAAGGCATTGTGTGCCAAGCAATGCAAGACTAGAATCACTTCCCCAAACAGAGCAAAACTTTCAGACAATTAACCCTCCCCTCTTCTTTCAGATAAATTGCTAAGTATAAAATGCAATCTGTTTCCTTTGTTTACTCAATATGAACAATTTGTAAATGACTCAAGGATAAAATTCAGAAAATGTTGTGCTAAATTAGAACCATTATAAACATGCTAATGACTGCTCAACTAAAACATGCAGGATCAGTGTGAAGAAATATATTTAGTTCCTGTGAAATACAGTTGTATTGCCTCAGAACTATTTGGTCACTTAATTGTATATGATTACTTCAGGAAAATGTTAATTTCATGAACACTGCACTAGACAATACACTAAGCATGTCAAAAGGAGCTTTCTCAAGTGTCAGTGTAATTGCTTGGATGCAATGTTTTGGCATATTAGTAGAAGAGAAATATCTTTTAAGTCTATCAAAATTACATGTACATTTCATTCCTCCACTTAAAGTTTCCCTTTCATGATGAGCTATATTTTACTGCTAGATTGTCTGTATTCATTGAAGTTATTGCCTTATTTGCATCGCAATGGTAGTATACAGTATATCATATGTATTCACCTAACCCCTAGGTATGTGTACCTCTGTTTACTTCCCAAGCAAACATACAATATTGGCAAGAGAAAGTCTCAGGCTTTACACAACAGCAATCAGAGAGAGACAGGAAAAGGGGAGCACGACTTGCTTACAAACCCTGGCCAAAAGATTATACAAACTGATATAGAAAAGGAGAACTGTACACTTATTTTCCTGTCTCTTACTATGCACGTACTACCAAAGTAACAAAATCAATAGGATTTGCAATATTTGTAATTTCAAAAAAGGAGAAAGTTGTGCTAACAGAAGCAGATCTCAACCTTCATTATTTTCTTTGCCTCCTTTGCCAACTTCACATCTTTCTGCATTGACCAGATTTGTAAGATTTTGTTTCCCCTCAGAGTGAAAAACAATGATGGAGCCAATAACTTAACTAGAACTCATCAGCATAGCTCCATCATACCCTACTTAGTCTTAATGAGATTTGAAATTTCTCCCAATATTTGGCCTAATTATGGTTTCTCATAATTTCATTCATCTGTACCTTATAACCCTAAACAATTCTCTCTCACCTTTGTCATCCACTGTTTTCAAACACTTCTGAACTGAAGTGGCATTCTTCTCCTTGTTCCTCAAACAAACTATTGAGAATTTAATCTTCAAATCTTTTTTTGTTAAACTGCTCTGGAGCAAATCAAATATCGTATGGTCTCTGGACATGGGGCACCTTTCTTTAAAAAATTAATTTCCCTAGTAGCTCAAGAAGTTGCAGATGGCATGTCCACCTCTGTTCAGCCATTCACTAAACCCAGCCGCTGGACTCATTTTATTAAAGATATGGAAGCAGATTTTCTTTTCTCTTAACGTTGTATAACTCTCCCAGAATCCTACAGCAAGCTGAAGCAAGAAGAGAATCCTCTCTCAACTCAAGAAATTCTCTGGTAGCACAAATAGATATTTGTGTTATTGAGTCTTCTCCTGTCAGGTGCAATGCCAATTAAGTATCGCAAGTATTCCTGACTATCTACCTTTTAACAAGGTAGAAATTCTTAATAAAATTACAGTGAAAAGATTAGTCAAATTTTTGAGGAGTAAAATTATCTTAAATGAAAGGTACTACAAAAACACAATAGTGTGGAGGCTCCTTCACACCAGGTTAGTTTCAGGCAATAGAGGGAATGGGAGTGAGGGGACTTCCTGAAAAGCAAGAAAAATCAGTTTCTATTAAACTGATTAATGTTCCTTGCAAAATTTGTGACACCAGATGATTTATGAACAAAACATGAATGATTCAAAAGACCTCTATTTTTTTCCCCAAATCATGTTCTACTCATTACCCTAATAATGCAGTAATAAACATCTGTTTAATGATTTGAAGGCTTCTTAATATTGTGTATAAAAACCTTAACTCAGCTCATACATAAAATATTCTGAAATTAAAACAATTGTATAACAAAAAGAATTTTTCATGAGAAATCCTTAAGCGTTTTTGAATGTAAAAGTATAATACAAAGAAAGTAAAATAATATGCTCTTGATTTGAAATGACTTCAAACAAGGATGCAAAGGAATGAAAACAATAGCTAGAATCTCCTCTCTATTTACCATTTCTGAAGGTCTCTACAGCACACGATGTAGTCTCTTACAGGACACTACATTACACTGACAAAATCAGTTGCGTAGCCCCTTTTTTATTAATAAAATTTGGATTAAACAAGCTACCATATTCTATATAAATAGAAATACAGATCAAGCAAGACTTTCCTGAGGCAGTTCCAACAAGCAGAGCTATAAAAGGTTTACAACTCTCACAAGAACTAGTCCACATGCTATAGATTCATGGAATCATTGAGGGTGGAAAAGACCTCTAAGATCATGGCATCCAACCATCAAGGTAATACTTCCATGGATATATATTTCAGGACTAATATCAGCCTTCTTACAAATCTATGCAAAGATTTAAGAAAAGAAGGAGCTAATATCTTCAAGAAAAATATTCTAGCATTTTCATTTCCCTATATACATAGAGCAGAAAAAGACCCATCATTTTATTCACATAAAAGAACATTATTAATTTTGTAAAGTCAATGAATGGAAAGATATGGAAATCTTAGAATTAAAGTTACACAGGAAATCCTAATTCAGCCCCCCTGTGTACTTTATTATATATTCTTGATTTTTTTTATTAAAATAAAAAATATACAGTTTTTATATGGGATTCTTGCTATATTTAGTACTTGGGATAATCGTAGTCAAAAGCATAAACTGGAACTGCAGAGCAAATGAGGCTCTTGCCCATGCAGTCATTGTCTATGTTTCATTGCAAAAGTTCAAAGAAACTAAATGAATGAGAGAGGGAGGGAACTGCAAAAGGAGAAATGATGGGTCGCAGTTTCATTTTCTGGGAGCTCAATTTAAAAAAACTTGGGGTTTTATTTGAGGAACTGCTGAACATTCACAGCTGCAGCTGTGTCAATGTAAAGTCAATGTAAAGGCTGAGGCTATAATATATATAACTATATATAAACTGCTGCACAAAGTTAGGTCCCCTGGAAAAGAATCAGGGCCTAAACACCTCAAGCTGCACAACCAAGAAATCAATCACAGTTTTTAAGTCAAACTCTTAGTCCTACACCTGTAAAGTTAAGATACTGACTATACTTTTTTCCTTTTTACAAAGATTTGGAGAAGATCATTTATTGGCAGCACATTTACAGAATATGCTGAAAATAAAACTAGCCAATTGTGTAATATCCATGTCTTCAGAGCACATCTTGAATAATAAGCAATTAATAGACACTAAGGATTCAGATTGACCAGTAATGACATGCCAAGCTACTAGATAGTTTCACATTCAGGGAGGATCATGCTGTTAGCGAACTGGATGAATCAGAATTCTTCTCGAGGAAAAGCTATTGCCTAAAGGTGTAAGAAAATTATCTACATGGAAAGAAAAATGGTTTTCATTTTAGCGAGTTTTAAGTTTTGTTGGGTAACTGAAGAAAGCCTTCACCACTTATGAAGCCATGGGGCAAAATTAAAAGTTTTAAACCTGTGCTTATATACACAGGTATATAAGCAGACTTTCATAAATTAGATTCAGCAGCCAGATTTGGAAACAATGGTGATTTGAAGGGTACTGCTCATGCCTAATTAAAGACAGGGTGAGCAGGAAATGTTCCCTGCACATTGCACTTCACCAGCTAAAAGTACTAATGATAATAGAAGGGTGCATGTTGCACCCTGTCCTACTGCAGCAAAACAGGATAAGCCCCTTTTGCTCTCCTGACAGAACAAATCTTGACATCCCCCATGTACAGGCTGACAGACCTGTATAGGTTCCCCTGTTTGCTTAGAGCAAGTGCTGTCACACTGCTATGTACTAACTGACCCTGTGTTTCACAGCAGAAAGTAATTTTTGCCCTGTAAAGCTGGTGCAAAAATTAATCACCATAAGCATCTTCCCAAAATATGTAGCATAGTAAACAGCAGTAAGTTCACACTACCTGTTTCAAGTTATTCTTTATTTCCTACTCTGCTACTAAACATCCTTTCTTTTCCAGAATCCTCCTCACTACAAGCAAGAAATAGGCAGTGAAGGTCAATTATGCCACAACTTTCACGAAAAGTTATATTGCAGGTAACAAAAAATAATTTACAACAAAAGATAATTTACACAATTTCTGTGTTAAACATTTAGCCTTCTCCAGAAAATTTAAGCATATGTGAAATTCTACACAGCTATTTTGAAGTTGTAGCTTAATGTCTGTTTATGGTATACTCTTTACACAAATGCAAAAGAATCTAACACACTTAGTTTTTCTAGGTGTTGGAGTTTTGTGTTTTTTTTCATATTTAAGACCAATAGAAAGTTCCATATTATAAGAACAAAAGATTAGTCAATAATAAGTTCTGGATTATGACCTTAGAAGTATTCATTCCAAAAATAGGTAAGAAATACCTTTGTTTGTATGCTAAAGGACATAGTATATTGAAAAATTATTATATTCACAGAATCACAGAATATTCTGAGTTGGAAGGGGCACGCAAAGATCATCAAAGTCTAGCTCCTGGCTCTGCACAGGACAACCTCAAGAATCACACCAAATGCCTGAGAGCATTGTCCAAATGCTTCCTGAACTCTGTCAGGCGTGGTGCTGTGACCACTGCTCTGGGGAGCCTGTTCAGTGCCCAACCAGCCTCTGGGGTAAGAACCTTCTTCTAATATTTAACCTAAACCTCCCCTGGTACAACTTCATGACATTCCCTTGGATTCCACCACTGGTCACCACAGAGAAGAGATCACTGACTGCCCCTCCGCTTCCTTTATGAGGAAATTGTAGACTGCAAGGAGATCTAATATTACCTTATTCATTTAAATACATTACCAAATTCAGGGCATGAGTAACAGGCAAACATTTGTTTCCTTTGTATTCAATAATCACATACTAATGTACTTCATGCACTGGTATTCTAGGAATAACAAAATTCACAACAGCAAACATATTAATATATTGCTGCAATAATTATTCTTATGCTATACATATACTATATTTCCTTTTAGAGTGTCTTTTGCAAAGGCACAGCATGATTCCTAAAGCTAAATCCTTTATATACAAAGGATGTATGTATGGACTTTATACAGAAAAAGTAGTGTGGCCACGACTGTTTGAACTTGCAATGCAAAGGCTTTTTACTATCAAGCCAAAGGCAGAAGTCTGGGCTGCTGCCAGTGTCTCCACGTGCTCACAGTTTGGGCCACCTAATTTGTGTTTACATACATTAAAACTGAGATCAATCTCTTACCCTTTAGTTGTATTTTCATTGTCTTCAGTCCACATGAAAATTATCTTACTGTACTTTTATCTTGATGTTACCCCTAAAACTTACCGTATTTAGACAACTGTACAATCTTTTTTGTCAACTAATCACTTCTCTAATCTCTAGGCTACAAATCTGTCTGAACGCTGCTCCCGCATTTGCCCTCACACTATTAATATAAACATGAGCACTAGGAAAGCAGAATCTCAAACATCGCAACTTACACGTCTCTGGTTCCTTAAGCTTTTTTTAAACACTTATTTATGGGCAAGGTATAATTTACACCACCTTATGTATGGCTGGGCAGGTGGCACACTGTGACTGCTGCTCCTTATATCAATATGCTAACGTCAATGTCAGCAGTGCCCACTTTTCTTCACCAATCAGATTTTCACCTGTTCCCTCTTATAATAAGATTTGTCTGAGAGCTCTCTGTGGCAAGGACTATTCTTTGCTTTTACTACTGCTCTATGTACAGCACCTAGCCTCCTGAAAGAGGGTCCTGGAAAAAAAATTATAAGGAAACATCTTAATTACTTCTGTTAAGCTCAGAGACTCCTCAGAACTCAGAGGCCTAAACTCCATGAAAAAAAAACCCAACCAAACAAACAAACAAAAAAAACCAAACAAAACCCAAACAAAATACAAAACAAAAAAACCAAACCAAACCAACAAAAAAAAGCGTTTTTAATCACAGAGTGTTCTGAGTTGGAAGGGACCCACAAGGATCATGAGGCCCAGCTCTTAAGTGAATGGCCCACACAGGGATCAAACTCACAAACTTGGTGTTACTAGCACCATTCTCTAATCAACTGAGCTAATCTCAGGAGCTTTGTTTCTTTTCCCTTTCAAAGATATACATGGTATATAAGTTAGTGTCTGAACTGAAATAGCTGCTTGGCCTAAGCAAGAGAACTGTGGCTCTGCCTGCACAAAGAGGTGAAGGCAATATGCACAGCCATAGATTTCCCAAGGCAAAGTAGACACTGTAGGTGCCAGAGGTGCTGGTATAGTCCATGAATTCTGAAAGTCACATGGAATTTTTTTCAATGGTATAGTGATATTTCTCGAGTTTCTCAAGTTCAAAAGGTTTCCAATTCTAGACATGTAAGAATAACTGTAGTAAAATCATGCATTTTTTTCATTTTGATCACTCTTTTTTTTTCCCCTCTCTCTTTTTGCTCTAGGGAAATGACTTCAAAATATGGATACTGACAGAGACACAGGCCCTAATAGAGGAACTTTATGCTGTATTAAAGAGATGACTAGAGAATAAAAACAAATATTCACAACAAACGTATAGGAAAACCATGATAATAATTTGCTGCTAAACTATGCAGAAAACACCACATTGGAATAACTGCTCTACAACTCCCCTCTAACAATGGCAACTTTTGCAAAGACTAGATTAAAAAAATCAAATACCATGAGCATGTTTCACCTCTACTAAACACTGCTCTTTTTCCTTTGAAGAAGCTTCCACACCTTTGTACCAGAGACAACAAGGATCAGAAAGTCCTCAAAAAGGGTAAGTAGAGTTCAGTCAAAGAGAAAAACCCACAAAAAATACTTTTAAACCACTAATTTTGCATTGAAAAGGACATGTTTTTTACATGGACAGGTACACACATTCTTACCTTTATTTAATTCTTTATTTTTTAAACACAGCTTTTACAGCCTCCTGTTTGTTGCTTAGTGCAAAAAAACATAGACTGCTAAGGGTTTGGAATAGATCTTAAAGATCATCTAGTCCCAGCCCCCCTGACATTGGCATGGACACCTCCCACTAGACCAGGTTGCTCAAGGCCATTTTCAACCTGGCCTTGAATACTGCCAGGGTTGGGGCATCCATAGCCTCCCTGGGCAACCTCTTCCAGTGTCTAACACTCGAAAATTTCTTCCTAACATCTAACTTCAACTTACACTCTTTCAATTTGCACCCTTACTCCTTGTCCTATCACTACAGTTCCAGATGATGAGTCCCTCTCCAGCTTCCCATAGGCCCCCTTCAGGTACTGGAAGGTTGCTACTGGGTCTCAACGAAACCTTCTCTTCTCCAGGCTGAACAGCCACAACTTTCTCAGCCTGCTTTCGTGGAAGAGATGCTCCAGTCCTCTTGCCATCTTTGTGGCACTGCTCTAGACTTGCTCCAACAGTTACATGTTCTTATGCTGGGGATGCCAGAACTGTATGCAGTACACCAGGTGGAGATCATCCCAATTGTAAAGACCAATTCCTCTTGTTTTGTACATGTTCTGGTATCAATTCACAGTATCACATACCCATAAGATCTCCCCAAAATTAGGCAATTCACATCAGCTACTAGATATGGTACACATGTTAGAAAACAATACCGAGCCAACCAACATCAATTAGATTCTATAGCAACTTTCCAGGGCCAAGGTGTCAAGTGGCCTCCTACACTTGACCTTCTTTATAACTTGCTGCTCAGAGGCTGTGACTTCCACAGTACAATATTGCAAAAAACAAAATCTGGATCAAATCTAGCAAAGAAAGGGATCATTTATAAGTCCTCTGTGGGTACATTCTGTCTTTGGTGTGTGGCTGAAACTCCCATTAACACTAACATGAGCTATGCAGTTCTACTGATGGGTGAATTATACCCCTGACAGAAAAGTGGTTTTTTTGTTCGATGGATTTTCTTTGATGAACTTGTTGGCTACTGCACAGTCATGTGTATATATTTAAGTATTTCTCTGTGTGTATGTATTTGTACATCTCTACAGTGATGATGTCAGTTTGACTAAAAGTGCAGATAAAGCATTTTTTAAGCCAAAATGGGCCAAAGCTAATTTTCCCCATATAAACTTCGGTTTGGCCCTTATTTATCAAAACCAGAAAAAGTCTGACAGAAAATGGGATTCAAATTGGTTATCCCAACAAAAAATAGAAGTCGAGGCCTTTCTTAAGACTTACTTTATAGGAACCGTATGCACAACTTTCACTTTCTAGAAAGTGGTTTTCTCTTGAACACACATCAGAACCATTCATCATCACATAATTGCAAGTTGTCAGTCAGAGCCGCACCCTTCACGCAGTGGCAGGCCGCCAGCACATCTGTCAGAAGCACTCACAAGCTTCCGTGTATTATTGTAATCCCCTACAAAAGGAACAAACCCATTCATCCTGTCCACATTTTCCAAATCAAATGATGACTGTAAACCCGGAGCCTAGAAAAATAATAGCACTTACCCTAAAAATGCCACACTTGTCAGGTGACCACAGTCTAAATACCAGTAAGCAAATATAAAATAACTCTAATCCTTACATGTAACGCATAAGTTTTAGGGAGTCGGGTTCGTCATGCGTGAAAGAGGAAAGATGGGTTCTGTGCATACTCAGTGGTCTCCCAATGGTGAAACTGGCTGTGGGGTTGAACCATTGTACCAAATCTACTCACTTATTGCACTCTGGACTCTATCAGGACAAATGTATCCCTCTTGCTTAATCTCTCTTCTTTGGTTTCCTCTGTTTTTTCAGTCCTTTACCTAGAGTCATGTAGTCTTTATGTTAGCACATACTCTTTCCTCCTGTGCCTCTCGAACAGGCATTCTGCTCAGACAGGCTCCACAGGTAATTCCTCGGGGCCAGCCTCGTTTAGTGAACCTGAGGACTTGGTCCAATGAGTACAAAGCAGGCAAGACTCTCTCCTCAGGAAGGGTGGTAAAGATTTTCATGGAGAATTAAACAGTTTTCAGTATATTAAATACTGGTTTATACAAGGCTTCTGAAGTTTATTTGCAGATATGTGCATATGAGAGCCACGAATACTTTGAAGACTGAAATAGAGTAATAAGCATTACCTCTCTACCTTCACTAACTCTTGCATTCTCTTCCTGGAAAGTGTGACAGTTCAATGTTCAGCAGCACTGAAACACATGCCATTCCCTTTGAGGCAAAAGTGCAGCCACGTGAACTTCTGAGTAGATTTGCTTCAGCCAGTGAGGCTGCAAGAGTCTAACGCTTCCATCTAACCAGCTGGATCTTTATACATGCTCAGATACAGAAGTGAAGTCATGACTCTTCACTGACCCTACTTCCAATACTTTGCTCCTGGGATCTTTGAAGGAGCAGGAGCAGCCAGCCAGAATGCCCACGCATAGTGACTGGGCTGGTGAAGGCTTTGTGCACACCACACTGCTACTGGGCATTTTTATCAGCTCTTGACACAGGCAGAATGCATATTATATATACAGACATACACAAACACACGTTTCTGAAACAATCTGAAAGATATATGATGGCTGACCTGCTACAAAATTTATTTCCAATAGCAAATAGAGAAAGCATTACTCCTGAGTGATACAGCCAGGAGTAAATTATATCATCTCACTGCACAAAGGAAGATAAATATCTCAACAAATCAACCCACAGCTGTGCTGCACACCTACATTCACACAGTGCTATTGTTCAAACTAGTGTTAAAGGAAAATATAGCAACTCTCCAACTATGTCAAAAAAATCTCTGTGTTCTGTAAAACTGCCGTGGAAGCATGAAGGAGGTGCAGACACTACTCTGCTTACTCCTGGATGGCCACACAGACTAGTCTAGCTGGCCTACCCCATAAAACTGAACTGCAAAACATACTGCTTCCCAAAACACCAGTGGGTGAATAAAAATGAGCCCCATGACTCTTTCGTGACTCCGTTTTTCAGAAAGATAAGCTTTTTACCTCACACAACTACTGAAGAATTTAATTCCTTTGCAAAAGGATAATATAAACAGCTTTAAGCACAGTAGTGTCTTTTTTCAATGTCACTATCTTAACTGTTACATATTTTCAAAGTTTATTTGAGATTTTTTCAGAATTATGCCATATTCAGTAATTCTTAATTTTTGTCATGAATGAAGACCAAATTTCTCTAAATGTGAAAGAAATTAATTTTGGACTTGAGACATCATGAGGTAATAATATCTGCTGCAAAGTGGTTAAATCAAGATAAATTAATGCTTTCTCTTTATATATATATATATATATATATGATATAAACACACATAAATATAAGTACAACATATGGTCAACAAGAAATAAATAAAACTGAAAACCCTTTACAACTGTATGGCAAGTATCCAAACTAAATTTCAGGTAGCAGATGGCATGAATAGGATACATGTGAGAAACAGGCAATTTCAATTATCTCGGAATAGTTCATAAACAGGAAAATTTGGCAAACCACAATTTAAAAAAAAAAATTGACTTGAAAAATAACATCATGTAATAGAGATAACTGAATTGAAAACATAACAATGCAAAGTTATTAAGCTCATCCTGATCGTAATTTCATAATGACTATTAAGTTATTACATGTGACAGAAAAGAGCTGTCCCAAATACTTATAGCAGGAAAATATAATAATTATTCCAAGCCAGGCTCAGAATTTCATTTGTTATTATCACCACCCAAAGGTAGCCAAAGGATCTTGCTCACCAAGTCCCTTCATAGCTTTTGTGCAATCTGCAGATGAAAAAGAACTTAAAAAAAAAAAATCAACTACAAACTGGACCTTTCTTCAAGCAGTTATTCAGACAAACTTCAACAGGGTTTATTCATCAGAGGTCAGATTTTCCCACCCTTGTCATACAAAAATGAAGTTGTTTTAACCAATACTACAAAATAAGATGCAAAAAATATTATGTTTAGAATCTTTTGTGAGTCATGCCAAATTAAAATCTGACCTTCATAAAAGAGTTTGCTCTCCTTTTAACTTATTTTTTTGAGAAATCAAAAGTGTCAGATGTTTCTCTGAAATGTCAAAATTTGCTAAGTAGGACAGGCTAATTTCCTAAACATTTCATTGAGATGCTTATAAATGCTGTGTATAGTCACCTAGGAATCAATTCATTAGACACTGTACTTTTGCCTTCATATTCCCCTCCCTCGTTCTCCTTTCCATGTAAGAAATGTCATAGACAAAGAGCTATTACTGACTTTACTCAGATATATAAATGTGATTTGTCTAACTGCCATCTGTATAACTGGAAGTTAGATAGCTAAACATAGTGTCTGTATTCCATTGAGATATAAGCTTTTCTCTTAATATCTCTATGAAAAAATAGTAAGAGTTCTCAACCCTTTCATTCTTAAGTTAAACATAAAACCAATTAAAAGGAAAAAAAAATCTGCCTGTATGAATATAGGCAGGAAAAAAAGCGTATTTTTCACTGAAATACATATAGACTTTTATTGATCAGATTAACTGTTAAGAGACAAGATAAGTACCTCCAAAAATCAGAAAAGAAAGGAAGCATTTATTGACTCCTGTGATTCCAGAAACACCTAGGAAGAATTGAAGAAGCTCTTATCCAGTTCAAATGATAACTATTTCTCTTTTTTCATGCTAATAAAGAGAATTTGATCCCTATTAAAAGGGAAGGTTGTTCAGAAGGCTTTATGAACAGCACCTTCAGCCTGGCATAATAGAGGCAGAGTAAAATCAACAGATGCTTCTGAGCATCTCAATAACTGAGGTCTGGGTCTTTGGAAGAATGACTAGTCAGCCATAACTGTTGTTTGAAAAAGGAAAAGTGATGTTTAATGACAGCTGGCTTTTACTGCCCAGATGAATTCAAATACATAGAACCCATGTATTTTATGTACATTGAATGTTTATGTAACTTATTTATACATCTGTGTGCTTACAGCTAGAAACAGACACATACACAATTGCAGTATTTAACAAATGGACAGAAGTTTTAGGAATACTGCTTGAATCAAAAAACTTGCTTTGAAAATTACATCCCATTTTCAAAGCTGGTGGCCCCAGTAGTTTTGGAAGTTGAAGTTATAAGTGCTGAACATATTCCAAAAACCAGTCTCACTATGTTTCAAGTTAGGCATCCAAAGTCAGTAACTACAACTGATCACTTGGGTCACTGGAAAGGATATTCACAGTAAACACAACTACCCAGTCAACAAGGAGCTGAATATCACTTCCATCAGAAAAAAAAAGGCTGCTATATAATACCTTTCAGACAAAGCAATACTGCTGCAAATATGTTTTTAGAACTCACAGCCTCCCTGTGGAGGGAGTCAGCTGCTTCTGTTGGAGACCTTAACCCTTTCTCATCATACCTCAGACAGCCCTTTTGTGGGCCCTTCCACCACAAGTCACAAAGCCAGTGCCATACCTCCTATCTTGGAATTTTGGGACACAATAAAAGCTAATGAGGAGTTGCCAGAAGTGTCAGTAGTCACCCCATACATTAGGAACCCCAGTCAAGCAGGGATCTCTTGAGCCCGAGAGTCCTGTCCTCAGTAAGTGCAGGTAACCATATCATAATCAGCAGCAAAGTCTGCAAAGCTCACCAAGCTCCATGGGGCTACTCACTTCAAAATGAACATGGTTCTGCTTTCAGAATGGTTATAAGCACAGGGGTTCAGCAGACTTCAGTTTAATGTCATTTTTCTTTCCCTACTTGCCCATTGACTGACAGTCCTGCAAATGAACAGCTACCACTTTCATCATTTCCATAGCTCAGAGCAGAGGAGTTTGCCTGGCTTTGTAAAAGGAAGATCCTCTTTTGAGAACATTCCTTACTGTCTCTGTAATAATAATAATAATAAAAAGTCAAAACTTTCTAAAATTTAGAAGTTCAGAAAATTTAAACTTAATTCTTAATACAAATTAAATGAATCTTAGCGGCCCAACTATCAGTTTCAAACCAGTAAATCAGTATGCTTAATGTCAGCAACCAATAAAGCAGAAACATATGCTCTGCTTCACTAATGGCATAAAGAACATTCCCTGATTGCCTTTCGGTTGAAGCCAAATGTTTGTTGGCTGAAACAAGATTTATTTTAGAAACATTAATTTTCAATAGCATGCAAACTGATTCATTTTCTAGTAAAATCTGAGAGATTACTTTTAGTTTTAAAAGACTTCCATAATGGTTTCTACACAAGACCTATCAAATGATATTTCTTGGACCATAAAAGTCATCTATCGTTTCTCCTGGCTAAGAAACCTTCCCACAGTTTATTATAGTACAATATGTGGGCTACTGTGTTTGAAGTTACAGCCTTTTTTATCAAGCCATAGAGGTTCTTTATAGCTAGTAAGTGGTGCACTCCCTTGAAACAAATAGGTCAGTGTTTTCTTTGATTTTGTATTTTCTTTGTTTGAAAAGAATACTAGATGTTAAGGCAATGAAATATAAAGTATTCAATATATATAACTGTTGAAATATACACACACATAGTACATATCACACCAAACATGATACCAGAATAGAACTATGTGAGAGCTGCATTTTTCTCGTGCATTTACACCAAGAATCAAGTAGTTATATTTTCCAGAAAGTTAGCTCTCTTTCAAGCACTCAAAAGATGCAAACAATTTCTCTGCAGTGTTACCGCTATTCTCAGCACTGAAAGTTTTAATAAATTAAACCTATATTTTTTGTGACTAAATAAGAGCTGTTGAACACGAGGGCCATTTGAAAATCTGGTCCAGCAGGGGTATCTCACAATGACAGCAAGTCCAACTAGCAACTAGTTAGGGCATAACACTATATTATTTAAGTAAGAACTGCAAGATTGGTCTCATAAAATGTAAATTTTACTTTTTCAGTTTGTGACCAACATAATTTTAAGAAACCAGATAATTCCAGTGTCTCAGAGATCAAAGTAAGTAAGTGGTTTCATGAAAGGGTCAGTTGAAAGTATATGGCATGCAGTGGCTGACAAAAGATTAAAATGCAATCACATACAAAAAAGCCACAACTTGAAGGAAATCATGCATTCTTGAAAAGATACTTAATACTAATAGATGACATACTTTTATTTGAGTTTGGATCATCTATCCTCATGACTCATTATGTGTTTGAGTACATCAATTATATCATAAATAATTTATATCATTACAATGTTCTGTGGTTTAATGCATTTAAAACTGTTTCAGACAGATGAGGGTCTTACGTGTGTCACACACCTCAACAGACCAGGACACCAGGACTGAAATAAAACCTTCTTATTAACATGTCTAAATATTTTTTCATATAAATAAGTTAATTCCAAATATACCAAAGAACAGTGCAAAATCAAGTAAGTTCTAAGGTGCCCAATTTACAGGCAGGGTATCTGAAGCAGAAAGGTTAACATCCTTGCCCAAACTCAAAACAAGTCACTGCAATTGCTCTGCTTCTCGCCAGATTCTGAGGCAACTCCTGGAACATAATAGAAAACCTAACAAAAACAGAGCTTGTATGAAACATTCTCTTAACATACAGCATGATCACAAACACGGAAAGACTGGTTGACATTTTCAAAGCTGCAAAGGGAATTTGGATGCCGCCAATTCTCATTAACTTTAATGGGAACTGGGCATCCAAATCTCTTAGGCTGTTTTGCAAATCCCACCACAAATGACCATTTAGGTGGTAAGCATTAAATGGTATTGCCTGCCAGGCACCTTTATCCTAAGAGAGCTTCGTAAAACAAAGCTTCATTGTTTTCTTCCTGGTAGAACAGTATGTGAGCTAAATGAAGTTTCTCACTCATGGCTTACACAGAAACAATTTTTCCTGCCCCTTGCAAGGTGCAATTGAACCAGTTTCTGTAGGCTATCACTAGGAAAGACAGGACAAAGAAAACACACAGGAAAACAATCACTGCAGAGAGAGATAAAAAGTAAATTCACTGCAAGTTGATGAGTATTTCTGAGCAGACACTTCTGAAATACATGGGCTTTTTATTTGACTTTTAATAGAAATATTTGGTATTACTAGTGCTAAATTTCTCACCTATTCATCTTTTACTTTCTATATGCCCGTCTTTCTGTCTAACACCTTGGCATTCAAACAAGTACTATGCTCAAAAATAAAAAAAAATAAAACCTGTATAAATGACAGTGTTCAACCATGAACACATTGTCTTTTATGAATATTATAATCACAGAATCAATAAGCCTACAAAGAAAAAACAGGACACAAAACGTGTTTTGTCATTTCTGACGAAGTTATAAAAACAACAGACATTCAATATGCCAAGTGTTCTTCAATCCTTCATAATCATAGCCTTATTGAAGTGAGGACAAAAAGGGTCTAATTGCATAGGAGCAATCTCAATGTAATAGGTTATACACCCAGGCACTGCTGCACAATACAACAAAAACAACGTTCCCTGTGTATAGCAGAATGTCATCTCTCATTTTCAGGCAATTACCTTCTTTCTTGTCAACAGTTTTAATAACCTCCATCATCTCTAAAAGACTTTTGCTTCAGTTAAATAATTTTCAGCTTTTTAATATGCAAATGTGCTTGTTCATATGCATGGGTGAAGTGGCGCTGCTACTTGAAATGTGTCAGTACATTGTGGAGCACCTGCACCTCGGGGAAGCTTGATTTAATTGACACCTAATACTATTCATTATTCCACTTAGTGAGCAACTCCTATTAGTCACCTGTAGGTTTTCCTATAAGCAGTGCTTTGGCCACCAATGAAAATATGAATATATCTATAAATAGAATGGCCATATTTAGTAAAGGGGGTTCACTATTGGTGAGTCTGGAACATTGTCTCATTGGGAGTATTTCTTAGGATTCTCCCCACCCCTATTCTTCCCAAGAACTTTTCCTGACTATGATGGAAGTCAAGAGTAACTCCTATTTAATAAATATTTTAACTCTGTTAACTATCAATACCTTAATTCTATAACTGTATTAAATGAACATTATGTGAAGTATGCAAAAGAGAACAGGGGAAAAAGAATCAAGGTGGGTGGTTTTTATTAATGTAGCAGCTGTTTCCTTAAAGTGTGATCTGAGCTGGACAATTCGAACGCCTACTTTATATGATCGGAATGTAATCACTGGCTCTGCAAAGAAATGCAGGATATGTGTTATTAATTGAATATTCCTGTAATAAATATTTACCATTATTGTCTAGTTTAACCTTACCCAGTTAATAGCCAATTTTGCTCAATTGTGAAGAATGTGCAACAGAGATCTTTAAATTGCCACGTGAAATAATTACTTTGATATGGGATTCTCTGTCTTTACTGATATGAATGTGATAAATATAAGCTATAAATGGATACAATTTAGAACTGTCATTGTTCTTTTACTGCTGTATTAGAACTCAGGCACAGTGCACCGTATGTGCTGAGTTGATGATATCGGGGTTGTTTCTTTACCACATGGTCTGTAACCTTATTGTTCAGGCCACATTTCTTTCCAGCATTAATGCATTTGTTAGTCCCAGAAGGCTTAAACTACAGATGTTTAACATCCTGCTTATGGACAGATCATCTGGAATATGAACTAAGAAATCTATACGACTTATTAGTATATGTTATGAGTGCAGCAGAGATTTAATAGCCTGTTCAAACTAGATTAGTGAAACTGTTTCTTACAAAACTGCAACTTCTTAAAATAGACTCATGTAAAAATGAAAAATTAAGATATTCTTTTGATTAAAAATGATTTTTATCAGAAGAATTTGTCACTAATTAATGCTGTTTACATAATAGTGCATGTAACATTAATTACAGCTTTCAGAATGTTAACTGCAAACCTTTTTTTTTTTTTCTTCTGTGAGCACAGATTTACCAGTATGGTAGAAATCAGAGCTCTTTTGAGGGTTTTTCTGCAGTGTATTCAAAGTGATCATAAATCAAGTCTAGAATTCAAAGACAATTAAGGACACAGGCAGTAAAAAAGACTGAGTAATGCTAACCCAGAACTCCAATCATTTTTAAAGTAAGTGGGGAGAACACTGGTCAACTAGGCGATTGTTGGTATCCCCCAAAATGTAATCTCCAAGCTGAAGAATGGCAGCTGGCAGAACAGCTGGTGAATAGGATTAATGTCAGAAGAAAGAAATAAAACTCAACATATGTCCAAGCCTGCGGTGCTGGGACTGAGCATGATTGTACCCCGACGGATACCATGTGTACAGCTGGAAAGTGCCACTGTGCCATGCTTCTCTACCCCACAAGGTCATTTCTAAGAAGTATAGCTAATATCTGAACTGAACTTTTCCTTGAGAACTCTGACTGATTAAGAAACGAACAAACAAGCTTCACAGTGCAAACATTTTGGACCATTTTAAAGGCACTCTGGGTAGTTTTTTTATAATACACTCTCAACTAAAAAAAGCAGATTAGTATTAAAAAGGACAGATTGCACTAATGTAAATATAATTTTAAACCTATTTAAACCTTTTAATCTCGTCTCATTCAGATTTCCATTCAAGGTTTAAATAATACCAAAACTGTAAATTTAATAAAATAATTTCATTTCATAGTACTTACATATTTTACTGAAACAAATTTTAATAAAGAGCCTGTATAGCTAGGTTATGCCTAAGAAAATGGGGGAAAATAACATTAGCATTAATTCATGTTTATATTTTGAAATGTTAGCTCTTAAGCGTTTTTCAGCTTATGTCTTAGCATACTCCTACTTTTTTACTGTAACAGGGAAGTTGTTGGAATTGGTTATAGTGAAGAACAGCAAACATATAAAAATTCCTAACTCATGAGAAAGGCATGAGTATTTTTAGAAGTTTGAACAGAACAAACTCTGTTCAGTCTCCACTTTTCTACTAGTGGCTTTGAAAAAATCCTATCAGCTAAATAGCAAAGTTCATACACAAACAAACTCTATAATACAATTGTGCACAGAGAGAAAGAGCACAAAGGGTTAACATAACCAGTTTTGTTCTGTGCTTAATGTCATTTTCAAAGATGGAGATTTTGGGTGCCTTTTATTTTCAGTAGGGCAAATAAGGAAAAAAATACAGTACCAAATCCAGGTCACTTTCTAAAATACTGGCCTCAGCTATGTTCTCTTGAACTTAAAATATCTGTTTGATGAAAATACAAAAATTATTGAAGTGGAAAGTCACTGCCACACTCCTTTACTCTTTTCTTTCTTTCTCATTTATTTTCCTTCTATTGCTGTTATCTTTTACTCTTCTTTTCCTTTCTGGAATAATATAAGGAAACAAATGATGGAATAATATCCCACGCTCTTCCCAGAGGAAAAGGCACATGCACCTTAAAGGATGCAAGTGTGCAATGCTACCTTGGTACCTTAAAATGGAATATCCAACTGGTGTTCCATCTGTCAGCTGAAAGACAGCAACAGGTAACCAGAGATAATGTTTTATTATTCATACTAACTTGACTTCACCCTTACAAGGGTAACTGTAATGTTTTCCCCTTAACGAAAATAATAAAGAAATGGCAAGCAAACCTAGTGACTTGTTCAGGTTAGAATTGCATTTTTCTGACTTGCAGAAAGATGCTTGTTCGTATTTTAATAATAATGGAAATCCTTTACAGTAAGAGATGTAGAAGAAGAGGAAGAAAAAACAAAGAAACAAAAAAAAAAACAAAAACAAAACAAAAAACCCAATACGGATGCAAAACTTGAGGCAATTTGAAACTAGTGAATGCTTAAGGCCACAACTGTTACTGACTTATAAGCACTGCACTTACAAATGAAATTTCAACTAAGCCCTCTAACCCTCTTTTATTTATCAGGTACTTACACAATAGTCACATAATTTTAGATAACGTGATATGTTACACAAAAAACTAGACGCCTTCTATTCTTGAAATATGTTTTATTCTGGTATAACTCCATTAGTGGCACAATTTTAAGTGAACTATAGTAGTATGAACTGACACAGCTTGTATCTAAGAATTTCTAATGCATGTTCACCCTCTTAAAAAGATAGTTCACAACTTGTGTTCCATCCCTTACTTAAAATGTCACTATAACCTCTTTGTTAGATTTATTTGGAAATACCTACCCATTTTTACCTATTTCTTCTAACCACTTTTCAAAATAAAACCAATAAGGCAAGTGGAAAAATAATTTTATATAATGATAGCAAGACTACGTGTATTATATTCTCATGTCCTTGTGACTGACTCCTTCAGTAGGGAAAATGCTGAGAAGTTTTAATTTGTCAGCACACACACATCTCCATTTCTAACAAAGGTAAACCTTCCAGGAATGACTTTGAGCTTTCCTTCAAGAAGGACTCGTTTGTGAAGGTCTAAATGCCTAATCAAGATAGCAAATTTTGGGTCTTTTTAGTTACATAAAATTATTCCATTCTATTTTAAGATAGTCTTGATTCCAAGTAAGAATCTCCAGCAATACTGATCTAATGTCATTATGTACTGGTAAAAATGTTTTTGTTTACATTCATATAAAAGGGAAAGAAAAGCACATTGCTTATTAATAACTACTGAACTGTTTAAAAGGATTTTTAAGATACAAGTTAAAAGAATTTCATAATTTCAATTTCTCCTTTTCATTTAATAGTAGACATTCATTAGAACCCACACACTGTAATAAATTATAATAATTTCAAACAAGAATTAAATTACTAGGTACCTAGTGAAAGAGCCATTTTTTCTTAGGTACCCTGTAATCTAACTGTCAGATTTAAAATCTATTCCCAATGAACTCTTCACAACATTCACATTTATTCATCTATGCTAAATTAATAAAAGGTGTGAATAATACTGACAAAATTGATCATTATTGTTCATGTAGATTTAGAAAATTATAAGGTAATCTAAAATATAAAAGGAATTGAGGGAAACTATTACAGTTCTTATAAATAAATTCATCCTTTGCTATCTTTTTTTTTTAAATCAGGAAAAATCTTCAACAAGAATTTATTGAGATTGACTAGTAAAGCTATTTAATAAATTGCACATTTCAGAACACAACTATGCTTTTATTTCAAAAACTATGAAAAGTTGATGATGACTCTAATGCAACATGAGAGTTCACCCAAAGCCTTAAAAAGTAATGCTGAAACACCAAAAAAGCCACCCTATGTCAGACCGAATTCAAATTTTTTGTAGGTTGCACTTAGAATATGCAAAGCACCTTCCACCAAGGTCCTGAGCGATCTCAGGTAACATGGAAGTAAAATGGGAACTGG
>JAWWMP010000165.1:12824770-12869770 GCA_035047865.1 Dendrocincla tyrannina
TGCCACCCGTATAAAACAGGCCAAGCAAACCTCTATCTGTGTAAACAGATATCCAAAGGGATGGCATTCTCCGAGGAATTAAAGGTGTTACAGTCATCTTTCCCTATATACAGGGACCTATATACAGGGCTATATATCAGCAACCAGAAGTAAGCACTGAATATTATTACTGCTCTAGTAAAACCAGAGACAATGTCTGTATCAGACTATCCCATCCTTAGCACATTTGCAGTAATTCCTGCCATCTAACCTCACTGACCCTCTCCCCCCTGACGGGGATCCCTGCAGATAAAGTAAAGCATGTCAACATCTGTTCCCATTCACACCGATTTTAATTTACAAAAAGAGCTTTGCTATTTTCAGAACAGGCTCCAGAGCACAATGACAGATTTAAGGCCTTTAATGGGGTTGCATTTTGAGTGTGTCAGCGTTTCATACTCACCAGGACTTGATTCTAAGGGGCTGCACCAAAGGAAGCTGCAGGGGTTTGCGAAGCAACTGAAAGGGTGTTCTCCTCACTACCATACTATTTACCTATAAACCAGCTGGCAAAGTTTTAATGTCCTTAACAAACCTCTGCATTTGGTGCTTTGACCAGAAACTGGAGATCCAGAGCATCAGGGATCCTTTCCTTCCCATTTTCATTCTGCATATTCCTCCTACCACCACACACCTTTCTGAAACTCAGCATGTATTACTGGGGGTACATTTTCCAAACTGCTTTCTCATGACATTCTTAACAACTTCTGAACCCACTAGTTTTTGTGAAAGCAAAGCCAGGCCAAAGTGCTCTTCTTGGTTTTTGGTGGCTTTTGTTTAAAAAAATGCAGTTCTTGGTCTCTTCTGCCCTGATATATTACAAATACTTGCAATAACTAAATGCCATTTTCCTAAAGTTCTTGTAACTGGACATTATTTATCAATTACCCTTGTAAATCTATAGAACTTACTCATCCCACCAGAAAGTTGCTGAGCACACAGACTGTGAAGGTCACAGTCATACAAAAACAATTCACAGAGTTTCAGGGAATTCACAGTGACTCAAATTATTTTTTTCCATCTCCTCAAGAGGGTTTAGTTGTTTTTTTAAAGATATACAATACGAAGAACAACTTGGAGAAACAATGCACAAGTTGTGTTGTAATCACATAACAGCTAAGACAGGAGCAGCTGAGCAGAAGGAAGATGGGCAGTGGAATGCCATACAGTAATCAGCACTGTTGACTAATCAGAATTTGAGACACTAGAAGGTAATAAGGGTATTATAAAGAATGGCTTATTGAAAGAGCAGCTGTTTATGTGTAGCTCACTGTTTAAATGAATTCCACTAGATTGCCATGGTATGTTTTGGTTTAAAAAAAAAAGTTTTACTCAAAAAAAGAAAAGAAAAAAAGGAAAAGACATATCAGGAAGGGCAAACATGAGGGAGCAAATATCTGTGCATCATGACCACAAGTATATAAATAGAAACAGTTCTCTAGGTACTGGGGACCTCTAAAAAGTGACATAAATTCATTGGCCCTGGAAGTTACAAAAGAATATTCATTACTTAGGCAAAGCTTAAATGTCATCTTTGTTAGCCTCAACCACTGAGCGTTGTTGCCATGGGCACAAGAGCTGAGGTGGTTATGAAGGGTAATAGACAAAGAGGAAAAAACCAAGGGAAAGTATCACGAAAACCAACTACAGAGCCATTTTAAGAGATTAATATTTGCACCGGCAGCCAATAAACACAATAAATAAATTCAGCCTCATTTACAAAAAAAACAAAAAAAAAGCCAACTTTAATATGCCCCCACATAAACATAATAATAATAATATAGTGCTGTGATCACAACTACGAAAATGTAATTAATAATGTAAAAAGACCAAAAATAGAAAAAATATTCAAAATCGCACAAGTGGAAATAACAACTCACCACAATTCTCAGACAATAATCACATTGTTCAAACCTATGTGCCATAGGGTTGTTCCACACTTTCTATTGTTTGCCTGTTTCTTTTCAGAAACCAAGTTGCACTTTTGTTTTTAAAAATATCTTTGAACAATTGGGAGCAGGAAGGAGACTGCCTAATTATAGTTGAAATTTATCACAATCCACTATTTAAAATATTCTACTTTGGACAGCAAGGGCTTGGTAATGTTTAAAAAGCAGTCAGCAAGAAGTGGAAACTCTGGTATCTTTTGTAACAGTTCACATGTCAAACTGGCAAAGTGCCCACAGTGTACGGCAGAAAAATCTATTTAATGTCTGCCCCACAAGGCGACATGAGGCTTGATTGGCAGAAAGCAGAGAGTGGCTTTTGATCATGTGTCCTAACAAGCAGTTCCAGCTCCTGTCTCTTCGGCTGAGCAGCTCCACATTACCTATTCAAACAGAAGTGACAGGCCACTGCACTACTCTTTGGCTCTAGTCTCACGCAGTGGGAGCTATGCTGGAGACAGAGCCACTGATTAAATATATCACTTTTTCAAGACAAGCAGGTTGTCTGAATCAAAGTTGGACAGAATAGACTCAACATTATTAAAAGAGGATATAAAACTGGAGTTGAGTGATGTTAGGCCAGTGTGTACAGCCTCAGGGATTCACAGACTGACAAGGGGAATAAGGAACAGCAGAACTCATAAAGCAGGGTCAGAAATTAGCTGTGACACCTTGGCCATTTTCCCATCACTTCAGGGCCACTGTGTTTCAAATCCTGTAGTCTCTTTTTGGCCTTTTTTTTAATGATTTTCTGTGCAGAAAGGAGGGAGGGGAGAGTGTAAAAACTCTTAACTACCTAAAGTTGCAAATTGCAGTTTTACAATTAGAGATAAAACATTAGCCACATTTTGCCACCTAATATACAGTGTTTTCTAATTAGATTGTGGCTTTTTCCTTGTATTCTCATCAGCCAAATTATTGTCATCAAATAATTTGTTGGTACAGCACTAGCTGCTTTTGCTCTAAGGAATAACTGAAAGCCGGGGAAAATGACTGAATAGAGATGCTTATTACATTGCTTTGTTAGTTCATTAACAAATTGGTTTGATTTTTGAGGTCATATGTCTGGCCACTGTCTGTTGTGTTACCTGATACACAGACACAAAAGGGCAACAGACATGATTCTTTGTCTAGTCATTATATCACAGAAACACCAGATACACTGAAACCTAGTGGAACCAATGCTCCAGCTAAATTTTTAATTACAAGTATAACAGCAGATGTAACAAAACCTATTAACAGAGCTGCAACAACCACATTTAAACAGCTAAAAACACAAACAGTCCATAGACAGAACAGAAACTGAAGCAAAGGAAGCTTATTTTACTTAGTGATATATGTACGTGCCAGATCTATAAAATTACTTCTGGGCTATTCAGAGTTCTCATATAAAATCTAGGCAGATTTTTTTCTAGAACTACTCCTGCAGTAATTCCATTGAAATTAATGGAATCACCTCAGGAGTAAACTTGGTTCAATATTTATTTTTCACTACGGCAAGTTCTTCTGACATTTTAACAAACCTCTGCCCGATGTGTTAGTTTTTGTTTCACTGTAAATATTTAAAAGTAATCTGCTTGTTACATATTTAAGATATGATAAGGACTGCTAAGACCTACACTGAGAAGCAGAGCTGTTTTAAATACTGAATATGCAGGTAAATTTTAAGATAGAGTATGAAGAACCAAATCCTGTCCCCATGCATATCCCGTAACGCATACAACATAGCTAGAAATGCAAACAGAATTCATTCTGAAGGTGCTGTTAGACTAAGAAATTCAGTACAGAGCCCTCAATGGTTTTGGTGCCACTGCAGGCTCTCTAGGCTGCAGTATTCAGAATTCTTTCAGAGGGGTGAAAGAGCCTGCTTGCTTCAACATTTTCAAACAAATAAAAGACAGAAGCGTATTCAAAATGGGGCTTTTTGGGTTCAGTGAAGATGATGATTTACCATAAAGGGTGATGGCACATCAGGTTCTTTAAGAAATGTGAGCAGGCAGCAGTGCATTATAGCTTCATGTCGAAATATGGCAAATGGTTATGTAAAGCATTAAGCAAAGCAGTTAACAAAAAGGAAGATGAAAATAAACAGCCATTCATACTTAGGGCACTGTGCCCAGGAACTCTGGGCACCTATGTAAGTAAAACTAAAAATATATTATGATTAATAAAAGAAAACAGCTATTAGATACATTCCAAAATGCTAGGCTGTAGAACAAGACATTTTGGCACAGCTTTACTGATTGGCAGCCCATGTTAAAGACAGACCCAAGACTGCAACAGAGTGAGCACTGCTAGTCAGGACAGAGCAATGCTAACAGCAGCTCTCTGCAGATGTTTACACAGTAGTTGCCCTCAAGACTATATTTAACAAGGACTATTGTGCCTTTTTTTCAGGAATATCACAGTCTGAACTTTATAAAAACACCTCAACTTCTTTAGGTTATGAAAGCAAGAGAGAAGAGGGAGGATTTTGACACCTTAACAACCATTAAGTCACGCTTAATTTTGGAGATCAACAAGACAATGAATAAATAAGGAAGAACTGTGGCTACAAATAGGAATTAGAATTCCTCACAATCCAAAATACATTTATGAAGCACAGAAATATGTAGTTAAGAACACTGAATTATGTTTTTGTTCTTGTTTTTCACTTTGTGCTGAGCAGCATACAGGGAAGTGAGAGCACACACACTGGGCTAAAACCCAAATTATGCAGACGAATAGGACTCAACCAGGGCTTGAGCACACACCACTGAAGTTAATGATAAAGCCCCTGTTGGATTTAAGGGTACCAGGTCAGTCCTACAGTGCAGAACTAGTGGCTTTAAAATAAAAATTTTTTGAGGCCACACTTTGGGTGCTGTGTTCACTTCTGAGCTCCCCAGTTCAAGAAAAACATGGGCATACTTAAGACACTTCAGGGATGGGCCACAAAGCAGCTCCAGCTAACTGATTGGAGCATCTCTCATATGAAGAGGGGCTGAGAGTGCCAGGAGTGTTTAGGCTGGAAAAGAGCAGGCTCCATACATGAATATCTGATGGCAGGACTAAAGAAGACAGACCCATGGTCTTCTCAGTGGTGCCCAATGACAGGCCCAGAGGCAAAGGGAACAAATGGAAGTACAGGACATTCCCTTGAAACATAAGAAAAATCTTTCTTACTGTAAGGGTGACCAAACACTGAACAGGTTGAAGGGTTTCATTCCTTGAAGATACACAAAAACTGGTGGGACATGTCCCTGAACAACCTGTTCTATGGCATCCTGCTCTGTGCAGGGAGGCTGGACCAGACAATCACAGTGACTTCCCACCTCAGCCACTTTGTGTTTCTGTGAGTCTGTGGAACTGAGAGCAAACTGAGTGCAGGACAACACAGATGTGTTGTCAGCAAAATAAACACCGTAAGGCTCTTCCTCGTACTGACTGGTATACTTGAAAGAAGAAAGTTGCTTTTAATGATGACATCCTAAATTTTATGATTCTGAACTGAGCAGTTCTTCGTAAAAAAGGATAAATTCAAAAGCCAATTCCCTCCCTCACACTAAAAAGCACTCTAGCAAGATTTCCAAATTTTTTAAGCTCAAGTTCTTCCCATTGTAAATTTCAGGGGAAATAAAACCGCCTAAAAATATTTAAATACAGCAATATTATAAATGGAAAAAGTTAATTACTTTTTTCCCTCCCTAATTCCTACTCAAAGTTAATAATACAGAAAAGTAACAGTGACATTGAATGGATTTAGGCTTCTTAATGTAATATATGTTTGGGGTTAATTATCATGGCTGAAGACTAATCTTAATAATTGTTTGCTGCTTCCACTGCAGGCAGGTTTCCCTCACGAAAGAAGTGGCATCTCTGAGTTTCAGACTAAAACACAGAGGTGAGAGTAACTACTCTCTCTGTTAGATGAGCAAGACAGCGTGAGCATGCAGCTGCCTCATGCAGCCAGGCAACAAGTACCTCTGTCTCTCTTGTGGCAACCAAACAAAGTTGTCAAAATTATTTTTAAATAATGATAAGGTATCTAGACCAAATACTCTATAGAAAAATAAGGAATATATCAGCATTTAAAATGTATATGCTGCTGAGCATTTTTACTGTCATTTCTTTAAGCAAAGCAGATCTAATTAGCTGTATCTCTAAAGTGTGTACCTAGCACTTTTATTATGTATTATAACATTTTGCTTAGAGTTGACATTTTTATTCTGACAAGCACTGTCTGGAGAGCTCTCAATAAATAATACATTTACAATTTTCAGTAAATAAGCACTGGACACAAATCGTTATCCTTACTTACAGTTGCCCCTCTCTAATAGTGCTTTTACAAGTAAGGTGACTATTCAGTCTAATGCAATACTCTCAGTGCTGGAAGGATATTTTCATTCATTACCCCAGTCACAAGCACTTAAAGCACTTTTAGGCACTATTGCAAACCAGCAGGAATGGCAAAGCAAATAAAACCAACTAAAACTAAAGTTCATCACCAAAGAAATCTGAGGCCACTCACCCTACAGAACTTGGAAAATACAATAGCATACAAGACCAGCCATGTTTGAGCCCTATTTTTCTGTAGTATTCTTATATTTACATTAGCAATTTTAGGAAGGGAGGTATTGCAGTCTGGTCCCTATTATTAATCTGATGACCACAAAATGTATTTCAATTGCCATTTTAAAGCATGATCTGATCATAAAGTTGTTTGTGTCACAGTACATCAGAAACCAATGAAGTCTGAATTTAAATTTCTGCTGCCAAGATCATGCAACTGAAGCAACTCTCCATATTTTTACAGCTATTTACTAACTTATATGCTTTACCACAGAGCTCAGTGTTGGTTGTACCTATTCACACTGAGCTTGCCTTTCTTACTGCCCCTAGTAAAAAGCTGGCTTTTTAGATATGCCTTTTTAGTAATGCTTTCACAAGATTAATATCACACAAATAGTGTATAGATAGCAGATGTTTTACCATGTCTAAAAAGGAGACAAAAGTGTAGAGGAGCATAGTGCAGCAAATTATATAAAATGAAAGCATGGACACAATTTATCACACAATAACAGGGGTACAGTGGGATTAGGGAAAAAGAAAAGATGAGATGATCCCTGAAGGGAAAACATTGGAAACCACAATCACTGGAAGGAACTGGTTGAAATGGTCAGTAGATGCTGACATTGAGGAGATTTCAGCCTTTTTCAGTACAATCTGCCCCAGCCTACAGCTCAAGTTCAGAGAACATGAAAAAAGCACAAAGGCCCCCTTTTTCTAATTAAAAGGATTTTACTCATCTCAAATATTCTGAGTTGAATAAAGACATTTCTTCAATGTAATGTAAGCACCTCAAAATGGTGAAAGCAGATATCTCTCCAAAAATAAAGACTTGTTCTGGCTAGAATGAATGTTCCAATCTTCAGAACTAAGTCCTGAATTTCAGACTCTTCCCCATCAGGATTGAATATGATCAACTCTGTTTGCTGTCAAAAACAACAATTTTGTAGCAGTGCAGAGGAACAATGTGCATTGGAAACTGAACCACCACAAAAGTAGAAGGTCCATAATATCCCATGGATCCTACACCAAGATAACTCTCTTATAGTAACTGAGGTTACTGACAGGTTCTCACATGGCTACTATCAGACTAACCAGATTCTAAATAAGAACTATAAATAAGAATGATGATCCTAAATAAGAACTAAGAATGGAAGGGACATGAAAACCTTTCAGCAAAACAGATGGTCTACATAATCAACTTATTCAAATAGATCTCATACTACGTGATACCTGTGTAAAAGTCTGTGCTATTCCCCTTTTGCGTGCCATGAGTGAATTTCAGAAGAAAGAAAACTGAAGGGAAGATTCCAAATGTACCATGAGACATACTGAAAAGTACTGAAAAAACGCTATATCAACAGAGAAGCTTTGACTAGATGCTCAAATGCAAAAACTCTGGGTAAGGTTGCAGTGTAGGCAGTCAGATAATAAATAAAAAGATAAATTGGAAAGATGATAATATGTTCCAGTTTCTTAAATAAAAATCATGAGAGGGAATTTAATCACAAAACCCTGAAAGTACTCTGAAAGACTTAAAGAATATAAGAAAGCAAAGAATCAAAAATGCCTAAGTTCTCACAAACCTAGAATTATAAATAAAAGTATGATGCAAAACATTAATGACCAGATACAGTATGGTTACATAGACTGGGTCTGTCCTTGGGGAAAAAAAAAAAAGCAAACCCCAAAATTTTAAATGAATATTGCATTCTAAATTTCATTAAGAGAAGTACTTCAACAGAATGAATTTTGATAGAAAAATCAAATATAACAGATAGAATTAAAATCACCTGCAACTTTCAGTTACCAGAAAAAGAACCCTATAAAACACTTTCTTTGTGGTAGTGTTCCTAAAAAGTCCTGAATTAATTTAGCACATGAAGACACTGGAATTCACTGTACACTTTGACAAATAAATTGTTAGAAATTTTATGATCTATAAATCTTCTGTAAATAGAAGAGTGTCTTTTTCCAAGAAAGCAGCATATATTGCAAGGAAAAAGAGTGAGCAATCTGATTTTACCAAGATAATTGGATTAAAATAAAAGAGAGAAAAAGTCAGTTGTATTTAATTATTTGGTAAAGAGGTAAGTATTTGAAATAAACAACAATTTAGGAAAACGTGCTTTATATCTCTCCTTTAATTTGATCTGAGCCATCTATTTATTGTGTGGACTTTGGGGCTTTTGTGTTTTCACTTTTGAAGCATCTTTGGAGTTTAGGAAAAAATTCTTCAGCCTAGACGCCACTATATACTTCTTCTAACAAAAAGCAAATGAAAGATAAGTATTAAATTAGCTATATACATAAATTATTCTGAATTTGCTAAAGAAAAGTGATTTTAAGAAGAAAAGGGAAACACGATGAGGTGGTACCTAGCAGATATGGCAAGGTTTTTCAAAGGTGATGAAAGGATTTTGAAGAGGGTGGGTTTTTAATATCCAAAGGGCTTGTTTCTAAGCTGAGAGGAATGCCAGTTCTCACGTGCAAATTTAATAGATATTAAAGAAAGAATAGCTCATTAGCTCATTTATAACCATTACTTTGGATAATCCTAATACCAAAACCCAGTAACATATTTAAAGCCTTGAAATTAAACAAAATAGCTGTAGCTATCAAACAAAAAAAAAATGAAGAATAAAGAATAGGGGTCTATAAAGGGTCTATAAATGCCAGATGTATTAGGACATCCTGGGATCATGCCTTCATCAGTGGAAAATGTGGAAATACAGCATACCATAAGACAGACAACTTGAATTAAATCTCTGTAAAAATTCTGAAAAACATTTAAAAATATTCGCTGGCCACAGATGGTCAACAGTTCACTTCTAAGACTGATCCACAAAAGACAACTCCTATCATGTACTGTGCATAAACGTTATGCTAAACCCTATATCAAAAAACAAGTGTAATATGCCTGAACACTCTGTGCTCTCAGCTGTGGCAGGCTTAAAACAAAGAATACAAAATAGAAGCTCTCCATTCATTTAATATAATATAGCACACAGAGATTCCATTAAAGAACTCGAAACCACAATAACAAAAAACCAACCAAAACCTCATTTACAAAAAAAAAAAAAAAACTGCACAAAATTACAGTCAAAATGGTCTGCCCATGTCCACTTATAAAACATAGAAGTCTAAGTTTCTTTATTTTCTAATGAAATTAACAGGAAATATGTACATATTTTTCTGTGTAATACTAGAGTATACTGTCCTTATTGGAATGATAGGAAATTTTATAGGGGAAGTGTTAATCTATTTTAAGCCAATATAAAAGAAATTACTAAATTACTAAACTAAAAGAAATTCATTATTACTCACTAATGAAGTTGGAGGAAAAAGAAACAACAAAACGCAAAATCAGAAAAATCACCACTACTGAGTAGTGCAGTAAGCCTTTCCCTACTGCATATAAAATTAATAATACATGTGAATCCTTAATTTTTAATTTAGATATCTTTAGACGTATTATATATCACTATGCATTACATATATCTACACAGAGAGAGAGAGTACAAACAGGTGCACATGACAGAGAATAGATGGAAATTTATGAATATACTACTCTTTATATAGATGTTCATTATTCCAACACGCATACCGAAAAATCTTTGATCACTGAATGTTCGACTATGGTCTTCAAGGAAGAAACAAGAATGGGAAGCACTTTATAAAAAGCTTGTGCTAGAATTGTGAACTGAAACTTGGTTGAAAAATGATACTGTATACATTGCTCAGAATCAAGGTCAAAAGTGAATTAGGAATCCAGACCCTGAGTAATAAGGGCTTAGCACTTAGCAGAAATGACATGCCCAGTTTCCAGCTCCGAAGTGCCAGCTGACCTGCCAACCTAGCATTCCAGATCTGAAAGGGGGAAATCTGCTCTCCTAGCTACAGACAAGATGTGTACTACTAATTATTGCTCCTAGAGGCTTATGATGAAGTACGGTAGGATAGTTGTCTGGAAGCCAATTCTCAACCTAGAATTCAGGCAGCCCAGGCTGTAAATCTGTCTCACAAAAGTAATACAAGCAATATTCAAAAAGACAAGTCTTATAGTGAAGGGGGATAGAAAGGGGAAGAAGCAGTTAGACCATACCATCTGACATAAACTCTTCATTTGAGCTGTAAAGAGGTTTAATTCTTGATTGTACTGGAGGATTTCTTCAAATCAAAAACCCAGTAAAGCAATCCTTCTGCTCATAGAAAAACCAAGACGAATATACCGAAGTTATCCAAGAGGCCCTAGAGTCCAGTGTTGTTGATTAAATTAGACACCTGTTCATTTCTGACCTCTTCTGTCTTATGAGAACACATGTCAGCAAAGTCTTTACATACTCAAATTAACTCTAAATATTTGTAGCATTCTTTCTTTCTTCAATTAAAATATTCTCATCAATTTTCTCATTTCCAAATCATTACAAATTAAGACACAGGAATGTTTTAATGTACAAAAAAAATAAAATAAAATGCAAATACTGGACCATGAAGTAAAAAAAAAAAAAAAAAATGTTTATTCTGTGAAGTTGGAAAACTTGGTTCAGACTAGAAATAATGCTAAAAAACATACCTAAGGTATATACCTTCCTGTATGAGACGCTCATGTTCCCAGTACTATACACAAGACATGACACTGGCTGAAGCACTATTATTAAAGAGAGATTAAAACAGCTGTACATTATGCTGAAGCACTCACTCTTCCCTTTACAAACAGACGGTCCTGGATTACAAGCAGCACTTGACCATTTAAATCACTACAACAACCAGATTTAGCCAGCTGGGCCATATTCTCTTAGGCAATGCCTGTTGACCTCCTCAGTCACAGCTGCTCAGATGAAATTCTCATCAGACAACTTGTTTTCAGAAGCCAAAGGACTCTGATTAAACATATCTGTTTAGACATGATAAAGTCTTTCAGTACATATTTCTTTTCCAATGTTATGAGGTACAATGGAGACGACAAGTAGTATATACAAGCATAACAGACACCTAATATCTGAATGTGTACCACAAAGTATTTCAGTATTTGACCCCAGCAACTCATATTACTCAAATTCAAGTCCTATAGATGGACCAGAAAGTGACTGCATAACAACATTAAAAGAGACTTTTTGCTGTACTCATGTAGGGGTTCGATGTCATGACTGGAATGCTTGAGTTCTTTACTCCAGTTCTAACTCTACAATTAACTTGAGATATGACTGTATGTTAGTCCAAATTCCACAGCTACATCAATGGTCATTGAGGTCATCCCTATAAAAGAGGCTCACATGAACTATTAATTTTTTTTAAAGGAGATATGCACCTCTTAAAGCCCCACACAACAGTATACAGTAGAAACACATCTTTTTCCCATTCCACTCATTAAAGCAATTTATATTATGTTCTCTATTTACTAAAAATTCAGTAGGTGGTTTTGAATTTGGATAAGTAATCTTGTGACAAATCAGGTACACAAAGAGCTCCTCAGCTGCATTGGTTGTGTACCATTTTAAGAAAAGGACTGCATAGGAACATATTATAAAGAGTAGGTGTTAAAGAGTGTCATGTATAGTACGTGTGTGATCAGGCTATTAATTAGGTTGTTTAAGAGATGCTATCAGATGGCAAAACGATTTCATAATCTCGGATGTCATTTCTCCAGCTGACTACACCAAGTTAAAAAAAGTTCAGTCATATAATAGTAATTATTTTTAAAACATTATTTTATTTTAATCAAACAAGTATGAAGAGTTTCCTTCTTTTAATTCAGAGAAGCCTCTGAATACTGAAATGGGCATTCAAATCTGTTATAAGAATTTTGATATTCCTGATCTACACAGAAGTTTAAAACCATTGCACTTTCTAAGTGTAACATCCTAAAGAATTTGCAACCTCTCTATTAATGATTCTTCTGTGTTTGTTTATATGATATCAGTCAGTTTACGTGGCATCAGTTAATTATTTTCTGTTAAGTGTAAGCAAACTTTTTGTTCTACAGAAAATGCTGAATGACTTGAAAAGAACTTAGCACAGAATCTCAAAATCATCACAGAATGGTCTGTGTTGGAAGGGACTCTAAAGATCTCCTAGTTCCAACCCCACTGCCACAGGCAGGGACATCTTTCACTAGACTAGTGTGCTCAGAGTTCCATGTAATCCGGCCTTAAGTACTTCCAGGGACGGGGCCTCCACAGCTACTCCAAGCAATCTGTTCCAGTGCCTCACCACCCTCACAGAAAAGAAATTTTTCCTAATATCTAATCTAAGCATGAACATGCAGTCAAATATCTTTGAATTTACAGGCAGACTTTAGAACAGTTTTCCAGAATAATGTCGTCCATAAAAGGCAAGATTATTTCACAGATCAGAAATTACCTTTATTTCACAGCTGGTGAGAACATATTACATGGAAGGCTTCAACTCAGTGTATACTAATGAAGGGGAAGTGTAGAAAATTCTTGAGAATTCATACAAAAATTAGCAATTAGATGCTTAAATCTGTACAGTAAGATACCATGTTTAAACTTTTTGATACATATTTTTATTAGCACACCATTCAGTACACTCCTGGAATAGTCTTAGCTCTGGTGTCACTATAATCAACAGCAACTTCTATACTCCTGCAGCAAAGTACGAGCCAAGACCTTTGATTAGCATGGAGTGTCGAACGACTGTAAAAAACAACTTTGCCAAAGTAATATTTAAAATAGTTTTCCTAGTCTAATCACCAAATCTAAAAGCAATTTTTAAAAGAGTGATCTTTATAGATGAAAACAGACAGATGGTAGTAAAAAATCTGGGACATTCTCTCTTCAGAGATGTTTTACCAGCTTCAGAAAGGACACCTATAGAACACATTTATCTATGTGCTGGCATTTAACAATTATGCCAAGAAATTTGGAAGTACTTTCATCCCTACATGATTTCATCCCATATTTAAGCATATTATTGCATCAACTTCAATTTCAATTGCAATCTACATTGTTACATGGAGGCAAGAGAAGCTAAAGTGCACTGTTTCAAGTGCACTCTGACCGCAGCAAGAAACTGAGGAGTCAAAATAACTCTGAACACATTCATATTTCAGGAAAAAAAAAAAAAAACAAACCAAAAAAAAAAAAAAACCAAAAAAAAAAAACCAAAAAAAACCCAAAACAAACAAACAAAAAAAACCAGATCACTAAGTTCTACTGCCTTGTGGCTCTGCTACATTACAAATATTCTTCCTGGGTTATTTTTAATGCCACAAAACAACACTGGTAAAATAATTAAGAGAATCCACACAGGTGCTTCTACACCTGCTTATCTATTTCAGAGCTTCCTGCTCTCACAGCTTCCCTGATTCAAACTCATCTATGAGCTTACAGACTAGAAGGTACTGTTGCAGAATGAAGCAAGACTTCATTCTACTTGACATGGGAAGAAATTTTCATGGTGGGCCTTGACGCCGTGCACAGAGATAAACTCACTTCCCAATTCTGTTTAGTTCCTACCACAGTCAAAATCTTAGTAAAGTTGATGAAAGTATCTGAATAAGGACTGAATACATAAACTGCCTCAGCACTCAGAGATTTGTCTTCATTTTTATCTCTGTTTTAATACTTGTAACAATATCTGAGCAGACTGTAAAAAAAAAAAAAAGCTTTCTTCATCCACAATTCTAGCTATGTAGGTCAGAACTATGTACTTTTACACTTAAAACTGTTTTCCCTTCTCCTAGTTACAGATACTGTGTCATTAAGGTGATGAAAGATGAGAATTTCTAAGGCAAAACAAACCAGCTCATGTTTTATTCATTCTTATTGTTTAAAATAAACATTAATGTTTTAAAAGAAAAAAAGAACAAATACCATGGAAGAATATCCCTCACAACTCTACAACCAGTTAAGAATTCATCATAGACTCTCAAGTAAGAGTTGAGTTTTCACCTCATCCAACATTCTTGCTTTGACTCACAACCAAGACAATTTAAAAAGTTTTAAAAACTGGCATATTTGTCTAAAATCCCTCAAGGATCTCAAACTACCAGTGCCATGGAAACCTGTGAATAACTTTATCCTAGCCTTTGCCAATTATGCAATTTTATGACTCTTGATACCCAACACATCCTTTATGCTATAAAATTTATAGGATTTGGGGGTAGGGAAACTGTATCAGTCTCTTCCAACACATACCTTCTTGCTCAGTCCTGGTCATTTCTTCTAATTTCTTCTGCTTCAGTGTGTCCACCACATCTGCTAGGCTTCCTTTGCGGCGTTCCGGCGTTCCAAAATTAACACTGGTCATTAGCTCACTGCGGTCACGACCTCCTTCGTCAGGCTTGTTTGGTGAGGTAGAGGTATTTCGGAAGGAATATAGGGAACATAACTTATTACTCTCTGACTCCTGTAAAGAAATAAAACAGTGTGAAAACACAAGCTATTCTCTTATGGTGGAAGGATCTCAGACAGGTAAAAGCTGAAAGCTTTATTTTTGAGTCTGCAATACTAACTACCCTACATTGCATCCTTCAGTTTCTAAAATGAGAATTATGATTTGAATTTCTTGGTCTCAGTGCTTTACAAGGGCTCTTTTGTCCTTAAGCCCAGTTCTCCCCATGCTTCTAATGATCATACTTCATGCCAACTTCATCATCTCCATCAAGGATTTTCCTTGTCAGGAACAAGCCACTTCAACACTTTTTAACAATGAATGTGTTAAGCTTTTACAGTTCTCTTGAGTTCCTTTAGTAAAGATGATAGATGTAGCACTAAGAGAGAAAGTACAGGCAAGGACAAATTATTCCTGGATAAATCCTCAACTAGTGGAAAATAACATAACTTTAAAACTAGACAAAGGTTTAGGCCAACAAAGACTGAAGAGTAGGAATCTACTTCACAGTTAAATAAGGCATGATATGTGTCCACCCATGCTCATTCACTCCTCTTTAAATTAAACCTCTTTCTTAAGGAATGAAGGTTATAATGCTTCTAATATACAAATGGAGGTATTACTTTCAGGCCAACATAGAAAAAATGAGAAAGGAAATGAGTTTATGACAGAACAAGTCATGTATGCTAATACACCATTACTGAGACTGCAATGTATTAGAGGTGTTATACAGTCAAATGCATAGAAGTAAAAACGATTAATCTCCCTGGTCAAGAGATAGTGCATATCTGAGCAACAAAAAGGAGAAAAGACATCAAAAAGCAACAAATAATGCCAATTCTCTTCAGTATTGTGTTGTTACCCAACAGTTAAGCACTTCCTGAACTTCTCTTGCTCTGACTTCCCATTCTCCCAACAATGGATGCAACATTCGCTGCATCTGTTATCACAATTTCAGCTAAAAAGAGAACAAATTCTTCAATTTGTCCTCAAAAACTCAACCACAAGAATTTCTTACACACTTCCCTTTCCAAAACTAATCTTCTATTTTAATTTTTAATAATGCCAGGCTAGAAGTGCTAAATATTTGGACTAAAAAACTACTGATTTTTTTGATTGTTTATGGTAAGCCTAGAAATGTCATCATGTGTATTAGATTCCATGAAACAGATTTCCTATAAAATTTAAGAGTAATAATAGTGGCAATACATTTAACAATTAAGAGGCAAATTAAGTGTTGTCAAAAATCATTATTCCAATGCACAGTGTTCCCCATAACAATCATTTTCCTTCTACTTTATGAGCTGAAAACACCCATCCACAGAGTAGTGAAGGAACTTGTGTTAGGAAATGCCCTAAGTGAAGCAAGGTCTGAAGAGAGGCTAGAAAGCATTAACCATCAGTAGTAACATCTGACATAAATTTTTGCTTCAGTCTGGAACAGATTAAGAAGTAGCTGTGTAATGTAACAGAAGGAGAAACACCACCAGTGAGCAGGCACGGTAACTCAGGACTGTGGACTGAGTAGAAGGTGGTGGTGACACATTGTCATCAAGCACAGCAGTAAGTGATCAGCACAACACTGTTACAGTCATTGAAGAAGGGAAAGCTAGTGATGTTGCAAAAGTATTTATTCACTAAGAGTGGGAACTGGAAAACACTGTCACACCCCGGCAGTAACAGCACCCCACCAACAAGGTAGGGGTGACAGAGGTTTATTAAGTACAAACAGAAAGAGAGGTGACATGGACCAGAAACTTTCCCTTTGCTTGTTCATCTATCAAACATTAAAGAACTTTTCATTCCATCCATTTGTATTCATTAAGATTCAAACATCACAAAGGACAACGATATCTTAGACCAGGTACAGAGATAAATCTATTTACAGAATCACAGAACATGCCGAGATGGAAGGGACCCACAAGGGTTGAGTCCAACCCCTGGCCTTGCAGAGGATGATCCCCAAGAGTCACAGCATGTGCCCAAGGGTATCATTCAAATGCTTCTTGAACTCTGTCAGTCTTGGTGCTGTCAACACTTCCCTGGGGAGCATATTCAGTGCCCAACCACCCTCTGGATGAAGAACCTTTCTCTAATATCCAGCCTAAACTTCCCCTGACGCAACTTCAGGGCATTCCCTCAGGTTCTGTCACTGGTCACCACAGAGATCAGTGCCTGCCCCTCCTCTTCCTCTCATGAGGAAGTTGTAGACTGCAGTGAGGTCCTTCCTCATTTTTTCTTCTCCACGTTGAACAGACCAAGTGCCCTCAGCCACTCCTCATACAGCTTCCCCTCAAGGCCCTTCACCATCTTTGTTGCCCTCCTCTGGACACTCTCTAACATATTAATCTCTTTCTTGCCTTGTGGTGACTAAAACTGTACACAATATTCCAGGTGAGGCTACTTTTAAAACAGAAAGCTTTCATATATTTAATTGTTTCCGAAAACTATTTTGCTTTTTCTTAAAGCTTGGTCTTATCACAGAGATTAAAAACAAAAAAAAATAAGGAATTTTTTATATTTTTCAAATTTAGAGATTGAATTTCTGTAATAACTTTCCTCAGTGAAGAACTAATATTATGCAGCATGGCATTTTCACCTTTGAAGATGACAGTATAAGAGCAACTCAGTAATTTTAAAGAAGTTTGTTCTCAAGAGAGCAACATCCTCTTACAGTACATGAAGCACATCCATCAGGCTCAATGCAGGGGTTTTCATGCTCTCAGCAAGAAACACTAAATCTATTGTTTAGTCCGGAAACAAGAAGATAAGGCTAATCTGTGGAGCAAGTAGAAGTAACTGAATGTTCTTCCTCCTGATAACCTATCCTGTCCCTTGTCTGGGTGCATACATGGTCCAGCACAATGTCCCTTTGCTGCTAATGAAAGACTCTTCAAGTCCTGCCTCCATCAGGCAGCACAGTCACCCTTGTTTTCCTTTCCCAAGAGACTGAAACATCCTTAAAGAGGATAAGACAGATTTAACTCCACATAAATGATTATGGAAGGAAGGTAAAATTACAGCCTTTGGAAGAATGAGGAATTGTCCAATTAATATATTCTTTTATACTGTCAGTTTTGTGGGTAATTAAAACGTAGAATAAAAATAAAGGAATAAAATTCATTCCTAATATTTCTGGTTCTGTTTAGGCCTACAGCTATAGAATTGGGGTCTAACAATGGCTGATACATTTGCAGTGCATTATCTGAATTGGCAATATATGAAACCCAGCAAGGATGACTTTCTGAGCCTCACCTTCTTTTTTAAATCAGAAATTGTTAAAAAGTGTGATTGATGATCCAGCAGGAGAACTGCTCAAACTGAAAGATATTCAAAGGGCTAAATGCACAAATAGAAAACCTGTGGACTAGTCCAATGTAAATACCTTACTTAATAATAGCAGAATACAGCTAGAAAAATCTCTATCAGCTGCATGTACAATAATCTACAAGAAACAAAACAAATTCTTATGTCTTTTTTGATGATGAATTAGATTGTAAATAATCTACAAATAAAGTACAGCTAAAAAGAACTATTTTAAATGCTTTGGAAAGAATTTTATAGCTACACAGTCAAGAATGAGTATTTTTCCTGCTGTGTATCTATTGCTGGCAGCTTCCTTTTTATTACAACCATGCAAACAGGTTATATTGACCTCACATTCATGGCAAACTAGACAGATCCAAACACAAGAGGGCAAGGGAATTATTCCTGTTATTTTTTTCCCTAGAAAGCTGACTCTACTGTATTTGAAGTGATGTTTTTACACAGTGAAGCAGCATTCAGCTTGCTGAAAATCAAATAAATGTTGCAGCAATTTTACAAATTGTTTTAATTTTCATGGAGCACCTCGTAAACTTTTGCAGACCAGCTGCTGTGGTATGTTACATTTATGTCCAAGCATCACCCACTCTATGACCAAAACTGCAACTATAACATACATCAGAAACAGGCATGGCTATCAAAAATGAATCTGCACTGACACTCACAAGCAGCATGGAAAGACACTCCTACTACATCCTTGCGACCTAGATATCCCTCTGAAAAGAGATTAGTGGATCACATGTGTTGTTTGAGGCAAGAGGTATAACATCTTTGTAAGTTGTTTGTTGGCCCTCCTGCTCTAATGTCTAAAGTTCTCTCACTAGGAAATCTGGAGTTCAGATTGAAAATGACCACCATGCTTCCTATGATAGAACAAGATGAATTCATGGTTGGGAAAGGAGAACCTGATCCTTTCAAATACAAATATGGCAGGATGTACTAAAGAAAGATATCCTATTCTTAAGAAGCTTTATGAAGCCACCTTTGACAGAAAGTCCCACTCTGTTGGACCTGACGATACAAAAGAAAGGATGTTATTAAAAGTTTTTTTCATGCTTTTTTTTTCCAAGAGCATGGAAGAAGAGGTAAAGGCAAGGAAAGTGCCTACCCAAGATCAACTCGAAAGTTTTCATTTTTGCAAAATTCAGCTGATTGAGAAACCAATCAGCACTGATGAAAGTTCTCCATGCAAGCCAACTTTTTTCAGTTTAACTGATAAAACTTGATAAAAGAAATGAACAAGATAATATGATTGATATAAATGTCCACTTAACACATTTGGAGACAATCTGGTGCCCAAATTCATCCAGTATCCACATGATACACTAAACAACTGACACATTCCTGAATTCTTTGGTTTAAAATTCACATATTTCTGTAAAAATGGTCCTTTAAGTATAAACTCCAAGTAAGGTCTTCAATACATGACATTCCCTTCGAAAGGTGCATGTTTCAAGGTGTGCTGTTCTTACCAATTTCCGCTATTTCCGCGTAAGGAGTGGGAATAAAAAATTCACAGAAAATATCTTATAATCAGATGAATAGCAAATGTTTAATCTATGGACAAAAGGTTTAACACAGAGCATGCTTCTTCATCCAAGATCGATAGTTTGGTCACAGTAAACCCTACACACTTCTAATCTTGACTATATTAGGATTAATTAAATATTCAGTCATGAAATGGAATGATGGACATACTAATAAAGTGTTAGCATCAAAATATTATGTGCATCTGAAGCATATTTTACTTCCAGAAAGAGCGGAGTGCTTTGTTTGTAATTTGGTCCTAATGCTGTTAGGTGAAAGTATTACTACAAATAACAGAGCAAAGAGGATTTCTTCTCAGTTTGATCCACAGTAACACCGGGTGCAGATTGCTCAGGATCCCACTACACCTTTGCTGGGTTTACAGAACTCTCCTCCCCCTTACACACTAGTGCTGGACAACTGCAGAACAACCATTTATGTCTGCACCAGAATGCACAAGGGTATTGCACAGGGGTTTTTGTTCACCACAAGGGAGGCATGTCCACACTAGCCCTCTAATGGTTGGCAAACAATAAAATTTGAAAGCATCTTATTACACAAAAACAGGCACAAATCTGACTGCTCAGAGAACAACATGTATGATGATTTTGTATCTTAAGATTTTGTTTGCTGTCAGGTACAGCGAAATGCTTTATTTTGAAGAGGTTTTCACTTACTAAGTAAGTAAATGTAATGACTAAGTAAGAAAATCTAACTGCTCAGCAACTGAAGAGAGAAACTCAGTCTTGACCACTATTTCAGCTGGTTACTATTCAGCAGGAAAAAAATTGAGTCTATTTTTGACATGATGTGTTTTCATATCAAGGTAAATAAATGACATTTTTTCTGCATACATTTTCTTGCCAGGCCATTAGCACAGACCAAATTGTATTACTGATCATTCAACCCACTGTGGTTAGTGTTTTGACAAAATGTTCTTATTATAACAGTTTAAATACCCATATATCGACACTAAAATTTAAGGATTAAGTTTCAAAGTGAACAAAATTGAGAAAAATAAATAAATGGACAAAAGACAGAAAACCAGAAACTAGCATGGCATGGACACTAAAATATGACTCACTCAGGGATAGATAGCCCATGCATGAAATCATACTTTTACTTGCCCCTAAAACCCCTACCTACCTCCCTACTCATACGTTAATGGGAAAACAACATTAAGATTTACAGCACAATATGGTAAAAGCTTTCCTGGGTCCATCCTTGGCCTTTTCATGTTAGAGGGACAGGATAGTTTAACCAATCCCAAATTTTCCTTGATTATATGTGCTCCAACAGCGTCCTTAGTCTTATCAGCCTTCCAGGAAGCCTGGTGTAAACAATGAGTGGCCTGTTTACTACTCCTTTTAGAGTTGCTATGAATGGCTCAAATATAGCTTTGCTAACAGCAGGAACAATTCTGAATAATTGCAAGCAACAGCTTGGTGTAAATAAAGAGGAGGATTCTTTGTGAGTACATACCTGTTATTATCTTCACATGCCACAATAATTCTTTTAAAACTGCTACATTAAGATAACATGTATAGAAAGTTCAGTGAGCCTCTTACTCTGAGAAAATTATTTTTTAGACTGTACATTCGCTAAATTTCACGTTACATTGATTAAATTCTTCAAAAGAGAGCTGATAGTTTACGTACAAAGAAAGAAAAATCCTCATACTTTCTTAGAAGTTTCTGCTGAAAAGGGATTGAACAAATAATCATAATTCTCTGGTTAGTGTAAAAAATATTTTCATGTTTAGATCCTAACAGTTTAAGTAGTTCATTTCCCATCAGTGCTCCCACTGGTTTTAACTGGGTAAATGAGGGAGTACTGCTGGAAATGATGTAAATAAAAGTATTGATACCCAGTATTTTTCATATTGGAAAGCTAATATTTATAGCAATACCTGCAATCTGAATCATGACCCAACTTGTGTCACCTTTTATGAAGTCCTTTCACTTCCAAAATAAAGCAAACAGGCACAAAATTACAGTTCTGTTGGGGAAAGATTGTAGGTTAGGAACAAGATTTGGTATTCTTGTTCCTTTCTCTAAATGTACAAAATATGGGGGGCTGTATTTGGAGGCCGAGAAACAACATCTCAGTTTGGGGACCCCAGAATCACGTGTGGAGATGTAGTGTGGGACAGATCTCTCTTTGGTATCCTCATAAGGGTTAAGGACAGACCAACAGTCTGGTGAGCTGGATTCTCTGGTCAGGAGTCATAAACGAGCTGGAGTGCATGAGGCTGTGGATTTAAATGGCAGCATTTATGTTTCACGTAGGGAGGATAGATCCTGTCTCAAAGAGAGAAGCTCTCTAAAGGTGAGAAAAAGAGGAAACCTCAGAAAATGGAACTGCGGGCTGCACAAAATCAGGGTCATGGTGTTAGTTAGCAATTTGAGAATAACTATGATCAACTTTGATTGAAAGTTGACGACTGCAATCCCACTTAATAGCCAGAGAGAAAACTCTTTCTCTAAGAGTTCAACTGAAATCACAGGATGAATGGCCAAGAAGTAGAAAGCAAACATTACTAACATAAAATGTGTTAGCTGAATTGCTTATTTCCATGTGGATGAGGCTTTTCTGTTATAAAGGGATATTTATCTGTCTCTGCATTGAATGGGACACATGTAAACACCCCAGGAAAGTTGGATATCCAGAGTGGTTTTGATTCCAAGTACTAGAGGCATGCTGGCACTTGGAACTAGTCTGGAGTTAACATATAATGAAAGCAAATGTTTACAAAATCATTTCCAATCACTACATTAAATATGGTTTCCCATTTTGAGGAACTTAATTAAATAGAATTACAAGAAATTAAAAATCTAAGTGATCATTTCCAATTCTCATCCGATTAAGAAAAAAACACAAAAGTTTTATTAAGAAAGATTTATTTAAATCCAAGGCTTGAGAATGACTGCTATGAGCTATTGAGAGAACATCATTTGTTAAGTCTCAGCAAATTATGCTAGTGGGAGGGCAAATGGCAAGTAATGGAACAAAGCCTCAAGTCTTTAACCCAGCATTTACTCTGATAAAACTTATACTGATTTCACTGCCAAAGTATAGGCTGAATACAATCTTTAAAAGGCTTGTATTTCATCTTTTATACACATTTAAAACCTCAAGAAGAAGCAATAGAACACTAAGCACTAGCTCTAAGACAAAAAATAATGTGCTGAATTGAGAATAAAAAAAATAATAAAATTGTTTAGATAAAAGGGTTAAAAATGAGATGTCATAATAAGCGGGCATATACGATACAAGTGTGACCCTATGAAGAGGCTACTGCAAAACTAGATACCTGTTTGGAAGGAATAGGTAGGGACTTTTTGTTTCATGTAAGTATGACCACTTAATTGCAGCAATGCCTTCATACTCAGATGCTGGTGCAAACCAGATCAACCCAGGTAAACCAACTTTGGGTACAGAGCTTTCAGCAGACTGATTTTTCAGCTATGTGATTTAAACCCTTCTCTTTACAAATGAGCAATGCTTTGGAAAATGTTGATGCCCCATTCCACAACAGAAAAACACCTCAAAAATCTTAAATACAATGACAAATCATTTCTATGTGGCAATCAATTCACCCACAAATTATACGCCTAAACTCATGTGTGCTTTTGTAAGAGTTAGATGCTAAGGATTTCCTTAATTATCCAAATACCATATGTCCTAACTCCCAGTGTTTAGGTTTGGTAATAAATCACAATACTGAGACTTTATGCCCTGCACTTTGGTTAAATGCTCTTATTGGGAAAAAAGTAATGGGCAGCCATTTACAAAATGAATATTCAGACTTACATTTTCATCTAAACTGAAACTGAAGAAACATTGTGATCAGTCCCAGCTGATTAGCACTGTTTACCTTTTGGGTAAATAAAGACATATTTTGTGATGCATGCTTGTCAGAAGCTGCCAAATAAAACAAGGATTGTGTGACTTGGATATTTCAGACCACTCTGTATATATCCAGCTTCCCCCTATTAGGTCATTTTAATTGTCCAGCTTATAACTAGCTCTACTGTAAACATAAAAACAAAATTTGTCTTTATGTTTTAACAATATCAAATGCACATGAAAATCCTTCTCTGTATATAGCTGTATATATACATGACATGTATTACATGCTTTATGTTTCCCTTTTAGCATTTGCAGAGGAATGCATGCAGGAAACCAGCCTGCTGCATGGAGTACTTGTATTTCTTTAAGGTAAACACTGATGAAACATTTGGGAGATTGAAATAAAAACAAGACATTTATGAGACATAAAGGTATCACATAAAATTGCTGTGAATTACAATAACATTGGCTGAATCCCAGAACAGATAATCCTTATAAACATGCAGGAATGTTGTAAACTGGATATGAATGTCAGTGATACAGTACATTAGGAGATTCATATTACACTTGGTGCTGTGTAATTCTCAGTCCCTGGATTTTTCATGGCCTCAAAGATTAAAATAAATATATGTAGTATCTTTCATTCCTCCATGAAGATATTTTATGTACACAGTTTTATTATGCTGAACAAAGATACCAAAGTCTGTTTTTTCTTGAGCTGTCAAAGTACAAAAGAAATGCAAAAAGTCCTTGCACAGATGTAGTAAAGTGCTGGATTTTATCTTTTGGCAGGTGCTCAATATGCAGCCCACATAATCACATGTTAATGACTGGAGTGTGTTAATCAGCATGCATACCTGATTCCTTCTTGCCCAAGGAAAAAAAAATTAACAATTTAGAATGTGTTAATGCTTATACTTTTGAAAAAATTCATGTCAATATACAGAAGTGAATTAAAAAGTTTTCAGAAATTGCTTCATAAAAAATAGGAAACATTAAAATAGGAGAAAGGAATAAAATAACTAGAAGTTTAGATGAACATAAACCACAAGTCTGTTGTGAAGAACTCAGGTGATGATTAATTCTATTTAAAACTCAGTTCACCCAAGAATATAGGGAAAGGTTTAATACAGACCATGCATTTGGGAAAAAATTATACAATCTCAAAATGAAAATAAAACAAATATAAAAAGTATGCCAACAAGAGCAATTACTTGATTCTTCTCCAAATAAATTTGATTTTGTATTTCACCACTTCTGTTAAGCACAATATCCTGAACACTTTAAGGGAAACCTTTTATTATTTTTAATAAGAAGTGCAAACATCTTTTTATGCTAAAGCAGGTAAAACTAAGTCCTTTATATTTGAAACCTTCAGACATGTGCTTAACATTACAGTTCCTGGTAGTCCTAATAAAGTCAAGTTAGGCATGTACCTGAGTGCTTTTGAATCAAAACAACATGCTTGGGGGGGGATCTATCTTTTCTGCAATATATATATATATATCATAGAAGTTTATTCCATGGAAATATACCATACCATCTGCTTTTTCACACCCTTTAATTTCAGTCAAAACTTTGTATCCATGCAATTATATATGAAGGTATTTATCTCTTTAGTTAGACAAAAATTCTGATGCACTACCTGGCATGCAGAAATAATATCATAAGCACAGTAGAATTGCTTTCGATCATCACAAAACTCAGATTTGTACATGTAAATAACAGCTGCATGAGCAATTTAGCAGCTACAAAATTGCCAGAGTTTAGGGCATTTATATTTGATGCATTTTATATGTTCATATTCAGCCAGTAAAGGAAGTAAAAATTAAATTTCAAACATGTAATTGTATCTATAACTTTTGAGAATTTGAAGTCATGAATTTATATAACAACAAATTCAGAGTGTTTAGCACATGTAAACGTTTTTCAGTGATCTTCCCTAAACACCTGAGCTTATTTTCCTTAAAGGGAAGAACCTTCAACATGAGAAGTTAACAACAAGGAGCAGGGGGGGAGCAACAGGATTGTGTCTGTTTTATGTGGAACAGCAAACACCGAAACATGAAGACCTTCAGGATACCACCTATTTCTGTCTTTCTGATGCCAGTAGCTTTGCTAAAGCTATATTAAGTTAAATTTGATACTTAGTAATTTAAAATAATTTTGAAAGGAACAATTACATGTGGTATTAAGAGATCTTCAGTTTTTCTGCTGCATATAGAAATCTGATGTCAGTACTGCTGAGACGTACATGCAGCCACAGTGGAAAAGTAGCAAGCCTTTCACTCTTTTGGCAAGAAGTCAACATAAAACAGAGACTTGACATAATTATGAAATATATGCCGATGCTGCCATTTGAGATAAAATCCAGTGAGATAAAATTAATTCCTAAATCCAAGGGGTCTCTAAATTGTGTTACAAAATGTATAGGAAACATAGCATATGTTTGGAGGTAGTTAATTGTATTTGTATATCTATATTTGCTTGGTTTCTGTCAGTCACAGGAAACAACACCCATCCTTTAGACCTGAATTGCTGCAGTGGTTCCCTGTAAGAGTCTCTCGCTTCCAAACTATGGTAGAGCAAAAAGATGTGACTGCCCTCATTCAGTGTATGCACAGACTAATATACTATTGGGACACAACAATTCAGTTACTGACAAATTTAGCAAAATTCAGTACTTTTGGGGTTCTCCAGTCATCCTCTCTCAGTCTGTTGCCCTAAGAGAGACAGGTTTTGGATTCAACCCGAAAATGTGACTGTATTTCTTGCCTAATACTCACTGTCCATAGGTGAAAGCACCATACTTTCTCTGTTATCTTACTACCACTTTGCCCTCTTCCCTATAGCTTACTGCAGCAAATAGATATGGCCTTAGCCTAAAATAGATTTTATTTTTGATTGTAGTAGGGCTACAATCAGCAATAAAACCCCATACATCCAGGTATTTTTACATTAAGTTACAGTTAGAACCATACGTATAATCTTTTCAGCTCAGCAATGTGAATTTACAGAAATCCTTGGGTTGTTTTATCTTCTCCCCACTGGAACATCAAATTGGCTGCTGATATGATACTTGCAGTATAAGTCATTACAGGTCTGACGTTACAGTTGTTACACATTGCTGAATCTGTCAAATGAAGAGGGAGCACAAAGGGAATTTCCAAATGCAGCTGCTATTTCCCATTTGTTAAATCCTTTTATTACACCATATAAGTACACAGCTGGGAAATACTATAGAGTGGGAGTTAAAACAAAATATTTTGGCTTCCAGACATTCAGAATACACAAAGGACTCAGTGGAAAGCAATGCCTGCTATCAAAAGGGAGTGAAAGTTTGAAAACATTTCTAGCCAGTGTGTTTTTTTTATGATAATGCACAATGTAGTTTAAAGGTATCTTACATTACAGAAAGTGTTGCGTGCCATAACTGTTGGGTAAAAATGTAATTTTTAACCCAGTCAAATTGCCCTTCTACGGTATCTTTTTTAAACTTAAGATCTGTTCAGCCCTCGTAGCAAGTTGTGATGCATACTGTGTGTTCTCTCAAATTCCAGTGAACTCCTTACTAGTTTTAAGAGCACAAAGATGCAAGATTTTGCCCTTAATTAGATACCAGATAAAAAAGAAAATTTTTCCTCCCCATATGTCGACACAGCATTCTTTGAGTTTACTATCTTTTAACCAGACAACGCACATTATTGATGCATTTCAATGACAGCACTACTGTCTTTGCTTTCAGTGTAAATGGTACGAACAGGTGTTTCTTCAAATCTGTTTCTAAAGGACCCGTCTGGGAAAGGGTCAGAAAGCACTTACCTTCTGGGAATTTGGTTTACTGAGTAGAAAAGTTGTCACTGCCACAGCACCTAGCTCAGAATTGCCAAATCCACATTCTGGAATTTGTCTTTCTGGAAAGAAACTTCTCTCCTCCCTTTAAAGAGTATGAACATGCTTTCAGCAGAATAGTTGCAGGCACCTCTGAATTCTTTCTTAGCAATATTGATGCCTGCTTGGAGACTGAGATACTTCAGAGAAACTTTACACAATTAACTGAGGCTTAAATGTTTGCTCATGAAGGACATTGTTAAGGGAGAAAAAAAATCATCCAGAAAAACATCAAACAGGGCACTGCAAATCACAGTCCCTCAAGAAGAAAAGATTTTTTCACTGCTTCACTACTGTGATCTAACTAGTCATCTAACTCACTTAATTGTAAATACACTGGGACCTTGCTCTGTACATTTTAGATCTTTTTTAAATGCAACCAAACATCATGCCTTAGAACTTCAGCCTGCACTGGTAGCCAAGCATTGGAAATTATACCCAGCTATGAGCTAGGCAAAAAAAAAAAAAATAATCATAAGCAAAAGAAAAGATCTATTTGACTGAAAGTTATCTAAATAAGGTGGACATATATCCAACACCAGATTTAAGCTAAGGGACTTATGGAAACTCCTAATGATTTTCAGGACATTCATCTGCATATATGACAGAATATTTACTGGGAAAAGGAGAAAGGAAAACCAGAGCGCTAAGTCCCTGAAGCAAAGTTTATGCACCTGTTCTGAAACATGATAAGCTGAGTACTGATTCGTGCCTGTCCAGAGGAACAGAGAGTGTTGACATGATAGTTCAGCATTAGGAAAGAAAACAGAGATTGCACTCTGTCACTGTGAGTGCAAACTCCCTTCAGAGCAATACACACCAGTATGAGTGATCATTCTACAAAAGGGTCTACCACTTTGGCTTATTCCGTGTCCAAGGAACAGCCTGACCCAAAAAAAGAAAGCACTGACTGACTTCTGGAAGTTAGGAGTTCCTTTCTCTCTAGGACACAGAGTAATTTGGTCAATGTTATTGATGTCATAACATTAAAATTCCAAGATTACACCTGCCTCTCACTTGAATGAATAGAGAAGTAACTGATGAATTCACAGATTTACTTTCTCTATCAATAAACTGGGTCAATCATTTCTGCATCCAGCTCGTCCTCCTGATAACACAGAAGTTAAAATTATTCTAATGTGCTTATTGCATAACTTGGGCAAAAGCATGACTCTAGGTCCAAAATGAGGTTACATCTCAGAATTCAGAATAGAAGCCATATATACAACTTACAACCTTCCCTGTCAAATTACTAACCTATAAGCATTTTCCTTTAAAGCCATTTGTGCTGTTGAAATTTTGCTTTCTTTGTGACAATTGCACAAATGCATAGGAACATTTTAGGCCTGACAAAATTCTGCACTGGGTTAAGTTGTGCAGTACAGATTAGGCAGCAATTTTCTGGTTCGGTTTGATCTTTTGAATCAATTGGATTTTAGGAAAAAATATTCAACATTATATTATCAAAATAGATCTTATTCTAGTGCTATTATTTAACTAACTCCAGGCATCATAACATGTACAAAGAACTTTGGTATCTATGTTGATTAATGCATTTGGATTATTATATGTAGCCAAATTTGAAATAAGTTCATTATTGTTAGTGCTGTTAAAAAAACAAACAAACAAACAAAAATTTAAAATATCTACAATGGTGTTTAACCTTACTGAAAGCTGCTGATTTGTACTGGAGAAAAAAAAAAGATTTGCTCATAGATATTTAATAAAAATAAGAATAAATTTTATGGAAAGGTGGATTTATTCTTTTTAAGATAACAGTCTGAATTTAAAGTCTGTGAAAGTCACTTTATGGAGAGTCTGGAATTATGTTGTTCTAAATTTACAGAACACCTGGCTTCTCCACGTACCTCAATTCTGCTTCCGAGGAACACATGCAAGGAAAATAAATTGACTAAGTTGCTATGCCCATTCAACCTTCATTCAGCCTGCCCACTTATTGCAGAGTTTTGGGGATGTAGAGATAGAATTACAATCACAAAATAATTTTATCTAGGCTACTGAAGGGAATACAGCTAATAATTCTGATCATTCTTAATCTCACCTGTATACAAACTGGTGATCTAGAGCAGGAGAGCATAACATAATTATTCATAAACACCATTCCCTTCTACAAAAAGTTGTAATTTCCTACAAATACAGTAAGATGTTTCTGTCACCTAAAATGCCAGTTTCTTTGTTGTGGTGTAAAGCTATAATATTCTAGATTTTGTGGGTTCTATTTCTGAGAGACAAGTAAAAAAACCCCAACACATTAAAGTTTCTTCCTTCAGCACACACTTTGCAGATGACAAACAGTTGTGAGCTACATCCTCATGTCAGAAATTAATGCTTGAATATATGAGCTAGAAAGGTTACAACATAAATCAAGGTGTGAATGAAACCATGAAAAATAGATGCATTTCCTTTCAGAAGGTGAACTCATCAAATGACCTCATTCATATAGATCTGTATACTTAAGTAGATTATACAACTGTAATTTACAATTGCACCATGTGCTGTTGATCTACTACTAACACTGACACTTTAACATTTAAAAAGCTTTACACCTAAACGTCTTTCAAAATGGGAGAGAACAGTCTTTTACAATACTAATTTGGTAAGCCACAGCAAGAACTGTGAAACTCACCATTCTGTGTTGGGCTGAAATTACTCCATCCCACTCAGGATCTTGTTGGATGGTCGTGACCAGAGTTGGTAGCTCCTCAGAGTGAGGTTTGTTGTGCATTACATTATGTAGAGGCAGATGAGAGGCCGCATGCTGATCATTGTTGCCCTCTTCCTTGTCTCGTGATGCTAAGTCCTGGGTCATTGTTTCCTCTCCATCAGCTGCACATGCAAATGGAGAGGTAGCCTGCTTGGAAGACATTCTTCTACGAAACAAGAAAAGCAGACAAAAAGAAAACATTGGTGCTAAATGGAAAAAACAAACAAACAAACAAAACCAAGCTCAAAACAGTCCTATAAACACATCACACCTGCCTACAACAGCCAAAAAATAGTCACATGCAGCCAACAGAAATACTCTAAAAAGTACAGGTTTGGGGAATCTGGATCCAAAACACTGAGAAAAAGTATTCATTGATACCAAGACAAAGTCAGGGTTAAGTTATATGACATCGTTCCATTTGTTTATTGTTATTTGTCAAACAATATAATTTTCCCCAGCCTTAAGACAATAGTGATTTTAATAGGTATTTTCATGTTGATTTTGCATAAGAGTTCAGTTCTTTAATCTCTTATTCCCCTGAGCAATCTGAAGGTCAGAAGCAAATGTTTCAAGTAGATAGCCCATCATACTTACCTGATCTTGTTCCTGGCAAGGAGGTGTTTGCTACACAGATGAGAATTTTTAAACCCATTTCAGTAAGTCCTTCTGCTGTTTGTTTAAAGTTGTGCTGCTTTAAAACTTGTTAAAGTTTTACCTGGTTTTACTTTTTAGAAAGTGTTTTCAGGAACTCATGAAAAGTGTTCTAAACCTGAAAGGTTCATTGGATTGATGGATGGATAGTATCTGAGTAATCTATTACAGTTCAGACTACAAATCTAAAATAATTATATTTCTTTTCATATTAGTCATCAAGTACAGGATATAGCTCAACAAAATACTTCAAATTACTTAAAAGTGTGATGAATAAATTCATTGATTTATGTTAAATGTCTTTTCCTAATAATGGCCTCTTACTACCTTCTCATATGCAAACACAGCTTGTGCCACAGTTCCTGCACTTAGATGAAAATATTACCAACTTCAACTCAAAATCTGAAAACACTGTATTTAAAATTTTCAGTAAGATTAAGTGCAACTGTTAAAACAATCATTAATAAACCTGAAAGAAAATAGCCGAAATGTATTAGCTATTTTCCCAGGTTTTAGTATCTTTAGAATATCCTTGACACTGAAATTACTGAGAAACTAAGGAATAAGATCTTCACCTTAATTGCTTTTTAACAATAATTGATTTCATACCATTTCTTTAAAAATGCACAAATCAGTTAACATAGGAAACCACATGAGCATTTTTCAAATTAGCAAATCATTAACTTGCTAGTACTGTTTCTATAGACAAATAAATACTGATTAAAGGGTCTGGAAATCTGAGACTAACAGTTAAATTTACAAATCTGTCACATGCTTTCATGAATATTACAGTGAAGGAAATATCAAGTGCAAAGAAAAATAATTAAGTTAATTCCAATTTAAACAGTAGTTTTTATGTAGCAGCCTGTGTTTCACATAGGATTTAACAGCTAATGCTAAATTTCTCACAATTAATGAGGGAGTTCAGATTTAGTATCCTACAGTGAAAAAAAAATTAATATAGGATCAACTAATCTAATTATGTACAGTTCAATATGAAAGTATTACAAGCTTTGAAGTGCTTTGAAACACATTAAAACACTGATACCTATTTAGAATAACTATTCTGTAAATAGAGATAATCCTGCCTCTTAAACTCGATACTGGTGGGGAAAAAAAGGTTTCTGTTTTCTTTAGGGAAGCCTAAGTGTAAGTGGAAGCCCAATATTAATGTTGCCAATAAGCAGAACTGAGGAATTCAAACCGTGTATTACATTCTTACTAAAGAATTTGTATTGATGCTACAGAGAACATGCCAAGAGTTCAGCAACCAGCATTATTGTATGTACTTCAAAAGGTTCTGCTTCATAATTGCTATGATCTAAGATAAAATAAACGGTTTGCTTTCCCTTTTCTCATTAAAATAGTCATGTTAATGTAATCACTCACGTGAAATTATAAGTCATGGTTTATGTAATTTGAAAACGCGACATAAAAACTGAAAGTCACAATAACGGATTTTCCTTTCTTTCACCTTCTCACCAGATCTCATTCCTGTCTCATACCGAACGAGCTTCTGTGTGAAGCAATAGCTATGGCTGTTTCTTCGCCATAAATTAATCATGACACAAAACTAGAAATGAAAATGTCTCTTAAGAATAATTTCAACTACAAACTGCACCAATGAATAATAGTGCACAATCCTAATTAAACACAACTCCGCAGCTGCAAAAATAGGCTGAATCGGTCCAAAGCTACGAGTTGGCTTTAAAGGCTGGTTTGTTAGGGACTGTTTTCTTAAGGAAGGCTGGGCCCTCAGTCTTAATCAGCCAATAAATTATTTCCTGCAATTACATTAAATAGAAAATTATCTTCAAATTGGGAATGTTAATTGAAAATCAAAATTCAGACTGAAGTTTAGAAATTACATGCTGAATATAATTAGTCTAGAAAGGCTTCACCTCTATTTCATAAACAGGCTTTTGGTGTTTCCTCAAGTGACCATTCAGTAAAGCTATCTACTGGTAATGCGCTATAGGGGAAGCATTTTTTCTTTGCAACATACACTAATACCCTTACCTTTTATCCAAGACATTTTAAGCACAATTCAATGGAAATCTCTATTCGAGTTCTGTTAAGCTGATGACATAGTTAATATTAAAAATAAAATTATACCAACAAAGTCCCATTCACTAACAATCTCAAGCCATGCCCAGCAACATTTTTCTGTACTAGAGTAGGAGAACAGACCAAGGGTAGGGTTCAAATGTTTCCTAGCTCCCCCTACCTTTTTTCCCCACTGCTATATTATGGTCAGACACGTTTCATGCTGCACTTTACTCAGTACCTATAAGTCCTGGAGCCTGAAAAAGAAGACAGGCTCAGGCAGGCCTCCCAGGCACTTGCTTTCCTCATGACGTAATTTTTAGGGGTGTGTTTCACTTCTATTTTCTCCTAATGCTTTGTTAAAACAGCTAGATTAAGTGGCAAGTTTCAGGTTTTTGGTTGCCAGATTTAAAACACTGGGTTAAAAGGGACAGAGGTGTAGGGCTACATTAAGCCTTTCACCTTCTCTTCCCAGCACAATGATTAACTCAATGAATATACCTCATTTGTACACATCTTCCGAGGGTGTCTGGTTGCGCACCAAACATTGATTACGCCTAGGTTTGCAATCAGGAAAGCAGAGGAAATTTAAACTTTGCAGCTGGGTGTAATCCAGTCAACTCCTTCATGCAGGTTTTACTTGTTACCTGTTTGTTTTTGCCTAAATGGGAGAATTCTGTACACACAACTCCATCACATCAAAAGGGAGAGTTTGGCCAATAGCTCCAAGGTCTCGCCCAATTGAAAGGGAGAAGAATCTGGCCTATTTGAGCAGTTTATGTTCATGATCAAATTAAACCATAGAACAGCGTGTTGTGTTAAAATATTTTAATGTTAGAATATGAGCATGAATAGCAGTCAAATTTTAATCCATAACAACTTCCCAATTTTATGTTTAAAACATTCAAAACGCATTTGGTAAAATCCCTGCTGGGGCGGGGGGGGGGAATCAATTTCATAATAAATAAGGCTTGTAAAAGGCATCAGAAATTTACTAATTTCCATTATAATTTATTTTATTTTTTCCTATTATCAATTAAACTCACTCAAATGATTAAAAAAAAAAAGTTTCTGATAAAAAATATCTCCCTAGTTATAACCCCTGCAAACAGGGGTTTATAATGGAAGTGCTGACACAACCCTAACTACAGCAGCGCAAATGGTGCCGCTATAATACACAAAATCAAGTTCTATTATTCTAAACTATCCTCGCTCGGGGGGTTTTCTTTACTGTGCTCCCAGACAAACTGCTGAAGCATGAAAAATTTAAATGCAATCAAGTGGGTCCAATTCTACTTTACTAGAACAAGTGTCTACAGTGGTACAATCTTAAAAGAAGATGCAACAGATTTGTTTGGTGCTTTTCTTTCTTTTTTCTTTTTTAGCTGTTTATTTATAATACTGTGCAGTGGAGATAAAATAAGAGAGGAAATTACACTCACATTATATCAGTATATTGATTACACAGCACACAATCAGAAAGAAAACTACATTGTGAAATTGTTGCTTTCATTAAATTGGCAGATTAACTGAACACACCAATCACTAAAGGTGGAAATATACCTAATGGGTATGAAAAAACGGTTGAGAAAAGGCCCTAACTATTTGAAGTCCTATCACCTCCTCAAGTCTGAGAGTTTAATAAATCTTGATTTGTATTTTCCAAAACTAGAATAAATTCTATCTTGTTTTGAGCTTGAGATAGTAAAAGAATGGGATCATTTATCACAACATCCATAAAGCTGAGGGATTGGACCCCAGTTTTGGTTGGCCTCAATATTGAGGTAGTAAAGCTACAACTGAACTGCTAAACACTGTCCCAAACAGCTCCACTCTCTATAGATATGACATGATTTTTTATTTTAAACCACAGAAGACAATCTCTCTGCTCTATTGAAGACTGCCAGTCAGATTCATGAAACATTGGGTTTCATTTTTGCCTAAAGCCACTGTGTGTTATAACGTTATAAACACAAATAATAACACATTTTTTTCCTAAGGATTTTCTGCTGTCTCACATTCTTCAAAAAAGTCATACCCTCTTTTTCAAAACAATTGATAGTGATAGTTCTGACATGAAAGGCTTCCAAAGCTTGAAAAATCTTCCATCCCTGCTGACTGCTCAAATGATTAAATGTTACAGTGGAAATTAAGGCTAGACCTGGAGTTTGAGCTGCTAGACATTTCAGAATCAAGCCACGAGGTATAACATCACATAACAACAAAGCAATAGCCCAGACACTGTTTCAAAACCATGTAAACTAAGCAATAACAATGAGATACATGAGAAAGCAGACTCATAGCTGGCCAGAGACTAGCTTCTGCCCTGCTCCACCCTCACAAGGCATTCATAAACCTAAAGGCATGTCTACACTGCAGCTACATAAATGACTGCTTTGTAATGCTCAGATATCCAAACTAATTTTAAACAAGCTGGCTTCTGATAGCTCTCCAACTACAGTAGTGTGGTACTCAGATGGACTAATTCATCCTGCTTTAGTGACTGCAGTAGAGACATAACCCAGGTCTACAGCTCCAACAGTAGATCAGAATCAGATCAGATTAGAAATATATTCGCTTACAGAGCTTTTATGAACAGTCTCCATTCCTTTTCCCCAAAGTGCCAGATTAAAGTACTGAAGTGCATGATTAACTGTAAGTATGCAAACAGCCCACTAATTTCAAATTGGACTACTCAGTTTCAAAAAGTTAAGCACATGTCTAAGTGCTTTGGTGACTCCAGAACTAAATAAATTAAAAGAAACCATTTTTAGAAGTACTCATAACCTTTTAAGTATTTTCTCCGAAACTTTTGTGCTAACCTGGTGTTCGTAAGTAAAATTCAGCCACAACATCTTACCCCTCCCCATCTTTTAAAAGAGCAAAAAGGTGCATAGTCCTCTCATAATATTAAATATGATTATGGGACCATCCCTTACAAATCAGCACTCAGCTCAGATGCACTATATGCTCCTCTTCACCTGCACTGCCCACAGTATCCTCCTCTTTCATACCTATGACACAGCTCATCACTTGGTAACCCGTGTCTTTCACAGATCCTCAAACCCCTTATGAAACCCAAAAGCATCTTTTATGCAACTTATTTTGCAGTGCAACTTCACCTATACAAGCACAGGCCTGAAACAGAATGGGACACATTGGCACAGTTGCATAGAAGTTACTAGAATAGTTTACTTATTTCTACCTGCAAACCAGTTTATCTTAGATTAAACATTCAGAAAAACTGATTTTTTTTTTTTTTTTTTGCTGCATAAATATACTGGTTTACAGTAGCGTTCAGAGAGACCTCAAGAAAAATGAGCGTGCTCTGGCAATTGCCAAAAGATTTTGCAGCTCTGCCCCATAAAACAATGTTCTGCAGGCAGAACTCAGTAACGTAACTCATTGTAAAGCTAACGCTGTAATCTGTGTGCCATTTTAGAATAAACGGCTATTTCCTCAAATTATGAAATCTCATACCTATTTTCATAGAGAATGAGTAACACAAAAGAACAGTTAGCAAAAAAATTTCGTTCTCCTGGGGCCTCACACCCCAACATAAATCCCTGTGCACAAAGCCCAAATAACTAGAGAAGGCAGCAATGGGAGACAATCTCCCAGTTTCTGTTCCTGGTTCTGAGTCACAGCAAGGCCTCAGGCCAATCAGCTTAACTCCCTCAAGCTCTTCCTCGGCTTCAATTTGCAGGAATTCTACAAGAATTAGTTACATATAGATCATAAACAGAATTGCAAGATTAGGGAGTTTATGGTAATCACAGGAACCACCTTGGAAATAAAAGGGCGGGAGGGGGAGTGGAAGCAAATGTGATTCAAGAAATGACAGCTATAATGTTAACTGAGCACCCAAATCTCTAGCTGAAATGAGCGTCAAGCTAAGCAATACACCCACAGCTTCCAAGAGACACACTCAGCTATTCTTGCATTTGTTTTTCCAATGCAGGCAAATTACACTTCTGCTAATAGATATGAATGCAAATCACAAAGTTGACTTCAGATTCAGACTTCCTCAAAGCTATGGGGGTTTGGAACAACTTTTATGGTGTTTCTTCTCATTTCTAATAAACAACGTGAGAGCTAAACAGCTCCTTGGAAGTTTCTGGAAAATCTTTTTCTTGTGTTCTGCCATTAGAGTGACCCCCTCAGACATGCAGTCACAGTGAAATATTAGGGTTAGGGAAGGAGTTGTTGTCTATTCATCTAGTTGTTGAAAACATCAAAATGAATGCAGCAAAACAGCCTCACAATCCCTTGTGACTTTTCAGTGAAACTCCAAAACGTTTGTTTGGATTCATAAAATGTCAAAAGTACAACCTATCTTTCTGGCAGGTTAAGTATTCCATTCTCTTTATTCACTACCAGAAGCTTTCACTGAAAATGCCTAAGGTGAACTCACATCAAATGCAGTAGAAGGACAGTGAAAGAATAGCCATTTAGCACCTGGGATATGCTCATCTTCAGTCACTGTAGTTAATATTTTCTATAGTTTATATTTAGCTGACAATATTGCTGTCACTTTATTTAAACAACTTGAGACTGTTCTTTGGACTGGAGCTCATATGCCCTGGAATGCTTTGACTCATGAATTGTTTCTCCTGATAATGTTACATCACGTAACCACCTCTGTTTAATTGGTTGGTATTAGCTACTCAGCGATGGCTGCCTTTAAAGTCCTATGACTAGGCCATGTGTCTCTGGCTATCCAATTTCTTACTGTTGGAAAAAGAAAAAAGGCAGTACTGACTTCCAGCTATCTTTATCAATAATTATGGGAACAAGAGCAAGCGTGCCAAGAATTTATCCATCAGCAGCTTATTAGTATTTGGTTTTTTAGGCAGAAAGTAAGAGAATACACAATAGAAATAAAAGCAATCATTAACAATAAAATTTAAAAACAATGGCTGCTATAAATAAGCAATAAACCACAGATTTTTTATGGATTAGAATGACTTAATTGTTTATCTGGATGGTTATATGAATGGTTTTGATAAAGGATGTCTAAAAATACTAAGAATTTATTTTAGCTTGTTTAGACTTTGAGTTGGGACTTTACACCGAAGACAAGAATACATTTATTTGTTCCCTTACAAAGCCAATTAAGAAGTTGTTCTAATAACTAAAAATCTTCCTGACCACACTTAAATCTGATGGGCATAAGTTCCTGAAAAGTTCATTAAATCCTTTCAATACTCCATGAGAAATATGTTACAATGGTAAGAGACAGTATTCTTACTTTTTTTTCCCCACCTACAGTTAATTTTCAGGACTTGCTTAAGATTGCAGGTAATGAGTTAATTTTCATTTCTACAGGTGTGAAAGGTCACTTGCCATTTCTCTGCACCACCTAATTCAGAACAGAAATATCAATGTAGTCAGATTTCTCTCCCCTCCTTCCCCATTCTCCTCCCCTGTTTCCATGTTTTTGGTTCTCATTTCTAAGTCAAAGCAAGCACCTCAGCAGACAGCGAAATGAAGGCTCAGTTTCAGGCTTACCTGTAGCCAGTTGCACTAAACCACCTAATTAGTACCTCCGTGTAACATAAAACAGCGGCTCTGCCCTCAGCTACAGATTGCCTTTTTAATAAAAACCTTACACTACAAGCCTAAAAACATTTCTAGCAGGCAAAATATTTCTGATTCAGTAGAGGTTATGCAATCAACAAAGCACTTAAATATAGGTGCCAAACCACATTGCCAGGAGCTCTCAGTATTGTGAGGTACTGCTACCTGACAGCTCAGTGAATATAAAATTGCTTGTTTCTCCAACTGAAGACAATCAAATTGTCACCTTCCATTGTAATAACACACAACTTGGGATCAGCAAAGTGCCAACACAACTACCAGGAAGAAAACAAAACATAACAAAAATATCAAATCTAAATTTGTTTAAAGGGCAAACATTTCCATCTGGCCATTCACACACACACCCCCCCCCCCCAAAATAAAAATAAAAAAGAAACCCAACGAAAAAGGACGTAGGATTTTATTCTTACTGTCAAATATGCTAGTGTTATTTAGTAATAAGATTTATTTGCTTTTCATTAGGTAGAAAAGAAAAACAGCTAAAGGAGGTGATTCATGAAATGCTAAAAATAAATACAGGTCAGAACTCTGCTGGGATTTTACTTGTGCACATATAAAGTACTACAAGGGTCATCAGAGTTCCTAGGGACAATCGTATGTATCTGTATTACTGTTATTATAAACGCATATATGTAAGGATTCATAAAAATTAATTCTAACTGGCACACAGCGTACTTTGGCACAAGCTACACATGACGCGCCACTTTTATTTGTTTATTTAAATGACTTCACTCTAAGAACTGAAAATGAAGTTTGAACTGCAGTCCGCCTCAGAACTGGCACTTTCAGGATATGAAAAACCTGATGAAAACCTTTGAAGGGAGTAATCTGAACACATGAGAAATAGCATTTTCACCATATATTTCTTGAGGTTATTCAGCAAGTGGCCTACATATTCAGGAGTGAAATTTGCATTTTGGTGATGCAGAGATCTAATAGTCAGAAATTGTTTTATATCTACAGTAGCTCTGGGCATCCTACAAACTACAGAAGAGTGTCCTAGGTAGGATATATACATGGAAAAATATTTTCATCTGGTTCATGGAAATGAAGCTAAACTTAAATCCTTCTTGAAAAACTTGCACTGTTGAGTGATATCATGGATTATCTTTTCTGAATCGACATTCCATTTGCTACTACCACATATACAAAGTTCTTGTACGTTTGTGATTTGCAAATGCACATCACCTTCACATACTCTTTAAAGTTTCACCATTGATGGATGAGTTAGAAGAGAGAAAAGCAAAATATGCAAAGCTGAGAACCAGTCTTTTACATCAGCTTGCTCTGCAGGAATATTCAAGAATGGCAGTAATGGACAAGGAGCTTTTTTCCACCCTGCAGTTGCACCAGAGTCAGACGTAATTCTAACCCTTGTAGATAAAACAGGCACAAGGACTACTTAAATATGTTGTCAGCCTTGCAGAAGAGGCTAAGGAAAAGATGTAACTTCACACAACTGGGAATGCCTTCTGCGCCTTGTCTCAAATGTTGCATCCCCAGGAGCTCAGGTGCAACATGGGAAGGTTGGGCTCTCCAACTCCAACCTGCTCAGAGGTTTGGGCCACTGATGCTTGCTCTTGTACACTGAACTGTATCATACAACACAGCACACCAGTACAGAAAAATGAACAGAAGAACAAAGGAAGGTACCAAAACCCCAAAACAATTTTCACTTTATAAGCATTTTGATCAGACAAAACAAAACTAGACACAATGCCCATTTTCCTACAACTTCGGAAACTTCTGATTTTTGTTAAGGGTCCTTAAAAGCAGGCTTTTAGAAGGCTGCACTGTGCACAGTATTTCTTTGTTTTGAACTAAGGTTGACACAATATGATCATTATGTACATGCCCAATGGGATCCCTACAATGTGTTTACGGAGTCCCACAGGAACCACTTCATTCACCAGTGGGTTGCAGCTTCTACTGGGGGAAAGGAGAGGGCAGTCTGAAGCAGCACAGTGCTCAGAAAAAGATTACATGCCTAGCTAAAACTACCCAGGAAATATTTGAGAAATACCCTTATTTGACTGGCAATGTGGCCAAAAACTGTGTGGTAAGGTCTCTCACCCCCAGACCCTCCACTGCTTGAGCTGTGCAACAGGATTGGGCCCTTTTTGTGTTAATTGCCTTGAATGCGAAAATACGAAGACAAAAGATCAATAATTGCAACAGTCTAAGAATCAAATAAATTAAAACAAAATCTCCTCTATTAAGGTAATCAGTTGCCATTAAGAAGTGCAAACAATTTAAAGTTCAATTTATTGAGACTTTGAACCTCCTATCCTTTCACAAGCTCCACGGATGAAATATCTACCAATTTTAGCTGCCTTTAAAAAAACCCCTTGAAATAACTAAGACGCTGTTATTCAAAGTTTCAGTATTACATACTCCACAGCATCAAGTATGTGAACAGTTATTTAGTTTAAAAAATAAATAAATAAATTGTTTAATATTAACCAGTTTCCCAAGGCAGGTTTTATATTTTTCTGAGAAATTCACTAAGGTATCTAGACTAGGCACTAAAAAGAATCAGAGATTATTAAAAAGTAATCATCACAGGTAAAACTTAACGCCACTTCCTCATTCAGCTTGGAGAGATCAAGCAGCAGCAGTCCCTGCATACAGCACTCTGAAAGTGCATCAGTTGCAAAGGAAACTACAAACTCTCCCTGTCTTTTGCTTTCAGTTCTGCCAAGGACCATAAAATTATTGGAAGAAATAATTTGCAATAACTGAGGACACTCAACCATTCTGTTTTCATGGAAGGTTATAGCATAAAGCATCTGCTCTCTAACAAGGAGGAGGAAACATGCATAACAAAATCAATCATAAGGGTAAAGGTGAAGAGTGCCCAGGCTGTGAATTGCTCTGCATTTCCGAGTGCTCAAAGTCCAGTGTTCGTATTTTTAAATGTGTCAAAGAACATAATGAAGAACAGCTATCAGAGTACAAAAGCAAAGATAAACCAGCACACAAACCAAAGGCCCAAACGAAGTTGTTTCCAAAATTAGAAAGCCGAAAAGCCAAAAAACCTAAAATACAAACTTAAAATATTGTTCAGTGATTTTAAACAAATTCAGTAAGATCCCTTACAAGTGATTTTAGCTAAAATACTGAGATATTCTTTTTAATTTGTGCTGCAGTATGTTTACCACTGAAATACACACCACCTTATTGTGGTTTTCATCTCTGACCTATTTTTTCCTATATATTAAGGATAAAACATATGATCTGCATTAGTAAAGAAGTCTTGTCTTCTCAAACAGCGTCAATTCTTGCTCAGGGCTATATTTTGTAACAGTTTCTCACTTACATTTATTGGTAATAATTTATAATAGACAAGTAAACAGTACATAATACATGCAGCCTATTACTTCTAAACCCAGATTTGAACAGTTTTGCTTTCTCGTGGATATTTGTTGAGATCTCTGTTAAGAATTTCAAAAGCATTGCCATACAGAACACAACACATGCATACCTACACGCATACAGTTTTACAGGCATGTTTAGCTGATACAGCTATCATCATTACCACGAACCATAAACGAGACAGTTCACTGCCTGTGGTCCTAAACCAAATGTGAATAGAATTGAAAAGAAATGTATCTTTTAATCTTGGAATTATGACACAGACATAGAATTGCTACAGACTTTTGAGAATGGGTCTGATATTCAGAGACTGTAAATCAGAGCAGCTGTACTGAGGTTAGCTAAATCCTATTTATTCATCTAAAGATATATACCCCTAGCAACTTTTCTTGGCAGTGAAAATTTACATTGGGCCTTTTTGCAGTATGAAAATTCTGTGTTTTCCACGAAAAACTGACTACCATTACAATATTAGTAGGAAGCATATGACACAATAATATTCCTTCAAACACTCATTGCAGAGAAATGCAAAAAATAGTAAGGTAGACCTAGAATCATAACAGACTGTATCCATTGCTCTCTGTATTTTTAAGTGTATTGAACTGGTTCAAAATAACAAGATCTCTTCACTTACGCAGACAACCACTTTCAAAAAACCCACATTAAAATTAATTCTCTGACTGGCATAAGCACTGATAGCAGAGTATAATTTGGGGAAGAATCAAGCACAGACTACTGAAACAAAAACAATTTTAGGTTTTAATTTGAACATGATTTCTTATGCTGCTACTTGGCAAAGCACTGCAGTCCAGCAGCTCCTTTGGATCAAGGTCATGGAAAAGACAGGGGTCATCCAAATACATAAGACCCCCAGTACAGCAGGCGCAAACTCTGCACTAATTATATGAGGTTGCTTCAGTCCCCAGCACACAACCACTCTGGCAGCCTCTCCCTGGCATTAGCACTACACAGAACAGGGCTGAGGTGACAGGACCAGGGCAGGTGCCCATCGGCCCATCAGGACCTGCCCACATTTGAGCAGACAAAAATAAAGTGTGAAAAGGGAGAAAGCAAAGATTCTTTCGGGGGTTTTTCTGCTGAATCATTTTTGGTCACTGAGGTTTTGGAAGCTGATTCAGGCAGAGAAAAGCCCCACCAGGGCAGAAACTCCCCAGCAGGGAGGCACAGGACCACCCTAGAAGGAGGCAGGTTAGGGGTGAGGTCTCTCATCTTTTTAGCAGAGGGGCCAATCTCCAAGAGACGGCACCTCCAAAAACAGATTCTCTTACTTGGAGACTGTACCCTAGTTGTTTTTTTCATAGAAGGTGATGGAGCAGTCTAATATTTGGCAATCAGCACCACTTCTCGTGTTCCAGAAATCTCAAAATATCTTCACCTTTACTAAGCAACTCTCTCAGCACTCTCACTTTACAAAAGAAGAAACTGAGACACAGTTTAATGAATTAACCCAAGGAAACAAAGAAAATCAAAAGTCCATACGACTGAATTACCAGCTCTTTCCAGCTCCCTCTGAAAAACATAATTTGCAGCAAGACAAATCTCAAATCAGGTTCACAACGTGTTCACAACTGAACAAGTCTCTTCTCACTAGCAAACAAAGAAACCTTTCCCTACAGTGATTTATTTCCATGAACAGACACATACAGCTGCATTTATTTCTATGGCTTTGTCATTATCAATTTACTACACCATGCCACAAGTTACACTTTACTTAAATCAGCCAGTAAATGCTGGGAGAAATGTTTGTTGACACTGAGTAGTGAATTCCTACAAAACCTGACTGCACTTCTGCACTGGCAAGCGGTGATCAAAGTGATATGAAACTGAAAGCTCTCACACCAGGATGAACAACACATTAAGTACAAGTTCAGAAAGAGGCTGGGGACGCAAACTCAGTTCAAAAAATACAAACTGGATAATAAAATAAAAAAAGGAACATATATTTTTAACCAATAGGCAGAACTTCCGAAATGGAAACTGTCAACTCACTTGTGTGCTATATACATTGCTTTTGAATTTTTTTCATACAAGGGGCAAAACATCAAACAAAAAATATTATCTCTTGCACTGAATTTAATACTTCTGAAAGGCACTTAAATTTACTGTAGTTTGAATGCATGTCATCTTTTCAATACTCAATTAAAACATTAAATTAACAAATCTTGAGGCAGCAAAATTATTCATTTTAGTATTTTCAAGGACTTTTCTGCAACTATAGTGAAAAGATAAACCCAGCAAACAGCTTATCAATACAACGAACATGGAATATTTGCTAACATTACACATATGTTAAGCAGTGAAATGTTTTTCGCTTGAAAAACACAAAACATTCTGCATCTGTTGTAGAAAGTCAACCCAAGAGATACATCTAACTGAAGACTTTTTCATTTATCAGCTGATGAAGAAAAACTCCCTTCACAGCTTGCTTTGATTCAATTAAAGCAATTGTTTACTCAGTACCTATTGCAAATGTCTTAGGCTGCATGGAAGGAGAAATTACACGGTTTGGATAGTAACTGAGTATATCACTGACCTCTGAAAAATTAAACCATTGCTCTAAATAAAATTACTGCATTGTCATCTAAAAGTATACATGACTATAAATATAACAGATAAGATTATTTTTAGCTCAAAGATTATATTTCATTTTAGAACCATAGTGAGAAATGCTAAAGTGATAGGAGGAAAAAACAAAAAAGCACAACTACTAGTTGCACATATCACTCACATATAATGGCTGTTCTTCCACTCTTCTGTCCTGCTTTCTCCTATCACACCAGCCAGCACTTCAGAGTTTGATGGCATAACACCTCTGACAAGTTCCCAAATCACAAGGAACCACTGCCACTGTCAGGAAATCACACCGAGTTATCTCTGCCAGCTCCCGAGCTACCACGCATATACATACATATAAGCAACATCTAACTTGCTGTACAAAGCACTGTCAACTTTGTTCAACAATTAAAGTCATTAAAAACATAAAAGCAACGGTGGGAATTGAAGACGTTTGGGCCTGTTGGGAGATACAGTACCCCACATGCCTTCTGCCACTGCTGCTACAGTTAAGCAAACTTTACAGCCAGTCAAGCCATC
>JAWWMP010000165.1:12872270-12884381 GCA_035047865.1 Dendrocincla tyrannina
ATTACTGCCAACCTGCTCCAGAAAAGGCTGCCTTTCAGGTATGCTGAATACAGAGAGGGACTGATGTATATCTAGATGAAGCAAATGAAGAGATGCCAGCTGTCTGTAAAGGCTTTAAGATGTTGCCTATAATATGCAAAATAATATGCAAAGTGTTTTGGTGGCAGAGGGGATTTTCTGTGTATGAGATGAACCAAATTTGGGGGAAAAAAGGAATATTTTACAATGAAATCATGATAGAGCAGGGAAACAAAGGAATTGGTTGTTATTTGCAGTTGTGCTCTATATATGCCACTGTAATAAATTGTGGGATATAACAGTTGGTGGTTTACTGTTATTTCACCCAAAATAAATGAATGCACACTATGCATGAAATCAAACTATGAAGTTAGTTTCCACTCCCCATCTTTCACAACCTGAAGCAACAAGGACAAAATGGGACAGCAGAAATGGAGTTATTCTTGTCCTCTTCATTATGACATCCAAACATCTGGGGGGCAATGTACAAGGATACTGAAAAGTCCTTCCTCACCTGGAGAGAATGTGAGGTGGGGAAGTGCTAAAATACATGCAGGAAGATGCAGTGAGGATCTTCCACCCTTTCGTTAGGATGCACTGCCTGAGAGGCACAGGGACGCTGGCAGGGGCCCAGAAGGAAGGTATGGGCACTGCAGGGCTGACAATCCTGCCATATTTATTAGTGGTAGCTCCAGGAAATGTTCCACATAGCCCTCATAGTTTTCTGCTTTCAGACTTAAATGCATACACGCACACGCTCCCACCATCCCTTCTTAAATTTCCTTTGGGGTTTCTATGTACTGCTATTTAACCCGCAGGAGCTGCTTCTCCCCACAGGCTCTGCACTATGCTCTAACATCCATAATAGCCAGTTGCATATACTGGGCAGAATGCATTTTGTCACTGCTGTGATGAGACCTGGCTGTACAGTGACATGTACAGTATTGACCAAGTGGTCTCCCTGAAGTTATTGCTGATCTAAAAGATAAGGAGTTCATTACCCATTCCCTGCTCTCACAGAAAGCACCATTTCCCAGGTCCAGTAGGTCACTTATCACCTCCTTCGAAGACTATAGTTGTAATAAGATTAACAACAAGAGGTCTCAGATTTCACTGAATAACTAAGCAGTTTGGGTAAGAAAAAAAATTCCAGAGGGTAACTTCTTGTGTCTTTGGAGAGACAGAAGATAGACCTGTGAACTGAGCCTAACAGCAAAATAAGGAGAAATCCCACGTGAAGCTGGATTTATACACACACGACCATCTGTGTGCAGACATATAAGTGTATATGTGTACATATCTTTCTTTGTGCATACATTTATTATATCTAAGATTCAAGTCCTAACTGTGCAAAGGGAATGTGACCCATCCTTGTGGCTTTTATTCCTTGTACCCTGTTGTCCAGATGTAAGCTGTGAAACACATCCAAGTTCCTTAGAATGGGGAGTGTTGAGCCAGGCAGTTCAGGCTGAGCTGTTCCAGTTATCACTCCATTGAAAATGAACAACAAATTCAAATAACAGAGGCCCTGTTTGATTCTGGATCTTTTTGGGTTTTCTTTCTCTAGTTCTCACCCCCACGGTCTCACCTTTCTCCACCCTTCCCTACTTACCATAAAGTTATGATGCCCTTTGCTATAATAATGAATGGAATTCCCAGCTTATGATTTCAGAGGTTTAACTGATTCTCAGTGGTTTTCATGTGTTTAGCACTTATACAAAGAGACTTTTTCATATATCTTTCGACAAATAAGCAAATAGTCTTGGAGCCAGAATTCATTTTAAGAGTTTTACCAGATAGTCATTTATTTTTGAAGATTTAATTTTTTTCTAATTGCATTTTTGCATCACTCTGCATGCAGTTTTACTACACGTCCATCTATAAACCTGGACCTATTATCAGCAAGCAGAATATCACCTACCTTAAAGTAATCGTTTTATAAAAAGATTTATACCTGCACGATGCTCATCGCTCAAAATTCTACATAATAGAGCCAGACTGCTGGAACCTCTCTTCCCCTTTTGTGTGTTATTTATTTCCAGGTAATCTCAGCTGAGAGCTTTCTAGTGCTGTCACGATGGCCAATTTTATATTGGACATTTTTCCCAATACAGATGTGTAACTATTTGCCTTTTCTTTACTTCTCTATAAATGCCATATGGACAGAAATCATTGAGTCACCACATCATACATTTATTTTTCTGATATATTATGCTGTTTGATGTCATGTTGACATGTAATTGATGTTGGTTTTGCTTTTTTTTTGTCTTTGTTTTGTTTCTTGGTTTCAATAAAAAGGGAATTTAAAAAAGGCTGTAGAGTGACGACTTAAGGCACTGACAGACAAGAACATAGTATGCATCTCTTTTATGATGTGCTGCTGAGTAAATGGGTATACTTCTAGCTTTAGATAACATATAGAAGACCTCTGAATTTTTACCGTATAGTGAAGTATTTGTGTAAGCCTAGCCTATAACCTCAAAAGAACTTTTTTTCTCTCGCAAGAAGTACATACAGAACATGTTTTCAATAAGAGCTTAACCCATGATTTAAGAGTCAATAAAGTAAGATTTTCCATAAAGAAAAAGAAAGAAAGCAACAATAGAAATAAAATATAACATATCAAATATTAAATATGTTCCGTCAGCAGAACAGTGTCTTTGTACAGTAAGGAGCAGAAGGGGATGATTAATAGCAAAATGGTATGTATGTCAAAAGAAAAATAAATGCAATTTAGACAAAGTACACACTTATTAACAGAGAACATCATTTACAGTTATTCAGATGGGAGGAAGGCAAGGATGAAACTAGCAGAGAATGTATTTCACAATGTAAAGTCACATTCATCTTGGTTCAGGGTTCCCTCCCTCTACAGCTGCAAAATAAAAATACTGGTGAAATCCTTGATGACACAAAATTAATGTCTAAGTACCCAGTGACTTCAGCAGAGTCAGGATTTCACTCAAGTTATTTTAAGGCGCAGCTTCACTAGGCAGACCTCCTGGATCACCAGTGGGGATGGGTCCACCCTTCCCATAGCAGACACACTGCAGTCACCACCAGCTCCAACAGCCTTGGCACCAACTGGCCTTTCCAAGGAGGAGCTGAACCTATGGAGTGCTTCTCCTTCATCCTCCCTCTGAATGGCTACTAACAGCATCAATAAATGCCTGGGGTTCTCCCAAACAGCTTTATCAGGCACTGGGTTTTGGAGCATCGGGAAGAAAGGAGGGACGAATGCACTTCCAAACAAGTGCAGGGCCAGGTCATGCTTAGACCAGTGAAAGACAGATTAACGTGCCTGATGGACTGAATGTCTGCCCAGCACCTACCAGAAAGCTGTCCTCTGAAACCAACTGAAAGACTGCAGAGAAATTATTTCTGCACAGTAATATAGTATGAGAAGATTTTTGGGAACACCTCCTCTATGTTTGATAGAAAACATAAAAACGACCAGATGTAAACATAGTATTTCAAGCATTCCACGTTTTGAGCTAGAAGGATACAAATATCTTACCAGGTTATACCACTCCCTGCAGAACCACAGGGCTCCCTGAAGGTGCCCCAGCTGTTTGCTAATCCAACCTGTTTGTGAAAACTGGTGATTCATCTTCCACAATGAAATACAACTACAAACAAGTGTACATAAAAGAGGGAAAATACAAGACAGAAAGGAAATGACCATTTCTTTCTGCATGCAAGAAACACTCTATATGATAACTCCATAAACTCTGTCCACAATGATCTAATGTTTCCAAACAAACCAACAGAAAATATATATGTGTTTATAAGGTGGGGAAGATAAACTTCAAATTAAGAAGAAAGTTTGGAGAAGTTGTAAATTAAGAGAAAACAAAGTTTAAAAACCACCCATTCTCAAGACTCCTTAACTGTCTCTCAAACTGTCCCTAAAATATTTTGATTACCCTACTCTACATGACCTTTGCAGAAATGATTCTTAGCAACTCTGGCAAGTTTCTTTCTTTACCATTTTTGTGAGATGAAGGACTCCTATTTGCAAGGAACTTCGCAGAATCTCTGCATTACACGACTATTATTACCAGAACTCATCAAGCTCTTGCTGTGTTCACAGATTTAAATCTGAAAGCCAGAAATTATAAACATATATCTCATTCAAGATAGTACATGCAAGCACAGATTATACAAATTATTTTAGTAGTGTACATTATAGCTACAAAAAGAATGACATCAGAAATCTTTATTAGCATCAGACAAGAGCCTCAAATCTTAAATCAGCTCTCACAATTTCTCTAAACTCCCTTTGATTTCTCTGCCTATTAAATCCAATTGCTATACAAGTTGGTGCTAGATGCCCTTGAAGTCACACAGAAATTAACCCACCCAGTTAACATCATATTACCTCCATATAACATACTACATGACAGTTCAATGGAACACCACAGACACCACCTATGCATTGCTCAGATCACTTGCCATCTTGACCCTCCTGCAGTTTTAATTTCCAGTCATCAATTGACTTCAGGATTTTGCACTTTTTGAAAAGAGATATTTCTTCACCTTCTAACTAAACTTTAAGTCCGCCTGCACTGCAGGATGAGGAGGCAAGCATTTAAACAGCAAGGCTTCACTGTAATCCTAAAAGACATCCAAAAATAAAGAAAGAAAAAAAAAAGCCCAAACAAAACACTAGAAAGATAATGAATATAAAGAACTCAAAACTTAACTGACCATTCCACTTTCTAAGTTTGTAGGTGGAATATAACACTGTATAAACAGGGTCTATTAGTTTTCTTTATTAAAGAGAATTAAAAGATATAAGGAGGTCAAGGAAATACATAAGAATGAAAGTGTTAAAAAGACAGAGAATCCTTCTAATTATATTGTGGACAGTGTCAAAACCCATGGTAATTAAGTAACTCCCTATCCCCCTCCAAAATCCCAGAGCAGTATATCAATTATTTGCAGTATTATAATCATCACTAGCAATATTACAATATATATTTTATTAACAATCCATTTCCTGTAATTCCAATATCAAATAAATTATGATTGTCATGCAAGTGTACATCTAAATTACACACAATAGTCTCACTAAAGAGTATCCAGGTTTCTAGAAAAGTTCCTAGGAAGTGATCTGATTTTAAGACCATCATACTTTTAAGCAAATGCAGATTGACTTAAAGTAAACATTGCAGGAGGGAGCTCATGCTCTAGGCTTCACCAAGCAATCAGCAAGGCATCTGACACGCTACAGAAAACCTGCAAAATCCAGCAAATAAATCTTCTAACACCCATTCAGTATCCTCCAAAGTACACAGTGGGGAGCTGACACATTATTAACTGACTGTAATTTCCACAAACTGCAACATACTAAGAGCTTTATGACATACATGCGGTGAAATACATTTTTGTGTATTTACTATAAATGCCTGTGTTTTTAAAGCATGTTAATCAAGATACTTCTAATAAATCGATGGGTCAAGTTAATATCAAAAACATTACATATTACAGTAAGAATATTTGGGAAACATTTTCATCCTGTTATTCCACTCTAACAAAGTCATAAGCTTTTGATGATTCAGTAGTAGTGTGTAACATGACAAAGGGGCAGACTTGAGCAACAGAGAAGATAACCTTGGGACAGGCTATTGTCACAAAGTGGTGCTTCCTTTGAATAGGAGCTTTTAAATCAAATTCTGTTTTATACTAACTTGCTAAAAACATGCTCTTTTAATGACAGTAAATTTACAAGGCACAATGCAGGTTCCAAGGAAGATCTAATGCTATCCAGAAGGAAAGAACTGAAGATGATATGACACAGACCTCACCTCCACTTTCAGCTAAAGCATCTTTCCTTTTACCTCAGTGAAGATTTATACAACTTTACAGAGGCAAACCTTACCTGCCTCTCTCAGGAACAGCAAAAAGCAATTCTGCAAATGACAGAACGCTGGCTTTTGAAGCCTTACATTGTTCTGCCACATACAGGAATAACTTGAGGTCCCAAAGGTTCATAGAGGAACATGGCACTTTGCCAACTCTCATTACTGCTTGCCAACCTGTAGATAATCTTCTTGTACTGTACTTCATCTGATACTTTCACATTTACAGCCCTTTAAAAATACTCAGCAGTTTATATTTAAATAAAAGTAGACAAGATTAAAAAAGTAAATCTAAGTAGAAAATACAGGCTAGATTTGAAAACCAATGCTATTTTCCTCGCTATTGTCCATTATTCTTTAATGTATCATTCTCTTTCTGCATGTAGGCCAAAAAAATAAATCCAATGTAAACACAAAAGGCAAATACCTTTTGAAGGCCAGGCAAATATTTGAAAAGCAAAAAAGAGATTCTCCTTTTATCTCTAGATCACCCTACAATTTAATGGTTAGTGGAGAGGGGTTTCTTTTTTCCTTTCTTTCTTGTTTTTCTTTTTCTCTTTAGTTTAGGGAATGCAGCGGGGGCAGGTCCACACTTCACAGCTCACAGAATGGTTATCAACCTATAAATTAGAACAATAGGCTAACAAATGTCAGATAACCATGTTTGTTACAGAGCGGAGAGTAAAACTGGCACTATAAAAAGCTGTAAGGCAACAAACCAATGCATTAAAAATCTTGATCCAGTATTGTTTCTAAATTATAATGATTACATGCCTGACCTTGTAATCTGATGTCTGTAATTTACAAGCAAACTGCAGATGCCTGTATGGAGCTTAATGGTCTTTATGAGATTTTATGAAAAGTAACACCACTCCATGGACTGGAGATAAAGACCTGGGCCTTCAGCTATATCAGTAGTATTAAATACAAGAAAAAAAAATATTATCTGTAAGTTACAATGGTAAAGCTGGCAAAATATTAACACTGAGTCCACAATCAACTAGTAGAAAGAGTAAAGGGCTATTTTTATGAGTATAGGGAATTGATTTCAAAAAGTTTCTAAGTGAGAATAAAGCTGTTAAAACCAAAATGGAACACAAGTACCTTTTTTCATTCCCACAATTCTCAGGCCATCGCTGAACACAAATGTACAAATGTTCAATAGTTCTATATTGACAGTCTCAGGCCAAGAGCAAGTATTTACCAATCCCACATGAATCTCAGCAATTCCACAAACACTCTGTAACCTCATATACTGAGAATTAGTGCTTTCTTAAATTGTACACAAAAAAAATTAAAATTACCTTATAATTGGAATAAAGCAGTCAGTGGTAATGTTATAAAAAATATTGGTACATTAGGGTGAGGATTTTTTTTAATAGCAACAACTTAAGGACTTTTGAATAGCAATAACTACAGAGAAGAAAAATGCATTGTAGTTTATCACTTGTTTGGAGTAGCAAGAAAAGAGTAAGAAGGAAAAAGAATATACTGATCAGAAATAAAAAATAATTCTCTCTCAGGATTCCGTAGTAAAATACAGTTTAACTCTTACTCCCCGTATATGAGACAGTATTAAGCAAATATATGTACCATGAATAAAAACTATCAGTTTAATTAGTTAGCTGCTCAGAGTGAAATTTGTTACAGTGCTTTTTAGTTTGTCCCAAATCAGTTTCTGTAATAAAGTAAATGGTGTCATTAACGGCCAGCATAGTTCTTACTCAGTTATACATTCTCATAGGTCTCCTCCTATATAGATAAAACTTCCCAAGAATGAAATGTATCTGTTTAGAGTCTTCATTCTGTATTTCTGTGCTGTTATCTTATACACATCAACAGCCAATATATAATATCACAAGCCACAACAACTTTTAATATGATTTGCAACCTGCAAATGTTCTTCTAAACACTAACACAAAGTAATTGCATATCAAAGGATAACATTTCTCTAAATTTTCAACTGTATTTCTCTGTTTGATTATGGATTGATAGGGGGTTTTTATAGGCCTTCTGCTTTCCAAAAATATATTTCAGAAAATTTCAATACATTTCAGAAAAAAAGGCACTCTGAATATAAACACATGAAGTTACTTCTGGGGTTGGTCACCTGTCCACTGGCTTCAAGGGTGCAAAAAAACATTTTATATATGTTCAAGCTGCAAAGTGTATGTACTTTTTCCTTTATTTGACAGCAAAGTGATAAACATTCCTTGTATCTAAAGAGGTCTGATTAGCAAAGTAGGATTAATACTAGAACATAGAATTAATACTTGCTTAGCCTTATAAGAAACATTTACAGATAAAAGATATCAAAAAATCTATTTTCCAGCAAACACAAAGAATATAACTAAGTAACTGAAATCTATTTTGATTAGGTTAATTTTCAGTTTTCACAATAAATGATGATGGTATCTGCAACAGAATAAATGAGAAAAGGAATTATATCCCAGATCACTACATAAATTAGGGGGTACCAGCCCTTCATGGTGATATTGCCAGGAAGGTAGTTTTCTTAAGCTTTTTCGCTTGAAGCCTTTATTAAAAAATGAAAATAATAATCATTTAAAAAAAAAAGTTGGCAAAGAGTATTGATATTATCTTTATAATCTTTAAAAGTAATTTTAATAATATCTTAGCCAGCAAGTAAACATGTACAATGTCCAATTCTCTATCAGTTTAATACTAGAAATCCTGCAAGTGCAAGGTAGAACTCAGGGATAGTCAGGCCCATTGCTGTGCTAGAACTGACACACACATTTTGTAACTAACACTGTTAGCCTGAAAGAATTGTAAGCATTCTCATCTACTACTGATTTTACCCAGTAATTCTCAATTTTTGCTGACAGTATATTAGTTCTCTAAATTATAGAAAGTAGAATTATGTATAAGACAACACAATAAGACAATATTTTTAAGTGTGAAGTTTTTTTGCCTAACATTACCATGAAGATTACATAGGGTATTACTGTACATATACGGCCATTAGACTGATGCATATGTATGTTTCCATACATATATTTGCAACTACATGTACTTATTTGCATAAGTAGAAATGCATATAAATAATGGACAAAATGGACTTGCATCCATGTATTTATGTACTTGTGTTCGTGCTTACATACACACATACATAAATATGTAGATAACAAGATATATAACCTGCATATAACTATGTTGTTTAGACAGACACAGATACTCATAATATGGATGGAATTCACTAATTGTTACTAATGAGAACTACAGTAACAGACATAGTGTGCCATATGATCACAGTGCTTACTCACTAATACCCTAAAGCAAGGATTACTTCCCACTCTGGTTCTAAAAACCACAGCACAGGTTCACAAAGAGATACGATTTTAATAAAAATAAATATTTTTTTCTTTCAGTTGCATATGTGTGAGTCAGTCTCTCTAGACTCTTGGTTGGTATCAGTAAAAACTATACATTTTGTCTAGTTTTAATATTTTTTGAAGAGGTGTTCAAACATGCTGGCACACCTTTTAAACTAAAACTGCTGCTTCACTGCTGGAGCTGCAGAAGTAAATTCAGAACATCACCACTGATGAGCAAAAATTCCACTAAAAATTAGTGCTTTAGTAGGTGAAGTAAAGCAAATCATTCTTTCTACATGTGCCTCTATGTTGGTGAAAGAGTGCCGGCAATTTTATTTCTACAACCTCTATGATCATCTATGATCTAAGGCTGGTTGATTTTATCCTTAAAGGAAAATGGTATGATAGGGCAAAAAAGGAACATCTGGAAAAAGGCTCAATAATTTTTGCTGGCACCAAATTTCCTTTCTAATTTATTCCCTGGAAGCATCAGTTTAGGAAAAATGGGAAAATGACATTTCTCATACAATGCAGAAATTATTATCAATATTAGTAGATGAAATAGTCACTTCTTATTATTTCCTTTCTTTGCTTGCTAAAAACAGCTAAAAGACAGAGGACTCAGTAACTTTGGATTACATGTCACAGCTGTAGGGTGCAGGAGAGACTAACCCTAATGAAGTCCATATACCATCTTTAGAACTATATCAGTATAGCTCAAAGCAGAATCTGATCCTCCCCAAAACACGAAACCACTATTACTGATGATTGTTTTAGTTGATTTCGACATCAATTCCAAAACTTAGCTCTTTCTTTGAAATAGGAAGTCTAGGCAACTATGCATTGAATGCCTCCATCTGAACCCTGACAAGCGAGGGAAGCTTATTATTCTCCTTCTTATAACACAGCAGCTCCCTTCCTAATAGGCATTTAGAACAAAACAGTGTTTCTCTCCTGCAGCGTTTTATTTGGCCTTTAGATTAAACAACACTCTAGGTTAGTAATCAAGTTTACCAGACAGTTGTCATGGGGTCACTAGCAGCCACTTTGTTTTCCCTCAAAACTGTTCTCTGTAAGGTGATGATAGTGCTAAACAGACTACAGCTGATGAGAAAAGTAGAAAGAAGAAACAACCACATCCCAAAAATATTTCTTTCAAAGAAAAAGCAGTCTATTGAAAAATCACAGACAAGAAAGAGTCAGTATGAACTCTAGTAAACCATATATATATATCACCTCAATACATGCTAAAAGCCTGCACTGGTAAAGCAAGAACAAAGACATTTATGATTTAGACCATGTTTTTCATGCAAAAATTTGAATGTTTGCTTACACACATGGCTTTTTTTTTTCTCCTAAATCCAAGTTAACAGGGAGGTAGAACAAACATCTTTAAACTGGAACTAAATAAGGATAGTCCTGATGAAAACGCTGATTAAAAAAAAAAAAAAAAACCCAACCATAAACAACTAGGATTTAGCTACTGTAATTCTCACTAAGGTTTAAACAGATGATTCTCCCACTGTAAAATGACAGGAAACTTGCACATGAACATAAATTAGACAGCAGACAAACTGTTATATATTGTTTACTTTATCCATTCCTGTCCAGAAGCAGAAAGGCCAAAAGGATGCCACTGAGCAGCAGTGGCATCTGTGCATGATAGCTGCTGCTGGAGTGCTCAGCTTTGGCCTTCTCCCAGCACCATGGAGTTTGGTTGTTTGACCTATTTAGGCAGAAGCGTCCTGACAGATCTCCTCTCTGTTCTGAACACCACTACTTGCCTCCTACGCTGAACACCTGCACATCACAATCTCATCAGTCCTCTTAGTAAAACAGACCCATTTGTGGAACACAATCTATTGTCCTTTGGCTCTCACAAAGTTGGGCAAATACAGTTAGAGCAAACTTGCTGTGGGTTTTGTCTTGATTAGTGGGTTTTTGTTTGGTTTTTACTACAATTAAACATCTTGGTGCTTAGATAAGTTTAATTTGTTCCCAGCTCTAACATTTTATGATTTATTTTCTTCTGGGAGAGTTCTAGTGATTTTATATTCTCGCTTTAATATCTTGTAGAGGTGGACACCTATATGCAAAGATACAAGCTCACCCTAATTTTTTTTATGACAAAACCTTGCAATTTTATGTAGACCACTCTAAGCTGCTGATGCTCCAAGGACTCTGTAAAAGCCAGAGCTGTTCATGAAATTTTTGGGGAATATTACAGCAAGGCTAAGCACCAGCTGCACCATAGTTATCTAATTGTTTATGAAAGAGTTTCCCCCTCATTGTGTGAATAACTGACCTTAGCCATAGCTAATAGCACATGAGCTTCCTTGAAATATGCAGCTTTACACTGAATCTTATAAAATACTTCAGTGTTATCCATACAGCTTCACTGTGCTCCTAATGGACTGAAACACATTCTCTCTCCAGTACTGTCCTCACAGACAAGGTGTGGTCCAAGGAACAAAAATAACCTGGCCCGACCTTTGCTTTGGCCATCTGTTTCTGTAGACAAGCTTCAACCTGGCTACTACCAGGTTTTTATAAAGTAGAGAATCAAGGAACGTATAGATATTTATGCTCCGCCCTACCCAGCATCTCGTCTTACTGCCCCAATCACGTAGTGACAAGAGTGGTTTGCTGCAGGCTAACTGTTTCAGCAGCCTCCCGAGTGCAGCTGTGTTTCCAGATGTGTGTCTAGTTAGAGACCTCTGGAACTTCATCTCCTCAGCCTTAAGCCGTTAAGCAGGTAGGGAGTTACACAGCCTGCCTTGAAGAAAATGCAACAACTTAAGCTAACATGAAAACCCTGCTCAGTCAAACTAGTTCCACTAAATCAGATGATGTCTTATCAGCCTATTCCAGACACGTCTAATTTTTTTTTT
>JAWWMP010000165.1:12889879-12968227 GCA_035047865.1 Dendrocincla tyrannina
CTCTTCCGATCTGACAAACTGATAAAGGTATCCTTAAGTCAGTCAGAGCACAGGACTTTTTTGGTTATTGGTGTTTTGATATTAAACATTACAGACTTTTTTTCTTCACCTCTTCTAGAGAATTATACCTTAAACTTTGCCATTGGGAATCTGAATCATATACACCTCTAGATGCAGTGACTCAACTGATGCAAATTGTAATTTATGGTTACCTTTGGATACTCTTTGTTTAAATTCAGGACTGGGAAGAACAGAGATCTGAAATCTCTGGCATGGCTTTTAATCTTGGAGGTTTTTGTAATTGATAGGAAACTAGAATCTAGAGCTTTTCTCAAAATGTTTAAATCAAACATGATCTTGAGAAAGAAATATTCTCTCAAAAATCATAGTTTTATTACATAAAATCATTGTTATTTGACATTATCCTGTATTCCTCTCTTAGCTTTCATTGAAATAGAACAATGGAAACACAAAAGAAAGAGCAGATTCACACTTTGGAACAGAAATGAAAATCATGTCTTATTGTATTTTTATAGTTACATCTCAATACATCTTTCTACACAAAAATTTCTTAAAAATAAGCTATGACTCTAGATTAACATAAAGAATGAGAAACAGCAGTTTGGGCTTGCAAGAGTAGCCATTGGCAAGTTGCTATTTATTTCAATGGGAAAAAGTTTAGGTTTTAATTATTCTTATACTTATCTACATATTGTAAATCAAAATGAGCAAAATAATTGTGAAAAGGAGAAAAGAAGAAAAAGGGAGGAAGAAAACTTAAAGGTCAACCCAAAGAGTATTTTCAGCGTTCATAGAACTGCTCACACAATGTAAAGTTGTCTTTCATGCACTCACAAGAATACCTTTTCTTTAAACTCTTTTCTTTTGCAAATTGAAAAATACCTAATATAAAGTAGTATTAAATTGTAAATAAAACCTCTTGCTTCATTCAATCCATGCTTTGCTTCATTTATCTTCATCTTGTTAGGCTAAATTAATTAACAATCTCTGTGTTGCACACTTTCTCTTTTCATTACATCAAATAATGGGCTGGATATGGGAGAAAACCTTCACCACAGGGATCTTGAAACACTACCTTGAGGAAGAGTCTCTTGCGTATGTATTGCTTTAGCAATATTAACTAGCTAGATGTTACAACATTTATTAAGTCGATCCTTCACTGCTTTAAAATAATTGTCCTGATTTTGAGAGAAATGAAAATATTTTTTAAAAAAATTAGGGGCTTGCAATAGATCATGTTTACAATTTGTGGGCTACAAGTAGTGAAAAAAAGAAAATACCTATATTCATCAATAGTTTTAATCGATGCCTTATTTAATATAAAAAACCTGCAATTGGAATGCAATTTCTGGCCAACTGTATATAGAGTCCCAAACATATTAATGTGTCAAATTACTCAAACCAAGTTGCCATATCATTTGTTTGTGAGTGTTCTGTATATAATTAATTGTCTGTGACAGTTTCATTGGTAAATCTGGTTATTTAGATGCTGTAATGGGGAGCAACGTGCTAAACTATTAGTCAAGTTTTCTTCCTTTAACCTACATTATGGCATGCAGAGCAAAAGGACAAAACAGTAAAGCCTTTTTTAATCTCACTCTGATCAAACAACCCTGTTTCTCCAATCACAGCTTTGTGCGTGATATCTTTCTGCTAGTGTTTCTTATTTAATTAAAACAGACACTGACAGAAGGACATGGATTAGGACTGTAATGATGCATTTACTTAGATTAATCGGAGGCTCCTTTTGGAGTAATGGCTTAAACAAAGAACAAAAGGAAATTGTTATGAAACAGCCTTTTATCCCAGGCAAAGGTCAAATTATGAGGTTTTTAATTTTGTCAGCCTCTGTTATATTGGGCCTTGCTACTGGAATATGAGAAGTGCTTCTCTCCCTTTCTCCCCCGAGCCAAGCCAGTTATTATAATACAGCCATTAAAGCTGCAAATTAAAATGTCTGATTTTAAAACAGGTTGCTCAGCTTTCAAAACCTTCTAATTAGCATGTTGTGCATTGTTGTGAAGGAAAGAAACCTAAAATGCTAATGACCTGCTGCCAGGTGACCACACTGCTGTGCAAAATAATACAGACTCATTCAAGTAGTTGTAATACAAATAATACCCAGCTCTTATGAATTACCCAACTCCAGGTCTACTCTGTACCACATATGCTTAAAGAAACAAGCATGCATCCAGCCAAAGATCAGAGTTCAGTACTCAGTACAAGAGATTGTTGTATGTTAACTGGGAAGAAGTCTGTGCCATTTCAGACACTGAGAGGCAAGAGAAAAACATTTGAAACCACCATGGGCCGGGCGACACTTGGACCAGGCACAGAGAAAAGCACAGAATGGAAAATTCTTACTCTCTTGGGCAGAAACCACAGATACACTTCTGAAAATCTAAAAGGAGACAGTCCCAAGTTGCTGTGATAAATTCTACTTCTGTTCTTTGTTCACAAAAGGCAGCAATGCATGAGGAGACCCCAAATACAGGTATATTTTTTCCTTTCCCCGTTTACCGTTCAGTGCAACAAGTTCATTGAACACACAAAATTAGACTGTGATACTTTCTTAAAATATGCTACAGGAGAAAGTCTGATAATGTGTCTTCCAAGACTCAAACCAAATAGAAAACATTTTCCTAAACCTCATGGCACTTGAGGCCCTAGGTTTTTGAATATTTCATTTTTAGCAAACTTACTTTGCACAAAATTTCAAAAGAAAAGAGCTCTCATGTGCCAGTGAGAAAATGTAGCTTAAGTGACTTCCATTTTTTTTTTTTTTTTTTTGGAAGTGTAGCTGCAAAAATATCCATTAGTCCTCTGCATCACCAAAACTGCTCACAGACCCAAACCTTCTCCTGTCACACAGTCCACATCTCTGGCAAGTTGAAATGTCACACAGTACCTAGAGGAACACAACCTGATGCCAACAAAGAAGCAGAGCTTTGCTGACAGTGCCAACACAGGGTCCAAACAGCAGCAGTAGAGGCAGCTGTTCAGCACCACCAATAATACCGTCCTGAAAGGGCAAGAATCATTAGCAGTCAAGATTAACCCCACTTGACCTGTTTTTTTTACCTACAGTTAAGAAAGAACGACTTTCTCTGTAACTTGACATCTTTGCCATAAAGATCCCTGTCCAACCCCTTCCAAACATACCACCACAGCATTGACAGCGTTCTTCAGAGGTCGCGGTAGTAGGAAGTTGGATAAGATGTTGAACAGCTATGCTGGCCTCAATGTCTGCTCGTTCAAGCAAGTCTCCTACCTTTCAAGTGATCTCCAATTGACTGTTAAGGGACAAAAATGACTGCAAAGGGTATTTTCAGTCATCTTTAGTCCCTCATTGTCAGTCCAGAGGAAAGATACTGTGTGATTTCCTGAACTCCCCAAAACTGCTACTCAATGAAAAGCACTATTCAATTCCTCTCCAGATGAATTACAAAGCAGCCAGATTAAGCAAATTATAATATGTAAAGGACCATGCATATGGTTTAATCTCAAACCCATGTGTCAACACACTGTATTGCTTGTCTCCATTTTACCCAGATTCTGCCACCTTGCTGCCAGTATACTCCCTCACAATTTAGACCTAATCCTGAAAAAAATGTTGACAATATTAGCATGATTACATGTAACTCACTTAAAAAACCCACATAAAAAGGAAAACTACACTTATTTCCAAGGATAGTAATTTCAATTCACTTAACATGAGAATACCTGAACTATTTAAAAAGTGGCAAACAAATTGTTAATAAAATTAGCCATGCAATCATACTCTACCTGGTTAGAAATAGGCTGAACTTCCCAGTAGTCTTCTACAACTTTGAGATATCACTGTCATCAGCCAGTAATACCATTTATTTATTTGTTTAAACTTCTTTTCAGCCAAGATAATCAGATCTTAAGATATGAGAACCTGTTTTCACAGACACATGTATCATCCACTAGTGTTCTTTGGCTGCCCCTTAGTTGTTTGTTTGTTTGTTTTTTTTTTCCTGAATAAACCACCTCTGTAAGACAGAAAACATACTGCTAATTTTATTTATTAAAAAAAATGCTAATATCTAATGAAAAACAGACTTTGTGCAAAGTGATAGGTGGTTCTATCCTTTATAATCCACAGATAGGAAATTCTCATTATTTTCATTTGTCACTGTGCACATATTATGTCATCCAAATGGTGTGTTTAAAGGCATCTTCGTATGGCTACTGCATTGATATGCACAATGCAAATACACTGTTTCCCAAAGTTTGTATTCGTTCCTTAAAACCTATTAGGTATGATAACACTCTTCTAGTGAACAAGTAATAAAAACTGCATTAGTATCCTACACAGAATGTGAATTCATGCTTTAAGATCAGAGATGCTTAAATAGCAAATTATCTGCACCATTTCACATTTAGCAGCTAGAGAGCTGTCCAGGTACAGTCTGTATACAGTCAGCATTGGAACGACCAGTGCTTCCATGAATACAGTGCTTTGTGTCCTGGGGTTTTTGCTGAATATCCGTGCAGTACCTAGAAATACACGTAAAAGAACAACCCAGTAGTCCAGTAACCTAAGAATTCGATGTGCGAGTCTGACAGGAAACAGGCTGTCACAGCAGCAGCTAGTGGCACAGCACAGTAGATACAGTAGTAGTCAACTACTATGTAATCATGCTTCTTCGGCACAGAATAAGGCACTGATTGGGCTTTGACACATTACAAGTTCAACTGGGTCCATTAAAGTATCCCTCTGAGTAACTATACTGCTCTATCACATTGATCCTGGAAACTCTGGTGGCCAATACTGAGCAAAGTCAATCTACTTGCTCACTTTTTGCACATCACTTTCATACAGCCAAGCAAAAGTAACAGTATGCTCTGCACTGATGCACTACAGAATAAAATGTATTTCCAAGAAAAAAAAAATTAAGTCTTGAAGTCGTTGAGATTTCATGGATAATATGTAAGCAGATTTGACACACAGACATGAAGACAAGGGAAGTTGGTTCCTTCTGTTTCTTTACTCTAGTAGACCTCTGGATTAGTGTGTGTTTATGTGTATATATATAATTGAACTACTATAATATGGAAATAGATATACATAATGAAAGCCATATAACAGTTATAAAGAGGAACACAATTCTGTTGTTCAAATTACCAGCTTGAGCCCCAAACACTAACACAGAACAGCAATTTTCTCTATCTTCATGTACCATGTAAGAAGAATAGTTCTTATCTCTGAGCACCAGCAGCTCCTCTTGGGGTTTGCCCCACTGTGCACAACCCATCTCAGTTTTCTCTGAGTATCCCTCTCTACAGGTTCTCTGCATTCTAGTCTACCTGGTCAGGCCATACCAGTATCTCTGTATGCACAGCTTTGTATGTCTGCCAGATGAGACAAAGCAGAAGTGTCTGTTCCTTGGGTTTCCAAAAGACTGCAAGGTTCCCAAGAGATCTACAGAATCCAGCAACTTAGATATTTGAATTCAAGTCAGATTACCACATTCACAACTAGACATTCTTATGACTATTTACTTCTTTTGAAATCCCTGATATTTCATCTCATTCCAAAACTCCACTTCCACTTATGATACAATGTACAAAAGAGTGTTCAAATCCTTTATAAATTTCTTATTTGGTTTTGGAACTGTTACCCCTATGAACATACCGTTGAACTGTTCACCCAACATCTTAAACTCTCTTCACATCATTGTATTTTCATATCCACTAATTTTTTAAGTCCTAAGATAAACTAGATAAATGATGGAACAAAAACACATAAAGAGTCAACTCCACTCTCTGGGTATTATCACTTGATTTCAATAAATGATAAGGCTATTATATTCCAATCTCTCTTCTGCAAGAGAATACTGACCTACGTAATTCATCACTGATTTTATAATGAGTGTCAGAAATTAAGTTGATAAAATATTTCATATTATATGCAGTAGAAAAAAATATCTATATACTTTCAAGTGCAAATATTATACTCAATGAGCATTTCAAAAAAAGATTTTTCATTCTAGCATGCAAAAGTCGCCTGTACAAATTATGTGAAAATTTCACCCCAACCAAGTGAAATGAAAATTATCCATATGCATATTTGACTTACATCTCAGTTCAGAAACACAGGCAAGGTTTCAAGAGACACCAGGCCAAAAGTGTCTGAAAAGAGATTTTAGTTTGCTGGTGAATCCAGCATGGCTGAGACACAAAAGGCACCTTGCACATACATTTACATAGTCAGACTTACACATAGAAGATAGTCATGTGGTGAACTTCGATACCTCCTCAGAAAATAATTCACGTGGCAACTTTTAGAACTCGACCTAAAATTTTCCCACCAGTCAAAATTTCCCAATCAGTATTGTTTAGTAAAGGGGGCACACAGAAGAGTAAGGTCTACTTTTGACTCAGTATCTGTCATGCTAATTAGGTTTTTATGCCTGGGTTTACCCATGTGTAAAACAGGAGAAATAAAATCTTTATAAATCACCTTTCTATACTGCTTTGAGAAGAAGGGAATGAGAGAAACTGAATCTTTAAGCAGTATGAAACAGGGATCACTTCAAAATGAAACTAAAGAAATGAACATAAAGGTTTGGGGGTTGCTTGGTTATTCTTCTCTTTCTCTAATGTTGGAGCTTTCAATACCCAATCAGCCAGTGCATTGTTTTATTACAAAGTGAAACAGAACAGGCAAACTAATCAAGACAGGACGGTGAGCGCAGTTTGTGTACATGCTATATCCTGTACATATCTGTCCTAGGTTCAGACTGAAATCCAGCTCCAGCTGCAACAGCTTTCAGGCTGAAAAATCTTCCTGAAGCTGTGCCACACAGTATTTCTCACCTGGAAGGCACTGCAAGCAGACACTTTCACTCTACATCTCAAAACCGCATATATTAAAGTTTCACACATTAAACATCCCTCAAAAAGTATACCTGTCACAGTTTAATGATATGCACCCTCCAATCTTTGGGCACTCTTTTTTTTTTTTTTCTGCCCATATAGTTATCAGGATTTTAAAACTTTCTTTTCAAAAGGGTGGAAGCAAAAAATATAACCTATTAGAAAGAGGATACTCTTAACTACGGCACTCATTTATAGCTCACTCTCTTAAGGTAATAGATTTTGAAAAGTTGTTGGGTTTTGTATATATATATGTGTATATATATATATAACTCTCTATGAAATTTCTGCTGCTGACACAGCTGGGAACTCTGTCATACCCATGGAAACTAAAGCAGTTCAGTAAGCAAAGTGATGCAAATAAGTAAAACCATCTACATTTTTTAATTACTGTAATCAATTTCTCATTCCACCAAGCTAACTTAACATGTTTATAAAAGTCTTGCTGGTAACAACAGAGAATGAACTGTACAACTACCTGGTTTCTTCAACAGTTGTGAAAACTTATTATCCCAAATGACTTCTGAAAAAATAGTTTTTATTACTTTTCATATATATACGTAGGCACACATATACATATCTGTGTGCAAACACATATAAATGTACAGTCACATTTAAGCAAAATCAATAGGTTGGAGCTTAAGCCTTTTCTTCAAAGCTCACCAGTTAGAGCAGATGGAAGTATGAAGCCATTTCTCTGCTCTGGTACCTAACATAGTACACAAGGTGCAGGACAGAGCAGGTGAGCAGCCTCAGGGAACAGATGTCTCAGCCAAAGAGGGGAGAGCAGAACTAAGGAGAAGAGAATGAGAATGGCAACAGCTTGGGAGAGCTCAGGGACTCCCTACAAAACTCCAGAAACTTCTGCCTACATCTGCATTTGATAGGAAACTTTGGCAAGCACTTCTTTCCAACAGACTACTTCACATTAGAAGAGGGATGTGAGAAATTAAACAGTTAGATATATAAATTTATAGAGAGGTTTAAGATAATCTTAAACTCATATAGAGTGATTATCTAATCCTAGAAAGATAGGGGTTTGCTCTATTTTTTCCACTGAAGCCTGCACCTTTTGTCATAATGAAATGCGTAGCCAGCCTTCAGTTGGTAAAATATTTGTGTTGCCATGCAGTTAAACAAATGTTTTTTCTTTTCTTTTAAAATAGCCTCCCACCCATGTTTTTCTAAACAGTGGTCCATCAGTCCAGCTGGATAACATGTACAAGCTGAGCAGTAAAATCTCCTCCTGCCCCCATTAAAAAGGTCCTTTCCTTATTCCATTAGCCAGAACACATGGGGAATTAATAGGACTTCAAAAATAATGGAGTACATCTGAAAGGAATCCTCATTCCATAATAATCCCACATTCCACTATAACTCACAGCATCTGATCAGCATTCAGCATCATAGTTTTAGCACAGGCAAGTGCAGAAGACTAAGGTAATCTTTCCTTATTCTTTTACACATGGAGACTCATAAATCCATTCAGTGCTCTTCTATTTTTATTCTTCACAACTCTTTTTATGAAATATGAAGAACTAACGAGAATGATTATCAAATTTATGGTGTATGCATGCTACCCAGCACATTGTAGTCTCATAGTTGTCTGCCCTGCAGTATGAAACATCTGCAGAGAGTTTAAATGGGGAAGATCTATACAAACTATAGTTAAAATATTATTACACTTATGTGTTTTTCTATATCAACTAGTGAAAAAAAATAATTTTTTATTCCATTTTAGGGCAACAATTTACTACAATTAAATGAAAAGGTTTAGTTCTGATACCCCTTTGAAAAGAATCATGACCAAAAAGACAATTTTAGGAATTGTAACTGGAAGATGATAAAGAAAATCTCACTACTTCCTTATGAGGCAATATCCCAACCAAATATATCTTGAAGAATAAGCCTGAACATATTCCCTTCTGTAATTCTTTCATCTGTGTGCACAATTTATACAGGAGCGCTGAGAAGGAAAAGAACCAAGCGCTTGCCTTTAATCCTGAGAGGGGTTTATATGGTGCCGTTGTTGTTGGGGTTTTTTAATTCATTACACTGTCCCTTCCTGGGTGACCATCACAGCAGCACCATACCTCCAGCTGTGAGCTTGAACATACAGCTCCCTGCAGCCAAACCAAGTGCTGCTTTCCTGAATTAGAACAAGGGACATTGAAAGGCAGGGGCAAAAGCTTAAGCTTCCATTCCTTTTAAATTTCAGTGTCACCTCTGTAACGGAGCATATGACACAGCAACTTAGCCAATACGACAAATTACAGGAATAACTGCAGCAACTAAGATTACAGAAAATTATCTGATCCTTTAGCAGCAATATAGTAGTGTGCCACCTTCAGAGGAAAAACTCTTTATACCATAGTTTGCATGAAATATTTGCTAAACAACATGCTCTAATTTCTAAGGCTCCTCTATTACAGAGCACAAGATGAAATCGTATGTACCTGGCATTACTGCTTTCAGAAAGGACCATTGCAAAAGAGGAGAGGAATTCTCTCTTGCAGGAAATCCAGTGCATGTTAGACACAGACAGAGAGAAGGATGAACAGAAAGAAGGAAGGAGAGTAAATATCAACAAGGAAAAGGACCCAAGATTACTTTGGCGGTTGTGTGACAGTTACAGAAAAAGAATTTAAAAGCAAAGTGTTTTTTTTCTCCACATGAAGTCCAGAGTACACATTTTATTATAGTGAGCACTGACTTAATTTTCCAAGACTCAGCCTGAGACAACAGCAGATGACTACAAGCTCAGCAGAGAAGTCTAAAATTAGTATTTTAAAAAGTCTTTTTATTCTCATAAAATTTGTACATTAAAACTGACATTTTAAAAGGTTACTTCTGTGGAGAGGAGCTAGCAGCTATCAAAATCTAAAAACACCAATCAAATGTAAACGTGTTTCAAACTAAACTCCAGATAGCACAGACAAATCACCATGCCAGACAGCGGTGCAGAGCAGGCAAAGGCTTTGAGAAAAATTATAAATTAGGTAAATCTTCAAGTTATAGTATTATTGCATCAAAGCTGTGGTTTAGACATCCTAGTGCTAACTGCCAAACTGTCTGCATTATTCTACGTTGTTAACCATAGTGAGTGGATTTCCGACCACTTCAAACAAATTATCAATTCCAATTGAGCAGGTTTGTGATAGAGCCAGAGAAAAAAAGCTTTCTTTTAAAGCTTGCCTGTTCTATTTCTCTGCCCTGCTATAAAATACACCTTATTCTGTATGGAGTTTTATACACTTTAGGGTAAGAAAACCAGCTACTCATTAATATCTCTACAAGTGTATTAAAATTACATTTACTGTAGTCTTTTATATGTAAGTTTGTTTTTATCTATCACATGCAACTGTAAGTAGAAAAGACAAGTTAGTCCAAGGACATAATGTCTTTCAGGTTCTATAGCACTTAGCAGGTTACTGGGCCTCCAAGGCCTCACAGATTTAACCAAGACTTTTCACACAATCAGGTAAAGAGAGCTAGGCCAGTCAGCAGATATCCCATTCAGATAACAAAGAGAATATTTTAGTGACAATGTGAGAAAACAACAGTAAAAATGGTAGAGAAACCCACTGAACCGTAGCGCTCTTGTTTTTCTTTATAAGGAACCAACAACTGGAGTTTGATTATGACATTCACCGTAGTCTTCAGAAAGGGAAAAGTCAGTCGTACAAGCTTTGTCACAGGAGATCCGAGTAATCTATTATAAGAATCCATTACATCAATACTGAGCAATCTTCTATATTTTAATTTCCTCTACGGATTTAGCATGAGTTCACAGATAATCTGTTAAAACTCCAGCTAATATATGAAAGATTCTTGTCATGCATGTCATCACTAAATTGATCTACAACAACCTTAATCCTATGATCCTATGTTGCTGCAGTTGTACCTTCAGTTTTGCCTCAACGTAGCACGAGTATTTAGTCTCCTCAATCTGAGCTAGCAATATTAAAACTTTCAAGTGCAAAATGGCTATTAATATCCAAAATAGCTATACACAGTTGCAAACCAATGAAGAGGTGAAAGCACTGCGGTGTGAAGAAAGCCAGTTTTAGTGTTTGTTAAGGTCACTTCAGTTCTTCAAGTGGCTCTTCTTAGAGCCCATTACCTCAGCTAAATACGCTCCCCAAACCATAATAATAATGGAGATAACCCATCTGAAGAGCCTAGTTTGGGGAATGGTTTTGAATTTGCATCAGGGAAAAGATGACTACACACCCCATGTTCTTGCTCTTCTCTAAGGCCAAGTTTAAATAAAGAAGAATACTACTCAGTTATCTTGGACCACATTTCAATGGCAAGGGAACTGTGAATGAAAGAAGTTTACAAAGACGACTGTTAAACATTAAAGTATAGTATAATCACTGTATGAATTAGTCATAGCCAGTTTAGGCACTGTCCAACCCACTTTCCAACCATCTGCAAAAAATGTGCTCCATTAAAACAGAACCATATGGAAAACAAGCTAGCAATTAACACAGCTTCTATGCATACCTCTAATACAGCACAGATTTCAAACTTTGAGTGAAACTGACTGCTGAATTACTTCCATATTGCTGCCGTTTAGACCTTGGCAACACATATTTATCCTCACTCACTACAGTATGTCATCCCAAGATACTGCTATATCATCAAAATAAGCATGAAAAAACCACCCACAACTGAGCCACTCATTGTGTTTTATAGCGTCTGTTAATAAAATATTTGCAGATCAAAGTGTAACTGACTTTTTCAAAGATAATACATTACTTACTAGTCAGTATCAAAACTAACAGCTAATGAAGGGCAAATCAATTAATTTAATTGCTAATTGGTAATATTTTGTACTATGAAACAAAACAGCTTCAGGTTTGAGTAGCTTTCTCCTCTCCTGGAATTTCTGAAGTGCTAGAGATGCTGCACTTAACACATCTTTCCCAATCCAGAGGGGACATGCAAAAATCCTAGTTCCAAAACTCAGAGCCCTTAGAAATGCTCAAGAAGAGTATTATTTTGGTTATTTTTCTTTAACAAAATAAAAAACACTAGAATACTTCATAATTTTATCTGTTTGAGTGCACAAGATCCAGAAAGTGAAGCTAACTGTAAACAAAAAACTGATTATAAGCAAAATGTGTTGTTTCCTTCATCAAAGTAAAGTATCAATGCTCAGCACCTACTATGTGTCCTTTTCTACTCAGGCCATCGGAGCTCTTCACTCTAAAAGCCTGGCTCTTTAATTCAACCTGCAGCCTACTTATGCTCAACAGCTCATTTAATTAAACAAAGAACTTCATTCTAGTTCAAATCACCCATATTTCCTCAGTTATCTGGAATGAAGTTAAAAAAACTACAGTCATCATTTTGCTACAGACTTCCCAATATTCCGAAGTGGAGTTACAGAAGAAATTAATTTTATGAATACTACCTCAGCACCTACAGAATTTCAAGAGCACTGAAATTCATGAAGCACCCTTTCATGATTCTAGGTCATTGTGGGCCACACTGTTTCCAAAGACCCAAAGAAAACACGATGAGCCTAGAATGAGAAGATTTAGAGGCAGAATTTCTCACATTAATTTAATTTAACACAGAAGTTTCTCCCCCATTATGCAGAAAACAAGAAGAAACTGTAAAACAAGCTCCATGTTTCTTCCTGGGTGCTTTTCATGCCTTTAAAGGTTTGAATACCAACAGAAACAACACACTGTCCAAGCCTAATACATCAATGAAACAATATAACTTAGCTGTCATTATATAGGTCCACAGCTGCTTCTTCATTTTGTCCTTACAATTGTTCATTGTTATAGCTATATAGAAGATCACATGGTGTTTGTTGATGGATTTTAGGTACCAGTATTTCAAGTGGTGTAATTATAGTCCAATTTTTCTTTCTTCCAGAAAGAAAAGTTCTAGAAAACCTTGTCCTAAAGATGTCCTTGCACGTACTACACACCCATAGGCTCAGGTGCATTAACAGAAATAAATGGATATAAACATGCATAATTTTAAAATTCATGGTTTGAAGAGACATTATAAGCAATACTTGAATCCCTAATACAAGCAATAACTCATTTGTCTTAAAAATATGCCAATAGCACTTGAAAGAGCTAAGGTATTGTTAAATGAGATTCTGATTATCAACATTTTTGTTTAATAAAAAGTAGGTTTCAATGACAGCCATATTAAACATCAGTTTGAAAATATTACTTTCCATAAAGCATATGCATGTGTCAAAAACTGGCCCTCTCCCACTGCATGCATATTCTACATTCTTTAAGTGAGTGATACATAGGCAAAAAGTCCAAAAATATGGCATTAGGACCACAAAAAAATGCAATGCTCTGGAATTAGCACCTAAATCTCCTGCATCCCCCATAAATTCTGAATAATTAAATTTCTAATGTTATTCCTCCTGTTTTCCTTCCTCACAGCTGTTTTATATATTTTCACCTGTTTCACTTCCCTTTTTGTTCAAGTAACAAAAAAAGCTTAACCTTCCTTGATTGACAGAAAGGAATAACAATATTTAATTAACATCACTTCATATGTGACAAATCTTAAACTCTGCTCAGTCAATAAGGCTCTATGAAAGTATTCCCCCAACATTTTTAAAAGCTTTTTAAGAAAGCTCAGAACACTGTGTTCTTCATTCAAAAGCGCATGCCGAGTTAATTATGGTCTTATGCTTTGACCAAGAGTAGGATTTGCAGGATTTTCTTTTTCTTAAGTCAAAGGATTCGAAAGTAATTTATGAATGATACTGAAATAATGCACGAATTAGCTGCTAACATGCTGTTAGTTTCAAGCATTTTTTTTTTATTTTTTTTTTTAATGTACTGGGAGGGTCAACATTAAAGTCATGCTGACTGGAAACTCTATTTATACTAAAAACTACATTAACTAAACAATCATGTTATTTTACAGTCCTCCTACTTACTTTTGGGTTATTGCTCTTGACTAGGTTACTTGTTTGGGAGATTTCTGCGCAATTTCTGCCAATTCAAATATAGACGTTTCCATAGCTAAACAAATACTGTAACAGTGTCACATACACTCTCCCTAGAGTTACTACTTCTTTATGTACATGATGTTTAATGCATGTTCCGATATCTGTGTGAGCAGTTATACTATAGGTGTATTCTGTACACATTCTCATACTGTTGATCTTTTTTAAGCAACTTGCTTTATCATGACCTTGTTATTACTAAAGGTCATTTCCAAAGGGGTCACAAATGATTCACGGCACATTCTCAGGTGTGTGTGTGTGTGCGCGCACAAATGTGAAATGGCCACAACTTAGTAATGTTTATAAAAAGCATTGCTATCTGTTTCTCAGTTGGATTTTAAAGAGCATCCAATTTCCTGTAGATTATTGATTTAAAATGTGATCTCAGGCTCTAACTCACGTGGGATTTTCACCACTTCTCTCCCACACAGTAGCTGACATGAAGAAAGGGCGCTCAGGCTGAAGCAGCTTATGGAAAAAAGAGCCATGGATAGTTTTCTCTCCCTGACTTTCCCCTTCCCTTTGTGATATGTTCCTCAGCAGCAGACTGAGCCAGGCAGAGATCAAGAAAGTCACACTGCGAGGCCTTTCCTAGCTCCAGCCACACATGCTTTTCCAATCCTAGCATGTTTCAGGACAAAGCTGAATTTCCCCTGCTATTCTAACAGTTTCTGTATTAACTTTTTTTTTCCATAACAATAAACACTAATAACCATAAGCATCCATCCAATGTATTCTGACAATCATTTCTGTTAGGATAATTTTAGTACACTATAAAATTATTTCAGCAAATTAAAGTTCTCTCAGTAATGGTGGAATTAATTATTCTCTAAGAACAAGGTATGTGGAAGATTAATCTGCATAGGGTTTTGCCATAATATTATGAACCCTCACCTAACACTTTTACATCCATTCTGCCTGCTTTACACCTCTTGCCACAATAAGCAAATGAACTTCATATTACTATTTAATTATTATTTGCAGGAGGAGCGTGCTTTTAAATCAACAACACAAAATGTGAAGTCACTTCTTCACTATACATTCAGCAAATAAATATCACCTAAAAGCAATGTATTATACAGCTCATATTACTACTGCATAGTTTCAGAGTGATATTTTTTGTTGTTTTTTGTCCCGTTTCAGAGGTTTTGACAATGTCTTCAGCATATTCAATCACTAGTAAGGTCAGGGTTGCAGAGGCGCAAATTCAATATTGAATTCTTTGCTAAAAAATTGCAGAAAAATAACTCAGTATTATGATAAAGAATTAAAGGAAAACCATGCCCATTCACACTGAGGGAAGAGTACAACTCAGTAACCAAGGGGAACAATGCAAAAGTAGTGTAAATTTAGTAAGAGGTAAGTTTGGGACATCAAGCCTAAGTGGTGAGAAATGGCACTTGGGCATCCATTCGGCCAAACAAAGTTCCCACAACTGCAGCAGAAGCCTGTTAAAAGCAGTGTCAGGCTGGGCATCACAGGGACTGCAAAAGCGGGGGAACTGAAGCTCTCAGAACCAAGACAAAAGTCACCAAGAGCAAGATATCATAAACACCAGTGCACCCACTTTTGAATCTTGCTTCAAGAGAAAGAGCAGCTTGCCAACTAGCAAATAACGTTTCTACTTCCATCTGATTTTCGTAACTTTGTATGTAGACATTTTTGTACTGAAAAATGTGCAAAAAATGCAAAGCTTTTCACAGAATAAAATGCCAGTACTACTTTAAATAATACTTTTTTTAAAAAAGCTGCAGTTACTGAAGTGATAGGAAAAATGATAGCTGCTTTAAAAATTTTCTCAATACTCCCTGGAAAAACGCAAATAATTTTCTATTTAAATTTCCTACATTTCAGCTTCACTTCTTGCAATATCTGTCAATATTATGTAAGTATGGATTTAAGAGTAAGAGCATATTTAGAATTTCTAACACTGTTACAATTTGGTTTTGGGTTTTTCTAATAAAACAGACTCACAAATTAAGATTTCTGTTTGAAGTGCTTCAAAGTGCTATTGGACTATTTTTGTCCAATTTTGTTTATAAATCCCTTGTATCTATTTAAGAGATGAACCAAACCAAATAAAAAGAGAGGAGGAATATAGACTGTCATAGAATAAAGGAGATGGGACATAACTAAAGAACAAGGAGGAAAAAAACAAGGGATGAACCTATATTTATGTCTTAGAACATATCAGTTTTGATTCTGACATTTTGGTAGTAATGTTTTGGGTGCCTTAGTTCTATAATGTATACAAGGTTTATAAACTTCATAATATACATAGGTTTATAAACATATACCTTCAAAAGTATTAATTGTTAAAAGAATATCGGAAGACCATTGAGAATTTTTCCCCCTTGAGTACCTAGTAGAGAAAGACTGTTAATTGTCCTAAAATTTTTGTGATGGTAACCCCCTCTTCTTCCACTCAATAATCCCAGTCTTATACTTGAATAGATGAAGGAGAAAAAGGCTTATTGATTATTCAGTCAGTGATGTCTCTTGGATAAACAGAAAAAAGGTTTGCACAGAAAATATCTACAATGAGCTCAAGATAATTAAGGGTAAAAAGCGACAAACAACTCTTCATTCATCTGCCAGAGAAGTTACTGCATTTCTAGCCCAGAAAAACCAATTATTCAGCCCTTGCCTCCTCTATTTCCTACATTGCTTCCTTCTTCTGATGAACAAGAGACCTTTCAACACAGATGTGGTAGTCTTGCTTTCTTTTCTGTTTTCTGCCCACAAGTAAATTTATTGCTCACACCAGGTTGACAGCCTCCAAAACTGAAAGGGCTCCATTTATCCAGAGAACAGACACTCCCCTGGCCACACTGGCCTCTTCACATTACCCCACCAATCTGCATTGACCCTGACCCAAAAGGAGCCAGTGTCAGGAGTGGGCAGATACATCAAATGTCACTTCCAATCCAAGCCTCATACAATCCCTGAATCTGCCAAAAAGCCATCGAGCACTGTTGGTAACCATGGGCCCTGTGGACACTTTTTGTGGATTTGAACCACCAATTATCACAATAAAGAGAAACTAATTGTCAAACTGTAACAAATATATGCTATTATTTACTTGGCTTGGTTCAAATCAGAGACCTTTGGGATGACAGGATCCATTTGTAATTAAATCTTTCCTTTGCAATCCAGTCCCAGGAGTTGGGGTGGCAGGGGCAGGGGGGAAGTCCAAACCCCTAACAACTTACGAACTCAGCATTTACTGGTACAGGGAGAGGAAAAAAATGCTAAGAACTGAAGGTCACATGCCCAGACCAAACACAAACACTTATTTTTGTAATTCTGAAGGCCTTACCATGAAGTGCAGTAGGAAGAGAATCACCCTTCAGAGGCTTTCACCACACTCCCAAGCTAAGTTTTGTTGCTAAGCATCTGTAGCTCACCATTAGAACTTACTTTGCCTTTTTACATTTAATGGCATGCACTTTTAGTGGAAACCAAAATGTTTGCTGCAGAATTCAAGCTGAGAGGTTTTCCCCTCCAAAAAGTGATCTCAGTTAAAGAGACAGATTAGACCAACTTTACCTAGAGGTACCAATGAAAAAAGCTAAGGCAGAAAGGAGAGCAGAGAAGTTGCTGCAAATTTTTGGCCACTAAGGCAACCAGTTTTTACAAGAACTATCATACATTACCACCTAAATAACCAGTTTTGTGCCTCTTCTAAACTTCAAAGACAAGCAGCAGGACAGGTTGCTCAGGGAGGTTGTGCTGGCTCTATCTTCGGAGGTTAGTCAAACCCCACCTGGACAAACCCTTGAGTGACCTGTGAGACCCCACAGCTGACACTGCTGTGAGCAGAAGGATGGACAAGAGACCTTCTGAGATTTCCTTGAACCTGAATTATCCTATCATCTTCATCTTAAGGCACAAATGTGACTGAAAAAGTTTACAACACAGGGATGGATATGAACACAGAGCAGCCAAGGCACTACATATGAAATATCTGAATTATGAGGCTTTTTATTCTGAAGTTCTGCACAGAGTGCTGAGGATATTACTGCTATGACAGTGGACAAATTAAAACCAAATTTGTTTATTTTCTTCTTACCATATTCTCTAATCTCTAGTAAATATACTATGGCAGAACCATTAGTGTACAAAGCTTTGAAGCTTTGGTGAAGATGCAGAGGATAACACAAAAGAGTACACAAAGATGAGTAAGAGTTCAGAGTACACTGAATGATGACTGGCCAGTCCTGGTGTATAGACTGGATTCTGAACTAGGCTTTCAGACAGCAACAGATGTTACAAGATTTCAGACAGCTGGCCACAGCTTCCACTGCCATGCTCGCAGCAGCTACACACAGGCAGGCTGTGGAAATGAGATCTACGTGGTATTGCAAGATCTCTGAATATCCGTGAGATCTCCCTGGTTCTGGGAAAAAGAAGGCACCTTCATGTTCAGCTCCTTTTGGCATATGAAGAGGATACAGCAGTAACAATCCCGGAAACTAAGCCAATGTCTCTCACACTACATGTGGCTGCTATCAACACACCAGCTACACTGAATCGGTAACACTCCTTTGGGGATTACTGCTTCTCTATCCATAGTTTAAGTTACCTTATGTTTTCTGCCCTTTATGTACTAATGTTTAGGTAACAAAATATATCTCTGTGGGTGATAGACTTGACTGAGTGACCATAAACAACACACAAAGTTTTATGTGCTCATCCTTTTTTATTTTTCTGATGGAGCCGTACCTTCCTTCCATTTCACTATTCAGGCACTTAGACCACCATCTTACATATTTTACTACTGGAGTTATTCACAAGATTGTCAGCCTTTTGGAAGTAATTTTTTCTTCCGTTGTAGATATCCACAGGGAGAACTTAGCCTTTACAGAGAAAACCTTAATACCAAAATTTACTTTTTCAAATTAAAACTAGATCCAGTAGTCAAACCATTTAGATTGCATTATGAGCATTCTTAAATGAAGTCTGTTGAGCAAGGATGCGTGGAGTATTTATGACAATATATCACTAACAGAATATCCTCAAGAAATTCAAACCTCATGACTTGGTCAGTAGGAAATTTCAACTATGCCTTCAAACCTCTCTTTATGAAAGTAATATGTGAGATTTCTTTCTTCTCATTCTGTTTTCAGAGATTTCAATGTAAATAAGTACTCAGAGAGAGAAAAACACATTCTTCAGTTAATTATTTATTACAGAAAGGACTTTATATAAAGACTTTCATACTAAGGTGTGCTCCAGTAATTCTAATCATTGCTCTAACAGCCTCCTTGTCTTGTCAGAAAAAACTAATCCCATGTGTGAAAAGATTATTTTTTTACTTTACTATTTGGTGGCATTGCCAAAAAAAAAAACCTTCCTTGTTTCTGTATGTTTCCTCTGACTCAATAACCAATTAGCTTAATCTTCTCTAAACTTACAAGGTTTCTCAATAACTCTACCTTTGGTATCTGTTCTAATATTTTAAGATCCCCTCAAATGTCATTTCTGTTCTTTTCATCTACTGCAACTGTTCTACTCAAATACATAATGACCTTCAGCCTGATCTGATCATCTCTAGCCTCAGCTGTCAGCCTTTGCTCACAGTTCTCCACCCCATTTCAGGCAACCACTGCTCCCTTTTGCCTTTCATAGACCTAATATTTCTGTCCATTCCCCCCTTATCAGAAACCCAGACTTCAGTTCTTTACTGAGCCTGATGGATCTCAAGCCCTTACTGCCTTAACTGACCTCTCCACAAACTCCTGCACGTTTCTCCCTATAGTTAGACAGTTAGGAAGGTTTTTAAGACAGCTCTTCATTCCTATTCTTCAACGTCTCTGAAAGCTATCCTTTCTTCCTTGCATCTATGGCTGAAAAGCTGTAAATAAAGTCTTAACTATTCCAGAATCTTCCTCTTGGTGCCTTCTGTCAAATTCTGTTTCTTGGAATAGTTGAAATTTCTTTTATAATTCCATGCATCTGAATTCTGAAAGAACACTTAACAAAGACAACATCTGTGTATTACAAAGCTGGGACTCTTGAAGGACTTCACTTGGCAGTCCTGCACAAAATGAGCACACGAAAATAGAAATTCCCAAAGGCAATATATCAAAAGTCATAAATGCCCAGAATCACTTGTGTGAGTTTCAGCGCCTAGACTGATAATTTGTTGCCTTCTCCTTGGCAAAAATCTACCTATGCCAAGTATATTATGGAATCCTGAATTTACACCATATGCATTCTGGTTTTACTTAGAACTCAACAATGTAGTAGAAATGGAAGCAGACATTGGATTGTCACAACAGAGGCCAGCATTCGAGTGGAAGAACTCTTTCACAGGAAGTTGGTTAAAATATTTTTTCCCCTGTAATTTCAGTTGGAAATGTCAGCCCCTGTTGGCACTGAAGACCTTACAGTACCAGTCTCCAAAATGCAAATGTGCCACAACACAGAATTGTTACTTCTATCGTACCCTTGTCCCCATGCTAAAAACAGGTAAGCTAAAACTAACCATTGCTCCTTTCTCGGTTTGTGTTTTGCTTCACAGTCACAGAGCACTGGAGGAAGCAGGAAACATTGTGCTAACATGACTATAGTATTGATGAATAAGAACTATAACCCCCAGGCTAAGCTGCCAAGTAAGTAGTGAATTAATTTCTGTAAAGTACTCCAATATTACAAAGGTGTGTTGAAAGGTGTCTGCTCATGTTTCAAATTAAACGCACTGCTGGTCAGCATTAGCACCTCAGCTTTGAACAGCAGCCATTTGCCTATAACACTTCAGGGGCTGGGAAAAACGGATTTGCCGTTCACACTGGAATAATTAGAACATGTCAGGAAGAATTAATTTCCTCATTTTTCAAAAGGATACACAGAAATTACCATGTTATTATATGACAGGGTCCCTTGGAGAATTGTATTAAATTTAATTTCTAGCGCAGCCCACACAACAAATTAAAGTCATAAATAAGATGGAAAGAAGCGGGACGCAGAGCATATGTTTATGGCAATGAGTGAAGCCAAGGGACCAGAAACAACTATCTTCATTTCATTTTATTTAAATCAGCCAGACACTGTGTATCTGAATGACAGCACTTGTTAATGGTGCTGAGATTATAGGCTCCTTAATTTTAGGAAACAGAAGCAGTCACTCAGTATTTGAAATGGGCTTTTTTCTGCAATACAGATATTAGCTTTAAGTTGCTTCCTTTCAAGGCAGCTTCTGACAGCACTGAAGCTAAGTGCAACTTCAGAACACAAGATGCACTTTTACTTGTAATTGTTTTATTTGGTCCTAGTAATGGACAGACAATATAAGAAAAAAGACACAACTAAATCTTTGGGTCAGTAGAACATTGCCAGAGTGAGAAAGATGATGGGAATAGCCAGTTACCACCATAAATTTTATTTGCTATTTAACTGCCAGTATCTGAAATAATTTTCTGCTTTCACATAAGCCCTAATGTTTTGATAGTAAAAAAAAAAAAAAACAACCAACCAACCAACAAAAACCAGAGCAGTACTCTGTTAATACTCCAAACACACAAACTCCAGAGCAAGACATACCTTTCCTAACACACCCCAAACTCCTAGGTCTCTCCTTGGACCCACAGAGCCCTATGAAGTACTTTTGTCCCTTTCATAAAGAACTGGCACTCACAGAAGGGTTTATGAAAGGGGTTATTTTATACAACTCTGAAGTCAACCGAACTGCGTTTTAATAACATTTATAAAAATTTAATAAAGGTTTATAAATTATTAACCATACTTTAACTTATTTTAATACCTCCTTCTATATTATTCTTTGTACATTTCAATTTTTAATTGTTGTGAAACTCATGAACTAAGATGTTAAAATCAGACAGAATTACACTGAACATCGCCTCCTGTCTCTATGCATCTGTAACAAGTAAGAAGACTTCTTGTTCAAGCTTCTGTACATACAAAGGCATGACAAAGTCAGTGAATTACAAGATTCGATAACATTAAATTCTGGAATACAAGTTAGCGCAATCATTGTTCATCTGTACTGCTAAACTGAAGCCTAATCCAATACTGTATGAAATAATCTTCATTTAGACCTCAAAAGATTTTTCAGAAACACTCAGAGTATTTCCCTTAACAGGAAACAACTTACTCTACAATTATCAGAAATTAAATTTGTGATAACAGGCGATAAGGAAAGTTAACAGAGACATTAAAGATGACAAAAGCAACTGGTGTAAAAAGATAGACTAAAGTTAATTTCTGGACAAGGCCTTTTCTTGTTGATGCCTGTAAAATTTCTTTTTCATACAGGCATTTGCTGTGATACGGGGAAAAAAACCCTAGAGAAATGCTTTGAATACTGGTGCACTGCGAACTGCCAATATCCAGCTTGCAACCATTTTATCATGCTTGTTAGCTCAACACAGTCTTAAAAGAAAAGGGAGTTTGCCCACTTTAAGAAATAGTTGTCATGGATCTGAACACTCCCCTGGGTGTAGCAAACTTTAAATAATTTGTGAATCAATTAACTGGCGACTCTCTACATAACACAGATTTCACACTCCCAGGTCACTGCATTATCAGCTTGATACGAATCATAACATTTTGGAGAAAAGTTCATAATTGAAATCATTAATTAATTTAACAGGAGCTTTTAGTAATGCATAGCATTACACAGCTGTAAAGGAGCAGAGATCAAATAGTTGTTTCTCTGACAATATTCTCTACTTGGTGGAAAACTTTTTAGTTTGTAAAGCATATTTCTTTCACAGCCTTTTATAAGTGTTTTAAATTCAAAATATTCAATATTATTATATACAATTTTAATGAAAAAAGAAAAACTCAGATACTGTGAGGAAGAATCAAGTATGTTTTTGCAACACCAGATATTATGTAGTAACCTGCATCCTTTTTGACTTAGTAGAAAATAAAAATAATTATATTTAAAAGAGAATCAAATATGTTTTACAGGAAAACAAACATAACCAGGACCTCAAGTGACAGACTCATACTATTGAATCTGCTTACTTCTTAGTTAATAAGGATTATCTAAGAAAGCTGCAGCACTTACATGAGAAATGCATCAGGTTTATAGGAGGAGAAGCATTTGCAAAATGAGGAAGTTTTCGTTAGAATCGACTTGGTGACTGCAGAAGTACTGCTACCTCTCCATAGAATTCCTTTACAATTATGAAAGACTAATGGACAATCATGAGAAAGATTAAAATAATGGAAAACACATTCTGCACTGAGGCAGCCAAGTGGCTTACCCCATCAGATTTGATGAAGGAAAAAAAAAAGTCTTTAGATCAGAAACCAGCAGTATGCACATGGGAAAGAAAACATGATAACATAGTATTTTTCAACCATACGCACAAGCATGGCTGTAAACTTATATTAAACCAATTCAAACTAGAATTATGGCACACAGCTTAATAAGTGAGATAAATTAAACACTAAGACAAATTAACAAAAGGCCCCCGGTACATCTACTGTCACTGTAAATTTTTCCAGTCAGGCTACATCCCACAAAGACATATCCCTCTAGTCTAGCCATAGCTAGGGGACTTTAGGGACAGTTCTATGCCTGCATTATGCAAGCCACACTAAATAATTACTACTGACCCTATAGCCTTAAAAGTTGTCAACCTATTAAAGCTGGAGTTTTTCAAACATGCGCGTGGACTTTCACCACTGGACTTTCATGCATGCACTCAGGGAGACGCTGCAATTAATCTCTGGCCCATACTCAGATACTCAAAGCTACTTTGATTAGTTTTTCCTGAAGGACAGACATCTAAACCTTTAAAAGCCCACAGTTTGTAACAACTAGAGAGACTGATTTAACATAGTTATCAGTCTGGATGATTTTGATCTAGATTTATTATCAGTGCACAAGGATTAAATATCGTCAGTCCTCTAACTTTTACCTATATTGTCCATTTAGAAAGTAAACTTATCAGCAGACACCTTCAGTTCAAGGGAGTTCTACTGTTAGTGCAAGGCTTTGGATACAGTAACATAAATAAAATAAGAAGAATAGGAATCCAATAATGCCCATTTCAGTAATGCCTAGCACCTTTGGGGAAACTACTTGGCAGTTCTTCATTCTTATATTCTAACAGGAAAATGGACACTTCACGCACAATCTACTGATATGGAAACTAAGACAAGATGTATTGAACAGCTCACTCAATGACACATGAAAGGCAACACAGGACTAATTTCAAAGTCCTTCTTCCAAGTCTGCTGAATCAGGTTTAGCCCGTGTTGCATTTTATTATTGTTGTATAGATGTTTTCAAGCATTAGAGGCAGGATATCTGATTTTAATCAGTAGAGTAAGTAGCATATTTTAAACAAATATTCTTTGTAGTAGGTGAAAACGAATTTTTCAAAGTACTGTTTCACTTCCTGTAAGTTTGACAAATGCCACAAATTGTTTCAGGATTTAGAACAGTTCATAAAAAAACAAAGCCTACCTTCTTCAGTCATCATAGAGACTTCATTTATCCTAAAGACATTAAATTAAAATGAATATTTTCAGAAGAGTAAGGAGTAATTAGATAGAGTTTAAGCTATCATCAAGAACTCCTTTTTAATTTTTCACATTTAGGATCTGAAATCAGAGGACCTTCCATGTTTTAAAATCATGTGTATACATTTATACCTTTTGTTTTCATTGGTCACACTTTCAAACTATTCGGCAGACTACAGGGCATCAATTACTTTAAAGCAATTACTCAGCAGTCCTAGTTATTTAACTTTCAGCATCTTCCTCCTTTTTATCAATAAACTACTTTCTAAACATACCACCTAACCAGTTCTGAAGGAGAATAGGGAGTAGAAAATATTATGTGAATCAGATACCCTTTTGGTGATTCATATGGAACGATAATGTTGTGAATCCATCCCTAAATACTCATCAGATCATCTCTCAGGACCCTATTAAAAATGTTAAGGATATATTTGAACATAAGTTATTCTATTTTGGACATATTTGAACATGAGCAACTCTATTTTGATCTGACTCAAATCCATTGCTATGCAGCCTTATGATGTATTTTCAAATCCAAGAAAAAGTGAGCTGTCATACTTATACTTTGCAAAAACCTAGATTGCTCTTTCCTGACAACAGTGAGCACTGCTGCTTGCCTAATCATCTCTGGAGAGAATTGAGGAACCTGAAGCCTAAAGATAAGCAGACATTGATGGGGATCTTAACCATCTTGGAAACTAATGCGCTAAGAATTCCTGCCAACTCAGACAACTCTCTGAAAACCTAAAGTACAAGTACAACCTCAATCAAACTACAGCCTTCAAAGACAAAAGGGTAGCTGTTTTAGTATTTGAACTCAAATGTTGGCTCCCTTCTTAGCTGGAGGTCCACAGCAGAGAAGGAAAAAGGACATGAAGAAATGGTTCACTATGTTTTATAATTAATTAACTGATTGGCTGTGTCAGTGCCCAGATGTTCCAGCTCCTGTAAGCACAAGCATGGCTCCAAATTAAACAGCTGAACTGCCAGAGATATTGGGAAGACCTAGTACTGTCAAAGCTGAAGAGGAATCTCTCACACACCACCCCCGCCTCTCTCGTTGCTGGTTGGAGTCCCTACCACAGATTTTCTCTTGAACATCTTCCCTCTCTTGACAGATGAGAAATTCAGTTGAATTGCAATAGCCTTAAGGGCCTGAAAATGACACTTCCCGTTCCAGTATGGGTCACAAATGTTTGTCAACTCTTTTAGAGAAACCAATAGCAATTTTCCAAATGCATTTAATATGTATCTCATTCAGCCAGCACACTATCCTCAAATATTCTACCATTAGAACAACTGGCGTGTCTTTCACATACAGTCTTCTACAGCTTTAAGAGTTGTCATAAAGCTTCAAGGATTAGTATTTCCCATTCACTACACTCCGCTCTAAATCAGTTGTGGCAATACCAAATTTTTATTGTCTGAAACATTTTGTTGATGGGGTAAAAGGAAATTCTAACAGTGTAAGAACTTTGACCTTTTACCTCGGTGAACTGCAATGCAGAAAAAAATTCTTCAACAAAGATCTACAGGACTTCTCAGTGATGAGCTTTGTCTTCAGTTATTATAAAAAATATCTACAAATATCCTAATAAGGCCTTTTCTGGTTTATTATGACTCCTGCGTTTCACTCTCTAACCATAGAACTCTGAAACTTTGAATAGGAAGAACAATGACATACATTTGTGCTCACCTGAGACCCAGTTTCCATTTGTGGATCTCAAAGAATTTTGTAAAGATGATTCAGCATTGTCTTTATTTTACAAGGAGCAAAAACCAAGCCTAGAGGACTGATCTGACCTATTCAAGTACATGCAAGGATACAAGAGAAAACAAGAGCTAATCCTGCTACAAACAGTGGAAATAGTGGAAAGCAATTCAACACTTGCACACCCGGAATTGCCTGCTGGGGGCATTACAGTGTCTGTATGGCAATTCCAGTTCAGACACTTTACAGTCCTAAAGGGACACCATGTCTTCCTTACTCCCATCACGGTCCTTGAATCTTTCCTGAGGATCAAAGCGGTAGCTCATGACAGTTTCAAGAAATGAGTTGAAGGGAGGAATGGGAGAGCTTTTTGGTTCTTTGTTGTTGCCACTTAGATTTGATTTTAAATAGACCACACCAGTTTTGTGAGTTTTATTATTTTAGAGCAGTGTTTAGTATCTTACATCAGGTGCCAACTTTAGAATATATTTTATAACTAAAAATCAAGAAATACTTCATAAAAAATTTCAATCCAGAAGTTATTGCTGGGGTTAATCTTACCTAGTTAACCAAAGTTCCTCCCACAAGTTCTCATGCCTTCTTCCTTTTCTCCATTTTTCTTTTATCTTGAGCAGTCTTACATTTCTTTTTAATATCTGCAGCACTAATGAACCTTCACAATCTTATTTTTAAATAGAATTTGCTTTCTATTAGCATTATATAAATTAATATGTAGTCCAGTCTATCAACCACTCTCAGCCTTTCAGGTCTGAAATTTTCTCTGCGGAAAAGATTTAGACAAAAAAGCCCCCTCTATTTAAAAAATGAGGATGATATAAAGGATATGGTATAACCCAGAATGCAATTTCCACTTCAAATAAGACAAGTTATCATTTGGTACGTTTCATTAAGGCACAACAAAAAAATCTGTGTCATAGAAAACAGGCTCTCAGTTACCTCAGAACTCAGAAATAAAGGAATAAAAACTACAATGGATACGTTTGGTTAATTACAAGTCAAGATTATTTTAAAGGTAATGCTTTCCCTTATTTGTTACAAAGTGCCCTTTTGATACCTTGGAGATGAAAGGACAATTTTAATAAAGACAGCTCAGAAAAAAATACCTACTGCTATACGGCTATTTTATTCACAGAATGTAAAGGCCAGTTGTCCAAGCAGTAAGAATATCAGCAACATAGAACATATCAGTAAACCAAAGACCATAATTTGACTCATTTTCAACTCCTAAGAAAAATAACCAGGGAAAACTCTCAAGGCATTCATCTGGTTGGTGAAGAACAGCAGTATATGAACCCTGCTGACTGTCTTTGAGCAGCAAATTCCTTGTTTTGCTTGAGTTCCACTACAGATATCTGCAGGGCATGCAAAACAAACCCTGAACACCACATACACTTACCAATGTCTTTCAGACCTTCCAAAGTCTGACTTGTATTTGATAGGTCATACTGGTTATTAAAAATTTGTTAATAACTACAGCGTAATTAAATAATTAACAGATAATTCACTGCTATGAGGTATTAGGGTCCCACCGCTCATAAAGCACGGGCTGCTTCTAAAGCCCTCAAATACCACCCACCTTTTTCTTTGAGAGACTTTTAAACATATTCCAGCATGGGTCATTGAAAAGTCTGTCAAACTGAGTTTTAAGTGAAAAAATAGGTTCTGAAGTACAAAGATTTCTTTCACTTCAGAGAATAGTCTGTTTTCAAAAAAAAATTATATTAAAAAGTTCACTATTGTTACAAAATTGACTTGAAACTTGTCATACAAGTCCAGGCTATTTTTTCCAGTGGTGGGTTTCCATCCTCCCCTTTTTATTACTCCTTATTTTATTTTGGGGTTTGTGAGAGTTTTTTATTATTTCATTCCTATATTTTATAGACATATCTAAAAATATAGATGTAATTATTATAATACTAAGAATTCTATTAATCTTTTAGTTTTCATAGGATCAAAATGTTCTTTGGTACAATGGCAGGTTTTTACTTATGTCAAGTTTCTTCAAAACACAGGCCTGACTGTGAATCAAGCAATGGGGTTTGCATTAGTTCATTTATGGGGGAGCATGTATATGAACTTTATAATGCTGCTACTCCAAAATGCAGGTCCAAAGAAATATTTTCCTGGACTGTTCAAGATTTCTTTCTTTCCAAAGTAGCCACATCACTGGTGACTAATGATGTCCTGAACAGTAAATAGCCAGTATTTTAAAAGTTTACTACTCAATGATTTCCATTCATCAGATACAGTCTCAGAAGCAAAGTTGAGGCTTGTCACATGTTTCTTAGAAGGATATAGCCTGTTTCAGAACTCCCAGAGCATTAAGTAGCTGTCCCTGGAGGTACCTTTACAGCTGATAATGAAAAAGAATATCTCTCTTTTTTTAACTTTCTGTACATCTTGTGCTTTTCAATCACCTAAATGTAGTAAAGCCTGATTTGATAGTGCAAGGAATTCTTCTGTTTAATGTCTAGGAAACTGCAGGAAGTTTATAATTTCCTTTGATAATCTGCTGTATTTCCCTTCTCGGGACATCATGCAGAATGTGACGTTCACAAGCTGTATTTTGTGATGCAAGAATTACTCTTACACTCAACTAACTGTACCAAAAGAACCCCTATTGGCCAAATGCAACACCTCAAGTATCTCAGGACTCTCCTTGTCCATTACACCATTACTCATTTATGTAGATCCTTTGCAACATGAGCAACTTCAACATCTGTGAATTAATGGATATATGTACATTAAATAAGAGACCAGACAAGCTGTAGTGCACTACGATTACTGCACTAGCAGATCCTTTGCTTTCTAACAATGATGAGGCCTAACCACTCAAATAGAACTAAAAAAAATGCGAACACATTTTTAGAAACCATAAATTAGCAGTTCCTTCCAGCTGGACATTTTCAAAATCAAATATTTCACATTAGCATGTATCATAAAGTTTTGAGAGAATTTTTGTGTTTCCTCCATTTTAGGAAGGTGTTCAGCTAATAAACATACTTGTTTTTCAAGGCATTACTAGCTTTGCTTATTGTAGGTGTGCCCTTGTATCACACCTTTCCACAGATTCAGTCTAATTTCTATGGCATCTACTGATCATTCCTTCATTTCTGGGAAAAATGTATCTATTTTATTTAGTTACTTGTTTGCTGACACATGGAGCTTTTAGACATGATTATTCCACGTAGCTACTTGAATTTGTACTATGAGCTAAAATGATATGAAGTAACTATGGCTGAGCAATTTTATCTTTTTCTTTGAGAACTTTGTTCTGTGCCTTGGAATATTTAAGTACAATGAATCAGGTGCTCTAAGACAAGCACCTGTGCTAGGGAACTCTCTGCTGTTATGGTGTCTCACTATTTCTAGTTTAGCTTTATGGGAGAACACATGATGCCACCTCTTAAAGACCTCTTACAAATGTAGGAATTTTTGGGTTTGAGCTGAGTTTTTTTCTTAAGAGCTATGACTGTTAGAGTAATGCCAGTATGAGTCTCATCTTTGAAACCTCATTTTTGAAACGTCTAACAGTCATAGCAACAGAAACATTTGGAAATGCAAACTTTAAATACTCAAATTTAATGAGACAAAAATGATGATTCCTTTGCTTTGTTTTACTTCTTTGAGGGAGGACTGATCATTCACGTTTCTAACCCTTGCCATAGGCAACACTGGAACTTAATGCATGCAAGTTTTTCTTGTCAAAGACTGGACTCTCACATGCAAAACAAACACAGACTTTTGTAAGCTTAAAAGCCGAATCTCTATGAAAAATCTCCATTTAAAACATTCCATATGAGTCCATAAAGTCAATAAATATTTTTTGCTTGAAGCAGATGACAGATACACCCAAACAATTAGAAAAGGCCACACCATATTATGCAAATTGGATGTATTTAGCATGAACTCTCTGCAATTTTGATATAAACAAGTGACTAGAAGGCTCCTTTCAAAGGCCAATGTGATTAACAGAAAAACTTCATAAATTCACCTACCACTAATGAAGTACATGTATTTTTTGCTTAGAGCTATCAAAAGTAGTATGTTAGATATCTAGGAAAGCAAAGATTTTAAATTATGCCTTTTTTCTAGAACACCTTACAATACTCTCACATTTTAGCTCTGGTTCTCTATTACTTAAGAAAATTTAAAAAAAAAAATTAGTCATTATCTTGGGTTAACCACAGGGGAAAAATTAACTGCTTGAACATAGGTAACAATGGTACAATGGTTCAAACCATTGAACACAATGGTTTCAATTGACACAGCAACAATTGACACCGCAACAGGCTGAAAGATTTCTGAAAATCCTCCATCCACACACACTGAAATATTTACGGTTAAGCATTGATAACACTAACTTAGGAGCAATTAGAGAAAAACTGAACTTGTTATTTTTCAGTTTACTGAACTGAGTCTCTTTCTTTTTAATCTTGAAACTTGACCACAGATGTTTCAAAAGACATTTTGCAGACAAAAACGAGCCAAGTAACACATGTGAAGGATTCATTATGTTCTATAGAGTAAATAAGTTGGAATAAACGTTTACACGGAGAAAGGCCTAGAAGGAGCTCATATTTCCTTGGTTTTATGTGTTTTAGTCAGACCCTAAATGTAATCTGTACATAGTTTTTTGTGGTTTCATAAAATGCTGTTTAACTGTCCAGCCTGGTGATAGGTACTATATGATGCTGCCAAAGGTTTACTGTTCTCAAACTCTTAGCACTCTAGAAACAAACAATCAGTTCCATCCAAAAGGCAGCTGAATAAAAATAAAAACTAAATTGTAGAAGAAAGGAACATGTAGACAGCAAGGGAAAAGGATCAACTGCCACAACCTACTGCTATAGTATAAATGGTGTGGCGACTTTAACATGGCAGGGCGCTTACAGCGATACTATTCTTATTAGAGCACTGCAGTATCAGAGAAAACAAGAGTTCATTTACAGCCATTAAATACAGTAGAAAAAAAAATGTGGGTAACTGATTTGTACTTCATGAAAAAATGGTATATCCTCCCCTTTCCTGTGTCAATCCATACTGGAAAATACAACTATTGCATGTGGTCCACTGTCCAAATGCAAGATTAACTGAGATGCTCCACAGCAAGCAAATAAATTTGTTTCAAGTGAAATAATTATTCTTATGGAATGTCATCCTCTCTCACAGCACAGAGAGACAGGTTATGACATTCAATAAAATGTGATTTTTATTCCCATTTTCTTGGCATGAAGAGATATATAACTTACTCAGTTCCTTTGAAATACATGCTCATGCTCTGAGGTCATGTCTTTTATTCTTTTTTTTTTTTTAGAATGCCATCGCTGACTACATAATAGTTAAGTGACTAGGGAAAGTGGGAATATTATCTTCCATTCAATGTAATCCTTGTAAGGAGGTTCATGTAATGTGCCCAGCAATATTGCAGTCTTTGTTTCTGTATTTTCAAAAGCTAATCCTACCTACGTTTGAGCTAGTTAGACATATCTATAGCAAGTCACTAAGTGACAAGCATTCCAAATATGACAAGCGCTATTATCTGTAAAGAAAAAATAGAATCTATAAGTCTTTGTACCATCTAATATTCTTTAGCATTTCAAGTAATTAGCAGCTTATCCCAAAAACATTTGAATAGTTAACAGATTTGATACCTATGGTTAATCCTCATTAAAATTACGATTACATGATATAATTACATGTAAATAAGAAAAATGAATTCAATATAACTCTTATCCTTTTCAATGTTGGGCACTATGTTGGGAATCATACAGTACGTACAATTAGATTTATACTGCCAAGCTAAAAATATTGGTGAAGATCTAAAAATGACGAACAGTGCCTTTTAAATTAATGTCTTATTAGTTGAGTGAAGTACACTGACAAAGAATAATTTATGCTTATTCAAACTGCTCTCGACATCTTCAGGTGTTTCCAAATGAGCTCACAGAAGAGTGATTAAATGCATCTGATAACAAGCCACACATTGCTGAAATTACTTACCGCCTCATTTTATGATTAATTAAACATGTAGATTAAAGTTGCAAAAGAATTTAGATTAATGAGCAAGTTAAGTCTTGCTGATATAAGTGAATTGGGAATTGGATGCTCTGTGGAACTTTATAAACATGCATTTTATAATGAGTAAGACAAGGCTACATGTTGAATCCTGGCCACAAGGGCCTTTGACGATGCAGTCTTTTTTAACATGGTTTGACAGCTTTCAAATAACATTCTACTATAGACTTTAAACTTTGTGCATTGCTGTAAAACACGAGACTACATAACTCATGTATTAGGAGTACGATTATTTCAAAGCTCTCCAAGGTAATGACCCCCTGTAGCAGCAGCTGTTCAGAAAAATTACAAGCTCGATTGTTATTTTAATCAGAGAGAATTTAGTAGTTAAAAGCAGTTACGCAACTAGTAAAATTATACAACACTATCAATAGCCTTATAGCATCCTTCATAGTCCTGTTCCTCCCAATTCCCCCACCCAAAACCCTTGGTCATCTTAGTAAAACAGGGTGATCAGTAATTCATGAAAAATTCAAAGCCCTTTATTAAATCTGGTTTCTGTGCAAGGCAAGGTAATGTTTAAATTTATGATTATTCTTATCAGCTCCAAGAGTCTGTCAAAATATCTGCTAGGTTTGCCAAGTATTCATTTTTCCTCTTAAAGTAATTTTTCCTCTTATTGTCACCTAATCCACCTAGCTTAGCCTGCATCAGAAAGCCAAGCTGGACTTTATAACTTTGCAGTGCAAAGGCAAACCAGATCTCTCATCCAGATGTGCTATGCTTTGTACAGGATGCTGGCACTAAAACTACTGAACTACCCATATGCTACTGTCATTTGTAAAACTTTCACAACCTAAAAGGGACTCCTGCCAGACCCACCGGAGATTGGCTGGCTACTTTTAAACCATTCAGTTCTTAGTTTTAAAATTCAGATAAGAATCAATTTCCTTGCTCTAGCTGTGTCCTTTCAATTTAAACCACAGTTCAAAATATCAAAAATATACCTACTAAATACCAAGGAAAAAGGTACGAAAAGGTCCACCAAACACAAACTACTCATCATAGATATTAACCTCAGGTCACTAACATGCTCATCTCTTCCGAGCATGTGTATCAACAGAAGTACAATGCCTTAATTTAGAGTTCCTCAGAAGAGCACATGCTTTGAATATTTTGACTTCTTACTGATTCACTATAACAGTTTAGCATAAGTTAATTATCAAACTTCAGCCGGACTGATGCACATAAGCATGTCATTTAAAAGACGAAGACTGCCAATTCCTACTTCTTCTGTGCAGAAGGATGCCCAAGATAGTACACTCTGTTTTAGGACTACAAGCCTCATTTGATTTATTAAAGGTGAAACTGAATATGTCATTTAGGGTCAGGCCTGTCTTGCATCCATAGAATCAGTCTTCGAGTTCTGTTTTCTAATTGAGTTTAAGCTTTTCATATACAACTACTTAGGTAATATATTTGAAAGCATCTTTATTTTAAAATATAATAAAAAAAAGCAAAAATGCTTGTGTGTACAATGTGACAACCAATACTTAGAACGGTTCCTCTTCTTTGCTAACCAGTTCTACCTATGCATTTCAGTGCTGTCTGCCAGGCCCTCTGGCCTTCCTTCAAAAAACACTGCTTATTTCATTAACCATGCTCTGGCTCTGTAATGTAGCAGATTGCAGATGTGTAAAGGCATAAAATTACTAAAATGTAGTAAACTTTATTTGTCAGTAACTGAAATGTGGAGAAGGAAAACATGAATGGATTTGTATGTTTTACATTCAACTTCCAAAATGTGTTCCACTGTTCTAGTCTGGCTCAATTACTCTGAACAGACTCCTGATATAAAAATATCAGTATACTGCAGAACAAACTAGAAGCAACAAGGTATGAACTGAAACAAGTTTTCTTCGTGATATCCTGGAAATACTCACAATAAAAACTTTCATTTCCTTCATGAAGTCAAGGAACAAATTCAGTCAAATTAAATGGCTTTGCTTGAGTCAGTAAACGCAAGCCAATGGCAAATCCACGTTAGTGGCACAAGGTAGGTTGTGAGTATTTTTCTGGCTTTGATATTGAGTGAAAAAATTCTCACAGTAAGTCAATATTTGACAGCAGATGGCAAACACATATCTGATGTTCTTACTTATTAGAATATTTTCTAAACACAATGAATTTCATTATGAGGTTGACTTTTCAATGTAGTTTTTGTGCTTCTCTGTCACATGCATTTAATGTATTCTACTGAAAGAAACATAGTGTTTGGATGCCATAGTACAGAGTAACACAAAATTGCCAGAAACCAATATCCCAAAGATTTTAAGAGCACCCCACAGGATAAGACAAACAAGTGGCAACTTGCCACTCAGATCAGAGTTCAAAGGAACAAGCTCTCGAAAAGGTAATTCTTCAGCTTTCAAAAATGAAAGAATATATTAGCTTTCCCTAACTTTATTATCCTCCACAACACTTTTGTTCCCTTCCCATAAGGGAAGGACTTATTACCAAGGCCTGCATTTCCTGGATTCAGATATTTGCTCAGAGGGTGAGGCAACTCCACCCCTCTCCTGTCACCATAGCACACTGAAGCTGCTCTCAAAACAGTTAAAAGGAGGAAATGGAATCATTGCACAAATGGATTTTTAAAGAGCCATCTGATCTTCACTGAACCACTAGGCTTCAGAAGATGCACAAAAAGTACAGTTAGCTGATTAAACATTTAATTAGGCAGTTAGCAACGCTCTGTTCGTCCTGTTTTCAACAGAAACCAGAAAATATTTTAAGAGAACCTAAAGAAACATTTCACATGTATCAACAAACAAAAATTCTTACTCGAGTTTTAAAACAAGTGACTTGGACACTTAGAAGCATCACTATTATAAACTTGCAGAAGCATTTAGATTTCTGAATTCAACTGAGTGGAACTTTTCAGGTACTCCAGCATCCCATAAACAAACTTATTACAGCTACCATGCCATCTTCAAAATTTTGCCAAACCTAAAGCAAAACTCTGACAGAAATCTGCTGAGATTACTGGTCACAGAGTCCTGGCAGGGTCTATAGTCAAGTTTGTCTGAGGCAGGTATCTGAACCCTAGATATGCACAAGGAAACTGGTATTCTGAAATTGATCTTATTAAGTCTTCTGATACTTTAGAATTGCTCTGAAATAATATACTTCTGTGGTCAGAAGCTGAGACCACTTTTAATTATGCAGCTACTTTTACCCCTTAAGAAGGTTACTAAGACATAAAAATTAGACCGTGCAGATGAAGCATAAAGATATACAAGAACTATAACAAATAATTTCCCCTGGATATTTGCCAGTGGAAAATGTTGCTAGCTTCTCCATTTCTTCAAGAGCATGTCCAGCAAATCTCAACTACTGTAGAATAATACGTTTTCACAGACAGAAAAGGAGATCACTTCAAAGCTATCAGTCAGAGCTGACTACAAAGAATCCTCCTACTCAGCTGTTCTCCAGAATCAGATATTTCCAAGATGTAAATACGAACAAAACATTAACTAGAGAATTAATGAAAATAACTCTGATTTATAGTCCGTATCTGATTTACACACATACCTTCTATTGTAAGAAAACAAGCACTGAGAATTATTACCTTTTCCCTTTTTTTTCTACCTCAGTAATTGCACAGAATCATTGCTAAAGGCTGTATCAGAGAAAATTCTGGCTTCCTGGCATTTTTTGTGTCCAATACCGCTTAACAGAACAAACCAAAGATATAAAACAGTTTTAAATGAATTGCCTCAAAAGCAGACACCTTCACACTGTAATATAGAGTAAGAGGAGAAACTTTGGCTGGAAGAAATTAAGGAGTGGCCTTTTAAGTTGTCGTCAAACTAATGCATGGAACAGATATAAAATTCTCCCGCTGGCAGAGCTGGTTTGCATTCAGGATTGATGGAAGCAATGTCATACAGGAACAGGTCCAGTATGTACCATTAAAAATGGACCTAAATATGTGCATGTGCCAGTAGCACATGGAGACAAATAGTCCAAAGAATGATCAGATGATATTTGGCATTACTAGCACATGACAACAGACTGCATTATATTTAAAGATAAGAACCAGGATGACATGTCTAAGCTTCCAGAGCTACTTTCTCACTTAGCTTCTTATATCCATCTGAAATTAATCTTAAGCGTCTCCCTGTGCAAGAATAAAAACAGGGAAAAAGAAGGAGCATCTGCCTATTCTACCCCACGACACCACTGTCATTTTACCAATTTTGTGAAATGAATTAATAGAAAGAGTGACTTCAAAAAGTCACTTTGACATACTTTACAGGTATAAAACTAAATTCAGATTAGGCAAATTAAACTAATTTTATTGAACTTGTAAAACTGAACTGCCTTGCAGCAGTGGCTAATTTACTCTGTTTGTCAAAACCAGAAAAAGAAAAAGTGAGAAAGAAAAACAAAAACAACCAAAGGAAAAAAACCCAAACAAAACAGAAACAAAACACACACACACAAAAAGGGGGGGGGTGGAGGAGGGAAGAAACTAATTTACAATTTCTGTGTCTTTGACCAGCAGCAAAATAAGACACAGGAGAGGATTCTCAAAACCCTCAATATGTGTTTCCATTCCTGACTGGGAACTGTGAGTTAAGCTACCATTTCCCTCCTTCTTTAAAATTAGCATCATTCCAAAATAATAAAAATTAGTGGACGCTACTCAGATATCATGGTGATAATGGCAACAGTAGGCATCCAAAGATAGGTAACAAGAAAGTTAAATAGCTTATGAACCGTTACTTAGTGCTTTTCAGAGTATCTTCCCACACAGAAGAAGTTACAAGGTGAGGATGTGAGGAAAGAAAATAGATTTCATGGGAAAAAGAAAATTCATTGTTTCATTTTCGTCCACGAATCAACATTTTTAAATAACACTCAGGAATAGAGCTCCATTTTTTTGTCTCGCAAACTAGTATTTTTCATATTTATCTGAAATCTACCAGGTAAATGTGAGATATATTCAAGAGAGCACCAGATAGAAAGATGTTCTGGAGGGACATCCCTTGTTGCATGTTACTCGGTTTTAGCTTAAGCCACTTAGTCTTCATTCTGTTCTCTACTGGGTATTCAGAGAGCCAGAATAGGGTTTTATCATTCCAGAAAGCCACATATCTTCTATGTATGGCAGAAATTTAATCTTAATGGATCCCACAGCAATTCCATCAAGATACTAAATAGGAGCAAGAAAAACCATAGGCTTGTCAAGCAGTACATATGAGTGTTCTGGGAGCAAAGAACTAGTCATCCACCATGTGTCACAGGCTTTTCAACATATTTCCATTTTTCCCTGGGATTAGATGAGGAATGGAGAGGCGAGTTTGGCAACCAAATGTATGTCTCTGCTTAGAGAGAACTAAGCAGAATGAGGACTGATTACTTCCCTTATTTTATGGGCAGGAAAAGTCATCCATCACAATGAGAAATGCTGCACCTTTATAGGCTCACGGCCCATCTCTGAAGGTCTCAGGATTTGACCAATTCAGTGGTACTATTGTAAATTCTTTGCTACTTTTCTGTTAATTTGTTTCTTCAAAAAATAAAATAAAATAAAACCACAACAAAACAATTTAACAGAAGAAAATAACTGCAGAGGACACCAAGTGCTTTTAGCAATAACCATTATGCAGAGACCTTAGAGCAACCTTCCAGAACCTAAATGGGGGCTACAAGAAAGCCGACAAGGGCCTTTTTGCAGGGGCATGTAATGACAGGACAAAGGGGAATGACTTTAACCTGAAAGAGGAGGAGAGGTGCAGATTAGATGTTAGGAAGAAATTCCACTCCGAGGAGAGTGAGATACTGTAACAGGTTGCCCAGAGAAGCTGTGAATGCCCCATCCCTGGAAGTGTTCAAACCCAGATTGGATGGGGCTCTGAACAACCTGAATTAATGTGAAAGCCACCCCTGCCCATGGCAGAGCTCTGGAACAAACTGATCCTTAAGCCAACCATTCTATGATTTGATTACCTTAAAGTATAAGTAGGTTGATTCAAACTCTAAAAGACAAAAACACAGGCATTTTTTGCTTGTTTGTTTGTTTTCCAGGAATGGCGAGGAAGGCCCTGAATGCCAGTTTGTGTTTGTAGGACTACCTATGTGAATGGATCAGACAATTGAGAGGAATGGATTGTGACATGGGGGTCATGGAACAATGAAGGATCAGAACTACAGGGAAAGCAGAAGTGAAAAAGAATTCTTATGTTTGCATCTAGAGCCACTAACAATTCCAGGGCATTGTCAGGTACAAGAGATGTTTAAAATCCTAATGTAGAAATATCAGGAAAGAATTTCAGTGCTGTTGGATCAGGGATTTTTTCCAGTCAGGGAAGAAGGAGAGCATGGGTAGCTTAAATTTATAAAGACATTGAACCTTGTAACCTTTATTGCCATATTAAAGAGAAACTTTAGTAATGTCTCTAAGAAATCTCTTGTGTTTGGAACTTTGCAGATTAATAGGATGGTCAAACTAATCTGGGACTCTAGAAACAGGACTAAGTGGATATTCTCAAAAGACTGTATTTCAATAGACCTCTCATGCACTGGAGCTTGGATAGGAATATAATGACTACTCCACTTCATCATCTAATATCTGTTAAAGACATTTAAATACTTCCTTAGTAATATTACTTCCTCCGGTTACAACAACTGCAGACTGAGACGTCCTGGGAAAATATTCTCTTATCTATAGAGCCTCTGTTTTTCTGTTACTATGAAACTTCTGTCCTTCATTAACATTCAAATCACCTTCTTTCTCTGCAGCTGGTGGAGAGGCACTTCACTTTTTTGTCCTAGCAGTGATATAGCAGAACCTTTAACCAAGAACAGGATGTGTCTGGAATCACCTTTAGAGTATAAAGTTTGTAAACTCTTTGGATTTTAGAATCTTGACAGCAAAACAGAAAAACTGTCCAGTAAATAGCTGCAATTAGGAATCATCCTTTGCATTTTTCTCCTCATTTTTAGAACTGTTGTTTCAAATGTACTGGCCTTAACCACTGCATAAGAGGCTATTCCACAAGACTCTTCCGGTGAGAGAAGTATTTTCTTTCTTAAAAAAAAAAACAAAACAGTTTCAAAAAATATCCTTTTTTTTTTCCCCCTAATACCAGATAACTTCTCCCTTTCACTCACAAAAACACCAAGAACGGTAATCCTACATCTTTGAGGAAAAAAAAGGACACTTTAGGGTAGCAGAATTCAAGACTTCTTTCAGCATTGTCTAGTAGGCTTAGAAAGTCATTTTGCAAACTTTTGCAACACCACCAGAGACATCTTTATGCTGGTCAAATTTGGCAGCGAAATAGAGAGCAAGCTTTACTCAGCTAAGTAATCTAGTTTTCTGTGTAAAGAGCTAAAGGCTAAAACTGTTCCTTTTAGTAATATCACTTATACCTTCCGTGGACAGAATTACATATTTATGACAGTTCTCAGTGACTTTTCATATGCGTTACTGGGAGGGTAAAAATTCCTGTTTTAATGGCTTTAGCCAATTATTTAGAAATTCCATATGTTAAGGTAAAATACCATAATGTATTTTCACAAAATGTATCAGCATTACCAACAATGAATATTTAATCTATAAATACAAATTTTAATATATTTACTATAAATACGATTTTCCTCGAGATAAAGTTGTAGTAAGCAGCAGGATAAAACAAAAAGTATTTCTAGATCTTGGAACTTAAATTCTACTACTTATATCTATGTTCAGTCACCATTCTATTTTAATTTAACAAATTAACTTTCAATTGCCAACTTTGTTTTTTAAGTGCAAAAATAACCCTTCCCATTCTGTTCAGTAATACTGCATTTGTCGCTAGGGTCTTTAATTGTAACATGATTATATTAACAATGAAAGGTCAATCACTTTTTACATCCTTGTTGGTTTTCAATTTGTAGAATTAGTGCAACTAATTAACAGCAGAAGGAACTTCTTTCAGTGTTGACTTTATTTTATAGTTCCCACTTTGGAATAAAACAAAAATTAAGAAAAAAAACTTAATTTTTTTTTTCATAGCTTTATAGATGCAAAATTCTCTAAAACTATCATTGGCCAAGGGAATATTTCTACAGCTGAACCTTAATCTGAAAATAAGACTTTGGTGAAAATTTATTAAAAATGGTAAAAAGGTAAGAAACATGTATACCTTCTGTATAAATTAGAACATGCAGAACCCTGTACCCTTTAAAAGCACTAACACATTTCCTATTGGTTGTGAGTAGCTTTATGATTATTAATATCTCAATAGTTTAAAATTGCACCTACTGAACTGTACTATAGGTAGTAGCAGTTGTTACTACTACTATCACTACTGTAATTATAATTGTAATAATTGAAATCAGTGTTACAACCACTTGTGGCTAATGCCTCTTTTGGGCACCAGACTTTGCCATCCATTTTAAGATTACAGTACGATCAAAGATTAAGAAAGGAAACAAAGTGATCTGCTCAGAGCCATAAAACCAGGAACATTAACCACTGGACTTATTACAGGTCAACCTGACTGGATGCAAACGCTGAATGACCTTGAAGGGTTTGCATTTTCTTAGCTCATGAATGCTTATGAAAGCAAATATCCTCTCTCTACACCCAAACAGGAAAGAATCTGAATGGTCACCAAGAAGAAAATTTATGAAAAACATATCAGCGTGGTACTTACCTGAGACTGGAGATTGGCACTAACTCTCAAGGAGAAACAAGTGCATGGAAGCTGATCCCTCCCATCTTTACCAATTCAAACCACAAAATGAGTCTCCAGGATTTAGTCTCCATACGAGTTGCAGGTGCAGCTCCCCTGAATGCTAATGTCAATCACATGTGCTTACAAAGCAAAGAAAATTTCCCTAAATTTCACTGGGCTTGACAGAACAATATTTCAAAAAGCAGCTGTTGTTCGTAGCGTTGAAGTTTATTGGCAATCCTTATAAGACTACCCCCAAAACACATACTGTTTGTATCTGATCTCATGTTAAGAAAGCGTTTCTCTAAAGAGTATTGAATCACTTTAATGTAGATTCTAATGCTGCCTTACTCTGCTTTCAAGGTAGCTAGTAAATTCAGCTTTACTACAGTACTATAAAGATGTGAAAGAACTGCAACAGCATCTAAAAATGAGCTGTTGCCACTATACTGTTCAGTTTAGAAAACTCTAAACAGAATACTGATGAAAAATATTAATGATAGGTTGCTGAGTTGCCAAGAGAAATGAGAAAAGAAAATTCACTATATTTTTGTTATAAAATGTCAATTATAACATCCTAAAGAATCTGCCACAACTCCAAGAAGAAGTACAAGGAAGATCTAAATGACAGAGTATTCCAATAATTTAATTTCTTAAAAGACCTATCCAGCAGCAATACTTACATAATCTTATGATGCAAGCAAAGATCTCAGCATTCACAGGATTTCAGCTCCTGCAAAATTCTGTCTATTGCAAGTAAGTACCTCAAAGCAATTAAAACACCTTGCTGAATTAAGGCCTTAATAACATCTGTATATACCTCCGAGCAATTTGCATTAGATCACCAATACAGTCTCAATAGACTGGATAAGTAGGGAAATTCAAAATACTCTATTAGTGTCAGGGGATTAGGTTGGATATTAGGAAAAGGTTCTTCATCCAGAGGGTGATCAGTCACTGGAACAGGTTCCCCAGGGAAGTGGCCATGGTCACAAACCTGCCAGAGCTCGAGAAGCATGTGGATAATGTTCTGAGGCACATGGTGTGATACCTGTGGGTGTGATTTGCCTTGTGCAGGGCCAGGAGTTGGACTTGATGATCCTTGCGGGTCCCTTCCAACTCAGGATATTCTGTGATTCTATTTAAAATGTTAGAAATGGCCCTTGAGTCTGTGATCCTTTAGCTTTGAGGAGGTGGCCTGTCTCCTTTATCGTGCTTCTGACCCTGAATTTCAAGACTGAATATGAATACCTTCTTGGTTGGTGATAACGAAATTATTTTACAGCCCCAACCCTTTCCCAGACTCTGTAAACTAAGTTCATGGCGTGACCTTAGTCCTACAACTCATAAATGGCACAAAATGTACTGAGAAAAGGCAGAAAGGGTAGGCAGTGTATCCCCTGGCATCTCTGCATGGCAGCTGGTGAGACAAAACAAAAAAAAGTCAGATCGCTGCCTAGAGAGTCTATTGGCAACTCTCAGTTGCATCTGGGAACAATGACCCATCAAAGCTAACTATGCATTGTTAATATCCCTACCTAATCCAGGCAACTGGAAAGAAAAGTTCCAAGTCCTCTAGCAAATCCTGCAACCTTCCAACCACTCATATCTTCATTTTCCTGAGCCTGGTAAGCACATACCCAACCATTATTAAGCAGCTTCTCCAGTACTGCCATAAACATCATCCAGGGCCAGGTTGGGGTAGAGGGTGCTTTCACTGCTGCCAGAAGACATTTATTCCACATTTTCACAAAATACAGAGAAGCTAAGGAGGTCTTATTTCATTCTCCCACCTCAATGGTCTAAGAAGAAATTAAGGCAGTGCAGAACTTCCCTACATGGAAGTACTGGGGTCTGGGAAACCTGTTTCTGAGGGCTGGATTATGATTTTTGAGATTTAGAATTTTTGAGCAATAGGGTTCTAAGCCTGCACAGTCTTAAGCTTGCAGCTATTGGCATGTTTGACATTTTAAACTATGAAATACCAACCTATTTTGAAATTGTCCAAATCATTAGTTGTGGAATTTTCCTAGCACTTCATGAATACCACTGTTAATTGGGCAATTAACTCGAAACTACAGAATATGCTGTGATGGCATGATATGATATAAGCCATGTAAAAGAAGGAACAGCCAAGCAACTCAGTATGTTGAAAGATATTAATGAAGTGGCAAAATCTGCCAGAAAAATAATAATGGGTGATTTTAACTACCCCAATATTAACTGGTTGAATAACACATCTGTACATGGTTTGGAGAAGCAGCTTATTGATACTATAAATGGCTTCTTTTTGGAGCAGCTCCTTCTGGAGCACAGAGGAGGAGGAGTTCCACTCAGTTATTAATTTGTGTGTGTGTTTGTGTAGAAAGCAAGCATGGGTGTTCTGCTAAGCAACAATGGCCACAGGACAATGAGTTTGAATCTCGATGATGAAGTATTTCAAGTGGTAACCAAATAGTTAATGGCAGGTGGGTGGATGAGGAAAAGCCCATGAACAACAGACATCTCAAAGGGATGGCTGTTTTGGAAGAATGAAAGAGTTTATTCACACACAAAAACAAATCACCAGAGTTAAAAAGAGAGGGGAGAAAAGGAAAAAAAAGTATAGGTTAGCATGTTTCTGAGGTAAAGTACAAGAAACCATGGGGTCTTAGAAAACAACTCTCTTTGAATGCATGAATTCTGCCTAAAATGTTTTAAGCAGGATGGAACACTGATTACTCTTATAGCTTGCTGCTCAATACTGCACGATATGAAACTAATCTATAACACAAACTGTGGCAATCAGAATGTATAAATTCAGTTAAAAAATTACCGGAAGAGAGATACCTGCAAAGAGAATGCATATGTGTTATCCAATGTACAAATCTGGATAAGATTATACGCATCTTGCAACTGTTTAGAGGAATTCAGCAAAAAAGATAACTGAATGTGCGTGGTTATGATTCCCTCTTCATTCCCTGAAAGTTACAGTTATGTCCATAAAAAGACATCTTTAATAACAGGGATTAAAAAATTAAAATGGAAAAGTTTTACCCAGACTAGTGGTAATAGTCACCTCCCAGCTGTGATTGTGTAGGAATGGGGCTGTGAAGGATTAGAAATGTAACTTGTTTGTACCTTTATCATATGTCAAGATCTGAAAATTTAAGAATAGTTTCCCACACTGTGTCAGAAAAATCTTGGAGTGGACTGCAACCAATACCTGGTATTTCAGAGCTGAGTGAATATACCTCAACTGGTACCAAATAAATCTTTGCACAAAATATTCCTTTCAAATCTCTTCACACTTCCTACCAACACAGATGTACTGTCAGGGTTTAGTGAACACAGTAAGAAGAATATGGACTGTTTGCTAGGGTGGGATGCTGCCTTAATATATAATCAATTAAAAAGGCCAACAACCTAGGAGTGATAAAAAGTTGCCCAAGCAAGATAGGATAAGAGAGTCCTAATAACTGTTCTTTAGTAGATATGGGGCATGGAGGAGATTCCATATGAGTTTAGGGTAACTGACTTTTAAAAATTTACATTAAAGTCTGTATCCTGGTTTGGAGGTGTTCCATAAAATTAAGACTTTCTAACCATACTTTCAAAATACTTGGTTAAGAAGCAGCAAAATGGCATGAAATGACAAATACAGAATATTGCATTTTAGAAACTTCAGCTATTTAATTTCACTGCTGAATTTTACAAAAACTATGATCACTTGGAAAAGATGGAACAATGAAATACAATGTCAATAGTAGAAACAAATACTAATGACACAAAAAGAAAGGAGAAAATGTCATATCTTTTAAAAAATCAATAGTGAATGTTCTATTAAGGTAGGATGCTCAAGACTAAAATATATCTTAGAAATACTGTAGGAAAAAAGAGTGAATTCAATAGACATCACAGAGTTTTTTGGTAAACATGTAAATTCTGGAACATTTGTACTTGCCTCTGAAATGCAAAGGGCTGCCTGATTGGATGCTCATAAAACCTTTGCTGAAATACGACCAAGGCGTATTATCACACACTCCAAAGTTAACCACATCTCTGTTCCCTTGGGTCTGCTGCAGGAGCATCTCTCCAGTTTTTGGTAGTTAGTGATGAGATTTTGGGGAGTGAAATTTTTACTTCCCTTTTACCATAACAAGGTTGGCTTCAGATTCCTGAGCTTTACTCTGGTCACTTCAACAGATCTAACTGTAGTTCAGTGTTGTATAAGGCACCAGGCAATTCTTAAAAAGAAAAATGTTGTATATCAAACTAGTAAAGTATTCCAGTAGAAAATTAAGTACTAAGGATGTAGGAATTCCACATACACAGCCAGTTTGCTAGCTAGTTCACTCCGGTGCCCTACAGAACTTTAGATCTGCATGACCACGTGTCACAGCCCCTGAAAATAAGAACTTTGAAAGAAGATTTACACTCTGCGAATTGTTTCATTGGCAAAAGCAGAAGTGAGAGGTGAAACTTCAAGAACTCATGTAATCACCTTTGGTTTTGCCTTGGAGAACTGGATTAATTACTCCCTGGGGCTTTTCGGATCCTGCAGGAAGCATCTCTGAAACCAAGTTTCAGAGCCAGGATTATACAGTAATCTCTAATAAACCCATAAAGATAATATGGTATTTACACAATTAAGTGTAGCCTTTGAATATTTTATGATGCACAGTCCTGAATCCAGTATTCACACATATCTATTAAGAACAGAAGCTGCTCCCATTTACTTCAAATTGATTTTGTTCACTATCTTGTTAATATAGCTACCCAAAAATATGAATTCATCATCACTGTGCACGAACTTAAACTACTAAAAGTGAAAAATGAACATTTTCAGCTTATTTATATTTTAATTATTAAATGAAAGCACTGTCAAGAACAAAAAAAAATAATTGATGGAAAATTATTTTTTTTAAAAGCACTTATTTTTAAAACTGACCTTTATGCTTTATCTTATCTTTAATATATTAAAGTAACATTTTTAATGGAGGTTTCACTTTGATCAGCTCTTTTTAATTAACTTTAGAAATGTGAGTGTTTTACAATACAGTCTTTATCAATTTTTTTATTTAGCTATTAACACTTATGTTTTACCTTCAACAGACCATTATCAGATTTCTATCGAGTCAGGCTTTGGTATATAACAAAGATCTTGATACATCTAGCAAGCAGTTAACCTCTTACCCCACACTCTCTTGTAACTGTGATTATGATGAATGAGTGGTTAGTTCTAAGCAATTCTGTTTTATGTCAATAAATGAATCAAACAGTCATTGGTATATGTGCACTAGGAAGACAGAGAGAAAATGAAGCTGTCTGTGGACACTTTATAACCCTCACCCATTTAAGTAATATGATTTCAAAAGTTAATGCTGACATCAACTGCTGGTATTGTCCATCCATACTATAGGATGAGACATTCTTCATGTAATTTACAGAAAGTGAGTAATACTGTGTATAATTTACTCCTCACAGTGCAGCTTAAAGAAAATTCTCTCTTACAGTTTTCATAAAATAATGCATTGTAGTTATTAAATGACCTAAAGCTTTGGGTTTGTGATGAACAACCATTTCTTCTAAAAGTATTTTTTTTGGTTCTGCAAATGCCAATACCTTGCTGAAAACCTGTCCAGGTATGGACTTGTACGAATACTTTGCCACCATGTTCTTAATTGGGTTTCTTAATGCACATATTTCTTATTCCTCTCTCCCAAGCATTTCTTGCAACTTCAACAGCATGTAGAATTGTTTGGATGAGGATTTCCATTTTATTGTTTAGTACTTTTGCAAAGAAGGTTTTAGGCAGCAGATGGATCTAGTGCATTACATGGATCTCAGCCAGCACACATATGGGGCAGCAGTAGAGCAAGGAGAACCTTGCTTATAGACAGAGCATGACAATCCTTTGGACAAAAAGCATTTCTAGCAGTAACCTCACTAAATGGTTTAACATCATCAAAAAGTTAGCAAAGACCACATCTATGTTCCCTGTCTTTGTATAATGTGTCAGAAGATGGTTGGGTAGTGCTCTCGGCCACAGTGGTGTGCCCTCGTTTCTGTAACTGCTAAAGAATCTTATAGCGTGAAACCCTTTGGGTTTGCATGAATGAAAAATGTTATTTTGTCTATTTTCTCATGACATACATTTCATTCTAAATAAAGAGTTGAAGGATATTTCTATGCTACGTTAAATATAAAAATCCTAAAAGTAAAGTGCACTATTTGTTTACTATTAGAAAAACTGTCTGAAATTAATACAATGCTTCTACAATATGAGCATTCTGTGTATGTACTAATTTATTTACTTACTACCAAGAAACAGCCTGTATGGTCAATAAAGAAGCAGCCAAAATAATGTCTGCTGCATTCAGGAGGCAAACGGGAACTCAGATAGGAACATGGTTCTGTGCCAGCATCATGCAACAGACATTCCTTCTATTAGAACTAGAAGCCCGTAGGTGACCTCCCACAACCACACAGCTTTACATAACGTCACATAAGGGAGTCCATCAGACATCCCAGCTCGAAGTACAGGATGGGGAGAAAGAACATCAGGTACCAAAAAACAAATGCAAATTTCTGTAGCTTTCATTACAGTTCTGCCTTATTCTTAGCAGTTGAGTGGCCCAGGCACTTTTCTTTCTCCTTCAGTCTTTTTTCCACACCTCCCTCTCTTCAGTTATGTCTATAAAGCTCTGGATAGATGCAAATATGCATCTATCAGATCCACACTGGCAGATGTGCTTGGGCTGTGGGTATCAGCTGACTGTAAAGAAATGTTTTTGCCCCTTCCATTTTGTTTCTACGCAACTTACTTAAGAGCATCAAAAATGTGCATATTTAGGAAAGTTTTCTCAGACAAGAAAACACTTCAAGGCGGGTGCCTTCTTTTGTATTTATTTATACCAGATGTTATTTACTGGAACTTCGTTTCTTATTAGAAAATTGGTGTGCTACTATAGTGCAAGCATTGCATAAGAAAAGCAAGATAGTGTTTCACTAGAAATCAATTTTATATTCACCATTTACAAAATAAGCTGTGCTTTCTTTGATTTTATTACATAAATATTCACAATTAAATAATTTTCTCCTTTTAAATAAGCCAGTGTAAGTACAAAGCACAAATCTACTTGGTCAGATGCTCCATGGTGTAAATAGAAACAGTCCAAATTAAACAAAAAGAGTATATAAATTGCCTTAAAAATAAGATTGGGGGAAAATAATAAATATTGAGTTTGAAGCAAAGCAAACTCTTGTTAATATGCTGATTGGAATAAGTGTTTGAAAAGATGAAGCTTACCTACCCACAACTGCAGTTTTGTTGTGCTGTAATGTGTGTGTACGTGTGTGTGCGCACCCTCCAAGTGTTTCTATTTTTGTTTTCAAACCTTCTTTGAAAAATAAAAATCCTGCTGTTTGTTTTTAAAGCAATTTGGTTTGATTCCCAAATCCAATAATACTATTTTTACCATATTTTCAATACACATTTTTCACTGTAGAGCTGTTCTCTCAAGTTTCATGTGCTTTAATACTCTTCATTTCGGGATTTTTTTCCCCTCCCTCTCTCCGTGTTTTCACATTGTAGCCGAGTCATAATAAAATGTTTACACAGAAACTCAACTGCTAGTAAAAAGGTATATCTAATTGCTGATGTACAAGCAAAATTGGTTTTAAATGCTGTGTTATTAGAGGACATTTATTTTGCTGTCTGTATCTTTAAATAACTATTGCAGTTTACTACTGGGCAAACCTACTTGAGAAAAACAATTAAATATATTAAACCACCTTAAGCCCACATTCTTGGGAAAAAAAAAAAAAAAGGTAACCTTTAGTTCAGACAATTACTCTGTGGGTATAAAACAATAGTACAGATGTCACATTTTCCATGAAGTTTACTTTTGTATGAATCACCAATCCTGTTTTCTCCTGAATAAAACTAGCCAAATATGATAAAAAAAATCCCAAAGTTGTCTGAACTGGATGATCCAAGTAGTTACATGTTACAGCAGAATCCATATATGACAAAACTTTCAAAAATTTGAGGAAAAAATATTATAGCCCCTGGTTGAAATAGCTTTGGTGTAGTACTATAGCAGTATTTAGCTAATCTTGCTGTATTCCCATATAAAAAATATGCACAGTTCCAAAGATCAATCTTCCTAGCACTGATCTGCACTCCTTCTCTTTGCAGTATAGATCAAACAAACATACTATAAAAACATGCCCAAATACTATAGCATAACATGAAAAACGTACACACTTCTCATTAGCATTTTTTAAATGCTGCTTAGAATTGAATCTTTTCAGAATCCCTTCTTTATGCCAGCTTTTTGTCTTCCACACTAAGCCCCAAATCTTCCATCTTATCCTTTGCTTAGGGCCTATTTGTTCAGCTTCAGGTCCCGATCCTGATTCCATCAGCTTCCATGGTCACTTCACATGCCTAAGTATTTGCAAAAATCAAGTCTTTAAATTGATACCTGAGGTCGCAACTTGTCTTATTAGTCTAATTTATGACACTGTACATATTACTGAATAGTTTGAGTCTGTATCTGCCTAACTGATGTATCTACCTACAGAATATTTTTTAGTTTGGAGAGGTAAAATAGAGATGATTTAAGAAGGCTCAAACCTATATTACTGTAGAAGGTATACTTCATTCCTGTTTTCAGTATGCGCGGAAACACGGGACTGAATCCATCAGTTGTACATCCTAGATTTTACTTTATTTTCTGTTTATGTGAATTCAAGTTTGCACGCTTCTAGATATATAATGCTAAACACTAAAGTCCTCTAAGCAGCGAAGTCAGCACAGTGTTAGCTTCTCCAGATATTCACGTCCATGTGACTGAAGTCTGAGTCGCAGAGGACACCTCTCACAGCCCATTTTTTACAATCATTTCATTCAGCCATTTACTCAACTTCGTTGCTCAGGCTGCTGAACCACGTTCCTGCTCACATGGCCACACCACTGTTAGGTGTCTCAATGTACTAACAACTTTTCCTGCAAAAGCCAGGGTACAGTTGTGTGATAATAACAGTCCATAGGTCTCATGAAAGTTCAAGCACTTACTTGATTGACCTAAACACAGACATTGTTTTCAAAGTACTTCTTTATGTCCCTTTGTTTACCACAGCTTTTTGTTGATGTCAGCCAAGAAGGGCAGGACTCAGACCAGCAGTCCACAATATAATTACTAAAGCCCTTTTTATGCTCATAATACTACATGAACATGAACTAAACATTACTTACAACTTCTCACCCAATTAGCCTGGTATGCAAAAAATTCACCGTGAAACGACTACTGAATTTATTCCATTGCTTTGCTTGGAAAGTGTACTGCATATTGAGGTATAAAGAGGTACTGTTTGTATAGACTGATATATTACTATTTCCATTTACAGAAGAGAAAAATGAAGCAAAGAAACTGATTGCTTGAAAAGAAACCCATGCAGAAGCAAAGCCAGAAGGACTTAAAATTGCCATCTGAGAACTATTTTTCAATGGTAATACTTGTTTTTAAATTGTTTATCTTATTTGATAACATTTTCTTTATATATGACTGGCAATGCTCATAAAAAAAATGCTGACCTGTAAATGAAGGAAAGTGAAAATATAATAGCAAAACCACACGTGAGAATGAACATTTGTACAGAGGATGGGTTAGTACAAATTGAACACATTTCCATTTTGAGAGGAGAACCAGCCATACTTTTTCTCTCACAAATGTAGTTTTGTGAATATCTTTTTCCACAAATGACTGAATAAATATTTATTCATAAACTATATTTGTGACTTAAGAGCACAAGCTGCATAGATTGATTTCATTTATACTACATCATGTGAGTGGTATTGCAATAATTTATATCATGCCAAGTCTAACTCCCATTAGATTTTCCTTATTATACTTGACTAAAGCTGAAGACTATCCAAAACAGCAATTCTGGAAGCTTTTGCTTAGTTGCATAAATAACTGCCTTATTTCCAGATCCTCTCCCCTGCCTTTCCCTTTCTCAAAGCATTTAGGTATAGCCCCATTTGCTGTATTTGAACTTGGGCATACTGTGAAACATGTTCTCAAGCTATAGCCTAAATTCCCACAGTCTCAGTCACTTTGCTGCAACCATAAAGGTCATCTTTCTCCAAGGTATAGAAAAATATATGCTTAGTTCAGCAGATACCGGTCATCCTAGCACTTCCTCAATAAACCCATGCAGCACTTCCTCTAAAAGTCCTGTCAGTCTTGAATTACAGCCCCAACTCTTTTCTAGAAATAATTTTCATTACAACAGCATGATGCACCAGTGTCATTAGCAAGTGCCAAAATAGATGCGTTACTGTGAGCAACACTGTTCTCTCATTATTTTTATTATTATGAAAACCAAAATAAAGCTTGAAATAACAGGAATATTAACTGTTCATTCAGCATTTGTAGCCCCTCTGAATAACTGAAACATAAGTTGGGAGCAAAAAACCTACCTAAAGTTTATAAAGAGTTTGGTAAGTTTTACTAAAAGAATGTGCTAAAGCTGTGATACAGCCATGACATTTTAAAATAGCTTCCATTCCCCATGTCAAAAGAATATTAGAAAGATGCACATAACAGGGAAATTAATACTTACAAATACACAAGAAAATCAGCCCCAGCTCCCAGAAATCACTGGTAAGTTGCTTTTGAATTCATGAAACTGACCTGAAAATGTAAAGGGGGAAAAAAAAAAAGTTGAAACAAAAGAGAGCCCAGAACTGATAAATGTTACTTTTTTATTATTATAAAATAGTTATGATTTTTCACCATGAACTGAATAAAACAGAACACAAGACTGTTGTCACGCTTTCAGCCAAGTAATTTACACAGAATTTGTTTCCAGGAAGCCAACACCAAGAGAAACAATTATTTCATTGTTCTCTATCTCACACCATAGCAACTCAGTCCATTACAGCTTCTAAGAACTGTCATAAATGCAAGCATGGTTATCTTTTAATAAGGAAAATAGCTGTGAGGGGGTTTTTTTTGCTTGTTGGGGTTTTTGCTTGGTGAGGGTTTTTGTTCTGAAGTGTTACAGAACACTTATTCCTTTTGTTTGTTTGTTTGCTTTTAATATGTATTTTATTAACAGCATTTTGCAGTGTACCTGATGAAAAATTATTGTTTAGGTGCGTTTAACTGGAACCCATCTAAGGAAAAATTTATACAAAAGGAAAGACTAATGATTCTGTTCTCCTATAGTCTAGATCCCAGTTAGAAGCTTAGCCTAAGTACAATGCAGTCACTATAAGGCATGATTAAATCCAACATTCTTTTTCCTGCATACCCCTCAGTTCTGGTTGGAAAGGTAACAGATGCAACTCAAACCCACAGAGCTTGCCTTATAAAATTCTTTAACTAGCACAATGACTCACTTTATGCCTCTAAATATCCATGGTTTCCTCTCTCCAGAACCCCCATGCATTAGAAGGTAGTTCAGTAGTTTATTTTTATTGTTTGGTCTACATACAGCACATTTTTAGTTCTTAGGAAAACAAAGAAACTTTGTTGCACAGCCCTTGTTTTCTTTCCAAAATGTGAGGATGGATACGGGTAACATTAAACTGAAAATAGTAATGGAGCCTGGGCAACTAGTTTAGGTCAAAACCTTTTTGTTCTCTGGGAGCTATCTGATTAATTTGCAGTTCATAAAACAGTGGGTGTAAGCTCAGTTTAAAAACATGTAACTATATTTAAGATGAAATCATCATTTTTGTTAGCCCCCAGTAATCTTTAAGAAACACCTTCCCACAACATTTCTGTATCCTAAAGTGCACCAGCCAGTACTGCACAGTGCCTAGAGACAAGGAGAGAATACCAAACTTATCTTGATGCAGAATATCCTCCTTATTTCATACACCCACCCTGAAGTGCATATTATTCATTCCAACCAAGCCCTCCCCCATCCTGAATGTACACATTTAATTGTGTCTTTTCTTCTGCAATACCAACAGAGAGTCAACAAATCTCATTTGCTATATCAACGCAGTGTTATTATATATTTTAAAAGCAAGTCTGAATCTCATTATCAGCTGATTTATGCCATTAGTGTGCTTTGGAGCCACCAATTAAACAAGGACAGTGGTTCATAAGGCCACACTTTAATTAATCTGAAAGGATATAAAATACACTTTAATGCACACCACCTCATGTAGAGAATTTAGGAACAAAGCACCAAACCTTTATTCTGGGCAAGCAATTAGGGGGAAAGGCTAAATACACAAAATTTTAAACTCAGCTTTAGCACTCTGGTAATCTATCAGGAAAAAAGTTCAGTTTGGTAAAAAATTCTGCAGAATAATATGTATGTGAAGCCTTGATTCTTACAGTGACAGGGCAAGTGAAGGAGAAGGCAGAACAGGGCTAACCATACCCAGTGATCCTGAGCAAATGAAGGCTTGTTGCTCCGATAATACCTCAGAACTGTGAATCAGCTGTGGTTTTCCTTCAACCACTTTCTCTCAGTAAATCTAATAAAATAGTGCAATCAAGTAAGTGTTCAGTAATAGCCATAGTCTGCGAACACAACCAGAGTACAAGTAAAATGCTGAAAACAGTCTAATCAACCAAAAATAGTAATTCACTGTGAAAATTCAGGTGTGAGGTACCTAGGGTTTATATGGAAGAAAATGAGACCCGTTTCTTACTACCTTAACTCATTTTACCTTGCACAATTACTTGCTCAGAAGATAGACAGTATAGCTAACACACAAACACACAAAAATAAACCATGTGACCTAATTAGATGTAGTTGCTATTTTTTCCTCTTTTACACCTCAGTCCTACATTCTATAGCCTCTATCACTTTTTTTTTAGCATTCCAAGTGATTTTTCTTAAACTAAAAAAAAAAAAAAAAAATCCTATTTTCTTATCCATGTAGAAAACTTTCCATCCAGCAAATATTGACATCACAATTTTAATACAAAATTTATGTCAGGTGTATCCTATAAAAATCATATAATGAAATATTAATTTATTACCTAAATAAAATATACCAAGGACTAACATTGCACAGGTCAATTGTTCTTCCATGCAAACTTTACACTGCCTTTTCTATCAAGAAAAGACTTGCATCACGGTTTTAAAGTGTTTAGGAGGCCAGCTCCCACTGATTTGGGGAAGAAAAACCTAACCCTTATTCCATTAGCTCAAACTATTTACATTTTCACTTTAGTTGTCTTGAGTTGATCTCCAGGAGACTACACAGATAAATAATTGTTGCATAAACATATATAAGAACAAAGTTGTCTTTAAAGTATTTCATTGATTTAAGTGGTATAAGTCCCACCAGAAACTTCCCTCAGATATTTTGCAGTTGAAATGCTCTCAATCCGAATACCTGCAATTTCTGCCCATTTGTCAAGTTGCTACCATCCTTATCAAAGATTTCCCCACTATGAAAGGGGAAAAATAAAACTGTAAGAGCAACTTATGTTCTGATTTCAGATACCTTTGCTAAAAGTTATTTCATACTTAATTTGCCACATACAAAAAGGTTAAGCTTTATTTTTCCTGTTCTATAGTTGACTTTTTGTTTCACTCCGTGAAAATGCCAAAATTTTTAACAGCAAATGAAAAGCAGCATAAAGATCTGCATCTGTACAACTGACCCCAGTGCTTTAGTACTAAATAACATTTCAACCTACAAGCTGAAGCATAGCTGCAAGGAGGGGAACTGAGTCAAAAGCAAATGCAAAACAGCATGGATTCCACCAAGCCTTGGAAAGCAGAATGAAATACCCGAACAACAAAAACTGCCAACACCATGGAAGCAAGGAACCATAAGACAGGGATTAAAAGAAGGACCTAAGGGTTCAGGCAACCCACTTGCAATGAAAAGCAAAGGTTCATTATCAACTTGTTTGCCTAAACAATTCCATTTTTGAAAACCATAAAAGGTACAGCTTAAATAAAAAGGTTTGCTCAAAAGCAGCCACCATAGCAGTTTTCTTGAGTTTGATGGTATGATTGTTTGGGGCTGGTATTTTCTCAATCAGAAAAATGTGTCCTAACATCAGATAATATGAAATAAGACCAAGGTCATTTCCGCAAACACCAGAAAGTCATAGGCCTAATTTAACAGAAGAATTAATAAAGATAGCCATTTACATTAACCTGACTGAGAATAATGTACAATCATCCAACAACTTTTCAAAAAGCTAAGTGTTGCTTGTCTTGCAAGCCCATATTTATACCAAGAAAACACAGGATACAAAACAGATTATGGACATCACTAAATGACAGTAGGGTCTTGTTTACCTATGTGTTATGAAGCAAAGAAAGTTCCGTAAGTAGCCAAATGTCACTTATCAAATAGTCTTCTTTCCACACAGTCAGCTCCTAATAATTCCAATAGGTCTTAGTTTTCAGAACAAAAAATTTCACTGCTTTTGGAAAGCAGAAAAAAATTACTCATTTTAAAAAATCTTTAATTAAAATATTCTGATTCATTTAAGATAGAGCCTTTACAGGTAGCCTGTATTTTCTGTGCACAGTCACCAGTGAGCACGAAGGAAGCCCACAAGTAAAAAATGGAAGCAGTTATTTAGTAAAAAGCATGGCATCATGTTATACCATTTGAGAATGTGGCCTATCATTGTGGCCTGCTGGGACTAAAATATGTATCATTCAGAAACTGTTAAAAAAGCTATTTCCAGAATTATAGCACGATGTGAAATAAGAAAAAGGAATAATACAGAAATAAAGCTATATATTTAGGGCCTGAATCACACAGCAGTTTCACATCCTGAAACATGCAAAATTTCACAAATAAGTCAATATTAATGACCTGTAAGCCCATAGCCACAATCACAAAAATGAAGGAGGCATCAGGCTGATTATGATGAGAACCTTTGAACTGGATTTCTAAAAATTTTACTTAATTCAGTTGAAAGGCACAGTTTCAGGATGGTTCAATAAAAATGTTTTACTTACATGCTTTACTTACTTACTCTTTGTACATGGTCATTTTGAAACAGGAAAGCAAACACAATAATTAACCACTAGAGATGAGTCTTCCTACAAAACAGATTAGGAAATTCCTGGTATCTTCCCTTTGTATCACTTCTGTTCAATGGCCCAAGGATTGTGTTTTACTGTCTTTACTGGCTTGTTTCTTAAAATCTTTACTCTCTTTGGTTCCATGCATTAACAAAAACCAACAAAAACAACTACAAATAAACAACAACAAAACAAAAAAAAAACAAAAACAAAAAAAAAAAACCAAAGCAACCACAATGTTGTTTCCCTATTGTTTTTCATTTTAGAATAGTCCTTCTGCAATGGATTTTTGTACTCACTAACAGATACTGCAGTTAAATGATCTATCAAAGGAGGAATCAAGAGTATACCACCTGTTACACGAGTGGTCATTTTAAAATGCATTTGCATCATAGTGAGATAAGAAAAACATCACAGTGAATACAGTATAAAAATCATTCTCCAAAGCTCTGTACTCAGTCACTGTCTTTGTTATGGATTTTCTGCTCCACCTTCAGCAAAAGTTTCTTTGAGCTTCTTAGTTCTTTATTCCCAAAAAGAAGCTACTATTTCTTTCTTCAGTAGCAGTGATGCTTTACAATTCCACACCCCAGAAGCTGTGATGTCGTTATTACAGAAACGAGGCTCAAAAAATACCTAAAATAGGATACATCTCCACAGAGTTTTGCAGGGAGATATGAGCTCACTCTGCCCACACTCGGAGATGACTGGCCACAAACCCACTCTAATCCAGTTTAGCTATGGTTAGCACTTACGTAAACTACATGACTTCCAGTTTAGAGCAACCTCACATCTGCCTACAAAAAGCATGTTGACATACACATACAATGATGGTGTTTTTGTAAACTACCTCTTTAAAAAAGGAACCCCATAAGCATCACCACTTTTGCCAAACTCCACCAACAGTGGTTCCCTGTCATTCCCAAAAGCTTATCACTCAGCAGTGGCACATTACCTGGCAGCATTACGTTGTATAACTGACTATGAGAGCTCCTTATCATCTCTTGTGTAACAAATAATTGCATTATGTCTTCAACGGGCAACTTGTGAAGGCTTCCCTGCTCTCTGCCTGCAGATCTATAAAGTATCAAATCATTACAGAGCATGACCACAGAATACAAAATGTATGTAATATCACTTTATAGTATGGCGTCAGCTTAAGACTAAAAAGGATTTTGATGAAAAAAAGTATTGCATATGTCCAACAACTAATTTAAATGTATTATTACACCTTCCATTAAAATTACACTTGAAAACACCAAAAACATCTAATTCACTGTGCAGATGAAAGAAATACCTAAATATGCATTTATTCTTTCATATAAAAGGCAGGGTGCTAGCATTCCAGATCTGATAAGCTCTGCATGCATACTTTCAAGCAGATAAGAGCCACAAGACATACACCACGCTGCTTGAAAGGCTGAAGGGAGAGGAGGGACTCCAGTTATAACTCATTGGTTGGAGACAGCAAAAGCCTCCTCGGCTGCCTGGGATAAGGTGGTAAATGCTGTTGGCTCCCTGCTCCCACATCAAGGGACTCAAATTTCCCAGGGGTTCCTGCACCAGCCCACTGCCACTGATACGATGTGCTATGACATAAAAAACACTTCTGAACTTGTTATGAGCCACATGCCATCTTAACAGCCATAGACTGGGTCACTCTTAATCAAGATGATTGGATTAAAGAAAAAAGAGAAAGCTTTCAAAAGGGGCATGGTCCTGTAGCATTTACATATCCATATGTACAGATCCATGCACTGAAGGCAAATTAAGCCCAACGTGAAAAGTTGCAGCGTTAAAAGTGCCAAAAGTATGACCCATGTTCCAAAGACCGGAAACCCTTTCAATACGTGACACTGTTAGAAGGACACGTCAAGTACAGAGAGAGTTTTACAGCCGCACCTTGAAAGTTACACTCTACACCTCGAGAAGCAGAAGTGGGTGGCTTGGAAGTGACACCCAGGGTCACTCTGCAGAGACTCATTTTTGTCACTCAGCCATGGAAGTCAATCACACAAAGACTAATATGACAGCATTGGCATTGACCTGAATTATAATATCTGGCTATGTTTTTCCTCTTCTCTCTCCCTGTGCCTGAACCGTACTCTCACCATTTGGAATGATAGCTTTTTAATCTCTTTTTATGACTGTAAAGGGACTTGGAACTGTAGCAGGGTCTCCTGGCATGGCTGTAATGCAGTCTCACAAGGGTTCTCTGGATACAATTTTAACAAAATTATAAAAATATTTCTGTTTGTTACATAATATCTTTATGCAACAATACACATACCAGGAGCTGTTAGCCTACCACTTTGACGTATTTTTTTCTTGACAAATGATACTAAAATTAACAATACTGACAATAATTTTTGGCTCCCTTTATAATTTGGATATATAATGTGTCAGGTTCCCTGCTCTTTCATATTCAGACCGATGTTTAAAGTAATTTTCCCGAAGAATTAGCTTACTGTGTTTAAAAGAGGGTATGTTCTTTCAGCTTAGTCATATGACTGAAAAGAACAGTATAAAAAGTATAATATTTTATTCAAACTGTAATTTACCATGCAGTTAAGTCTCTTTAATGAGCTTCATGAGCTCTGGATTGGACTAAAGTGAAATTGAGTTACACAACAAAATGGAATTGCATTGATTTGTGATTCAAATCAACTCTATATTTACTTATGTACTTAGGTACTTATTCATTTTATCCTCAAGTTTTTATATCTAATATTTATATATCTTTTTATATTTTATCTACAATCGCTGACCTCTTCTGAGGGGAAAAAGAAAAAACCAAACTCCTTGGAAAGAAAAATATTAACAAATTCCATGACTGTATTTTCCTTGCTAGACAAAGCCTCAAGAATTATGTAAAGTTGAGAACACTTAAATAACATGGGAGGCTTTGAGTCATTGTACATCACTACTCAAAGTCTGAAGCTGTTCCACACAGGCCATGGAAAGGGTTTAGACTACATCCAAATCAGGTTCTTTCACTGCACTTTGACTTGAACACCTACTAAACTGTACTTGTGCTACATTTACCAGATGCAAACTCCTTGGTGAGATTTTTTTATAGTGTAACACCTACATATGCATAGGCAAGGCTTGGAATAGTAACAGGAAACTAAAGCCTTCCAGCAAAGATATATATATACAGGCGGGGCAGGGGGGAGTGTTCCTTCTGAAAGCCCAGTTTCACCGTTTTACCATTATTTCCAAGAGTTACAAATGGTAAGATAGCTGAAATGTCTGGCTGATATTACAGAGATATCAAAAATAATATTAATGCATGTGAACACATCACCATATTTAAAATCCCAGCATAACTATACTATATAACACCTGGATTTGAAAGTCCCCTGACAGTTGGAGATTCAACCTGTCACAACAGTGGTGCACAAAATCAACAAAAAAGTAGACATTGGATGTTTCAATTAAAAAAAAAAAAAGGTGGAAAATGAAAAAGAATAGGAAAAGGAAAAAAGAAATGGAAAAAAGAAAAGAAAAAGAAAAAAAAAAGAAAAAAGAACAAGGAAAAAAAATAAAGAAGAGAAAAAGAAGAATTACCTTCAGAATTTAACATAAGCAGCTTTGTGAGCCAAATGGTGAGGAGCTAAGTCAGCTGCATACAAACTCATATTTTTTTCTGACACATCTATTTTGTACTATTACAATATAAGTGTGCTATTTGTTCCCATTGAAATTAGTGTTAATCCACAAAATATTGGGGTTCTGTATTAGAGAGTCTCATATAACTGAAGCTCAGATTTTCAAAGCTAGTTAAGTAGGACATAAAAATCAATTAGAAGGACTTAAGAATGTCTGCCTTCAGGTCTACTTCCCTGGATTCCCTGAGGGACAAAACCTCCTTACTACATATCTTGGAGTTTTCTTTCCCTGAAACCCTGAAACATAATAATTATAGCTAAAGTCCCTTTTTTTAGTTAGTCATATACTAACTTCTGCTCTGAACTCCCATTTTTGAGATTCATTTATCCTGACACTATAACCAGAGAAAAAGAAGTCCAGGTGCCCTCATTTTCATTTCACTTTCGGAAAGTCATAAGTAAATAAAAGTTCTTTCTTCAAGGATCCATTCAGTCAATTAGGATCCATCTTACATATATATGTCCTGTGAGAAAATGGTTCCCAAGTACATGGTACAAAGTGCCACCAGCAAAGATACTGCCTCGTCTTCTGCCCAAAGGACCATTCTATGTGTGATTATCTGTCCTGAAGATAATTAACGCTGACTTGCTGGACAAATAAATCACACAAAAAACAAAAAAATAGGAGCCACATTAATTCACTGAGCCCTCAAAATAAAAACCTTCTGGCCTCCTTTCAGTCTCTCCTAAAGCACAACCGCTTCATTAGTTTTGGGTTTTTTTTAAAAAAGGCAATAAAAGAAATTGTGTTAAATTAATGAAAAAGCACACCTTGAAACAGAAATTTGCCTTCAGTGGTAAAGCTATCAGTTTGATAAGATTTCAACCTTTGGAGCCTTAACCAGGTGCAGCCCTAGTTTTTTCTGATTTTTCACCTATGACATCTCTGCCAAAATCTGATCTGAAATTTTGAACAATACTTGTCTGTCACCTAGGGATGCTAATTTTCTATTTTTTCTGTAAAATATTTTGAAACCAGAATATAAATTTGTTCACCACAGATAGAAATCATTGCAGGCAATATTGCCCATCAAGTAAATGACATGACTACCTCCAATTTGTGTTAAGCCCAGTCCTCAGCACTAAAGTCAAGGAGGTCAAAATGCTAATGCACTGATTTCTATCAGTCCTTAAAGATCAGTCTTATGTTCATAGCCTGGTTTTTGTACTGTGCATAGGAATCACATCTTATAAACTCAGAGTTATCCCACACTTTAGGACAGACTGTCCCAAGCTACAAATTTAAAGGCAATTTTGGGGCAAGGGTTCAGTATTTCATATGCTGAAAATTACTTCTAGCCCCCTTAGACAGTCATATAAAACCATATCTTCAGGCATTTGCTAGCATTGCTCAACATCTATGAGCCTCAGGGTATCTGTACCTGCCGTCAGCAAGATACTGACAGGCAGCAAGGAAAAGCTGATGGCTAGAGGGGTGGTTACTAGACGCCTTGCACATGATATTTCAAAAATGTAAATGGAATACTGATCTTAAAAAAAAAAAAAAGGAAAGAGAAAGGAAATTTAAAAAAAAAGGTCTCATGCTCAAAAATTGGCATTAATCTAGATAGCAAACCTAAAAGTTTCACCAAATTAACTCATCATCCTGACATGCCTCATTACAAGATCTTATCACTTGTTTAACTAAACAAAACAAAATGATGGAGAAAAGAAAAATAGACAGAGAATAACTTGTATTTCTTCAAAAAGAAGGTTCTTTAGGAAGTGCTTCAATGTGTTTGTGTCTTGTGCTAAATGAAGCAGCTATTGTGGTGGAATTTTAGGGTGGTGGTTTATCCCTTTTTCTTTTAAATGAACACGGAGTGAACATTACAGCAACATCCATCTGAAATCATTAGAGCACAAGTTATAACTACTCCCTGGCAACTATAAGGTATGCAGGTTGTTTTCTTTCTTATACTTTTTTTTTTATTGTAATATTTTCCAATTCCTCTATTTTACTTTAAGTTGACATACTTTGCTTCTTTGAACTAGGAATGTCTCTTCTTCCAGGTGACCCTGCCCTCTTTTTTCTGGCATGTGAGCCCTTTGGAATGCTGTGCAAAGGCAACTACTTATGTATAGGTAAACTTACAAGAAAACTTTGTGGGAAATCAAGAAAAAAGAAAGTGTTCAAAATCTTAGCCAGTGCCACTCTCAAGAAGCAAAATCATGTTCATAGATCTCTCTGACTTTTAATTCTTATTCTTCACTTCCTTCATTTAAGAAATTAAAATGTTAGTTATCATTCTAATGATCAAGTTTATACTTTCAGCTATTTTATTGCTAACTACTCCTTGCTTCCAAATAACTTAATCTGCTTTCTTTCCAACTAAGGACATTTGGGTGGTACTGCAGGTTGTGGCTGTGTTCAAGATCCCATTGTTCTCAGTACGGTGTAAATTGCCACAGAGAGACTTAAAGGTGTAGAGTTCTAAGAGGACATGCATTTTGAAAATATCAACAGACACACTATTCAGTGTGAAGAAATATGGTCCCTCGAAGACATTTATCAAGCCCTAGGGACATCCTTGAATTCTCAGGAATTCATGGCAATTTTGGGGGCACAAGGTTAAAGCCCTGCTGTACTTGTTTCATCACAGAACAAGGAAGATTTTAATGGATCTAGGATTTTGCTCTTTATTCTGTCAGCACATTGAGATAATGAAACTCTTAGAAATTTTCAGAACTTGGCTGAATTATCAATACCTGATAATTCACTGCGAAGTCAGCCAGTACTATTATTAATCACCACAAGAATATATTGTGCTTCTATATAACACTTTCAGATGAAATTTTAAAGTACCTTACAAGAAAATAAATATTTAAAATTACTAGAGTTGGATGACACTTTTCCCTGTACAGAGTGCCAACATAAAGCTTGTGGAACTTTCAAGCCATAATTTGAGGATCTAGGAACACACATTTCTAATACTGACAACACATACTGGACTCATTTGTGCAATGCTTTAATAGCAGTCCTCTCCTTGAAAATCAGCGAATAAGATTCTACTCCATAAGATTAGTGACAGCAGAACCCCAGTATAAGCCTGTAGAGCTTTGCAAAATTCAGTAAAAATACTACTAAAAAATCTTAAATGTTGTAAGTATAAAAAAATTACATTACTCTCAGCAGTCAGATGAATCCTCTGTGAAAGCATACTGACTCAGATTCTTAGATGAACTAATCATAAGTTGCTTAAGTGCATGTACAAAAATTAAGAGATAATTATATAAAAAAATTTGCAAAGTGGCTCAATGCCAACAAGAGAGTCTCCCATCAATCATATGTGATACTCTTCCTGATATCAATCCCTACCTGGAGAAGCAGCTGTGCTCTGCAGCAAGTCCCAACAATTTTTAAAACCTGCAGACACAATAAGAGGGTCTGAAAACATAACCAGTTAGATCCTTCTGATTTCATTATATGGCAATAGAAGTAGCAGGATTCTTGCACTTTAGAAAACTCAAATTTCACAGTTGCACCAGTCAAATCCTACAGAAGCCAAAGTACGTGCATGATATAAATGATGGCTATATTTGGCCTCATTATCTCACTATGCCTCATCCAAGATGTATTTCAACAAGCTGACCCTGTAATCACACTACAGTCAGTGGTGAAACTTTCAATTATTTCAATGACAATAACAACTAAGTTTCAGACAAGGATAATAGTACTTGTGTGTAAAAAATGGAAACAAATACTACCATCACTAGATTCTCTAACATCACTAGGATTTAGCAAACGTATACAAATGCAAAAAAAAAAAATCATAGAACACTTCATTCAAATACATACAAAGTCCTCTGTGATTACAGCACACAAATTACTGCTATGCTGTTACTAGGCTTGACTGAAAGGTATTTAAATAAAAAGTCAAATTTTAACATTGCAGAAACAAATCAATCAACACTTCAAACTTGAATTTACTTACTTTATGAAATCAAGCGACTGCAGCAGTTTAAAAGTGTTCTGTGTGATTTGCTATTTAATTTTTTAGATTCTTTACTCTGAATGTGGCCTGTCCAAATTCCTCCAATAGGAAAATTTTCTCAAAGAACAGACCACTCTTAAGCCATTGCAGACTAGATGTGGAAAATAAATAACACCACTATGCACCTGAACCCAAAATGTAGGATATATTCATATCGTAGGAGAATTACACATTAACAGCACACTGTGAAAACTGAGCATGCTGGGAAAATATCGAGCTACTCGAACAAAAACAGTATTATTCATAATACAGTTTTTCCACTTTGGAAATATAACTTGGCACCCTCTCTATTAGGCCCAAGTATTCTGAGTTTCAGATACTCCTACAGAGAAGCTAAGTGGGTTTTACTCAGCTACATGCAAAGAAATATACAGTTATTTCTTTTCTGCATCTGAAAATAACTTGCCCACTCTAATAAAAAGTATGCTGCTAGAGAGGTTGATAATTAAGCCTTTGGAGTTTGCCATCCATTAAAACTTGATGATCCCACCCAAAGCGCTTCATCATCAGAACCATCTGGTGTTCTTTCTGCACAATTACCAAAATACAGAACATATTTTGACTTGGCACTTGCATTTGGTAGACACTTTAGTCATTTTATAAGCAACAAGGCAGCATCTTGCCAAAGCACGGTCTCAAAAGGAAATTTCAGCACACCAGAATCTGACTTCTATCCTAGGACGTTCTACCAGGATAGAAAGAAGGAATGTCTTCTCTTTCAGCTAATGTCCTCGCCTTCACATACAAGATACCTCTTACCAAATTCATTAGTCTGTGTTACCTCTATATGTTGATTATTCAAAGCATTAGCTAGCACATCAGGGGTAAAGTGAACTGCCTCCAGTTTGAAAATCAGGTTCTTTGAAGAAGCCTGGCTCTGAAATCAGACTAATGATTCATCAGAAATTGAATTATTAGAAGTAAAAGGAATCAAAGACATTTCACAACAATACTCTGAAGAAGACTATCAAGAATATTTCACCTAAGACTGTAATAGTATGAGCACAGCTCTAAATGTAGAAAAGTCTGAAAGACAATGGCAAAATGGGAATATGGACTACTCTTGAATGACACTAGACTTCTTTTGGGCTATTAGTTTCCAAGATCTACATAAAAGAAAACACAAGAAGAACATGGAACATACTTCCAAGAGCATTAATAAAAGTCTTCTGCAGATTGCCTTTAATTCACTTATTTTAGTCATTTCTGTTAGAAAAATTTGTGTCAAAAGGTGAAAATTTTCATGCAGTAACAATGTTATTCTCAGCTTTCTCAGAACAGTATGCATAGCATTAAAAGAAAAACAAACAGAGAGCTCAATTGAAGTGAGTCTCAAATCTAGATATTTCAGTAACTGCTAGGAATTCTGAGGATAGGTTTACTTTTGATGTCCCTCACCTATAAGCATCACATTTGCAAGGACACAAAATGATGCAAACCTATTGGAACATATACTCTAAGGATTTTACTTTATATATTATCCTAGGTTGAGACAAATGCTTCTCTCAAAGGCTTCTATTTTTTGAATAGAAATATTATTAACCTGGTTAGTGTCAAAATGGGTCAACTGCTTCCCAGCTACTGAAAATACATCAAAACACAACAAGCAATTTTTTTTAATAGTGCAGCATAGAAATACATCCCAAATGACAACTACAAGTCCCACAGCAAACAAATAAGCTGTTGCACTCCATATGGCATGGAAACCACAAAAATATATAAACAAGGAATCACGGGTTCTCAAATCAAACGGTCGTATCAGAACATGGATTTGCACCCATCAAAACTTTCATACATACAAATTGGACAGACAAGAAAATAGAAATAACAGACAAGAGATAACAGATTGATAATTGACTGCTTAAAGAATAACAGATTAAATAATTTTAGAGACAGAGAACTGAAAAAATTTTACAAAAAAATATAGTAAGAACTTTACACACGAAATTTGGATGGGAATTAAAAAAGGTATCATTACAAGTAACATTGCAAGGTTAGACCTTCAACTGAAAAATGTTCTGAAGAAACAAATCTAATGGAATTATAATAGCAAAAAGCAAAAAAGAGATGGATAAAATAAGTAATCATACAAAAAAATGTATCTGCACAATAGTAAAAGGCAGTGGAACTAATGAAAGTGAGAAATTAGAAACAGTCAATCTGGTGAAGAGATCTAGGAGTGCACATGGCAATCTGAGACATCACAATCGCATTCATCCTTATTAGACAAGCCATCAGACAGACAAAATGTAATATATGAGCAAGTAAATAAACATTTGACTACACAGAGTGTCATTCTGTTTGGGTGACACTCCAAAGAGTATATATCTCCCTGTTGGCAAAAACAAACTGCACATTACATCCTTATTTTTTATACAGGATCTCAGAGCAGATTTTCTAACATAAGAGATTTAAAAAACAAATATGGTTTATTTATTTCCCACAGCTTTTTTCCCTTTTTAATTTCATCACAGCTAACAATACTGTAACAAGGAGAAAATTGTCATCAAGTCACAGTCTCGTATTTTTTGAGCATCAGTACAGCTTTCTTAAGTCTCTACCAAAAAGTGAAAAGAGCAAAAGTATACTTACTTTGAGGAAGGCTAATCAGATTACTGCCACCTTACAAAGGCATTATGGGGTGTTTCTGTTATTTCAACTACTGTCATATTGGTGACCTGTGATGACCCCGTGTGATGATAATGTTCCAAAAAGGAACAATCAAATCAAAATACATAACAATTAAGAGAGAAATCATTCAACTTACACCTTAGAATCTTGAGCAACTGCTACAACATCAGAAAAGCTTTGACAGAGAAAGTTGTTGGTGCTTTCAGGCCAGTGGAATTAATATTTTGATTTAAATTTGACAGCATCTAGAAAAGGCCAAAAACAATGGAGCAGATTCACAATGAATGTGTTACTTGAGCTTCATTATTTCTCAGAAACAGTGGAGTCTCATTTGCTTTGATACAAAGTAATTAAATATAACGTCTACATTAAAAAGGAGACATCCTAACATCTTCATCTCACTTTGAAAATTAATATATATATATATATATATATATGCCAGGTCCATGCTTTACATTTTCCAATAAAACTAGCAGTTTACCATTTATAAAAGTGAGATATTCTGGTATATTTTTGACGCAAATTCTGTACCAGCAATTATATGAGATAGTAGTAGACCTAAGTTCCTTGAACACATCAAGACTGAGTTGCCCAGCTTTAAAAAATGGATTTTTTTGCTAAGCAGATGAGCTTGTCATGAGTCCAGTGCACGGCAGTTTTTACGACTGCACTCTAATGCAAGTGAGAAGGTGGTGGATATAAACAGAGCAAGATATTTCATCTGGCCCTATTCTTACCTATGCAAACAGGAACGAGACCAGCAGAGATTTCCCAAGTCCTTCCCATGCACAAATACATGCATTTCTATATGTTTTGGCCTTCACAACTCTGAATCAAAAACCAGGATCACACCAGAAATAACTACAGTCTGCTTTTCACAGAAACACAGTTCTCTTGTTATGCCTTGCTACAGTTATCTATCTTGTAATGTTATTCTTGTCACATCCTAAAAATCTGCATCACTTTCTTTTTTCACTTCAGGATGAATTTTGCCTTCAGCTGCAAACCAGGAGTCCCCACAGAAGCCACAGTGGTTGCACACTGGTGTACCAGGAAAAAACAGAACTTGCACTTCCAGCTAATCATATCCTACATATTAACAGAGTGTTATAGTAATATAACACACACAGTTTATGTTGTGATTTAAGAATTAAAAATTAATCATATGTAAAATTAGGCCATTCAAGAAATAACTGCCAAATAAGTTGGAATTAGATCTGTATATGAAACATTCGATGCTTCCACTTGCACCAGTGAACTGGAAAAGCTCAGTAAGCCAGCAAGGCTTAGGTATGGAAGCTGACACTCCTGCAGCGTGCACATTCCCTCTCCTTTAAACAGTTAAAACAATCCTGCCATTTAAAGGCAAGGAATAAAGAAGAAACAAAGAGGGGGAGAAAGGAATGAAAAGATAAGGAAATAAATCATTAAAAGTATAACCCAAAGGGATCATATTTTGTAGGGTCTGGTCAAAAATTATTCCATACTGTTCAATTCTGAATGCATCTTAAGTTCTTCCTTGTCTAATAATTAATCATAATACAAAATTAAACAAGACAAGATAGCGCCTTTTCTAAATTCTAAAAAAAAAAAAAACCCGTGAAGTCTGCTAGTAACAAAATATTTATCCTATTCTAATATGTGTTTCTCAACTTCCTGCATACTTATCAGGGAGCACTTCCATCACTGTCTGTCTGAAAAATGCCTGTATTGAACTAAATATGCTATTTTTCACTGAACTCAGGGTAGATATTTTCCTGGAATTTAGAACTGCAAGTCAGTTGCATGATAAATTAATCTAAAATATCATCAATTGATCCATATATGATCAGGTTACAGCCAGTCATATTAGTCTTAGCAAATTATTGTGTTGCTCATGTTCTGGCATCAGCAGTCTTTAGTTTATTTTTCTAGCTACTTGGCTGTCAGTTAGAATGAAATTTTCATTGGTTCTTTTGATGAACAGCAGATATAAAAGCTGAGCTATATCATCTATGACAAGCCAACTGCTTTTGGGGCTATTATTTTAGTTAACAGACAATATAACTTCAAATTATAAAACATATTTATACACATATATTTACATTCACACTAGACAGATACACACAAAATACTCCTGAATTGAGAGACATTCAAGAAAAATGAAAAGATAACTGTTTACCTCTTTTCAGATTTTACAATCCTAAGAAAATATATAAGCTCAAGATGGGGGTGGTGGGAAGAGTAGAAGGAGAGGTGGGAGGGGGTGCTGTTGTCCCTTCTTTTTTCTCTCTTTATTAACAGAAATCTTGTCATACCAAAATGTTTTTGGCCAGACTAGTGCATTCAGAACTCCCCTCTGACTTTTGGATACTGCTTCTAATAGAGAACAAATATGACAGGATGAACAGGACTCTGTTCCTGTGAAAACGAGGAAGACAATGCAGAGAATCAGGGACCTGGGGAATCCCGAATACGCAAAAGAAAAAGATAGCCAAGTCTTTCAAGGAATAGAAAGCTGAAATCAGATTATACAAACTGAACTAAACTGCAGCAGCTGTTAACCTACTCTTAAAGTAGGTTTTAATTTTGTAAGTCCAACTTGAGATTACCCTGATTTTCCTGAAGATGGTACCAAAAACTGGTTCAACAGAGTCTCAAGTCTAACCCGAAAAACAAAGACATACAACAGCTGCTTCTGCACTGAAAATGTTGACGTTTCATAGCTTATGAGCTGCTGGAAGTATACTGAACAAATTCCTTGAACTAGTAGGCTAGATAATAGGTACAAGGAACAATCAACCACTATCAAATGAATTCACGTATGTATTTTTAACATCACTTTAAAGAGTGAAAAATGTAGCCTCTTATAAAGAGAGAGGGGAAAAGCCATACAATTGACATTAAAGAAAACAGCAGCGTTACATAAGAAGCCTAAGAAATGGCAACAGTAACATATTTGGCCTGTTTCAGTCCCTTAACAAAGGTTTTCATCCTCTAAAAAATGAATGGACATTCACGAATTCAGGCAGAGATAAAATATATTCTATATAACTTTTCACAGATACAGATATATGAAATAAAGTATCTAAATATCTCTTTTATTATGGAGGAGAGAGCAAAGGGTACTTAACAAACTGGAGAAATAAAAATCTTATTGAAAGACCCTGTTCTCAGTGGAAATCTGGACTAGCCAGATGCTGCTGCATAAATGGATTAGCTGTTTGTTTGTGCTACACAGTTTGGGATGGTCTGGCAGAGTAACAGAGTCAGTGGGGTCACAGACCTGATGAGAGGCCATTGGTGAGGACCTACACCTTTGGTAGCTGGCAAAGTCATAGAGCTTCTGTATAGGCTGCAAGAGACAGTAGAGACATACCACAGTACATCCTCTGATTCTGTTCTTCCCAGAAATGTCATGGAAATTCATTTGCACAGTTCCTGGCAAGCCTACTCTTATTTGCAAAGCAAATCTGTACCAGTGTGGGTGCTGGGAAGAGTCAGAATACGTGCAGGTGAAGAATTTGACTTTCCACCCTTAAATGCGTTCAACTAGATTTGTGCCAGTGAGGTGCCTGAATGAATCACTCACCAAAACAAGCTTAAGCAGTAAGTCTGTCACCTCACCTGCATGCAAAGCAGATGAGAAGTACCCACACATGTGGAAGATGCATTAGAACTCTAAGCTAATACTTTCACGAGGGACCTCTGGTTTTGTCTAGTCTTACCTAAAGCTGTACCACACCTGTCATTTAATGTCTAATTTGTAAAAGGCTTCTTGAAACACCCTTAATTTACACAGCACATCATGAGTACTCAAATAACCAGGAAAAAAAATATTTTCTCAGTAAAAGACCAGCAATATCAGACAAGGTGATGTCTCAAACCAAAACACTGATCCTTACCCTTTCAGCGCCAATAAAATGAAAGACTAAATGGCTGATAGCAATCAAATTACAGGAGTGCTTTATTTTCAGACCTAAAGTATGCAAGATTTCTCTACCATAAAAACTGCAAGTAGAACACTTGTGAATTATGAAGGTCCTTCCTTTTTAAACAAATTTAGAAAATGTAATCATCCTTCACAGGTGAGATATTTTGTTTATTCTATGGAGAATCATTTCAGTCTAAATTAAACTCTTCAAATGGTTTTGATGATTGCAGCAATAAGGACACAACAGGGAAAAGATCTGGGAAGAGAATAACACGTGTTAGATGAATGGCTGACAGAAATATTTCTAGTATATGAAAACCACTGGTAGTTTTTTAATCTTATATCAGTATTATTTTTTCAAAGCATAAAAACTAATGCTATGTATCTGTCCTAAACAAAAATGCCAAACAGCACTCTCCTCTTTAATTATCTTCAAAATGTACTGAGTACATCTAAGAAAAATTAAACATATAGGTCTTTTCATCATTCAAAAAAACCCACTAGTGTTACAAAGACACCTTCTAGATATCAGTGTCAGAAAACCCTGCCCATTCACCATCTAAAAATGTCTAGTTTGTAACAATCTAAGATGTGAATCCTGCCACAGATTGCTTAGGATTTAAGCAACTCTAAATTAGATTTTGATAAGTAATGAAAAAAGGAAAGATGTTAAAAGCACAATAGGAATATGTGGCATTCTCTGTTTATTCTGACCTTAAGCTCAAACTTTACAGACAGGTCATAACCAGAGAGATGTCCATTAAAACTTGTTGAAAGGATTGTTTCATATGTTCCTCTCTTCCAGGCTGACTAAATTCATACTTGTTTAACAGTGTTATTAAGAACACTACTGCCAGCAGTCATGGAAAACTCTAATATGAAGTCAGAGAACTACACCATTACTGAAACACAGGTGCAAGACATCCAACTAGTTCATGACTTAAATTATCTCAACAGCAAATATTTTTTAAAAGAAATCTCAAAAGAATAACCAGGAATACTGACATCCAGGTGACTTCAAAACAGCTGTGAGAAGCTGTGTGAATCTGTCTTTTCAACTTATAACTTGGCCATCCTGCTGCTAACACTCTTATTTCCAAGGAAGACTCAGTGATCCTTTACATACTGCTCACGGTGAACTGTACTAAAATTCTGTTAAGTGTCTTCTGCGGGAATCATTTGTCTTCCTTGGCAATGTACCTCCTGGAGGTTTCTTGTACACACCAAGCAGTCAACAAATGGACTGAAGAAGACAGAGAAAGCCAAGACAGGCTCATTTCACTTTCCTGGAGGATGTTTCCGTGGAGACTCCTTACAAAAGCCATTGCAGCTCCAGGCTGCACCACTTGCACTCTTTAGCCCACTCGGTAATGAAGAAGTCCCACTGAAACCAAACTGTTCTTGCTATTGGAGCTGAAACAGGCACCCTGACAAAGATCCTATCCATACAGTTTCTGCATAGCCACGCTCAGTCTGCTGCAGCTGGTCCTGAGAGCTTTGCCAGGTTTATGGACAAGATCTGAGGTTTACTGTACAGTGCGGTCTTCTTCTTTGCAGTAGGATAGTGGGGAATACAAGTTATGAGCTCACTGGCCAACTCAGAACAGAAGAGTTAAACTGCACCTTAGGGTTAGACCTTTAAGGCAAGAGAAGCAACTGAGCAAAAGAACCTGGGATGTTTCTCTTGCCAGTGAGTCAGTTTGTAGTATGGGGCTTTTGGAAGATAAGAAGTCCAACCTATATAAGGTCACAGGTCTAAAGTTACCATTGTACATAATTAGGCAATAAGAAGCTTATTACATGCCCTTATAATTAAGGGCTTGTTCCAAAGCCTGTTTAAGTCAATAGGAATCTTTTTATTGACTTCAAAGGGGCTTTTGATCAAGCCCTGCCTACTTAGTAGGATACCTCTCTCCCCATGTCATAACTGAGCAGTTGCCATCAGGAGGCACTCAAACTGACAGTCTCATGGAATAACCACAAAGGTGACACTGAGAGGACACTTTCATTTAAGGGCATTTGACCTGATTTTGTAACTTGAGTCAACTGCTGATCTTCAGGAACTGGGACATTTACTTGGTAAAAAACGAAAAAACCTCGGTGATATGACTTGGGGGAAAGGGTGGTATGAGGGGCCTCCTGTGTTCACTGAAGATTCATTGAGTCTATTTTTGGTTGATGCATGTACAGACACAAAAAGTACTGCCACAATGCAGAATTTACACACACATTTTTCAATCCAAACAAAAGAAATGGAGGAATGACAAAGCTCCCTCTAATACATGTAATACATTATTTATATACTTCCCTGGCCATTAGTCAGTATTACATAATAATAATTTATATTTCTGCACACATATTAATTCTGAAAATGCATACTGTGTGGCCACACTGTAACTTGCCACTGACAGACATTGTGGAAATCCCCCTTATTTCATGGATCATTGATCCAATGTGTAAATCCTTCTTAGCTTGCAAGCCATTGACCAGATAAACCATAAGGGCTCCAAAGGGAAAGAGCCTTTCTGGTCTGTTGAGCAAATTCAGCAGCAGCACATGTACTTCAAACCCACATATGAAAACCTCTTTGAAATTAGGGTCCTGATCCTGCAAATCCTTATCCCATAATGTAGAAGTTATCCCAATACAAGTCTGATACTCTTACACTCTTAGAAAAAGAACATTGTGCTATTCATGTTAAGTGTTTGTATACAGAATCAAGACCCAAATAGAGTTGGAAAAATAATGTCTAGAATAATTCAGCCTTTTAACCTTTTCCATTCAGTATAAATAAATGCTGTGTACTACATGAAAGTGGGAAAAAAATACAATTTTTTAAATTAAAATGTGGGAAAACTTGCATCTATATATACACTTTTTTAATTTGTGTACTCTCCTAATTTTTGAAAGGGCTAGTTGGACTTTCCCACCATCTTTGATACTATAAATCTCAGATTTTAAGCCAATTCTGCAAACTGACACCTATAATCCAGCATCTGAACGCCTTTGAAAGCATATCTCCTAGAATACAGACAATGCTCTTACAATAATATTTTGCCTTTTAGATAACTTAAATTTTTGCCTGTTAGATAACTTACATTTTTCTTAATTTCAGATCTGAGGCAAGTACAAATTCAAAGGACAGAAACACAAATGTTGTTTTCTGTGGTACTGGCACACTGCTATTTTCCAGATCACCCTAACATGAGGTAACTATTATCGATTGTGAAAGCACAACAGGTGGGTCACATGAAAGGTCACATTAGTTTTGTTCACAGGGCCAAACAGAAGGTTTTCATTATCCTTAATAAAAACAGAAGCAAGTAATAAAATATATCATTACAATAACATATCTTTCCATTCATATGCAATAACCTCATACATTAGATCCTACCATTTCAAAATACTGCTGTTGGCTCCAGAAGCATGATTATTTCTGCGGTTGCTACTCATAAAAATAATAATATAAATCATAGTTCAACTTGCAAATTTCCACACTGTTCTTTTGAACAGCTCTTTGAAATGTTTTTCTGGACAGACCTCGTCAAAGCATGAGCTCACTCAGAAATATTAAGTAATTTAAATGGTCAATAAGGCAGCAAAGATTTTTAGTAATTCCTGTCATTAGTGTAATAGCAAATCATGGTACCTAAAAGTAGTCAGGCATCTTATTCAAATCCTGATAGCAAGTTATAGTAGAGTCATAACTCAGACGTGGTGTAAAAAAGTCACAGCATATTAGGTCCTTTCACAACAGTCCTTAGGATAAACTGATTGACCAGCTCACGCATACGTGTATGTACACACACACACACACACCTTTGCTCCCATCAGTGCACCAGCACAGGCAACAAAGATTTATTTACAGCTTAAGGTAAACGTAACATACTCATGCACCTACTGAAAGCATATTTTATTTGTTGCCACTTAGGTATCTCATATGGGCATCATCCATCTTAAAGACATTTCAACACAAATTCCAGAAGGCCTGTATTTTTTTTAAAAAAAACACATCAGTTTGTCGCTTTTAGCATCTATTTCAGAGAAGAAAATGGTTAATGCCTTTTGTTTCTTTACAGGTATATACGTTTTTAACTTAAATTTTACTTTTATTTATTTATAAATGATGCCTAAATATTTCTAGGCTGAATGATAATCAGTATATTGGCTTTTCTCTTCTGCTTTTTCTAAATAAACTATTCTCCGATGCCTTCTTGTGCTGCTCTGTATCCCCACTTAATGATGAATATACCTGGATATTACACAGACTTGAAACCAAAAAAGTCTAAAAGAAACTTGTATTTGCCTCAAACGTTATTTCCCCAAATAACATGGGATCAGTAGTAACGGTGCAGGGCCTTCCCACTGATACTGGAGCAACAAAGAGACAGCCTGTTCCTGAAAGCAGTAACTTGTTATCAGAGAGCAACATGTGTTATTGGAAACAGCAAACGTATGGAACAATGTATAGCTATCTGCACACGCAAAATACCCCTGGGAGAATGACTTTTGAGCTCGGTTCCAGAAAAGCAGGCTGCTTATCAGTCTGTCACCTGACTGTACAAAGCTCATCCTGGGGCATGTTGTGTCTGCACAGTGACCAGCATTCCCCCGCAGCCTCCCAGTCCTACCAGTTCCAGAACAATGCCTTTCTTTTCAGAGCCACACCTGCCACCACTTCTGACCAACTCTTCTGTCACGTGCTTCTTTAAGAGGTTTCAAAACCTTTCACACAATTTGAAAATATGGAGTTGCAGCTCCATGCTATTTCACACCTTATTCCTCCCCCCTCACAGCTTCATGTGTTAATATTAAAAATCCTAGAACGTAAATCAGTAAGTATATTTCCACGTCGGGTAGGGCAAGGGCATCACAAGCATTTCAGGTCAGGAAAAAAGTCTCCTCTGTTACAGTATATCTGATACAGACACACGCTGTGTGGTATTCCTCAGTTTACAGGGTATGCCAAAATCTTTATCTAGAAAGTGCTAAAGTAAAAGTAGTGGCAGGTAAATAATTCAGTCATGAAAAACATGCATCTTGAAAGCACAATTTAACCAAATAGAACATGTTTTATTCTCTTTCTACTTAAGCTAAAAATTCCAACGAGTTATTGGAATTATTCCGATAAATTTAGATAACCACATTTGTATTTTTCTGTGCGCTGTACTAAAAGCAATTTTCAAAAGGAAATATAAATCAAAATGAAACAAAAAAAATCCTCTGATTGTGCCTCTGAATATTTAGAATAGATACTTTTTGACAAATTATCTAAAACCAACACTTATAAAGTGGTAAAAAGATTTTTTGCCTCTCATATCCTAAGGAAGTGTAAACCTAAGTGAACCCAATTTAAAACTTGCTATGTAGCTGACATTTTGTAGAGAAAAAGTACTGCAAAAAATAAAAATATTGGATGAATATTTTCAATGCCAATAACGTGATTTATATTGTTTATGAGAGGTCAGTCATTTCTGGACAGTCTTTTGAAATATTTACAATATTTACAATTCAGCCATTTCTACATCTTTCATGGTATCAGTAGACTAAATTGAATACTTATCTTAATCTTATTGGCTCATATCAAACCATTATCTATGTCACAGTTAAAATAGGAAGTTATGTACAAACAACTTATAACCAAGGGCAGTCCCATTTGCACATGGAGCATTCCTCTGGGACTCCATGAGTGATCAGCTTTGTTACAAATTAAAGTCACCGCTGTGGTAAGACTGGCACCCATGGGAGCTGTTTCTAAAACAGACCTTGAAAAGCAGCTGAAACAGAAGCACCCAAAGCAAGACTACTAAATTTGTATTGTATCCACCAAGTCAAAGCTGGCTTGATTTTAAGAGGCATTTGGCAAACATCTCTGATGCTAGGGGCAAGCAACTTTCGGAAGTCTACTACATCTACACTTTAGAGTCTTAGAGTGAATCAGAACTCTAACTTTAGACATGCCTACTCTGGAAACATTATCACAGTGTCCATGGGATCATGCATTTGGTCAAAGGTTGGACTTCATGATTTTGCAAGTCTTTTCCAACCTTAATGATTCAATGATTTCAGGAAGACTTCCCTAATCAGCATTTCAGCGTATGATTCTTTCCCCCCCTGAGACCTTCCCAGATCAATACATAGCATGGCAGTCTCATTTCTGCCACCATTCCAATCTCCCCTATTTTCACACAGGAGTTTATGCACCCCTATATTTAGCATGTTTCTGATCTGATACTAATTGGGGTTTTTGTCTCAGCTTTGAATCAAGCTATTGTCTAACAACCAACTTTGCATTTTCTTCAGGATCACACAAATATGCTTGCACTCATACAGATATTTTTAATGTATATGTACTATATACCCCTTTCTAGGGAGAAAGGCCAACTCCTTCCAAAAATATGTGAGAACAGATGACAGACACCTGTTACATTCAGTCCTTCTGTAGTGTATAAGATACAGACTGAAGTGCTTCTGTATTGTTCCTATTTGTCTGCCCAGTGTCACACTGAAAGCTACAGGCATGAATGGTTAGTTTCAGAAATAAACATTATTTTTCATCTAACAAAGGCAATGGGCAGTTTGGGCTAAAATTTCAAAAAGGTTGTGAAAGTCTGGAAGAAAGCAAATGCATTCTGCGCTTCAAAATTGCAAAGCCCATCTCATAACTGCATCCTCCTCCCTCTCACCTAAGTGTTGTTATTAGGTCTGAAATACATGTCCTTCAAAACAATGAAAGTATATGCTAACACAACAACTTTGGCTGGCTGGAAAAGCCACCTATGAACAATGAGACCAAATCAGAAGCTTAACCTTTTGATTTTATTTGTATGATTAACCTCCAGTGTCTGCAACCTTGATAGCAGTCATATACTATTAATTAATTCCACTAATTCAGGTAGCCTACCCACTGACTCGAGGAAATTTCAGACTTTGGTCAGTGTAAGAAATTATGTTACATCCTGTCGATGATGAAAAAAAGGAAGGAAAAACCTTTGTACCTACCGAATTGAGCTGTTGTGATTTCAAATCAGTTGTTCTGCACGTACGGATATAATGACAGGAAAAAAAGTAATTATAATTAGGTGTCTATTTTGATTTTTCTCTTCATAGTATCCGTACTGAATGTCATTTGATTTTAACAAACTCTAAAGTCATTTCAGGCAGGCAGTGTATACCCTTGCTGTTACCGGTCTACTTAGTCTCTAGTTTATTGCTATAAAATTTTCATAAGCAACATTTAAACATTTTCATTACTTTTAAAAAAAATATTTAAGAAGCATGGGGATAATATCCAGAAAGCCAAAACAAAAAGTCACTGATCTGAGCAACGTATTAACAACTGTTTTTGAGATAAAGAAAAAAAAGAAAGGAAAAAGGGGGGAAAAAGAAAGCCAGGAATCAATGAAGCTCAGCTCAATTAACAAGCCGATTTTGTCATTTGAGCTACGCTACAATTGAACCCCCAAAAGAGTCTTATTTTACTTTATTGGGACTCCATAGTTTGCCTAAGAGCCCATAACCATAAGCAGGACATTCATGAGGATTGAGTCCTTCATTTTCCACCAATGTCTTCACTGAAATTAAATTTCTGTGACTAAGATACCCATTTTGTTACTCTTACTTGCCTGGAAATTTTCACTAACGTCAACATTGGCAGCGATAAAGCTACTCTCACACTCTATCATTACAAAGAAACTGACAAACCAGATAAAATGATAAATCTTGTCAGGGAATACTCACACCACATCACTTCAGGAATTTAGTGTAAATGCCTAAATGAGGAGCTAGGGCTTTCCATACAGTTACTGACGGCCCCAGAATCATAAAAGCAATATGAATAAGAGGTCTTTCTCTACTCTGCATAAAAGAACTTGAAGTTAGATAAACTCTACACACTACACAGAGAACATTTTCATTTGTGAGATAAGGCTTCTCCAGGGGGAAAAAAACAAATTATCTCAGGTTAAATGGAATATTTATATAAAAAGCCAATCCAGAACAAATGAACAGAGTTCAGGACATGTCTAAGAATTACACTTCAAGAGAAGTTAGTCTTGGCAGTTTCAGTAAGTTTAAATGCAGATTCTCATCACAGGATGTTCTGATTATTACTGAAGACTCATCAGCAGAAAAAAAAGTTAGGTAAAGGAAATTACTTCAATATTGATTAAACAGATTAGGTCTACATTATACAACACAGCT